>OX465535.1:4800000-6000000 GCA_950022985.1 Udea ferrugalis
CGCCTTATTTTACACATGTTTCTGTATTCATAACCTATGTTCAATACTGACGATACTCAAATGCCTTGTTGTTAGCAACCAATTTGACAAAAACCTTAAAATTTTTCTATCAGTTTTGCCCATTTTCAAGCCGCTTATTTTTAACCAACAAGAGTTGAATACAACACCGGAAAAACTTTCACTGCAGGTAAAATAGGTAATTCAGGTTTGCCTGGAGAACAAGTTTCGCTCTAAGTACCCGCATAGTTTGTGAATATAAGCGAAAGTCGTGTAGAACAAATCTGTTTTTAGACTTAGATAAAATTACGTTAGGAGACTACTACAAAAAAGGATTACGACGTAAGTTGCTAAGCATTAATTGTCTTCAGACAAAAAAAATATACCACCGATGCACGGTAATGGAATATAAAATCGCCGATGTCATTGTAGAAATTATAATATCCAGAAGCCATTAAAATAACAAGTTAAATAAATGAAACCTAATGTCATGCTATCGGTAATTCAGCTGAGAGAGCGGTCGTTTGCGAAAAGATGTGGGTTCGCATACCGCCTAACACCTATAATAGACCTATACAGTAACTTTACTAAAGGTCATTCCAGCCTGAAGCCAAGACCGAATGACTATTTCTGATTTTCGGATCTTCAATAAAAAAAAAACTGGTATTTCTGTCGTCAAATGAAATTTTGTGAGTACTCACCACAGAAATATACACTGCTCAAAAGTGTCTAGGGATATCACAAGCTTTTTCATACAAAGTATAGCTATTTGGGAGGCTGTAAAAATTAAAATATTGATACCAACGTAGAAATTTTTAGAACACAGAAACTGCTATATCTGCCCTTTCAGATTGTATAAAGAAATTCATTGTAGTAGCATTATTGTACAATCGTAGGGACGTTAAAAAAAACAGATTTTTCTTTTAAAAGGTGTCAAAAAATTTTAGCAAAATCAAACGTTTTTTTTTGTAATATTCTTAACCTTTATCTTGTGACTCTGTCCTCACGTTATTCTAAGATAATGCTTTACTTGTAAACAAACTTAACTTAATGAAATATTTGAAAAATGATATCCCTATGATATCCCTAGACAGTTTTGATGTGTGTAGTAAAACTATGTGAGTTCTTCACTCAAGTAAATGTAGGTATTCGATAGATGTTTGCCGGAAGCATCAGTGGCCACTTTCGATCACTGGAGGCCCTTGCTTTTTTAATTAGACTGGTAAAACTGGTACCAGTTAATGCATTCCTAGGGCTTCCGTTAGATGATCTATGGACACGAGTATATGTTGTCGGTTACTAGTTTCAAGCTCTAGTTTTGATGCAATAGTGATTTCATGCATTCCAATAAAAAGCACATAGGACAGAATAAAAACTTTGATGAGTTTTTCATAGGGGGAGCAAGAATTCAAAAGATTCTACGTGCATCTATGACAGTGACTTCTAAGTACTTCTTAATAAAATATCATGGATCTTTTAACAGTGATATAAAACACTAATAAAGAAAGAAACCTTCTTTCTATTTTCGGGGGTAGATCCTCATGGATACGTCGCCGCCCGGGGGGACGACGAGGTTCAAGCAACCCGAATAACACCGTGGGCTTAACCCTTCAAAACAATACCAATAAGTAAACTGTACCGTGTACTGTGAAACTGGTTTTAAATATCTTGTACTATTCCGAGACTAAAATAGAAGTGCAGTTATTTATATTTAGCATCGTGAATCGTATCAGCCTTAGTTTAGAATTTATGGAACTGGATTCCCCGAGGACCCTAGGCGGCAAGCGACGCGTGCGCAGGAATGCGGCTGTGCCCTCTATGAGCACTGGGCTTGACACCACGCCATCTCTGGAACGTTAGGGACAATTCGAGCGTTGCACATTTGCTAAATATTAGTGTCCGACCGAACTTTCGGTTTCGGTTTCGGTTTCGGCCAGTTTCGGCCAAAAAATCGAGTTTCGGCCACAGTTTCGGTTTCGGCCAAAATCGGCCGAAACTTTTGCCGAAACCGAAACTCATGTCGGTAGATGTCGTGCGCGCTCGTGTAACTCCGTTTCTTGCGGCAACGTTATAGCAGAGCCTGGCGACCTCCACAATCTTCGGGAATTGTCGTGAGACATTCGGATGGCTCCGTAGCAACACAAAAATGGTCAGTGCGTAATCGCCAGACGCAAAACTTCTTTAGAGGTAATGTTTTGATGGAACTGATTACATTTAAGTTTTCGTTGAGACTGTTCTGTTGGGAGCTCGATTCTCGAAAATGATGGCCAAATGATTCAATTAGGCTTTGAGAAATAGGTTAATTGTTGCATCCAACACGGCTGGGCACTAAGGAAAGTAGGTTGAAGTGTCAGTAGACAGGGCACTTTGCACGAGAAACTGGGCCATCAGTTTGGGGTCGAAAAGTTCTCGAGGGGATATCGTTGAGAAGCAAAATGACCAGATAGAGATCGCAGGGTTGGGGTGGATGTGGGCCGCCCATTACCAGCCGCCCTTTAAATCTAAGGGGGAGTCTTGATGTTCAGAATTGGACGTCGTGTGTGTGGTCGTTGATGAAGTTTTCGTTTCTGTACTTAAATGATGTAAATTGTTTAATATTGGATCACTCAGATTATTTACTATCGCATTGGCGGAAGTTTGTAGGCAGTTGGCAAGACCCTAGTCTAATAAAGGAGCCGATGTCGAATTATAGAAATTGACCGATCGTTATGCCGACAACATCGTGCTTTTCGCCAACACATCCGCCGAGTGGCAGGGCAGACAATGTTTAAGGAACTAACTGTAGTATGCTATTGCATTGGACTGGTGATGAACTAGACAAAAACGAAACTGACGACAAACGGCACACGAAGTAAGGAAGTGGTAGACGGCAGACAATGCACTTTGATGAGTATATTGACTTGGGCCAGATTGTCTCCTTTTGCCTTGTGGTATGGGGCGTTAGAATTCTTTCACGGTTCCCCCGCGCCTTTCGTAAGAGGCGACTAAAAGGGGGCCTTCGGGATCACTGGGAGTGCACACGGCGGGGGCTGTGTGCCTCCATTCTAAGTGGTCCCAAGGAAGGGCGGCGGTGTAAAAGTGAATTAACACCGCCGTACACACTGGCGGGTGTAGAGGGGAGTTGTAACTCCCCTCAAGGTGGGCTGGTTCGTATAGCGCACCAGGGGTCCACCGGCACAGAGTTCTTGACCAGAGATCACGGGGACCTCTGGATACGCGCTGAAGCAGGTCACCGGGGGGTTTATCTGCCGCCTCACGGCAGGCGAGCCTCACACACCCCTGGCCTTCCCCCAGAGTCCCGCCCTCTGGATCGTCCATAACCAGTCCAGTCCATAAACGGATTCCCCCCAAAACAGGCAGGATGAGGAAATCAAATGCCGAATCACCTAGAGGAGCTAACTTTCCGAGCCTTGAAAAGTTAGCTCAAATAAATGAAGATCAAATAAATGAAGTGCCACCTTCCTATATCTTTAAAGCGAGAACATCACGACGTTTGCATTCTGCCCACGGTGCACAAGCCCTGTTGCTCATGGAACACCCTAAGTCAAAGCTCGGAATGGGTTCAAGAGTAATGGAGTGGAGTGTGTTAGGCACTAAACACACAGACAGAAAATGGTCACCACGATCCGTGCCAAAACTGACGTTCAAGACGTAGGTCAGAAAGTCGTCAAACTGACCAAATGGGAGTGAGCCCTGAGCGGTCTGTAAGATGCAACCGGCCCGAATGACAACCCAATGGCTCCTCAAAGACTGATATCATTGAAAGACGAGGCCTAAAAAACGATGGTGCGACCACCTGGTACATTACTACCACCATCACCCACCACTACCACCCACCACCACCTAGCCACCTGGTATCATGTGTTGAAAAAAAAGAGTCTACAACTTAGTTTTGTTAGTTTTAGTAGAATAATGAGTAAAATTTTTGAGAATATAGTAATTGTAGGTATTTTATACTTGACTACGTGAGTTTCGGTTTCGGTTTCGGTTTCGGCCGAAACTGAAGCCTAGGCCGAACATTCGGTTTCGGTTTCGGTTCCGGCCGGAAAACCAGTTTCGGTCGGACTCTACTAAATATTAACTTTCGTCTCAATTTTCTTGAAATCTATAAGCTCCAGATGAACATCACTTAACATACTCTCACAGACCATATCCAAATGGGATACTTGTGGAAGTCGTGGTGAATGAATCATTCAGAAGCCCACATTTCGCCGAGGTAATTTAATTTGTATCGGACCGAATCTCTAGTCAGAAATTGTACTATGAACACAAATTAGGTGCCACGGCCGAGAATTTATTCTTTATAGCACATAGTGGAAATGTGAAGTATTTTTATTATTTTCCCAAAATGACACACGTCTCGGGAATATTGTTTTGTACTGCTGTCACAGTCCAATACCATTTGACAGTACGACGTCTGTCGGGTTTCAAGTATTTGCAGCTTCTAAGATATATTGATGACTTAATAAATAAGATTTCGTTTGTCAGTCAGTAACAAGATTATTCAACTGTGTATGTAATCGAATACAATCTGTTGAATGTACTCGTAGGCAAAAATAACTTTAATACAATAAACTGAAGAACCAGCAACAGCGTATCTTTCGTAGAATCTGTCCGCAAGATTCGATAGTGATAAAAGACCGATCGTCTTCAACAAAGTGGTTATCGCTTAAATGTCAAGATACCGAGAATACCAAGATATTCCTATGTTGCTAGAAGTGGAAGCAAACACCATGATAATTATTTGATTCATTATATCTAACTTCATTGTTTTCTTTAAAAAATGCAAAGCTCAACTTCCCTCTACCGAAAAGGTTGTCTGGAAGAGGTCGCTTCTCCAGCAATAAGACCGACTAATATAACCAACCGTTGCTTGATGTGTGATTTAGGTGCAATAAAGATTATTCATTGTATCTTATTCTTATTTTCGGAAGAAATAGGAAAATGCGTTAAGTAGCGTTCCGAATATCCTCAGTCTTCCCGTATATTATTAAAAAAATAAACGTTATTATTATTAGGTATAAATTAATAAGAGGCAATGATATTACAATAAAAAAGACGTAGATGGGTTATGTCAGTACTGACGCTAAGTCAAAAATTGTCCACGGGGTGAACGTAGTTAATTCGACAGTATTGTACTCGACAGTACGATTGTTCACTAGAGTGTAAACGAGACAGATACATGTTGCGAAGTGTCGTCTCAGACTGTCAACACAGTCAATGCTTCGCTCAGGTGTACGAATCGTTCTGATTTCGGGTGCCACTTTTTTAGCATAAGTAACCTATCTACGTATTTTTATTATTTATAAAATCAAAATAATTGTAGTAGAAACAAATGGAAATTGCTAAAAGTCTCATTACGAATTTCCATGACCCATTCATTTAATGCCTGTGTAGTGATTATATTAAAATATTATCTACGGCTTCTAGTCTTTTACAGATTTCTGTTTTCAATTTATTATAATTTTTCCTTTAGTAAAACACATCAATAGGGGTGGTCCTATAACTTAAACATAAAAATAAGTTAACAAATAAGGAATCCTCCATTTATAAGTCTCATTATTGACTTTTTATTTTTAAATGGAAGTACAGTGCTAAAACATGCCTTCTAATAAGTATCTTACAGAACCGAACAGTTGCACCTAAAAATATTTTTCCTTATCAAAGATTAAGATTAGTAAAAGCAGGAAAAGCATGAGACTAAGCTAAAGGTGTGTCACACATAGTCATCACAAAATGTCTAGATAATATTTTATGATATCATTTCGTATGAATGCTAGTTACCAAGATATAAACTTGTATACCATTTTTGCCACACCCTAAACATTCGCCAATATGAAACTGTACGAGTATGTGCCTTATAAGACAATGTGCAAACATCACTATCAGGCACTTATTGTGTTGGAGAAGTCAAGGATAAGACTTGTTTTTGTTAGTAATCGTTTGAAGAACCAACTCCCTGATTTAGAACCTGTTGTCAAGTCGAAGGATGCAGGTTTTTAATGTAAATGTTTTTTTAAGTCTAGATTGTGCACCTGATCTTTAATGACCTATAGAAGCGCCCACAAAAGGGCCACCATACCATACCATCGGTAACATGACGACAGCTCGAGCTTAGTGTGTACTTACACACTATGTTAAAACTAAACCGCCTAAGTATGTAAAGGTGTTGTTCAAGTTCTTGTTACGCTTGATGTGCGGCCCTCTGTACATGCTAGTGTGCAGGTGTTGAGCACCTGAATACACAATCACAAGGGAATAATTATGTTTCTCAGCAGATTTTGATTTTCGCAAAATGTAAAATTTTTCATATTTCTATTTATGCCTTAAATTAATTCAAATGAAATGGTCGGCAAATATGTAATTCAACTGCTACCGAGGAAATAACAGTACTTACATAACAGACATAGTATGAGTATGTTGTTGAGTATCGTCTAGATAAACTCTGAATTGCACAATAAATACAATTGTTTCTTAGTTACTTCAATTTAATGATAAGTTAAGTACCTAGGTAATCATTTATGACCGAACTGACACCGCATATTTTGCAATTTTTCCTACTTAGTTGCATGAGGACGTAAAATCACTACCTGCCCAAAATCTATGAATAGTATCGATTTTTACCACTGGAAAATATTAAATAAAACCTCTTACCACATTAATCCATAAACAAGGTACAAGCAACCTCGCCTTCTAAACCTCATTTGATACCATACCAGCCAACGCCTGTCAGCGCAACATGTCAGATGTCATTTCAGCTTCCCTCGCCTTTGCGGTATTTTCCCCTTTCTCTAGAAATTAGAATAAGCTTGTATTATCGGAAGCTTTCGCCAAGAATAACTTCATGATGCATCTTTGGGAAGGCAAAAAGTATAGGCTGGTTTCTACGGAACGTTTCGATGAATTTATGAAGGCTCTCGGTTAGTTACCCTGTTAGGCTTTGATCCTACTAGTTACTAGACTATCGCCTAGCAGAAATAATATCTGTTTGGCTGTCTGAACATCGTCCTTGTTCCGCTTCATCAATGATCAATGATTCCTAGTTAATGCGCCTAAGGTAAAACAGGTGGTGAGCACTTGACACATGACACATCAGCACTTGAGCCCAGACTATAGTTGACTGTATTTTTACCACTTCACACTTAGTCAGTTTCCTGTGATTATGACTAACGTTGTATAACCAAATAGGTTTTTAAACTTTCTTGCATTTTCACTACCTATATAGACACTAAAAAACCGGGTTTTCTGCAACATATAAACTACGGTAAAAACAACTATTTTACCTGTATTTTGTAGTGTTTACCGTAGTTTATATGTTGCAGAAAACCGGGTATTTTTGTGTTTATATGTTGTATAACCATACCACACCGCAGAAGCTAGTCTTCAGAAACAACTATAGCAAGACATAAAATAACACTATCCTCTTTTGTTCCAGGCGTGGGCCTCATCACCCGCAAGGCCGCGAATGCCGTGACCCCCACCGTGGAGCTCCGCCAGGAAGGCGACGGCTACAACCTGGTCACATCCTCCACCTTCAAGACCACCGAGATGAAGTTCAAGCCCAACGAGGAGTTTGATGAGGAGCGCGCTGACGGTGCTAAGGTAAGGCCTCTTCTAGAAGAAACACTTGTTCTGTTACCAAAAGAAGAAGAAGTTTTGACAAACAACAGCAGCCTTCTCTTTGGGTTCAGGCCACACCTTATAACTATGAGGTGGTACGAGGCATTCTTTAACAAGCGACTCAGTAAAGATTTCCCCCTTATTCATAAAAACTTAACAGCTCTTCAACAACACGTTAACTTTTGTATCGCTTTGTCTCTTTCATTCTTGTGGCTGCCGCCATTTTGCGAGTAAGTGTCAAAACACGTCAATTGCTTAAACTATGCTTTAGCGTTGCGGTCGTTTTCATGAATAAGGGGGTCAAACCCTGTACGGGTTATGTCAAATCACTCTCCTGCCTTTTCTATTTCCAACTACAATTTTCGTAACGTATCTGTTATTTGGTTTGCAGGTGAAGTCAGTGTGCACCTTCGAGGGCAACACCCTGAAGCACGTGCAGAAGGCTACCGACGGTCTGGAGGTTACCTACCTGAGGGAGTTCGGACCTGAGGAGATGAAGGCTGTAAGTATTCATTACCATCTTTGTTTTCGAAGTAACCTCCCAGCAGCAAATATCTTCCAGAAAGTTCCACACTAGTCCCTATCTTTGTTTGAAATGTAGGTTCTGAATCAGCCCCCTGCCCTTAACTTGTGCACTTCGACGACATTATGTCAGGTTCTTATCGACCTAAAACCATACGAATCGCGAGAGAAATTTTCTCTCTTTGTTGGCAACCTTCTTAAAGCTGAAGATACTTTCGAAATGTTCCAGTCTAGTCTTAAATCAGCTTAATATGACTATATCTAAGCAGATCTTGACGTCAAGTCAGCAATTACAGCAACCAGTCGTTTGTGTCCGTTGGATCCGCTTTCGATGTCATTGCAAGTTCCATATTGGTCGTGGCATGTTGCACCTACCTTTATAAGGGGCTAGATCCATTACAACAACACGAGCAGGTATTTATAACTGCGCATTATTGAATACCAGCCTTCAAGTACCTGCTATAGGCTAGACGACTGTAATTTTTTTTTGTTTACTATCGAAAGACGTTACATTTATGAACGCAATCCTAAAAGAATTACTGCTATAGTATCAATACTACCCGAGATATCACAATTTGAATTGCACATTTTTGGACTTGCCCAAAAACGCTCCATTCAAACGTGTCCTAAGTTATGACGTCACACCAACGTAGTTATAAGGAGCGCGTAAGAAGTTTGTACGACAGCTATATTAAATATTGCGTTTATGAAAATGGTATCTTAACAAAATTGCTTCCTAATAGTCTCTGTTTGAAAATGGTATTATTTTTTTACAAAATATGTATACTTTTGAAATGGACTTGCCCACCCAACTTTGAAGGCCTATTGTGGCTTCATACTGAATCAAATCTTGATTGTGGTTTCACAAATCCATTTGATTTTAATGATTTTATTTGGTAAACATAAAATAACACGCAAAATGCATCATAGTCGTCTACCCTATTCTGTCCTAAAACTAAATACCAGTATTTCCCACCGATCGCGAACAACTGATGGCCGTTAGTGGCGAAAAGTTCTTGAATGGAGTTAGAAAGCAATATGATCAGCAGTGGGCGTCCTGCAGGATGTTGAAGATGATCATCGTACCTAGACCCGAATGGAGTAGACTGAAATAACTGTGGTCCGACTGTGGTCTTTGTAGTGTGCCTTGTAATGTAAGACATTATAGAAATACACCATTTTTTAACCCTTCAACGGGCATAAGCACTCGAAACATTTCATTGGTTTTAAACCTTATTCCATCAACATGAGGATACTATTTTCCCTCTCCTAGAGGTTGAAAACAGTCAAACTATGTTCAGTTGTACGAGAGGTAATGAATCCACGCACGATGCAGATTTGGTTTTAGGCAAAATTGGCGCCTGAGACTAAGCTCCAATACAGTCCAATAGTTACTGACCTAATACACCAGTTGGATATTTGTTCATTTATAAAATGTAGAGGACAGGTTCAGCAGATAATAATCAATGCAATCTGAGCTCAGTTTTCCTCAATGCATCATGCATGCAAGGCCGATGGTTATCATATCGAGTGTTTAGGTTCCAGTCACCATGACGACAATGATTATGGTCAATGATTATGGATTCCTGATCAATTCCGAGTAAGGGACAGCCCTTACCGATATGCAACTGACGTTATCAAACTTATTTGCAGATAGGTCAGATCTGCAAAATATACTAGGTACCGCACATTTTTTATTGTATTGTGAACGTATCTTAGAGAATTGTGAACCACTTTCAGAAAGGTTAGGACAATATTTGAAAAAAAAAGAAAAAAAAATTGCAGGATATGTGTGAAAGTGTGTGGCTAATACGGTATGTAGGTAGTCAGTGTAAGCTTGTGTGTCCAATGCTCAACGCTGATGACGACGTATTCCACAATTCTGCTGAAAAACAAACCCAGCATGTTTGAATATATGCAGCGATAATGTTTTACGTAACATTAAGCAAACATCGTAAAGTCCAACCAGGCGTGAAGTGTTGCTAAGTGTCGCTCCCGCCTTGACTGCTTTGTTAAACAAATGAGCTGACGAGAACATAGACGAGTGGCGCCCCCTGGGGGCAGAGGTCACATGTCGGGTTTTGACTTTGCATGAGTATTCAATGGAATTTAGACTATGGATATATTGCTTCCCTTGGAAGGCAAGCTGTAGATTGTACTTGTACTAGACAACTTTTTTAACAAAGTATTTTAGAAAAAAGCAAATAACTGCGTAAAATTCTTACCGCCGATTTCACAAACAAAATCAAAGTTGGCTCTCTTTTAAGTACACCTATTACTTTCAGCTCTATGGACTATTCATTTACGGTACGGCATGTGTTGGGAAGCGTGACGTCCTTGACGTTCGGGTGGGTCATTTTTTCATAAAAAACTCATCACTCTAACTCTATTGAATTGTCGTGTCACTTTCTCGCAAATGTGGATGATTTAGCATTAAAAATGAAAGAAACAAGGCAGTAGATAGATACATTAGTTAAAAAAGTGTTTGAGTTTTTATGTATCTCTCCAACTCGGTATTGAAGGATGGTGGTAAAGACGTTGCTCTTAGGGTAAAGTAAAAAATAATCACTACATAGTATAAAACTAAGTCGCTTTCTCTGTCCCTATGTTCCTCTGCATGCTTAAATCTTTGAAACTACGCAACGGATTTTGATGCGGTTTTTTTTAATAGATAGAGTGATTCAAGAGGAAGGTTTGAATGTGTGATAACATCCTATTGCACCCGTGCGAAGCGGCGGCGGGTCGCTAGTAAGCAATAAATGAACTTGAGACAAACTCGTACCCAATGAAAATGGTATTCTGAATACTTACCTATTTTCATAGGTATTCAGAATATATCTATTTGCACAGAATTGAACCATATGGCTTAAAGATTAGGTTCCTACCTTGTATTATCGCCACAAAATTAACAGTAGGATTTAATATTACTTTTTAGGGGTATTAAGTGCACTACTGATATTAGTATTTTGTGAGTTAATGAGTAGATAACATTCTCATAACGCTTACGTTCATGGCTCATTGCAGTAAAAGATAAAGTTCATAAATACCTTACGGAAAACATTTAATCTTTAGGCTCTGCAATCCATGTTGTCAGGTGGCCTGACTCCAGGCACTTTACGAAGTGTCCTAACAGTTCAATCTGCAAAGCCAATAATAACGAGTGTGGTGATGTTTTATAATAATGAAATTACCAACGCAACTTCCCTCATCGAGATGTAATTAGCTATCGTTTGTTCGCGTTAAGAATGCAGTGATATTTAAATTTAATTTTGTCGCTTACAAGAAACTCAGATCCACAACCTTTGCGTTCGAAAGTATGTGTTCTGCTGGTCACTGTTGACTTGGCTTTCTAATTAGAAATGATCTGATTGATAGAGGGCGTGCTAGGTCGGATAAGTATGAAATCACTACATTCTTAACGCGAACGGACTATGAGTTTGAAATCTATAGCCGTCAATTCCGTCGCACTTCAGGGCAAAGGCCTCCCCTAATGTTTTGCTCACCAGTCTACCAACCACCACCTCATGCGTCAAACGTGGCCAACCTATTTCCACATAAGTTTGGCAACTGTGTGTCCCGCTTCAGGCATCTATGTTTTTGATCAAGATCAGCTTTTAACATATTTCTGTTCTTTCCCAGGTCATGACAGCTAAGGACGTCACCTGCACCCGAGTATACAAGGTGCAGTAAGCAGCAGAACTAAGACTGTAGGACCTGGAGTTCTATATTTATCCTATTAGCACAACTACTCGTATAGTTTAACTTATGTTTATTTAGGAACCTGCGTAGATAGGCGAACTTTGGTTACTATTCCAACGTTATAAGATTTATTTTTGTACGCTCATTGTATTTGCCAAAGTTGAATTTTCGGAAATCTAAGATCATACAAGTGTTGTATAAGTTTTTCAGTGCATATTTAATAAATCGTTTTTTATAATTTTGTTATTGTTATTATTCATTATTTATTACCCTTGATAACTGGTGGATGGTGGATCTCTTGACCCAGCTCAAACGTACAACAACCTTTATTCCTAATGCTGGGCGACGCACTACCTCAACTACGAGGTGGCGCGAGGCATGCCGTGCAGTTTGTTGCAGGCTTGGTTTAACGTTAGCGTCAATTCAGACCGAGATGCGAAGCGACGATGCGCGCACAGTTTGATAGACAGACTCAAAATATACTTTTTTTACATAGGTACTACACGAAAGGGTGACACTTTAGAACGCATACCATTTATTGCCATAATTTCATTTGCCATACATCAATTGGCATAATCATCGAAAAGCATAATTTTCATTGGCATAAATTTTAAATCGCATAATCATTTTAATGCATAATAGTAATAAGGCATAACATCAAAAGGCATAATCATCACTATGCATACTTTCGTTGACCATAACTTCAATAAGCATACTTTAAAACGCATAATGTCAGTACGCATAACTATCAAAAGACATAATGTCACTATGCATAACTATGTATTAATATTCATAATTTTATTTGACATAATATTAAAAAGCCTAATTCACATAAGAGCATTTTTTCTACTTCAGGACAAATCCGACTCGGCCAACCCCGACACCACGTGGTACTTGTTTTGCTCTACCCCAAGAGTGTAATTTAAACCCGCGTAGGCATGGAGGGGCGAGGCGGCCCGCGGGCTGAGGAGCAGGTGGCTATGAGCGAAAGGCCGCGGCTGAGGCTGGCCGGCGTAGCCGGCCAAAAAGCCGAAGCTGGGGTGCTGAGCGAAAGCCACCTGTGACGATTAGCACGCGTGGGACCGCCGGAGCCCCGCAATGCCGGAGCCGTGACAGAATTCTTTTGCTGTCTACATTTCACTATGAGCAAAATAATTAATATATATCACTATGAGCAAATGATATATTACAATTTGTTAATAAACTAAATGAAGGCGGTTTTCGGACAAGTGCTCTTTGGATTTTTTACATTTACATTACATGCTGATTGCGTTTAACATGTAATATTTGTAAGCTGCATTATAAATGTATGCTTTTTGAAATTATGGTAAATGAGTGTTATGCCTTTTGAAAATATGGATTTTGACACTTATGCTTATCAAAAGTATGCCTTTTGAGGATTATGTCTTTCGAATATTATGGCAAATAAAAATTATGCCTTTTGATACTTATGGTTAGTAAAATTATGCCTTTTGATGAGTATGCCTTACGAATTTCGGCCATGTTATGGTATGCGTTATGAAGTTATGCTTTTAGGAATTCTGGCAAGTGATGATTATGGCTATCTACATTATGCATTGTGATTTTATGACCAAAAATGTTATGCGTTTCATTAGGTAACCACACGAAAGGACACACATTACTAATATTACTGCCACGATTTTCCGATGCGCCTCGCGACGCAACGCGAATGGGCCTTTTCGAGAGTGCGGTGCGTCTTGGTGTAAACTTTTTTTTTTTTTTTTTTTTTTTAAGTACCCGTCCACCGGGGGACGGACGGGTTATGTCGGACTCACCACTGGAAAGGTGGTATACCAGTGACCCTACCGACTAAAACCCCTACTACTCCCTCTAATCGTCCTTTAGTGGGGGAACGCGGTGAATAGCGCCTGCCTGTTACGCGTTCCCCCGGACGGAGCCCGCCTGCACGGCGGGCCGGAAGCGACCCCCCCCTTCGTGAGGGGAGGCCAGAAGGGACAGCCGAGGATGTCAAGCCGTCCCTACCAGGCAGCGGTGAAATGCGGTAAATACCACGCGCTAGCTGGCCAACGTACGCAGGCCCTACTGGGCCCGCAACCACGAGCCACCCAAAGGGTGGCTCCGCTGCCGTAACCTTCGGTACGGCCCCCGCCGGGCCGCGACGCACAGGGGGGATCAGCCTCGGGTTACTGGCCCCCACCAACCGGTTGTGCGCCGCGGCCCCAACCACGCGCCCCAAGGCGCCTGCAGGCCCCACTGGCCCCGCATCCCCGCGTCGCCCTTACGGGCCGCAGCGACCCTACTGGGCCCGCAACCACGAGCCACCCAAAGGGCGGCTCCGCTGCCGTAACCGACGGTACGGCCTCGCTGGGCCGCGACGCACAGGGGGGATCAGCCTCGGATCACTGGCCCCCACCAACCGGTTGTGCGCCGCGGCCCCAACCACGCGCCTCAAGGCGCCTGCAGGCCCCACTGGCCCCGCAGCCCAACGCCGCCCTTACGGGCCGCAGCGGGTGGGTGTCCAGTCCACCACGCTGCCACGCCTGGGTTCTCTTCGCTTCCCGGTGGTGCCCCTACCACCGGTACTAGGCCCCCTCGCCACGCCGAGGCGAGAACCCATGAGGGGGGTCTTGGTGTAAACTGGGGTGGCATTCCGACTGACATCACTTCACATCTCGGCGCTTCACGCTTACTTCAAACATCAATACGCTTCACTTTGAATTGTACAGTGTGTTTGGGAACCGGTGTCCGACCCGTTAAGGTGAAGTAATATGATCTATTTTATGAAAAAATCCACCATAATTAAGCACTTTTAATTATTTAAAAAAAAAAAAAAATAATTTATTTCAGGTAAGTTTTACCTGCGTTTCAAAGGGTCTCTGATGACAGGGTGATATTCAATTTGTCACAAGTCACAACCTCTAAACTATTTTACTTGGAACTTTGATTCAGTGTTTAGTTAGTTGACCATAGCTGCACACAGACAGATCCTTGGGCATTCAGGGGCTGTGGCCGGCGGACGTACCACACCTCAGATACACGGAAGAAATTAGGAAAGTAATTTTAAAAGGCACTTATAATTACTAGTTCCCAATTGGGTACCGTCATGTTTGGGTTCACAACCAGCCAGCTCGATGTTCAAGGGCCGGCGCCCAGTATCGGCATCGGCACGCTTCAGGATTTTAAGGTGGCAAATAGCAATATACTTTAACATTATGGTAATAAAGTAGAAATTTCCGTGATGTGTTCTCGTAATAACAAAAATACAGCTTGAGGCTGCTGTTTCGGCATTTTCTACTTTATTGCCATTATGTTAGAGTATATTACTATTTGCCACCTTAAAGTCCTGAAGCGTGCCGATGCCGATAGTGGGCGCTGGCCCTAAAAAATATTCTATCAAAATTAAAATCTGAAAAAACTAGCACGCCATCTAGCAGGGAGAACAAGAACTTTACAAAAACAACAACTCGAGTCATCTATTGACGAGTAGCAAGACTAACTTCTTGACAAAGCGCCACCTAGCAACAAAAACAAAAACTAACTCCTACTTTTAAGCACGCCATCTATCAGTGCGTACCTGAACCACCACATTGTCTCTGCGAGCACGCTCAGTTTTTAGGACTAACTTGAAATCGAACACTACTTCTCGGCGCTAGATGTCACTTACTAATGTTATGTTGTTTGCGTTTAGTGAAGATAAATAAGTCTGTTTATAGAAATAAAGTTGAATTATTTTTATTAGTAAATTTGTTATACGCATATTTGATTTCCAAGCCATGTTCAACAAATGTTCGCTTCATTATGTCATGTATCTCTTACAAACACATATTGATAGAAAGAGAGAGAGCATACAAATCTGACAGACCGACGTCTATGATCGAATGCCCACAAAAACGCGTGTTCTCCTCGGGCGTTGCTCGCTTGAGTTGAAGACCGGAGTCGAAGTCGATTGTTGTTAGTTTATTCGAATCGTTACCGAAGTAGATACGTTCGCGTCTACGAAGGAAACCATGCGAAATCGACATCTGTCAAAATACATTTTCGATTTTACGGTGTGAAAACGTTGATTATTGTTGAAATTTGCGTGCTAAGTTTTGTTTATAAATGATTATGTTTGTGTGACGGTGTGCTTAACGTTTTGTCGTCTAAACTGTGATTATAATGTGTGGAATTTGTGATGTTGTTGTGTTTTGTGAGTAAGTGGACCCGTGCCGCAAGCTAGGATTACACAGTTGTTGGATTAATAAATATACGTACCTACAAGTAAGTAAATATTCACTAATTTCATGTTGATGTAGATAGGATTCCTAGGTCTTTACTTCCTTCCCTGTGAAGGCTCTACCACGGTAATGGTATAATATTATTACCGTGGCTCTACTCCATAATTTTGACCAAAAATATAGAATAAACAAGATGCCTACTGGGCTACTGGCAATATAAATGCACAGGACCGAATGTTTGCTTATTTACAAATTATTTCTTATCATCATATCATGTTGTTTGAATACAACTGATAATAAGAATGAGTTGTAAACAAATATGTATCTATTCAGTTATATTCATAGAAATAAGTTGTTAGGAAGTAGGTGTATTTAGTGATAACAGGTGGGTCATGACCAGCACTACATAGGCTTCATCAACATGAGAAACTACACACTACTACAAAATAAGTCACTGTAACCTTGATGCCCCATTGAACTGAACAAGATATTTTGTAAATGTTTACCCTCAACAGAGAGTTCATAGTGTAAGTTGCATTAGTTTGACTTTTGTTTTCTTATATTTTTAATTTGATTCAGATGTGAAGAGATTCAGAAATACTGGAAAAAATAATACAATACACCAAGTTTTCTCACCTATGAAAAACAGAAAAACACCCAACAAAAGTAATTGACAAGATGCAGCATTTGAAGTAATTGGAGGAATAGTCAGGACATGCTTAAAGCTCATATTTTAAACAAACTGCACTTGAACACAAATAAATTTGAATACCCAAATGATGTTTTAAATTCACTGAAGCTACCTCCTATACCATTTAAGTATTTTTTTCATTAGGTACATATTTTTCATATTTATTATGAGAATAGGTAATATACTTATGAGAATATATAGCAGAATTGTAAGTTGTACTTGCGATCAGCAACAAAATTAATTATTTTCAAATGTTTTTCTTGTTTCCAACATAATGTGCTAAATATTAGGGTAATTTGTATGTAAACAAACAAGTAAATGTTTTGCCAGGATCACTGCACATTGTGGAACATGTGAGTTAATTTGTCGCAAGTAACAAACATTTTGTAAATTCATTACTAACCTCATAAAGGATGCACTTTAAGTGCAGTCATTATTAATGTACATGTTTGTGAGCTTATAGAAATGAACCTCAACTTATGTCAACTATCGACATTACCTAATCTCTGAATTTGAGTGATCCTGCCTACTAAACTGCAGGTTGTGGGTTCCTCCATCCGATGGGATGAAAATTGGCTTTTAAATAATCAAATTCTGCCAGTTAAGGGTCAGAGGGCCGTGGGTTACGTCCAACTCCAAAGGTTAATTTTATCTGTGGTTTAGTAAACAGTTTATCTGTAGACAGAATGCTAATTGGTTTACAAGAGATAATAGGAAGGTATTTAACTCACTGGCTGTCAACAAGTGCCGGCATCTGTAGTCTGTTTTTCTTTGCTACTTTAAGTCTGTTTTTATTTAGTAAACAACAGACAGAGATAGACGTGTGAAATTACCACATTTACTGTTGTAGATGTGGGCCTGTAAAATTAGAGAAATTCCCATTACTCCACATAGAACACATCATAACATTTTGATGAAAAAGAAATTAATCTTTGAACAATACAGTCAGAATTCATATGGTGTGTGCTAGCAGAGTGGTCAAAAAGGTATTGGCCGATTTGACAAAAAACTACTGTACAACTACCACAACAGGAGTAGTACCTGTTGAATTTTGATTCTTTCGCGATGCGGTTGCCTTTCTTAAATGCTTCAGCCATATTCGACCTTTCAGTATGCACACATCATTTTAATGCTGACTTTACCTACAGACATACCCTTTTGAGCATTTTTTTTAAATCGCTGCTAAGTTTAACAAGCTTTTTAAAAAAGCTGAAGGATTAAGAAAACCTTCTGTTTTTTCCAAAGTCACTCCCTCACATCTCAAACTTATAAAACTCAGTGGTGTATTCATATTGGCCAGCCAGGCCCTCTTAGCATTCGTGCAATATCGCTTGCAATCTCTAAGTTTGCGTTTGCCCGTATAAGTCGGCGACCGTCGGCGTGGTGCAAGGTATGACGTCGATTCCACGTCGTAAGAAGCAGGGGCTTGGCATTAAGACTTTAATATTTGATAGCTCCCTAAAATACGCCTGGCGGATACTCCGTTCTGAATTTGGGGGCGTGCACCCGACGGGAGGGCAATCGATAGAGGCTCGCGTTTAGTCAGCTGAGCGGTGCATGCAGGGCGGAATATTTTGGCAGGAATATAAGGTTACGGTATGCGGGTTTTGACACGCGATATTTTAGAAAACTACAGGGGGGCTAGGTGTAAGCAACACGCGCAGACATGTAAAAGCCCCAAAAATGAATTGGAATGACTCTAAATGTAATTTTGTTGCCGATCTGACGACGTATTAGACGCTTTCAACATTTCGCCAGGCGGTGCGTGTTGATCATGGCTTGCTCCTCCCTTGGTACCTATCCTGAAAGACATTGTGGCTTGACAGCATTGTCGGGTTGTTTATTTTTTAAACTAAATCTAGCCGATGTTATTAATTCTCGTAGGATATTAAATCTTAATCAGCCCGTTCCGTCCCACTGCAGGGCAAAGGCCTGTAGGAGATTAGCAAGTTTTAATGGCCGTTGGCTAGAAACGTTCCGTTTCCTTCTCAACAACTCCTGTTCTCTCCACTGCTGATAATTTTTTGACAAATAATTAGATTTGACTTCGGAAACAGACAAAAGTGCACACAAACTTTAAGGGGTTGAAAAGCAATTCTTTATCATGAATATTTTATACATGTAACAGATTAAAAAAGACAGACTGGAATCTATGTGGACGAATCCACGGACACAGCTAGTGGAAGATAAATCTCATAGTACGCATCATTTGCGGTCAAAATATTGCGTGCTGCTATTGAATTATGCGCACGCAATTGGCTTGTTTGCCGCTTCAGATCAACTGAGGGCTGATCAAAGTTGATGTCGGCACTTAATTAAAGCAATGAACGCAAACGGATGAAACGTTTCATAAAGACTTTGTGCTAATTTAATCTTTGGCGCCACTACTGTGGCTTGGATAGGAAAAATCTTTTGTAAAAGCCGCTGGCTAACTGGGATCAGTACTTGATAAAGATTTAAGAGATGACACTTTCACTATCTATCTATCGCTGCTTACCTTAAGGCTTGCTTGAGTGAGTGGTGACATTCTAGAAACTTCTCAAACGTTATGATAATTATTAGCATATAATGTTCCACTGCTAGGTAAACGCCCTTCCACTACTTCTCCACCCAACGGCCTAAAGCTAACGCTAGATCAGTTTTCTGGATGGGAGTCTAGCTTATACCGCCATCGTTTCCTAGATCTGTTGTCTTCGTCTTCGGACATCCGATTGGTAATGACCATCACCTGACACGCCAAACATTCAGTCACGGTGAAGAATTCTCTAAAATTATCGCAGTTTAAACAATTCTTCACCTTTAGTCCTAATAGGAGAGGAATTTTGCCGCAGTGTCTTCAGAAGTTTTTTAAAATACAAAAACTATACTAAAGATCTCATTGTCATTATAACCGAGCTCCGAAGAAAGGAAGTAATTAACAAACTTTGACCCCAGAGTGTAGCTCCGGTGGAACAGACGAAAGCTGAATTAATTATTAAAATGACATTCGCCTGGCATCACATTGCGAAAGTAGTATAACTCCGACTGAGTAATATTTTAAACTCATTTATTATATATTTACGGACGACTGAATCGGATACCTGTGTTTCTACTAGTTAAAGTTGAGTAAGTACTTTGTTGAGGAATTTAAAATTACAGCTTACTTTTAATTACCTCGCAATGCTTTTATTTCGATCATAAATCCATTTTATTTAATTTTCTTTCTATCCTACTGGAAAGCATTTATTAATTTTTACCGATGAATATCCAAATAAATGTAGTTGAACGAAAATAGATCTACCTATATACTAACTTATATGTTAACTAATAGTTTACTACTAACTAACATAATGGCTAAAACTATAGGTTCCAGACAACCGTAATAAAACTAATTTAGTTAGACCTAAATCAATTAGAACCATAATGCAAGCACTTTTGGTTAATCGTTAGCCGAATTATCTCGATCAGTAAACTGCAGTTATTATTATATTGATTTTAACTAACAGTCAGTTTTCACATAATGCGGCCTTTGTATTCGGCATAATTTTAGTTGCATCATCAGAAATTGGACTGTTAAGTCATCAGCGAGTTAATTTCAGCTAGCGGAACTAACTCGGGGTGAAAAACCCACATTCTGTTTGTTAGCCTTTACACCACAGCCCTAGAAACTAATTGACCTGATTGGAACTGCAGTGCAGCTATCGTGCGTGACATGCAGTTGTAATACTGTCCTGAATGTTAGATCTTGATTATTCTGGACACAGTCGTAGCGTCGTGCTGTTTCCTGTATCTGTGGTAGAAAGCTGATTGGTTTTAATCTATAAATATACGATTGTCTTATGCCTCAATACTGCAGGGGTAGCTTGATTGATAGTGAGAAAAATAATTTCGTTTTTAATCGACTTTGATACTGATAAGAAGGGATTGCTGACTTTTGCGGCCGAATGGTTCTGGAATGGACACCAATAAGATGCAAGATAGACGGATGGCCTGATGAAGGTCACAGGATTTCAAATATCTCATTTTTAAAAACCCTGATGTAACAAAATACCAGATTTTCTAATGGATAATCTCATACCATTGCAAAATGAGCAAGCCAAATTAGCCAATAGCCTGCAGAAACCGTTGCCGGTAATTTGTTTCACATGATATTCATCATGTTAAGCAAATAAGTGATCAGTGATTTAGCGTGTAGGTAATATTTTTACAAAACAAATGTTACGTAACTTTGTAAGTAAGTGCTCAGGGGCCTAATACCCATTGTACCTAGTAATTATAAAACAGTCATGCTCTGAAACAACGTCGTACTGTTCAGGCGCCTTTAGCCTTATATTTTTTATACATTCATATGACTGTCATAATACTCGTAGTTACTGTATACAATGCGGTTGGGGCTAAATCAGCATGTTCTTTACCACCAAAACAGTGACCTTGAAGTGTTGAGGTTGTATTCTAAACTACTTTGTACGGTCACGAGGTAGAGACGAGATCGACTAGCTGTAACTAAAAGCTGTAACAATTTATAACTAAAAACATCACACCGAATGGCTATGTTGTTAACGCGTACGTATCATATTTATTCAATTCTTGAAAATGGCATCCTTTGCAGGCTTATAAATCGTTAGGAGCGCAATCAATATCATTCATGATATCATTTTCCTACCCTTGTATTCACGAAAATTCATCAAAGTTGAGCACATCGTCAAACTCATGCCTTCCTGTAAAGTTTCAGTAGAACTGAAAGGACTGCTATACTTCTCAGGGCTGCTCAATTTTGATTTGCATTGTATTAATTTAATGGGTCAAGTGATTTTAATAAATAATTATTGATGTCCCGGGAATGGAATGCATTGTGAGATTATGCAACTCGTTTCTTCAATTCTATCCATCATAAAATAAAAACCCATATCACACACACATCACGCACACATTTTTATTTTCATATTTCATCAATATCACATCACAATATTGAAAAAGGCGTTTGAATGATAGCGGCCTTATTTGTAATATTCCCTGCCATCAATGGAAGTAGTGTAGAATTTTACAGTTTGATATTAAATTTTACCCTGTAGAGAAAATGGAGTGGAGCCAGCATTCTTGGCGCTCTGCCTCTTGGGTCGTTCCTTTTATTGATAATTTATAGCAGCGAGATTACTTGTTGTCGAAGGGAGTAACTAGGTTTGTTTTGCAGAAAATTGTTTTGAGAATACCCTAGTGGCTTTGGCTAGTGCATAAGAATGAAAATGTAGGCTTAGATACTAGGAATTCAGTAAAACAAACATTAGAATTTGCCCCGGAGGTATATGCATAGGTTCAAACTTCAAATGCTTATGCATGTTTTTTCCCAATGATATTATGATAAAAAAAAAGGTAGATATGTTATGTCAGTATTGATGCAAAGTCAATAATTTACCATTGCGTACGTACCTATAAGTAATTCGACCGTGTTGTAACGTGTGAACAAGATAGTGTGATTGACAAGAAGCCAAAACTGGCAACACTGTCAATGCTTTGCTTAGGTGTACTAATAGTTCTGGTTTCGGGTGCCACTTTTTTAGCACAAGTAACCTATGTACCTCTTTTTAACATAATAGCATTGATGTTTTCTCTCTAAACTCTGTGTACTGTGCTAAAGCGCATCATGCTCGGTGAATCAATCTTTTCTATTAGTAACTAGCAGCCGCCCGCTACTTCGTCCGCGTGGACTTAGAAAAAAGATTTTCCCGCTTTTCTGTTGAAATTTTCCTGAATTATCTTTGCTATAAACCTCACGGAGCCCGAGACCTTTCCAACGAATGCAAAACCGTGGAAATCGGTTCGTGCGTTCTGGAGTTATAGCGTCAGGAAGGAAAACCCGACTTATTTTTATATAGTAGAAAAAGATTAGGTTCATTCTGGAGTACCCAAGTCTAAAAGAAATCTCGTCGTATCTTCAGAATTAAACCCAAGTCACTGTATTTCCAGCTGGCGGGTTCGTGGAATCAAATGCGTGTTTCCTAGCAGTGTCGTGCTAGCTAGATAGTTAGTTGTATCATTCAATAAAACAGTCGAGTTCTATCTGTGGCTACGCGGTGCCAATGTCGCCCAGTTAGCGCAACATATGCCCTGCATATTGCAGACCGGCTTTTGACGTCATTCGGTGCAATAAAAGGCTTCAATAAAAAGATCTCTTGTCGTGTATTTAGTTCACCCACGAACACTCGGTTGGTTAAGTCTGACCCCATGACCTGGCGAGGAAATGAAATATTAACTATGCCAAGGTCAATACTTTGCGTATTGTTTGCTTTATTTATGGTTTTGTGGCTGAAAAATCTTTCTATAAAGCAGCTTAATTACCAGGTTTTTGAGCCTACATGGTATTAGGAATTGTATTGCTTATTTATTCGAATAAGGTCAGTCAGGAATCATTCATTCCTGTATACTCGTTAGCATTGAAGAGTCTAAATTGCTGCATCAGAAATAGACATTTCTTTAGTAAAGACACTGTCATGGATTGCCTTTTTTAATTAGTCTAGGGTAGTTTGACGCTTCCACAAACTGCTGTGCGCTAATTGCTTTTAACATTGCTTACATTTTCTATGTAATTTTAGAGTCATAAAAATTAAGCCTAATATTATTTGCAAGTTCTCGTCACGTTCTGATTTGTATACCTAGTACCCGGCTGTTTGGAGTGCATTTTGCATAATGTATGAAGTTACGACGCGAAACAGGGGCACGCTTACCATACACTGCCCGGATTAATGTCAAAGTACTCCTATTGTTTACTGATTCATACAAAATGCATGCCTATGCAATATGGAAGGATTTTAGAAATTGGTCAAACGATTTCTATGCCTTCAAACTTAATTTGGAGACTATTTTCATGTATGAGGCTTTTGTACTTACCAAATAAAGGGTCAGGGATGCTTACTTATACTGTCCCATTTCTTGTAAATCTTATGTATGGTAATGATAACAGTGAAGTAAATTATTTATTTAGGAGAAGATAACCTTGACATTAACTCTGGCCGGAGCCTCCTTGTAAGCATAAATTTGCTTGTATCAGGAGGTACCGCAAATGCCGCAAATTGTTTTCGTTGATATTACCTAAAATTTTCCTATGTTTTGTTTCGATTTTAGACAACGATTGTAGAACTATCGAATAAATATGTTTAAAGAATCGAATAACTGTCGTTCTATATCTATCCTTTAGTGTTATTTAGAAGTGCTAAATGACACAATATTGTATAATTAATTCCAAGCAAAGTTAAAAGACCGTTAACATAAACACGTACATCCGTTTATCCCGACAAAACCGTCGCTATATCTCACAGCCGCCTTGTGGATACATCGTTTACTTGAAACAATAGGTCATTCGTGTCATGCCAGTACCTTTGAAACATATTTTTCTACTAACGATACTTTCTAATGGAAGTGATAAGAATTACGGATCTGTTTAACATGTTCACTGACCGGAACCATACAAAACAAAGCTTTAGAATAGAAACCATAGGAGCAACCGTTTTTATACATGTTTGTAAAATGTAAGACACACAGCTGTTCACAAGCTTCATCTTAACCATGAGGCGAAGCTAGCCAAACTCCAACAAGCGGGTTCAGTGCGCATTCTTAACCATGAGATGAAGCTAGCCAAACTCCAACAAGCGGGTTCAGTGCGCATTCTTAACCATGAGGCGAAGCGAGCCAAACTCCAACAAGCGGGTTCAGTGCGCATTCTTAACCATGAGATGAAGCTAGCCAAACTCCAACAAGCGGGTTCAGTGCGCATTCTTAACCATGAGGCGAAGCGAGCCAAACTCCAACAAGCGGGTTCAGTGCGCATTCTTAACCATGAGGCGAAGCGAGCCAAACTCCAACAAGCGGGTTCAGTGCGCATTCTTAACCATGAGGCGAAGCGAGCCAAACTCCAACAAGCGGGTTCAGTGCGCATTCTTAACCATGAGGCGAAGCTAGCCAAACTCCAACAAGCGGGTTCAGTGCGCATTCTTAACCATGAGGCGAAGCGAGCCAAACTCCAACAAGCGGGTTCAGTGCGCATTCTTAACCATGAGATGAAGCTAGCCAAACTCCAACAAGCGGGTTCAGTGCGCATTCTTAACCATGAGGCGAAGCGAGCCAAACTCCAACAAGCGGGTTCAGTGCGCATTCTTAACCATGAGGCGAAGCGAGCCAAACTCCAACAAGCGGGTTCAGTGCGCATTCTTAACCATGAGGCGAAGCGAGCCAAACTCCAACAAGCGGGTTCAGTGCGCATTCTTAACCATGAGGCGAAGCGAGCCAAACTCCAACAAGCGGGTTCAGTGCGCATTCTTAACCATGAGGCGAAGCTAGCCAAACTCCAACAAGCGGGTTCAGTGCGCATTCTTAACCATGAGGCGAAGCGAGCCAAACTCCAACAAGCGGGTTCAGTGCGCATTCTTAATCATGAGATGAAGCGAGCCAAACTCCAACAAGCGGGTTCAGTGCGCATTCTTAACCATGAGGCGAAGCGAGCCAAACTCCAACAAGCGGGTTCAGTGCGCATTCTTAACCATGAGGCGAAGCGAGCCAAACTCCAACAAGCGGGTTCAGTGCGCATTCTTAATCATGAGATGAAGCGAGCCAAACTCCAACAAGCGGGTTCAGTGCGCATTCTTAACCATGAGATGAAGCTAGCCAAACTCCAACAAGCGGGTTCAGTGCGCATTCTTAATCATGAGATGTAGCGAGCCAAACTCCAACAAGCGGGTTCAGTGCGCATTCTTAACCATGAGATGAAGCTAGCCAAACTCCAACAAGCGGGTTCAGTGCGCATTCTTAACCATGAGATGAAGCTAGCCAAACTCCAACAAGCGGGTTAAGTGCGCATTCTTAACCATGAGGCGAAGCGAGCCAAACTCCAACAAGCGGGTTCAGTGCGCATTCTTAACCATGAGGCGAAGCGAGCCAAACTCCAACAAGCGGGTTCAGTGCGCATTCTTAACCATGAGGCGAAGCGAGCCAAACTCCAACAAGCGGGTTCAGTGCGCATTCTTAACCATGAGGCGAAGCGAGCCAAACTCCAACAAGCGGGTTCAGTGGGCATTCTTAACCATGAGGCGAAGCTAGCCAAACTCCAACAAGCGGGTTCAGGGCGCATTCTTAACCATGAGGCGAAGCGAGCCAAACTCCAACAAGCGGGTTCAGTGCGCATTCTTAATCATGAGATGAAGCGAGCCAAACTCCAACAAGCGGGTTCAGTGCGCATTCTTAACCATGAGGCGAAGCGAGCCAAACTCCAACAAGCGGGTTCAGTGCGCATTCTTAACCATGAGGCGAAGCGAGCCAAACTCCAACAAGCGGGTTCAGTGCGCATTCTTAATCATGAGATGAAGCGAGCCAAACTCCAACAAGCGGGTTCAGTGCGCATTCTTAACCATGAGATGAAGCTAGCCAAACTCCAACAAGCGGGTTCAGTGCGCATTCTTAACCATGAGGCGAAGCGAGCCAAACTCCAACAAGCGGGTTCAGTGCGCATTCTTAATCATGAGATGAAGCTAGCCAAACTCCAACAAGCGGGTTCAGTGCGCATTCTTAATCATGAGATGAAGCTAGCCAAACTCCAACAAGCGGGTTCAGTGCGCATTCTTAACCATGAGGCGAAGCGAGCCAAACTCCAACAAGCGGGTTCAGTGCGCATTCTTAACCATGAGGCGAAGCGAGTCAAAGCCCAACCAGCGGTCCCAGTGCGCATTTTTAGATCGGTCATCCCACTTCCGAGCTGGCGTGCGTTGCTTTACAGCGGTGATCGTTGCCGAGGCACTGACACAACTAAGCCACCGGCATCTCAAATATACATAAGTAAACACAATGAGTATACTACAATATATCTGTTTTAGTCAATTGTTCATTCTACACCATCCTTACAGGATGTCGTCTACGTACAAAACCGGGAACAATTTGCAATATTGCCATTTGCGTTGTTTGTCTGCCTTCATTCGACCATTGCTATACCGCCCGCTTGGGGCTCTATTCAAACCATCCTGAAGCTTTTCAAATTATTCAAATGCATTACAATCGCTTTAAGAATAAAATGCTGAGAATGATTTTTGAAGAAGAATTTGGAGATAACTAAGAACAAAGTCTAAAAGATAGCGGTAACAAGTGTGCACGCGCACTCATTTAGAAAAGTAGCACGTATTTACATATTTTTGTGGATTCTCTTACTTGGAAAGTTAATTAAAGTTTCAGGTAGGGTATGGTAGAAAAGGTGAACGAACGCTAACAATCTGGTTGTAAAGAATCTATTGGATTTTTCATATCGGAGTACCCTGAAAATCCTCAATTTCTTTTTTTCTTCACCTTAGTTAGGCCCCGTAATCGCATTTATTTTCCTCTTCGACTCGTATACGTATGTCTATATAAAACAAATGTTCTTAAAGAATATGTCAATAATACCAGTATTTTTAAATATAAAATGTGTAACTGGCTAATTAAACGAGGAAATAAACTAGATATACGATTATAACAGGAATATTGTCATAAATAAATTGTCTGCTAACAGGAAACGACTAATGAGGTTGTGCTAAAAACATTTGTTGTACAAACTATTTACGTTTACAGGAGAACTAACAATTAGGTCACCTATAAAATCGTGCGGTCAGCAACAAAAGTCGGTTAATATGTCGTTACATGTAACCTTACATGCCTATTCAACAAAGTTAATGGTTATGTTAAAGTGTTGGTTCAGCCACTAACCCCCTTATTCATGAAAAGTTAAACAGCGCTTCAACAACACGTTAACTTTTGAATCGATTTGTCACTTTCATTCTTGTTGCTGCCGCCATTTCCGAGAAAGTGACATAACACGTCAATTGCCTAAACTATGCTTTAGCGTTGCGTTCGTTTTTATGAATAAGGGGTTGACACTTACAACATACGGCAAGTAATTTGCATGCCACCTGCCCATTAAGCCTCAAGCCATTTCTCTAAATAACTCTTTGCTCCTTGAAATCTACAAAGACTTCCATTATTCGAAATCTGAAACCTTTGTTAATAATTGATTTTGTATGTTAATTAAACAGCTTAGTATTCCAGTGCAAAACATCTTTGTTTAATCCAAAAACAAAAACCGAACAATACTAGTCAGACATCCGGTTCCGGTAGTAGAAAAAAGCAGCTATCACAAGCGATTTAATAGCGCGCTATTATGGAATTCATTGCTTCTCTTTATTTTATTATCGGGGCTATATTTGTACATTTTTACGATTAACGCCGTTATTATAACCCACATGTGAATCATGCGAAGTAATTTGTGAGTTTGAGAGCGAGCACCACAGTTGAGTAAAAGAACAGTAACTACAAAACCATAATTAATGAAAATTAAATGGTTTGATTAAGATTTTTACGTAATGTAAATAGTTATTCAAAGTGAATAAGCGATTTGTTTGATTTGTGATCATAATCTGCGCGTAATCCTTAGTTCTGGTCAAAGTTAATTACCTAAATACGACGTAATGTATCCTATTTGTGTGTAAATATCTAAAAGTGGAAATCCTCTTAGGAAAGTATTCGCTTGAATTATCTTTAAAAAGACACTGTTAAAAGCATTCCCATGGTACACCATGACCAATAACAATTTCCAAGTCTTCTTCTTCTTTCGTGTCAATGGCATCAAATAAAACCCGACCAAAACTTGGCGATCTCGACTGCGTCAAGATTTCCAAGTGCTCGTCTAGAAAGAAAAAACACTCAAGTGAAAAATCTGCCAAATAATACCAAATTACGTGTCACGGCAGTTGTCTTCAGCTGTTCAAGATAACAACGACTTTTAACATCTGCAAAATCAATATCAAACTACCTAGCTAAATCTGCGCCTACCTTCTTGTTCTAAAGGATCTTCCCTGCATCGTCCACCAGTTCTTTTCGACGGAAAGTTGTAGTTTCTGTCTGCTCCACTGTGTCGGTTCAGTTTTACGATCGTAAGCAATCATTCTCCCGCACGTGCTTGCGCGTGTGTGCGTGTGGTCGCGGACCGCAGACATTGACCTTCTAGGCTTGAAATAACATTCACTGCTGTCTTGGGTGACTTGAGTGTTGTGCAATACCCCAGCCTCTGTTGCGTTTTGTACTTTACTATCTAATCCAGTAGCATGATCTAACTGTTAGGTTGAATTTCACCTATTATTCTACCTGCTGCTCCTGAAGTGCGTCACAGCTTGCGGTCCTGAGCCTTCCGCGACCGTTCAGAGAGTCCACAGATCCGCAGTATCCACTCAAAGAGTCGTCCGCTTAAAGGGCCATCTTTGTCCAAGGGTTCTTGGACAGACGTGACTAGTTTGCTTTGCTGTCACTTTAGTGACAGCTGATTATGCGGGCTATGTTCATGACTATTTCTCTACCTGATACCCTAATCTCTGTTTGTGGCCTTAAAGAAACTCCGATTGAGCAAAGCTCGCTCCGTAGCATTGTGGATGTAAATAGGATATTTGAGACAACATTTTGTTTATTGCTCTGTACCAAACTAGTTTTTTTCTTGCGTTACCACGTGCGTTACGCGGAAGAAACAAGTAATGTTTACGAAGACACCTAGTGCCTAGTGCGGGAATCGATCACCTAACGCTCATAACCACTGGGCTACCCCGTACACATTATTGGAAGGTAAGCAGGACATCATCACATCAAGTCTTGAAATTAAAAAGAAAGAAATAAAAATGATTAGACACTTAACTTAGCATTAAGGTTCACATTATTATTCTGGTTTATGTTCTTTGTACCTAAAGATTAAGAGAAAGTTCTGGCTCTAACCCCAGCTTTTATTAAATGATTTCTGTAGGGAAAAAAACGATTGGTCAAGGTCTAACCTTAATTTCCCAAAATATATATGAACCCTTACACTATAAAGTCTTCATAATGACGTGTTTCCTGTACTCTAAGTAGTTATTACACAATGTGTAAAGCAAGGCCTAACTAATACAGGAAATAAACACTAAGTGGAGCCTCGGAATTTGAATGGAAGAATTCATTATAGGTATCGATTTTGTATGATATCCGCTCGGACGCAGCTCTTGAAGGCAACACCAGCTGGCGAGAGCTTTGCCTTTCAAATTTCGTCATCAATATGCGTTAGCGCAACTCTTTAATGCATCAGGTAACTTACCAACTGATTGGTAATTCAGCATCCAGTAATGAAATCTTCAGGGAAAAGTATGTTTTGGACTATTCGCCACTTATCCTGGCAATCCATTACAAGACCATCAACATTTTGCCTGTGTTATTGGTGAAAGTCCCCTGATTCATAAACACACAGCCCTGCAGCACCTTTGATAACTGAGTCAATGCTGCAGCTATCCCAATGGATCCCCAAAGATGGCTATCGGCGAAGGGGACGGCCTAAAAAAGCTGGTCCGATTACCTGGTATACTACTCGAGAGAATGGTGGACTTTTGCAGAGGATAGGGAACGATGGAAAGGTTTTGGGTAGGCCTTGCCCAGCAGCGGGATCTTACAGGTTAAAAAAAAAATGCTGCGGCCCTGATTATTTTTTTATGAATAAGGAAGGGTGTGAGCCTATTCATTGAAAGGATATCGACATATCTTGATTTCAAAGATGGAGCTTAATGCTTACAAAGACTCGTTATTGGTTGGTACAGAATAGGATCATAAAGGCAGATGTCAGAGATCTGAACAGATGAGAAATAGAATACTTCCTCGCCGTGTTTGGTTAAGCAAACTCATACCTAATTGGCCCTCAGTTTGTGCTAGTTATGTCCAAAAACACTATTCAAAGGAGTATTTACCTAAAATACTATGAATCCATTATCGGAAACATGCGAACGCAAACGATCGTTTTTAAATAACTTTACATTAGTGAAAATGGGCCAAATAGCTTTAAAATTAAGGTTCACCCACGTTTCATGTTCTATTTTACTGCTCTGTGCCTTTTTCTGTGCTACATTTGACGATATGGTTGTAATAATAATGCTTCAGACATAAACTAGACGACTTAGCATACACATTTTTGATGCTGACCGTACTCCAGTATTAGTGTTGTGCATAAAAAGTCGCAATATCCGGCCGCATGGCGTTCTTCCTTTCTTCCGCGAGGACAATGACCCAGCTCCGGACCCGCCAGCCGGACGGAAGCGGACAGATAAATAACAGTGCTGCCGTCCCCGCGGCCGCCATTGTGCGGGGTCGCGGGGAAACTTCTATTATTCAAATTCGTTTATTAGGTACTTACGCGGAATGGTCTTTGGATGGTCTGTTAATTGCAAGTCTAAACGGTGCGTACAAGTTGAATACGTTTTAAATAAGTCTAATTTCGCTATTTTCAAATTAAAATGCTTGTGTTATTCACACTCGGACAGACACATTCACATCAATCTTTACAAAACCAGTAAGTTCCAATCAGACCAACCAAACAAACTCAAACGCTCACGACTATAGCCCGAATGGTGTTGTCAGAGTGGTGACCGAAACATTCAGAAGCCCAAATGTATGTCATGACATAAGAGATAAAACAGTAATAAGTGTATTCTAAATAAACACAAGTGTTGCTTGAGAAAGTTGCATGAATGAGTACTGACTGTTGGTATCCTTTATCAAAATGACAAGGTCACTTCTAATACGATCCATCCAAGGTTTCCAAAGAAAGGTCCAACATCTTCGAAACAAAATTCTTGATATTGCTATAGAATCCTAGAGCATAGAAAACTATCCAATTACTACCTAACTTGTACATCCTAAATCTCTGTTAACTTCTGATTTAATTGTTTTCTGCAATAAAGTATCTATATCTTATCTTATCTATATATTTCCCACAATTATCTTGTTATAAACATAGCCAGAAGGGAATATCAATTACAGATTTAACGTTTTATTGGCGTTAAAACTTCCCAGACTATTACCAATAATGAAAGGGCCCGCTTGTGTCGGCCGGTTGGCCGCCCACATTTGACGAGAATGCACCAATTAACTGGATCGGAATGGCTGTCGCCACCACAAATTAAATTGGTTCGTGCTCCAATACTGCAATCATAACTAGGTACAGTTGGCATCAAAATTATGGGTGCGTACAAAACAGTCAAATATGGCTTAAGTGTTAAAGAAAAGCAACCTTATCACCACATCATGAAAGTAGCTTTTCATTGTTTTAGATTTTTACCGAACAACGTACCACTCTGTTATTGTATTATAATGCTCTTGTCAAACCATCAGTATATTTTTAAACACTCTGTTAGTGCTGATGGGGTCAACCAAAACTTTCACGTAGCAAGATCTTAAGTTTTATAATCTTTCATCGTTGATCTTAATTTATCTTTAAAAATACAGAGTACAAATTGAAAAAGATTTGGGAAATTTGTTTTCAGAATGACAAAAGTCATTACGTTGCATTTTGCGAATGTAAATAACCTAAAGGTATAAATAACATTGTTGTTCGGTGTTGTATTGTATTGTATTATTTACTTAAACAATAACTAAAATAAGGCGTAATCAATAATCTAATCAAAAATAAATTCAGTGAGCTTTCCAAAATAAAACTTGTTAACTTCGTGTCAATTTTCCGCTTCATATTCTGAGTGATGATATTTCACTATTACACAACGACCGCAATGTACTGTACCACTACCAGTGAACTAATTTAAATGTAATATTGTAGCATCGATCTGACACTTTTTGCTAGGGACGATGCGTGACAGTGATTGTTGAACACGTCTTCATCCCAATTCCCACCTCAAGTGGTGATAGCAAAGTCAAATAGAATTTAATTCAAATAGAATATTCATAGCACTATTAGATAGTTCCATCAACAATTGGTTCGTACATCAAGCCTACGGCAGATATTTGGCAATATGCCAAAAACGTGATTAGTAAAAGCCCGAATTGAATGTTCCGATAACAGCGGAAGCATGTTACTTCAGCACAGCGTGTGACGGACAGATCACAGGAGTGGAAAGCGACAAGGAAGCGTAAGGCAACTTATACGAGCTAATGCTTCCGTAGCCGCGTGCCGGAGAACTGCTCAGGGGAAACTATTCGGCAATTAGACGACGCTACAAATATTGAGGCGATAATAATTTTGATAGGCTTTGAAAACGATGGTGCCACGACATATCTCATCATTGTAACTAGTGGCTGACAGCGCATCGTGGGGCGGACAGATCACAGGAGTGGAACGCGACGAGGAAGCGTTCGGCGACTTATACCAACCAGCTAATGCTTCCGTAGCCGCGTACGGGGAACTATTCGGCGAGTAGAAGACGCCACAAATATACCTAGGCGATAAAAATTTTGATAGACTTTGAAAACGATGTTGCAGAGACATATCTCATCATTCTAACTAGTGGCTGACAGCGCAGCGTGTGACGGACAGATCACAGGAGTGGAACGCGACGAGGAAGCGTTCGGCGACTTATAAGAGCTAATGCTTCCGTAGCCGCGTGCCGGAGAACTGCTCAGGGGAAACTATTCGGCGAGTAGAAGACTCCACAAATACTGGCGATAATAATTTTGAAACGCTTTGAAAACGATGGTGCCACGAAATAACTCATCATTCTAACTAGTGGCTGACAGCGCAGTGTGTGACGAACAGATCACAGGAGTGGAACGCGACGTGGAAGCGTTCGGTGACTTATACGAGCTAATGCTTCCGTAGCCGCTGCCGGGGATTTGCTCAGGGGAAACTATATATATAGATAGACGACGCCACAAATATTGAGGCGATAATCATTTTGACAGGCCTCAGAAATTATGGTGATGACTCATCGTTCTAACGAGTGGCAGATATTGGCTCATGACAGGGACACCTTAAGAAACTTGCCTACCAAAAATTATGTCTGAGAGGGAAAGCTCTAGGAATGAGACCATTTGATGGAAGATACAAAGACCTACAAAGCCAACTGCTATGTGAACGGAAGACTTAATGAGGGTCGCAGAATTCCGGTGGAAGCAATGAGAATTCGCTTGTTCAGCTATGGCTTCTTAACTATGGGCAGGATGAGTTGAAGTTAATTACAGAAGAATTATGAAGTAAACAATAAAATATCGGGGATTGTGTCATTGACGTTAGCAGAACAGAAAGGCACTGACGGTCAACTGAACGATATAGATCTACAATATTAAATTAGCAATACTTTGCTCTATTTAATATTTTGTGAACTTGCTTACCTTTACCTTTTCAAGTTAACTTCACGTTCTGCCTGTCTGACAAGTTATTTTTGTTATAGAAACACTTGCATAGTTGGTAACGTACTTACTCCAAAACATTTTTGCATCAAATAAGATACCATTATGTTTCAAGCTACTGAATGTACTTAGCCTGAACAAATGTTTTTACCAAGTTTTCGGATTCTACTTCCGCCGATGTTATTACAGGTGTAAGCATTGAGCGTGTATTCAACTAACTCTATTTGCAGACTGAACGGTCGTCGAATCTTTAATCGTTTCGTTTATAGGCACGTTTACGTCTGGAGCTACGTGCAAGCTGAGGACGCTGAGGTGGCTGTGACTGCACAGAGTATAAAGATACAGAAGTTCGTCGTTGGGAATTTGGAAATGGTACCGGCGAATCAGTAGTTAGCAGACGATGTTCCAATAAAGAACTCCTTTAGTTTTTGTTTTTGACTGTAGTGGTCGCTATAGTAAGTATCACTCTTCATAGCCACCACTCAGTTTGAAAATGACATCATGTTTATCAATTAGAACATTATGCTGGCACTCTATGAGCTTCTCCCTATTCCTGTCTTTGACTGTGCACTGCGACGGCAAATTGTAAAAAAAATGACTTAAATAGACCTTACTCATTCTATGATTTCAATTCCAACGGGTTACCCATGTTTGCATTGGATTCCATCTCCAATATTAACATAATAATCATCCGTCATAACATTGCAACGCGAGTTCAATTTGTTTAACTTCTGTGAAGTATTGAGTTAACATTCATCCTCCCATCTGTTTTGCTTGCGGCCTCTGCTTGTGTACTCACTGCTCTGTGGACCTTGTATTGTGCTAGAGGTGATGAAAAACCTCCGAGTGAGGCCGGAGTTGCGTAATCAGGTGATTGAACTCGACACGTTGCGTATTCCAGGCGTTGCGTGCGAATCGAATTGTTGCTGATGTGATGACTACGTACACCTCCAGAACATTAGAACTCTCTGCTCATACTCGTTTCTTCCGAAGGCGTGTCTTACTGGTTTGGTCGATGTACATTTTTAGGGGGGTATAATTAGTCGCAAGCTCTCGGAGGTGATACGCGGTCAAGTTCGACATGTTAGGTCATTAACTCGTTAGATGAAAGATAGCTTTTTGGTATTAATCGTACTGAATTTCAAGGAGATAATGTCACCAAATAGAGTTACTCTAAAAAATCCGTTCGCCAGTTGAGATAAGTTGAATACAAAAGAAAACATAATATTTTTGGAGAATCAAACGTGTAAAGTATTTTGATATGTATGTGGTATCAAATTTAGGTAGGTACCCATAATCTGTAAACAGTGAGTTTGTTGCAAGGCAGTAAAAGTGGTTTGCGGTTTGGTCCTCATTCATGGCCTGGTGAATAGCATGGCTTGAAAATATAAAAAATGGAAGTACACCATTGTCTATGTTTGTATTGCTACTTCGACTTTATGGACACTGATTGGCCAACAGTACTTTGATTTGCTAACTTTTGGCCGTGGTAACTCGAGTCAGATTCGGTCAACTCATGATTCTGAGCTTGTGTGACTAATGCGCCCTACAACTCACTATAACTCCAGCATTGGTTAAATTGTTTCATGTTGCGATTAGATACGATGAATTGCCTAGGTTATTAGTTTATTGATCGTAGATAGGCCTTATTCATGCTATGGAGAGGTTATACTGGGTATTTCGTTTTGGGTTTTAATCAGAAATATCGAAAACCGTCACCGACGTACCGTACCGTACCTTTTGGCTTACCTGACACGTAGGCAAGGAACAGACGCTAATGAAAGACCTAATCGACAGAAAAAATACTCACTCAGGTAGGTACTGTGATATGTGATGATGTTGAACCAAATACGTCTCAATTCTGCTATATTATTATTTTTGAAAAGTCATTAACTAAACCCTATCCTATAGCTAAAGCAGCGTAATACTGCAGGCAAGGATGAACTGCTTAGAGCCGCAAGATTCAGTTAGAGGACCCTGCCTGACGCCGGCGGCTTTTGCCATAGGCTTCATTTAGTTGCTAATTCTAATAGCAATTACGTTCGGTAACTGTTGGATTATTGGATTATTTACTATATAGAGGAGATTAGTTTACATAAGTTTCTCTAGAGCTTAGTCTAGTTGACACCTATCAACTGACATCGGATATCCGATCCGATGCTATGTTTGCTACTTGGCCTACTTGCTCATTGCAAATCCAGGTTTAACATTAATTTACTTTCTGACTTCTTGCTTAGCGCGAAATACAAGATCTAAGAAGGGACAACTGAAACGATTAGATTAAATATCAATTAGAAACATGAAATATTGACCTGTGTGTTGAAGACACACACGTCGCGTGTACTGAATAGTACGCACGCGGTTATCTCGAAACTGAAAGGTTTTGATTATGACTTTTTCAATAAGTAACTCCTTCAGTTTCTTTGGAACTTATAAGTTGGCTAATGTATTGTATTTGGCTTTAGGTTAGAGGAATTGATTATTCGTTTGAAACTGCAAACTGCGTTCTAGTTGTTACCATAATTAATGTAAAACTAGTAAATAACATAAGTTTAAGTTATTTTCAACATCAGCACGTGCTCCAATTCCACGCAAAGCTGTGGTTTCTTCACAAAGAAAGTACCTTGTTTACGTAACGTTCAGCTATGACAACACAGTTCTACCAACATAATGGCATAAAGTACAGTAATTACTATGGAACTAGTTACGCCGCCAGCATTCCGAGCCATTGTTCGTAGACCGAGATGAGCACTCCACTTAGGTAGATGTTATTCTGGTTTCGCAGCATGTTTTCATGTTGTTTTTGCTGTTTCTAAGAACTGTTCGTGATGACTGAATACATAATATTGAAAATATTGAGCTTTGTTTTGAACTGGTACTACTAAAACTTTAGTTATGATAATCGTGCTAGAAAATAGGTGGAATCTCAGTCGCACTAGTACTTTACACAATAATTAGAGTTGAGGGCGCTCTGCGCCTACAATTCGGGAAAGCTGTCAAAGACAACAGCTGTTAAAAACGGTAGGTAGTGATTTTCGAAAAAAGAACACGATGACAGGAACAGGTGATGGGCTCATAAAATTACTATGTAACATTGCTGTAACATAAGCTTATCTGTAACTTCCGAAATACTAACTTCTGTTACGCTTTTAAATTTCGTTTACTATTACCTACTTATCAACTTCACTTTTCTAACTACGGATTTTACTCAATTTTTTTTTACATTTCAACAACGCTAATGGTATCTAATAGTATCTAATAAAAAAATTTGGTAAATAATGTCACAACAAAGAAAATGATCGTAAAACAACCACACTTACTAAGTTAACTTTTTGTTTACTGTTGAAACGTTTGAAATGTGTTCACTCGAAAAAATCGGGTAACTCATTTTCTCACATACAAGGTACCGTTGTATGTAAACGTAGCTAGCGTGCGAATTCGGTTCAAAAAACCGTAAAATAAAATAAAGGCCTTAACTAATTCTGATCACGTGTGCTAACGGCGTGCGTTTGCGCCTTTGTACGGGATATACTTCTATTAGAAGAAATAAAATAACATACCCTCACGACCATATCCTTAATGGGTTAGTCAAAGGCACACTGATTGTTGCCGTCATGGTGAACGGAACATTCAGAAGCCCACATTTCGCCGAGGGAAATTTGAACCTAACGTGGTAAGGGGCGAGCCCATCGCCGTTATCCGGGTTGCTTGGGTTTCTTAACGGTGTTTTCCATCGCCGGAGAGTTGGCCGCAAATTTTACAAAGAACACAAAGTAGGTGTGTTCCGGCCAGTTTTCATCTCGGGACCACCGGGTTCCGAGCGAGAGTGTTTAAACACTAGGCCACGACGCTCTAAGAAGAAATGTTATGAATTTGAGCAAAAATAATCACAAATCAGGAATGAGATATGAAACTAAGCTTAACCAAGGGAGATATAAACAATAATAAACATTTAAATCGTGCTACCTCCAAGCACCCTACTTCGCCTCTCCCCCTGTTTTATTGCTAACCTACCCTAGAAAGGTTTTGGAAAGCTTAACTTTCATGCCCCCGACTGGCCTAGAAGAAACTGTCCTCCCAAACCCTTACTTTCCCTGGCCCAATTCCATCCTGATTGAGCCCAGCTAAATATTTACAATGGCCACACCCGGTGCTCAGCTGATTGACTCCTATTTTGCAATTCATTACATAATTGAGAATTTAACAGAAGTAATCACTCCAACAGAACCGATTACGACAAATTTAAATCTAAAAGTCATGCTATTGACTAACAATCAACAATACACCACATCTGATTTAGAATTGCAATCAGCAGTTTTTGCCGAGACAATGCCGTCTCATTATCACGATAAAAAGATTATTAAGCTGACTCAATGAAGCGACTGAATGGGAAGAAGCTATTAATAGGATTTGTATCAAGAAGATACCGGTTCATTACAATATGGAATACAATAAGGCCGTTCGCACACAACGCTACGTAAATCTTCAATACCCGAGGGTTTTGGGCTAAACTGACTTCAATTCGATACTAATGTGTGTAAACTTATGTCGCACGAGATTGATGTCGGCGAAACATTTTAGAATTTCTTCAAACCAAAATCGTTGTACTAATGTTGTAGATACGAGTAAATTTAACTTATGTCGCGCGTAATTGAAGTCACTCTATGAATTTGTATTGCGGTAGTCGCTTGGAGACCAAAGTCGCCGATGCCAATGTTGTAACTCATGTACCGAGTATATCTTGGCCGTACGTTGGAGACGCGTACCTATGTTCGAAACATAAATTTGTATTGCATTAGTCGCTTTGAGATCGAAATCGTTAGGTGTCGAAAATTTAAGTAGCGTCGTGTACGCTATCTGGAAATCGTTTTTTGTTCTTAGACCATGTATAATGGTCTAAGCACATAATAACAACTTTGACAATTAAGATTGTAGTGTATGCTCTGGTTGTAGAACAAAGCTAGTTTGCTTCGAGAGCAATGGACTCTAGTTTTCCTTTTGATAATAGTTCAGCTTTTTAAGTGGAAGCCATTATAACATCAACGTGAGACATAAAATACTAACTACTTTCAAATATATAGGTACCTATAATTACTCCTATTATCTTGTCTCTTCATCATCAACATCGACAAACGATGTAAGTAACTCTAAATAAATTGTTTCGTTGCATTGTATTATGTCAACAATAAACAAACGTAATGAAAAACTACCTCAAGGAATGAGTCGTAGGTACTTGTCCAGTTTATAATGTTAGTACAAGCATTGAGTGGACGACGAGTGTCAAGTAGAGCTGTGGCAAATCATCATCATATTCGTTACCGAGTAACGGGTACAACACCACGTTCGAAGTATAGAATCGTTATTCACGAATTCGTATCGTTACTAGTAACGATACAAATAAAATACGAACAAATTAAACTGTATAGATTATAATACTTACCGATATTAAAGTTTAAAAAAATGCTCTTTACTTACTTAATTGAGTTTTATTTGATTTGTACTGTTTCGACATGCCTCATGCTATTCCTCGATCGTATCACAAACAACTAGAATAGTAACGTAACTATACGAAAGTAACAAGTACTGAACGAATACATACGCGTACTTTTCTCGTTACTGTTACAGCTCTAGTGCCAAGTCAACAGCTCCTCAGTCCGCACATGGTTATGGTTAATTCCATTAGGGGAGGCATTACGATCGTGTTGACGCATTTCTTACGACTAATCGATGGGAAGTTCTTGCGAGCATGGGAAGATGTGCTACCATTGACACTATCCAGCTACTAACGTGTTAGTATTATATTGCACACTTTTACATTAGGCACACGAATTTCATTTTGAATCTAAATTATTTCAGCTTGAGAAATAAAATTATCATTATTAAATTTTTTTCAAACTTATTTCTGAACTTCTTTTGATCTTTAATAAAATTTAATCGATTACTTTATATTTTGGACCATCTTTGTTCTTTTATCTATATGTTGGGTTCACACACCGAACTCACGGTTTATTTGATGTTTGATTTCTTGTTTCAAATAAGTATTAGTCTTGACAATATGAGGAAGGGTGAAACGGGGGAAATACTCTCTGATCTGTCATTTGGATTATTTTCAACGTCCCTGAATGGTCAATAGTTCAGGCTATGAGATCGATGAGTTCAAATTTTTCACCTCTTGGCTACTTTTCTCGAAGGGGAGAGTATTCAATTTACCAGCGATGACTCTGCATTTGTCTGATGGGTCAAATACATAAGAGGGGGATGTAAGATAGCTAATATAGTTGGTCACGCTAATACAACTTTTGTTCTAGAGGGTGAGATGTCACCCCTCCTCTGCTGATGTTTTTACTATTTCAATATGCTTAGGAGTCGAAATCGTCTTTTTGTACCTTTACCACAGACCCCATAATGCAACGTCTCCCATTTGGTGGGTGCCAGGCGGCCGCGCCATCAAAACAAAATACCGGGTCGCGGAATAATGGACTTGTTTTCAAAAATAACAAACAATCAAACAATAAAATGTTTATTATGTAAGCAGCTCGGATTTTAGAGTATTGAGTCACATAGGGGCTGTGTAAGAATTATTGGACTATGGCAGAGCAATCTTTGGGAACCACTGCATGAATTTTATTTTTCAATCTTGACAAGTCGTTATACGTGAAGTAGGTATGGATTACTTTTTTTATGTACTTAGGGTGGGTTGCACCATCTGACTTTAACAATAACAGACATCAAAATTTCAGTTAAAGTACCGGTTAGGCCCAAAAATGGCGTCAAATTGTCAAATTTGACAAAAACTTTAACTTCTACTATAGTGCAACTTACCCTTACTGTTAGCGTAACCTATATAAGCCTATATAGGCTACATACATGCAAACACATAAATAAGGTTTTCATTCTACCGAAAGTTAACGTCACGCTTTTGGGAAAAAAATATACAGTTAAATTTAGAATTCGAGCTTCCTGTTCCGGGACAAATGACGTCACCGAGTCTGGAACGCGAGCTATCCAGGGCACCCGCTGCTGGAATGCATCTCGTGTGGAATGGAATTTAATTCACAATTTTAATGATTTGGGGAATCTGAAATAATTGTCATCTTCTGAGATTCGACATTATTCGAGCGTCAAGCAGCATGGTTGGTCAACACTCTGGCTTGGACAGTGGGACCCGTGTGGTCCTAGTACGAGTAAACCTGGCCGGAACTACTGCTCTGTTTTCATTGAACAATTTGCAGCCAACTCTCCGGTGGGGAAAAACCGATGAAAACGCGTTTACCCCTTCTAAATGTTCCATTTACCATGACGGCAAAATTAAGTGTGCCGCTGACTTCTCCGTTTGGGATATAGTCGAGAGCGTATCTGTGATTTAAACTTTACTCCAGTCACATAAACCACTTTTGTTTATAAAGTGTCACATTGCATGAATCACATGAGGTGTACTGTACGTGCTCCGACACCCAATTCGTCCTTATTTTGGCATCTTACGAGTAACTTATGAAAGTCAAATGAAGATATGTACTGCGAAGGGCTTCTCATAATAAAAAGCTTTGACACAACTGCGGGACTGCTGTTGTACGTTTAAGAACGTTTAACTTGTTTTTAAATTCATTGGCATTAAGAATGGAAACCAAAGAGAGATTGGTAATTCCATAGTCTTAGTGGTAGTTGTAGTCAGGTGGGTGCATAATTATTTTACGCATAAACAATCATTAAAAACTCTACAGGGCTACTTGCGTAGATCAGCCTTACTTAAATACTGGCACTTAAATCTAGCATGTGAAGCAGTTGTAGACTACTACACTACAAGTTCACAGTGATACTAACGCAGTTATACGTACCTAGTCGCTACTGTTGAGTAACAGTGATGGAACGAATGATGCATCTTTCATTATTTGGTACTTGATACCGTCATTTGTTTCTGCATCAGATGACATAAATAGTGACCAAGAGTTTTATGTGGATACAGCAGCAGCTAAATAAAAAACCTGAAACAGTTTTATGTCTGCTTAGATGGAAAATATTAGAAACTTTAAACTTACCATCCTATTATTGCGTCCTACTGCTAAAACACGCGGTTTTAGTGCGGATTGTCAAAGCCACGGAACAGAAAAAACAGTGGAAGTGCGAAGTGGGCGTGGCACGCGTGCCACAATTAAGCACAGCTGTGCTTACTTGGTCCCAGTCGTGTTCTAACGTCGCATCGAGTTGCTCATCTTGCGACACCTTCATATTTCCGTAGTTATGCCGTATTGCTCCATTTTGGAGTGCAAAAATGATAGTAGTATAAAAAAACTTGACAATGTAGGTCTTTCCTACCATCGCTAAGTGCCATTTTATTTGTTTTCTAATAAAATCTTGATAATTTCAATAGACAGATAGATATCGACCTATAACGCAAATTTCAATCTTAATGCTTTTACAATTAAATGTATAATTGCTCCCAATAGAGAATACCGCCATCTGTGGTCGATCAACGGAATTAACTCTTCAATCGAAACTAAATTGACATTAGATTACAAAAAGTCGTAAATACTGTCAGCAGTTAAAGCACAACAAATATTATCTGTAGAGTGTGAAGGTTTATTTCCGGATGTACGATCTGTGAATTAAGCTAATTTGGATTAGAATTGAAACGACCAATCAAAAGGCATTTTTCTTTGTAGTGGATTATATGACTTTCAATATATTTGTGTGAGTTTGGCGACAGCGGTTCCTTCACTAATGCTGTTGCATTGCACTTCCACTGTTTTTTCTGTTCCGTGGTCAAAGCGGTCTGAGATTATGTAGTTATAAACCTCAGATGGTATCAAACCCTCCTAACGCAGCGATGAGGCTTAATACCTGGCTGATATCTGGGGAAGTCAGTCGGGACCAACTGCTTAAGGTACCATTCGATCGATGCCCGGAGGTGCCCGAAAAGTACATCACAAAATTTCACCCATCCCATTTCCGACCCGGCGTGTGTTTCTTCACAACGGCGACCGACCACGTGCTCTAAACCTTTTATCTTTAACTTCTGACATTTGCGGTATACTCGTTCTACTTCAACCAAGCATATCCGAATGCATAACGCATCTCAAGAACGCGATGCAATGTACGAGTATCGGCCCAACACATGTCTGTCACGCATTCGATTCGTATGCCGCAAGCTGGCCGGTTTGATTCAAAACGCAATCACATAGGCGACAGTTAGATCAGATGGCATTGCTATCGTTCCGAGAAGCAACGGGACTCTATTGTGAATCACGAGGGTAATGGGTTTGTTGTGCAGAGGCAGTGATCTAGAGAGGATAACTAATAAGTTATTTCGCTAATCTGCAAAAACGTCAATGGGTTAAATTTAATTTAGGGTCCAGTGGTTAAACACAGGCAGGCATAGACTTCCTAAATTATTTTTACTTTAGCTACAAAACATTTTCAAAGTTCCTGCTAAATTTTACTAGACTGTCTACGCAATAGTACTTGACGTAAATGAAGACATTTCTTCGTAAAATAATATTTTAGCCTCAGTGCCTGCCTATAGCGTTTTATTAGAAACTATCGCATTGATGGACAGATTAAGTTACGAATACACTACTTCGATGACATTTTTATTGGTGCTGCCAACATTTCGACAGCTGTATTGCCCAGACAGACAGTTATTGAGTTTCGGCACGAACCTATAAACATTTTTATGAAAGGTTTATCTACAAAGGAGTGTAAAGAGTATTTCTGGCTTGGTAATTTGGTTTTGGATAGCCATACTTTTTTGGGTTTGGCACTTAAATCATAGTAAGTAGTAGTAAGGAGTGCCATGAGTTTTCTGCTGAAGTGTATCTACAGCGATATAACTTGAGCCTCTACATGAATAGTGAACAGCCGTTTGATGGTATGATGGTTCATACCGGCAAACCCAATGGCTGGTGAGATTTGACCACAATCTCACTTTCACTCGTAGTCAGGTGAGATTTTGGTCAAATGCGCGCCTATTTAAACATAAAAAAACTTACAAACTAGTTGCAAAGGGTAATGGTTCACGATGTCCTTTCTGATTGTCCGATCTGTCCGTACAGATATGTCATCCTTATTAGTTACATATCCACTGTTTCGTTTTTCTAAACGTGGTGCAATTTCATTTATTTCTATGAAGTCGAACCTCATTTTAACCATTTTTTCTTTCTTTCCAGTTAGCAGCCGCCATGTTTAACTTCATCAAGAAGTCGACTGTCCTGGCGGGCGGTGACAGCGGCGGCTGCGAAGAAAGAGATGCAGAGAAAGAGCGCAGAAAGAGAGAGAAGAAAGAGAGAAAAGAGAGGGAGAAGCGGGAGAGGATAGCGGCGGGCCTTGAAGAACCGTTGAGGCTTGAGGAGGTATGTTGCTTTAGGTGATATTGCCTGAAAGAACTGCGACTTGCGATCTATCAATTCAATTGTATTAATTTATTTATTTGGTATAATCCAGAGGATATAATTATAAAATACAAAAAGTAATTTTGGTTGAAACCTATTTCTTCGGGCACCCAGTCTTTGATCCTTTTAGCACTGAGTTTTCGCGGGCCCGCCCAGTTTTACAAATATAAATATTTAGTGACAGAAAAAACTTAAAAATCTTCAAAAACATTTTACTATCATACTTGTTTGTTTAAATCAATAGTTAGGTATGGTTATGGCCTAAGCGATCCACTAATTCACGTGGATTGATTGTAGTTAGCAAAACTGGATAATCTGGTTAGTTTTTTTGCGCAGAACGGTATATTTTACTTTGAGTATTTCTTGGACAGCGTTGCAAACAAATTTACTATCGACAGACTCCGTAATCGTTACCAGTGAATATATTGATCATAATTTACATACTGATGATATTAGCAGTAATGGTCTTATCTTCATAATTTATCAATTTAGCGCTTATGTATTTTTTGTCGACTTTCTTATTAGTGTAGTGTTGCGAGATACTCGTATTTAAGAGAAAATAAATTCATATATAATTTAGCAACTGCTTAAATTGAGTGTCAATGTTTTGGTTGGTTAAATGGTGAATAATTGGATAGACGAGTACGGGCGTAATGTTAATTAGTGTTATGTTTTACAGTAACAGTATAATCTCATGGATATCATACCAAAAGATCCATATGTTCGATCTGGAAGTAGGATTTTATTACTCCTAAAGATTTACGATACTATAGTACGATTAATAATTGTAGTCAGCGAAATGACAACTTCAACAGTGACTGATACAAAAAAGGGTGACCCGCTACAATAGTGACGTTCGGCAATCACTAGACTAAGACATTTAGTCATGATTTATTTTATGAGGTATCAAAGCCTTTTTTAAATAATTGTAAATATTTATTAGTGTACAAAACGAATTAAATAATTACGATTTAAGAAATATGGGCCCTACCTCCATATTAAAACTTCTCACTAAAAAATTATAACCATAGCTGGAAAAAAAATGTTCAAAGAGGTTCAGGGGAATTAACACTTGAAAATCAGCAAAATACAAGTAATTAAATACGTTTTTATTCGTTACGGTTGCTATTGATTCCGACTCCGATTCTGAATTCATCTCTTCATGATAGTCCATACTATTATTATTTGATTCAAAAATAAGTAAACCGGAATCTACAAAACCTTCATCACTGCCTATAGGTATATGAAATTATAAGGCGTCTAGCGGTGCGCAAAACATCTCAGTCAAAAGAGAAGAGTGATATATATCTTTGTGCTCTTCGGATATATATCAGAGATATATATCTTCATCTCTTTTAGCTCAGTGATACAGAGTACGAGAACAGTGAGTGATTTGTTTGCTGAGCTAGATTAGGTGTTGTGAGTTGTGAGCTTGAGCTTCGTTGTATATATCTTTGTGCTCTTCGGATATATTTCACTGATATATAATCTTCATCTCTCTTAGCTCAGTGCTACAGTGTACGAGAGGTGTGAGTGATTTGTTTGCTGAGCTAGATTAGGTGTTGTGAGTTGTGAGCTTGAGCTTCGTTGTGAGTGAGAGAAATTGTTAAATAGCTTATCTTTTTTCAAAATTTCATAGCCAATGATTTTACTCCATACTTTGCAGACTTGGGACTGTCAACCTTATGAATGAAATAATTAAAAATTAATTCAAATGTTTAGGTTGGCGTATTTAAAAATCGTCACTCATATACATTGACTTGAATGTACATTATTTATGTCACCGGAAAATAACAAGAACCGTAAATTTATAAATTTCCTAGGAAATTTATAAACTTTCGTAGGATTCTAAACGAGAGATAAATTGTATTATTTTACGCCCTCATTTCCGGAAATTGATAAACTTTCGGAACGCATCCGTAAAATAATAAGTGGGCAGTAACCAAACGCCATGTGCGCTCTGTTTGGTCGAATAAGTCACGTGTCATTCCTCTCCTCCGCCATTGAATTTTGGTCGAAGGCCGGTTTTAATGTTTTATATTTTGTAAGAACAATTCATCTTCGTGTTCATTGTATAATTTGCGGCTAACTCTCCGGCGATGAGAAACACCGATAAAAAATCTAAGCAACCCAGATAACGGGGGTATGCTCGCTTCTTACCACGACGGGTTTAAGTTCCCTTGGTGAAATGTGGGCTTCTGAATGTTCCGTTTGTTCACCGTGCTGGGAACTCATAGTCCGGTCAAATTAGACCAAAAAATAAGAGTGAAGTTACATTAATTCCCACCAAGCTGAAAATCGGTAAGATTGTTTGAAATATCATTAAAAACAAAATTTGAAAGTTCCCCATCTTTCCCCTGTAAGGAAAAAATTTTATTCAAGGTCAAAGGTAAAAAAAATGTGTTTTTCGCGATTTTCAGCAAAACGTAAGTTTTATCATAAAAATATTTCAGACAAAAATCGTAGATCATAAAATTATCTACAAAAAAATACTTAATACTTTTTTTCTACGAGCCACCGTTTTTGAGATATAACGATTCAAAAAGCTGTAAAAGTTGCGCTAAGTACACGGGTTCTCGCCTCGGCTTGGCAAGGGGGCCTAGTACCGGTGGTAGGGGCACCACCGGGAAGCGAAGAGAACCCAGGCGTGGCAGCGTGGGGGACTGGACACCCACCCGCTGCGGCCCGCAAGGGCGACGTGGGGCTGCGGGGCCAGTGGGGCCTGCAGGCGCCTTTGAGGCGCGTGGTTGGGGCCGCGACGCACAACCGGTTGGTGGGGGCCAGTGATCCGAGGCTGATCCCCCCTTTGCGTCGCGGTCCGGCGGGGCCGTACCGCCGGTTACGGCAGCGGAGCCGTCCTTTGGGTGTAGGGCCACTGGTATACCACCTTTACAGTGGAGAGTCCGACATAACCCGTCCGTCCCCCGGTGGACGGCTATGCGTAAGGCATTTACCCTACTTAAAAAAAAAAAAGTACACTACCTCATAGGTGGCGTGGAAACGTGTGCATATTATGACGATTACAACTTTTACAACTTTTTGAATCGTTATATATCAAAAACGGTGGCTCGTAGAAAAAAAAGTATAAATTATTTTTTTGTAGATAATTTTATGATCTACAATTTTTGTCTGAAATATTTTTATGATAAAACTTACCGTTTTGCTGAAAAGCGCGAAAAACTCATTTTTTTTACCTTTGACCTTGAATAAATTTTTTTCCTTACAGGGGAAAGATGGGGAACTTTCAAATTTTGTTTTTAATGATATTTCAAACAATCTTACCGATTTTCAGCTTGGTGGGAATTAATGTAACTTTGAATGTCTAATTTGACCGGATTATCAGTGTGCTTCTGACTACCTTATTTGGGATATGATCGAGATGGTATGCCATGTTTTGTATGTTATATTTTTATAAGTGTATTTCATTTTTCTATAAACTTTTTGATATCGTAAAACACGATTTCCGCTGTTTTATTTTGATTAAGTAGGGGCCTATTAATTGTAAAAAGTAACCCGTTAAACCTACCCAGTTTTAAAGTAAAAGTCCAGTCAGGTAGGTATTCGAAACTGATAAATGTACAGTTTGGCAAGTCTGATTGTACCATAATCTACGAACATAAGCATTGCTACTGTCAACATCGACCAATCAGAGAGCAGTGTGTTATTTTCCGCAATTTATAAAAGCGTAAAATTAAAAGCTCTTCTGTGATTAGTCGAACCGTTTAGAATCTTACGAATAGATATCCGTAAGTTTATAAATTTACCACTAGTTGTCGCAAATTTATAAATTTACGGAAATGTGGGCGTAAAATAATACAATTTATCTCTCGTTTAGAATCCTACGAAAGTTTATAAATTTCCTAGGAAATTTATAAATTGACGGTTTTTGTTATTTTCCGGTGACATTTACACTATTTACAAAAAACACCTTGAATAGTTTGCTAAAAAACCGCCGCTGTGTAAGCTTTGCCCTAAGGCAACTCATTGAACTTTATCCCCTTCAGACACAGTACATTTTAGCTTCTCAATAACACGGCTCAAGCCATCACAACAATAGCTATCCCATCTCTCTCTTTCACATACTAGTGAGCTGTAGCCCTTCTCTTTCTAACACAACTCCCGGCTCACAACTCAGTCAACGTTTCGTTCAACTCATTCCGTTCAGTCGCTCGAAAAAGAGTCTTATTTCAAAAGATATGTCACCGGAAAATAACAAAAACCGTCAATTTATAAATTTCCTAGGAAATTTATCAACTTTCGTAAGATTCTAAACGAGAGATAAATTGTATTATTTTACGGCTACATTTCCGGAAATTTATAAATTTGCGACGACTCGTAGTAAATTTATAAACTAACGGATATCCATTCGTAAAATTCTAAACGGTTCGACTAATCACAGAAGAGATTTTAATTTTACGCTTTTATAAATTACGGAAAATAACACACTGCTCTCTGATTGGTCGATGTTGACAGTAGCAATGCTTGTGTTCATAGATTATGATAGAATCAGAATTGCCAAACTGTACATTTATCAGTTTTGATTACCTAACTGACTGGAATTTTACTTCAAAACTGGGTAGGTTTAACGGGTTACATAAACATACATAACATAAACGGCCTATATACGTCCCACTGCTGGGCACAGGCCTCACCTCAACTATGAGGTGGAACGAGCCAAACTCCAACAAGCGGGCTCAGTGCGGATTGTTGGCGGGATGTAAGGTTAGTGAGCAACCTTAATGCCAGATGTTATCAAGCCGCCCTAAGGCCTCTGCCTAAGCTTAACGACTGACATCTAACGACGTCGACCGGGACCAACTGCTTTACGTGCCTTCCGAAGCACGGAGATGCCCGAAACACACACACATCACTAAATTTCGGTCGGTTGGTCACCCATCCCGTTTCCGACCCGGCGTGTGTTGCTTTACAACAGCAATCGTCGCCGATCACTGTCACAACTGCGCCACGGGCACCTCTTGGGTTAACGGGTTAATTTTTACAATATAATAGGCTGAGAACCCCTACTTCATCAAAATAAAACAGCAGAAATACTGTTTTACAATATCAAAAAGTTTATAAAAAAATAAATACACTTATAAAATATAACATACAAAACATAGCATACCTTCACGATCATATCCCGAATGGGGTAGTCAGAGGCACACTGAGTTCCCGTCACGGTGAACGAACGGAACATTCAGAAGCCCACATTCACCGAGGGAATTTGAACCCATCGTGGTTAGGGGCGAGCATACCGCCGTTATCTAGGTTGCTTAGGTTTTTTATCGGTGTATCTCATCGCCGGAGAGTTAGCCGCAAATCATACAATGAACACGAAGACGAATTGTTCGTACAAAATTTAAAACATTAAAACCGGCCTTCTGCCAAAATGAAATGGCGGAGGAGAGGAAGGAGAAGGAACACGTGACTTATTCGACCAATCAGAGCGCACATGGCGTTTGGTTACTGCCCACTTATTATTTTCCGGATGCGTTTCGAAAGTTTATAAATTTCCGGGAATCAGGGCGTAAAATAATACAATTTATCTTTCGTTTCGAATCCTACGAAAGTTTATAAATTTCCTAGGAAATTTATAAATTTACGGTTCTTGTTATTTTCCGGTGACAGATATAAAGATATATTACGCATGCAAGTGAGTGAGTGAGGGACAAGCTTCTTTAAAAAGATATATATCATTTTTGTCTCTCACTCAGGAGTTACACAAGTCTAAGGCGTCGTCCTTTGCCGGTTGGGCCCTTTAGGCCTGTAGTCAAACCTTTAGAAAACACTTGTATGGAAGATTCTACTGTTGTATCCTCCCAAACTTTTCCAGTTGTATGACCTGTTAATAAACGAAATTCTTACCTGTAAATAATATAATACGGAAACAAAACATTTTGAAACTGAAAATCTATTTACTAAATACAGTTTACCGAAATACCTCTATGTCTCAAAACGAAAGTCTGACCAGTGTGTGTTGCCAGTAATGACATATGGAAGTGGGACGTGGTCATTCACTACGACTTTTTTGCCAGGCTGTAATGTCGACTAACTTTTAATTGTAAAAACTCGATTTACCACATCACTATTTATTTGGGACTGAAAACCTGCCACACTGAAAATGTCATTTCACTGACTACAATTAAAAATCCGAGTATAAGTCTATGTTCGAATGAACGGGAGTTGGATCTCTGCGACCAGTTTGGGTTCTCAAGGTCCGATATTGCCGGTAGAAAATTATTACTTACCTCACCATGTCCGATACAATCTCTGATTTGCATCCACCTGACTGAGATGGATGTGCGTCTGAGTCATAAATCTGCGTCGGAGTTGGATTGGTGGTCTGTTGCCGGAACATGGTTCATGACATCTGAGGTACCATTTATATGGACGACTTGGGTGAGGGATGTGCGTTTATCAATTTCTAATGTACCTTGTCAAAAAACACTTGATGGTGTTGAATTGGCAGAGCACAACTTAGATACTGCCTTATGACATTTCATTAATTTTATTCAAATGTGATTGATTCTTATCATAGTTACACTCACACTTATGCTCGTTGACTTACTTTAACCACATATATACTTTTGGTTCTAGAGATAAGGCCATCTAAATTGCAAAAGTAGAGAGTATTTTCAAAGTGCACCTTTTATTGTTAACATTTATGCAATATCTATGCTAGTAACTAACTTGCCGTATGTCAGATGAACTACGGGCACAAGTGGTGTCACTGATAAGATCTGATACAGCATTAGCATCAGCTGTCATTGAAGACAGTTTAGATTTAGTTTTTTCGCTCTACACAATTATTTCGCGACACAAAACTTAAAGTTTCCTCCAAAATATCAACTGTGCTATGAATTATTTTGCCAAACGTACGGAATAGATATGATCTCATCTGAATTTACTTGTCGCAATAGGTCGCTGGTGCGCTGCATTCTTGCATTGCCCCATCGCGTTGGCATTTACCATCTCTAGGGCTATCGTCGTGGGAAATGTAGGTTTGCTTGGAAGACAAATAACATTTTGGTTTTCGATTACACTGGCCTCTTTTGTATGTAGCCAGCAGAACTAAACTGATAGTACAGTCGCGGAACAAAAAGGTTGACCACCTCAAGATCTGTTTTTGCTTGCTCAGTGATGACATTAACAGGAACTGCTAATCACATTAGTAGTTTTGATCGTTTTAAACACAGAGGATGTAGATATTCCTTTTATCAAATTACTTTGACACGTCGTAATGGCGACAAGATCAAACTAGTAAAAATTTTCAGTTCTGTTAATCGTGAAGAAGCATACGTCTTATTAAATTCAAAGTTTGTTGTCAAAAAGTAAAGCATACTTTTCAATACAACACTCTAGCGTGTTACAAAGTTTAAAAATGTAACATGTGCTTGCAACGCGTAAATCCTTTTAATTGAATACTGGTCGACCTTTTTATTCCGCGTCTGTACATGTTCGTGTTGCTGCAGCTTCTGCATCGTAGTCATTTTGAATTTTAGGTTCGGAACTGAAGACGATTTGGAGTAAATTACTGATGGCCAATTTTATTTTTTTTAATTAAAAAAATATATTGCTGTCCAAAATAAGATAGGATAGTAGGATAGGATAGGATTAACTACCTACGCATTTTTTAATCAAGTTCGAAGGATGATGAGGATGAATGATCAATTAATGATGGTGTACACTTCACCAAGAGCTTTTGCAAGCTCCTTACAATTGGATCCCAGTTAGTTTGCGAACATAATTAATCAGGGTTTTGAGCTCCATAAGTCGCCAACTTCAATTTCATAGGACCTGACAACCCTGGGCACTCCAGAATCGGATTCTAGTCTTCACTTTGTTTAGTTAGGCTCTTAAGTTTTGTTGTTATATTGGTATTTCACTCTAGGAGTCACCGGGTCAAGATCGTTTCTAATGTTTATTACATTCACTAACAACCGATTACGAAAGGCTTACCAATTAAGTATCAATTAAATGCATACTTCATCTTGACTATGTACCTATCCTTGCTTCGAGTTTTTTGTTGTATTGTCCCTTTGTACTAAGACCCTGATTCGACGAGCAATTTACCCAGACGCATGTGCGCTACTAAGACCTTGCCTTATATGCGGTCACCATCCGTAGTTGTATTTAATTATTAATCTACCAGGGCGGTCAATGGTATCTTAGGTTCCTTCATCATCATATTATTATCATCGTGTCGTAGTCCACTGCTGGGCATAATGCACCTTTCTCAAGTGGCATGGCAAACCTTCGGTTCTAAACCTTCTGCATACAGTCCGATGGCGCCATCGTTTTCTGGTCATCTATCCGTCCCGTCAGATCAGGGCGCCCAGGTTTTACACATCAATTGCATTTATAACATGATGTCAATGATATAGGGTATTTATTTACTCTTTTACCCATTTAGATGTAAGTTGAGTACCAACAAAACACGTTACCACAAACTGTCATTCTTCAATCGATTTTGATCTTTTCATCAAAGTGATACTATTAAAAATATAATAAGACAATTTGATTGTGCTAATTTAATCTTCCGAACACTAGCAATACATGATCGGCATTGAAAATGCCCAATTTATTATGCAAATAATTAATGCAGACAAGTGGTTAGTAAACTAACTTCAAACGAAAGTAACTTAGATAACGTGGTGTTAATTGTCGTGTTAATTGTTTGTAAATCTCGTCAAATGTATATTAAACGATAAAAGAGATTTATTAATCGCTCGACTATGCCCCTCCTTTGATAGATAAGCCTTATCAGCAATCGAAGACAGCCGCGCCGTGATACTCGACAACTTTCCGTCAAGTGGGTAATTGACCAAGGGATAATCGGCCATTGGTGGACTGATCCAACAGACCAGATAAGTCATTATAGCTGTAAGATTGAAAATTTATCTCCCAGATAAATCCTTGTGCAGCTTACAATTTAAGTGTAAATAGTCCATACATAGGTATAGTTTATAACGAAATTGTGTTTTATTATTTTCACTCGAGTTCATTACCTGCATTTTATATGTGCCTTGAAATAAGAGGTATCTTGCTTGTATGATTCCTTTTCTTGAGAAAGAGTTAATTTTACTTTCAGACCAATTTGACGAAGTCCAGTTCAGATGAACTGAATAGAATATTTAAAAAAATCTGTCTTATCCTAATGGATTCATACATAGATTCGACTTTAGTAATTTCAGCAACAAATCAAGTATTTGTACTCAGAAAATATAATTTTGTGAAATGGACCCGATATGATATAGTTTTTTTAAATAATGTGGGTTTTTTATGTATATTGACGATAACGAGTACCGCAATTATTGTAAACAAACAAGATTAAAAAACAATAACAAGTTACTGAGTTTTTGCCGGTTTCTTCTCGTTAGAATCAACACATCCGAACCGTTGGTAGAATCATATTATTGTTTTTAATTTTTTATGTTATGACTTGACATACGTACTTTTTTTATCGAGGTTACATGAATGAAGGTTATTTTTACTTTACTTTACTCGCGGTACACATTTACACATAGGACTGTGTTTAGCCGCTGGTGGCTTTGAGAGCGCTACCGGTCTGTAGGGTGAGCATAGAGGGCTCTCAACCCTAAATCGCAACCCTACTTGAGATCGTGTTGTACTGGGTTTGTAGATTGCATCACTGATCCCAAGCGAAATGCGTAAAGTGGTTTTATTTTACAGTATTTTTTTGATAAAATGTAAAAAAGATTTACGTTTCGGCTTCTGTGAGTTTTCTCATTTAGATACGTCACGGTTCGTAGACAGGCCCGGTGTTCGGTTGCTAGTGGAACGGAGCGACGCAGGCGCAGGCTGGGAAAGGGCTGAGGGCTCAGATACTTGGGGTTTGGAAACTTTATAGCGATGATCAACTTACGTGAGATAATAATCGAAGATGTTTCTTTCATTTGTTTTTTTAGCTCAGGCTTTAGGCTTTTGTTTTGCACAATGAATAGCGCTGCATTTTCAGAGAATTTGAATTCTCTTGTAATACCTAGTCTAGTTCTTGTCATCCTAGACGAAAGCAAAATAAACATGAATTGGATATTTCATGTTAGGATCATCTAATCCTTAACGAAGCAGAGCATTTGTATCATTGATATAATATAGTAATAGCTGGCAAAGACTGATATTACATTATACTTTGTGGAAAAAACACTATAAACAGGGATTTCTTATCAGCATGCACAACCAACACCCACACACAGAACTACTTAATACAAAATATTCGTTGCACGAGTTAGTTCTGTCAGTGCGATATTTGGAAATTAATCTATTTAAAATCCCGTAAGCTCTTCCGTGTTTCAAGAATTTCTAATTTTCTGATAAACAATCATCTTGAATTCCATGCAAGAGATGCACCTTTCAGATGGTTCTAATCGTCAGTGTTTGTTTATCTTCGACTTTGTTATTCAATTCTGTTTACGAATCATACTAAACAGCATTCCAATTAACATTGTTTGACCGTTCACAATTAGCAGTGGTGTAGCAGATCTGCTATTGGCAGGTCATGTGTAGATTGTGTATTAGCATCCTCTGCGATGGACAAGCTTTATAGACTAGAGTTGAGTGGACTTGAGATGGTGCGATGGGCTTTCCCCGATTTGGTAACAAAGGTTCTGTACCGGAAACCAGGAGATCAGCTTCAGGTCGAACTGACAAATTTACTCAATCTGTTTTGAGCTTTATGGCTTTTTTATAAAGATTGAATTTGTATTGAGGAAATTTGTCATGTTGTTGTAATCTGAGCTGTTGGTGTCTGTTCGTAGTTTTTGTGCGATTGTGAATGTTGTGATAAATTACGTTTGGCGTCTAGTGTCGATTTGATTTATAGTGATTCATACATTGGCATATTTGTTAAACCTATTTCGATGATAAACTAGTGCTGTAAAAGCTCAAAAATAATTGCTTAATTTGTTAAAATGATTGGCTTAACTGGTTGGTGGTTGAGGTGACTTGCTTTAACATTTAACTGAACTTTCCTTGATTTTCCTTTAGGATTTTGTTTGACATTATCCGTGAATTATACGCCCATTACACACTGCGACTTAAGCAGCGATACAAGCGCGTTGCAGCATCGATGCTGCATGTTCACCTCTGTCTACTTATACGTAGACGCGCTGCTCTAAGCAGCTGTATCGTTACTAAATCACTGCCGAGACTGTATCGCGTTTGCATCCACACAAACATACGTATGAATCGATGTAAATAGTTACTGTTGATCGCTGGTGTCGCGATTACTCGCGATCATAATAATTGTATCGTATCATCGATCGTAAAGCGGCTTTTAAACGCGCGTTGGTATCGCTTCAAAAAGTGGCAATGTGTGTGGTCTCATAGGTAGAGTTGGTTTGTAATTTTACCAACACTCGAGTTTTCTTCTTTTGCTGTAAAATTACAAGTAAAACCAACGTGTGTTCAATTAACAAATTAATAAAGCGTACATTGTAGTTGGAGATTATTGTTTTGAAACGAATAAGACATTTTAATCGAGTTAGATTAAACTAGTAGGTCTTCAATACTGTTATCCAATTGTACCAATTAAGTAGTGTTAAGGTCGTACTAATCCACAAATTCGTTAACGCTTGCGAATAATTACTACGAATTAGGTGTTAGTAGTTATTTATTACAGTGGTTTTACATACGTAATGTTTCGTTCACTTCATTTTCTTTTGTGGTATTACTAGATGTTACGTAATTTTCTAAGTAAGTATGGTCTTTGCAGATAATCTTTTCACTCATTTTTAATTTGACTCACAAATTAGTACATTACGATTAAAAAACAAAACAAGCAACAAAACATCGGAGGTTAGCAGCTGTAGTCACACCAAAAAAAACTGAAAATGCGTTGTTGAAAATTCAGTCCCAAAAAAATTATAACTTTGACCAAATTGAACAAAACAATCCGAACCCAACAAGTCTGAAATCTTCAGTTTATAATGAATTATTATGGTGCAGCCACACCATAAGTAATAGTTCTTCAATCACAATATTCGTAAAAGGCATAAACCGGCCAACAATATGTCTGTCGCGAATCGATCCGTTATTTCGTTAAATACAATCAAAAGAAAGTTTATTCTGTTCATCTCGAGTGAGATTCCAGAAGGACCGGTCTGCATGAAGACTGAAACCGGTCCGGACGTAATTGTAACACTTTCGGTTATTCACGAGACGAGAGAACTCGTCCGATACGGAATGCCATTTTTTGCGAAACACGAGTTAATTTATGGCATGTTTATGGTTTTTTGAGATGCCCGTGGCGCAGTTGTGACAGTGATCGGCGATCGCTGTTGTACAGCAACACACGCGGGGTCGGAAATGGGATGGGTGACCACCCCGACCGAAATTTGCCGTTACGCAGTTGTTCCCGGTTGACGCCGCTAGATGTCAGTCGTCAAGCCTAGTCAGAGGCCTTAGGGCGACTTGATAACATCTAACATTAAGGTTGCTCACTAACTTACACCCCTCCAACAATCCGATCCGCACTGAGCCCGCGTGTTGGAGTATGGCTTGTTCCACCTCATAGTTGAGGTGAGGCCTGTGCCCAGCAGTGGGATGTATATAGACCGTTTATGTTGTATGTATGTATGTTTATGGTTTTATGAAGTCTTTTTACTTCGTTGATTATTTAATAACACGTTCATTGCCAAAAACTTGAACAGCAAAGGTTTCTGCAGTAAACCTGTTAATATCGCACACACGTTGAAGTTGCCTTTTGTAAGCGTATGTTATGTTAATACGCCTTGCAATTTGCGCCTCAATGACAGCTGTTTGATAAATTATAGCCTTTTGTTTTGCTCCACTCTATGTCTCTAACACATATTAACATGATGTATAGTGTACTTAACTGCTAGGAAAGCAGTTTGCGAAGAACTCTCTAATTGCTCAAGGTGAAATTTATTAAATTACATGTACCCAACCCACCCAACGTCGTTACTTTATCTCCTGTCCTCTGTCATTATGAACGACAGATTTGCCAATCTGTTCAGTTAGATTCGACCTTCATGCTCGTTCGAGCGTGACTGTAACCGAATACGTATTACCGTCACAATTTCCTTAATTCTGATTTATTGTTGCAGGTTCGTAGATCCCTCAAATTGCGGGGCAGACGCAAAGAAAAGGAGAAACTACCCTCGGGCATCACTGCAGATTACACCGCCTCGTTGTTCGCTCATCTGGAACATGATTCAAATTATTCCAACTACCCACTGATACCTACCTCGGGGTCTAACTCCAACCTTAGTGATGAGAATAACCATCTGTCTCCCGGATACCCAACGACGCATACCTGGAGTAAAAAGGACGGTGTGCTTCAGTCAGACAGTTCCGAGACATCACTCAATTCTTTAAACAATCCGAACAACGCTAACAGTCCACGACAACCGCCGAATCTACCTCCGATTCCCCCTAGACCTCCTAAACGAGGTATCTTGAAGGGACCTCGACTAAGCAATACTAGTTCTAATTCTCAAGAGAGCAATGTCCAAAGCAGCGATACTGTGGATTACATAAATGGCCAGGATCCGAATGTACTAGCGCGGAATACTCAACAAAATGAAGTTATCTCGTACGGTGCTACTGGTGTCCCAACATCAAAAAGCATATCGTCTAGCGATGACATACAACAGCTTCAGAACTTCACAAAGAAGGTTATCCACAGTCCTGTGGAGCAACAGTACAAGAATTACAAGAATAATTCCAATAACCCGTCTATTGTCACGCAGGATGTAGACGAGATGCCAAGGACCAACGGAAACAGTTATGTCGGAGTGACGTCAACGTCTCCAAGTGCTGACTCCCTAACAGATACGACTACAAATTCTTCGTTTGCTACTCCACCATTTTCTACCTCACCTGTTGGTGAATCACAGGGCTTCCATAGATGGTCGAGGACTAGTAACTTTGAAGAAGTGTACTTACCTTTACCCCCTTTGACTCCTTTGCAATTGCCTAAACCTAGAGTGTTAACAATACAGAGACAAAAGTCACCCAGAAATGATTTTGGATTCAGCCTTCGTAGGGCCATGGTTCAAGAAAGAGTTTTTATTGGGGATATTAAAGAAATGAATGGCCACGAAGAAAATGGTCTTTCGAATGGAGATAATAAATACAATGGCAACATAACAAATGGTCTGATAAGCAAGTTAACGCAGAAGGCTGTGGTTCTAGCAGAACCAGGTTCTTACCCTGATACAGGACTTCTACCTGGAGATAGACTATTGGAAGTAAATGGGGTCAATGTAGAAGGGAAGACTAGAGAAGACGTAATTGACCTAATCAAGGGCAGTCAAGATTCTGTGACCATTAAGGTAAATAATAGTTGTATTTCTTCTTTCCTTATGCTAAGTTTTATTCCGATTTATGTAAGTAGTCTAGTAAAGACAAGCACATAAGAAAATAAAGCACATAAAACAACTTGTTCCGACAACCTACAGGTTTAAGTAATTTTAGTAAGATAAAAAAAATAAACTGTTTTTTTGAACGGTTATTTATGAAGTTATTTTAGGTTAATCGTTGACATAAACTCGTTTCTGAGGAACAATAAGCAGCGACCTATTGTCTGTTGTAAAGAACTGCATCTGTCTGAAATCTAGTATTGTTTGTGACTTGCATTGTAAATGCCTGAAGTGTCCACAAAGACCTAGGTATTACAATTACCTACTATTTATTCGTAGACTGACCTAGAAAACGTTTTATGCTACTTTGAAGTTATAACTGAAGGCAGAATCTTGAAATTGAAGATCTTATCAATGAACAAGTTGTATTATATCTCAGCAACTAATTAAAAAACTTTATTCACATTTTTCAAGTCCGATCAATCATTCGTAGACTAGAATAATAAACAAGTTTTACGACCTTTTAGGAAGCTTATACTCTAGTCTATGTCTAGAGTCTAGACCCACGTTATTTATTGTGACCAGACAAGAAAGTTCTTTTAAATCTTACAATTTATGTAGAGTCTGCTCTAGTCGAAAGTTAGACAAAATATTGATATACCTACCCAAGTCGCGAAGAAAAGTTGCGGGAATTCAAATATTATAATGTTTATTCATTATTGCACTTTTTAAAACAAGTACTAATAGCGTACTGAATGTGCAGAGATATTCACAGTTTGGGCAGAAAAATAACGCGGTGCACAAGATTAAGATGTTGGGCTTGTAATAAGTTAAAGTTTGTTAAGGCCCATAAAGCCCTCAAGTGGCGCCCTATCCATTGAGGCCAGGACTTGAAGTCTATATGGGCGTTAAATGTCAAATAAATGTATTTTTAAATAAATAAATACATCTGCAGGTGCAGCCTATAGCCGAGCTGAGCGAGCTATCACGCAGGCGCGCCGCCGACGGGGGTGGTGACGTCGAGCTGGATGACAGCAACGTGCGCGGCGGCACCCTTAGCCGCTCTGGCAGCAGGCGATTCACGTCCACTCAGGTGAGTCAATAGTATAGTAATGAAAAAAAAAGTATTGCGCTCTAAACTAGAATCGCTGACGTGTGTCACCGCCATGCTCAGATGGAACTGGCATGCTGGACAAAAATCAATTCGATCCTAAACGAGTCATGGCTGCGCGATAAGCCGAAGATAGGTGGCGAGAGGAATTGGATTCTTGTGAGCGAGGTTGGCCGACATTGGCCTTGAGCTGTATGGAATAGAGACTGGGAGGAGAGTCTTTGGCCCTACAGTGAGACGTAAATGGGCTGATTTAGATTTGGATCAGATCAAACTTAGTTTTTGGCGACAATGGATGGACGGAGGATATAGTAAAACTCCTTATTTGATCCTACTATTTGCAAAGAAGGTGTATTCGAAATTTTGACTGTAGTTTGGTTTGTACGCCAATGATAGTCCTCGTTCTTGAAAGACTCTTGATTTCGGAGAAACCTCACCTTGAAGTTGGGTAAAAAGGACTCAATAATCCATCGTTGTCTTTTTCCATTTTGTTCCTCAAACGGCCGTGTTCCCGTCTGTATCACTTTTATCCTTAGATTATCATCAGAATGATTCAATGCGACAACTAGCATTATAATAAAAAAACACAAATGATGTCACATTTCTACAATATTCTCATTCAAATGCTGTCATGTCAGTCAATGATTGAATTCGGCGCTTTGTTGTGCACCGGATGTTTGTCATCGGATGCCGCTGATTGCATTGCATGCCAGGCAATTGTCTTTGATACACGCAAATTGAATGGCCGAATATTCTTGTCTTCATGAATCATCATCAGTGATCGGAGTGAAGGGCCTAATTTAAGTATCTGAAGTTGCCAACAGAACGCGGCTAAGAGTAGTTTGAACCTCCAGAAGTTGACAATTGAAATCCTTGATCCCGGTAAAAGTTTAGCAATGACATCGTATTTATTTATATAAACAATGTTTCAACAGCATACTTGTACATAAATAACAGGAGGACAAGTTACTTGAACATAACTTAACATGAATATAGATACAGTTTTATTTAATTACTCATTGAAACGCCACCTGGCGCCTAACTTATGGGTAGAGCTAAAAACTAAAAAGAGAGTCTCTTGATGTGATCAGATCGTAAAAAAATACCTGTAAAACTATTGTTTTATTTTTTAAGTTGTAAAATGCCTAAAGTTAGTCTGTTTAGGACTAGTAGTTAGTCTCGCGCGAAAATATCATCATGACGTGCGCGGGCAATCGTTACACTCAAGCATGCACGGTATTTGATTGACGGCAACACTATTTACAAAAGAAATGAACGAGCGTTCTAATTGTTTCTGTTAATCGGAGCAAAACATTCGTAATGATGACATAATTCGGCGCCAGCGCAGGCGAGAGTGATTGATGTGCGTGACAGTGACACAGTATAAACCATACAGTAGGTTATCTAAGGCCGCCCGCCGAGTTATTAGCCTAGCGTGCACACAGACACGTGGCACAGCCCGTCCGTACTGCCGCCTCCCTATTTTATGCTAGCGTGTGCGTGATATCGCGACACGGCGTGCTACGCGCCCGCACACATTCAAACCGAGAGTGGCACGTTTGTATGTAGATGTTCTACTGTATGGTTAATACTGTGACAGTGATGAGTGAATGACACGGATCAATCGATGAATGGGACGCTTGGTGACGTCACTCGATACGATCACATGCTATCTGTATTGGTGTGCTAGCCGGTGCTAGCGACTCTTTTCTGTTAAGAAATACCAATTTTCATCTGATTTCAACAGTTGATTGCCATATTACATGTATTATCCTGATTAAATTATCATGATGTAGGTATACATATTTTTCATAGTAAAATACAAATTCGCCCTGAGCATGTCCATTTGATCATATATGACTATTAGTCCTATTATCTATATGAAAAATCTGTGAAGATATCATAATAAAAAAAATGGAAACCTCAGTTAGCTGAATGAGAAAGTGTTTCCTGTCAATGAACCGTCAGCTGAAGTTTTTCTGTAATCTGTGGGAATATGTTCAAGATAAGATTCGATTCATCCATCGGATTAGATGACACCCATCAGTGATGATGATACACATACATTTAATTGATGACTTAATAATAAAGAAGAACGGGAAAGATTTTATTAAGATAAAGAGATATTACCAGATCACTACATTTATCTAGGGCAGATTTTGCAGAGGGAAGATAAAATTTATCAGACGATTAAATAACAACTTGGCAGATTAAAATGTTGAATGTCAAAAACTATAATTAGCCAGGTTATGGAAGATATTCTGTTCACACACTAAAAGAAGTCCCTGTTAAGTGTATTCACGTTCAATTGTTCAAAATATTGATTGATACACTAACCGACACCTCAATGAAATGTCCTAGCTATTCTTAATACTATGCGCTATAAAAAATACTCATTGATTGACACAAATGCAAAACATTTCTTTGTTCGAGATACTATGACATCACATCACTACGGAATTTCACTTACTTAAATGAGTGACATCTAAGATTGCCAGAAACCATTATTGCATTTGAGGGGTGAGTGCTCCCCTCATGTTTAAAACAGGAACAATGCTAAATCTTCGACATAAACAAAAAAAAATAATTGAAAAGTAATGTTTAAATTCTAGTACCTAAGTAGTACCTAATTGAATCAGAACCACAAATTACGTAGCTGAACTGTAAGTGCTGAAACTAAAAAATAAAGCTTAGTAAGTTTTTGCAAGTAAACCATGCAGTTAATTCAATTTTAAATTAAATGTGTTTTATGACAGCACATCGATCGCTGAATGAACAATTCATTTTCCCATTTAACCCTCTCACTTCATCAAGCTCTCAACTTCAAAGCCGATGTCCGAAACAGGGGTAGGTATAGATTTGCGGATATCCTTAGGGATATGATATGAGTGATAAGATAAGTAGAAAAACGCATTATCCAATAGTTGCGGATAGTTAAGTATTCTAACAGATAAATATGAAATTATTTTTCATGAAATGTGAAGTGAAATGAATTTGACTATTTAACCCTCAACAATGAATGACCGTTTAATACGAATAAGCAATAGGAATATTAAAAACTGGCTTATTGGCGAAATAATGTGTTATTCGAAATTTTTCATCGAATACGATTATATCAGATTCGGATCGATATTATATTTCGAATGTTCGATAGTTTCAGTTGGTCTGGTCCAAAACATACGGTCTATTCTATGGCCAAAGTCGATGTATCCGATCTTATTCAATCAGACCACCCTAACGCGTAGGTACATGTGTGTGATTGTCGAATGCATTACCGCATTAGCGCGGCCTGGGGTCACTCTCACTCATCCTTTGTAAGGGGCAATGCATCTTTGTTTTACTTCGCCCTGCTTATTGCTTAGGGTGCACAAATTAGGGCATCAATCAATACAACCAATGCTTTTAGAAACGGGAAGAACGGAACGTATTTTCTTTGCCTCAAACAGTTTCGTTCCGTTTTGCGCTGTGTATTGCTGTGGTTTCCTCGCTTTTTTTGTCTTTTTAATTTGTGAGTTTTCTTTATTATGTCCGATGTCTTGTTTATTTTTATAAAACTGGATTTATTGTTAAACTCATGGTCGAGTTTACTTTAGCGAAATTCTTAATTGGCTTAATATTCACTATTATTGGTCAGAACAATTATTTTTCTGACAGTTAAAAATACAAAAGCCGAGTTACGTCTAGTACTTACAGTAAAAAGTAGTATTTAAAAAATGGTTTTGTTTTACGCATATGCTAGTGGCATCGATTTAGTTCGTCTAAGGTTTTGTTAATTATGACTCTTTGTATCTCCAGAAGTCTGTCGAGAGTTAGATCTAACTCTTACCTGCTATTCCATCATTAGCATTCATACATCCACGACGTGGATGCCTCGTTAGGTCTTTAAAACAGAGGGCTAAGGGCTCCAGGTTCCATTCACGCAAGCCCACTCCTGTGGTATTGTGTAATGCTGAGCACCCTTCAGCATTCTTTGATGACTGGCCGTTTGTATGTGTGAAGCAATGCAGTTCAATGATTTGTGGAAATGTGTGTGTGTGTGAGCGAGGAGCATGTCTGTGGCAGTCAGAAGGGTAGAATTATGTCGGGTTCTTTGGATTATATTCCATAATTCTAATCGTTAGACATTATCCTAGCGCCATCTAGCAACAAACTAAGCAAAGCATGTATGGGATACTAGACAAAGGTTAAACATAGGTACTCAATTATTTCTCTTATATGACATTTAAAAACAATAGAAAGCAATGATATATTGCTTTGACATACAACAGTTTGAAGTCAGCTTTTATACAACACACAAATTATGGGTACAATAGGCTTTTCAAATGTTCAAGCTGACCTTCATAATTTAATTGGTTCACTAATATGGCACTTAGCCACAATTCCTGTTATCTAGCATGTGCCTATCCAGGGAATTAAATTCTAGGACAAAAATCCATCGTGAGCTAGATACTTGAATGATACAGAAAATAGTTGTTAATAAGATCGCGTTGGCACTTGTCCAAACTGCACCCTGTGCCAGAACTGCACTCAAATCTCATTGTCAGATTATGCCGATAAGAGTGTGTTTCATAACGTGTTCTATTTATGGAACATCTATTCGGGCTGTGTGTGGGAAAGAGGGAGGTGACTGACTGACCTAGAGATCAACGCTCAGAAGAAACTCCTAAAGCTACAATTATGAAATTTTGCACATAGTTTCATCTTTTTAAATGAATAAACTACGAGTAGAATAATATCCCACACAGCATGCAGCGTCCAAAACAGAACAAATTGTCTTTACAAAGGTTATCAATTCGACTCTTTTTTTAAACACTTATTATACCCACATAGGGTTTGTGTTCATGCACACAAATGTTACTGTGATAAGATCGAACCCCTCTGTAGCCGGTGTAGGAGTCAACTTAATGACCAAAATACCGCAATCGGTCGTCGCATCAAAACATTACTACTAATTAATTTCGAATTTGTAAATATTGCTTGCTGCACTTTTTGTCAACACGTCAATACGCTAGCTTCTAAAAAAAAGAGAAGAAGCTAGAAAGCTTGCCCCAATGTGACGTCACATAACACATGTTAAAACCTCCAGGGTCCCAGCAAGGACGCCCAACGGCCGGGCGGTGAACCGTGCACCGTCTAGACGCCCCACCCGTCGTAAATAACACTGCAGTAGTGTGCACCTACTTGTAGGCTGTATAACCCTTTAGGGGTGGGGGATACGTTTGCAAAGATTTGTTTTTAGTTTGCAGTTGAATGGTTTTACATTTTGGTGCCGCTTTGAAAGGTTAATGTTGCTTATGTTAAGAGTTTATACTTGATTGCCTGAAAAACAATTTGATCGTGATGATGATAGGGTAATTGGCTAACCCTCGAATTCACAAACGACAATCAGTGTTGATTGAGTTTGCCGTCAAATTCATGCTATCCCGTCAAGTGTCTATCGAACTAAAAATTACGGTTATGCGTGTAAGCGCTACTCAACTAATGTGATATTTTGAGTTTGGGTTTAACAATGGTAACCAGATATTTGGACAGGGACTAGGTGTACACTTTACTAGGTGTGTTCTTTGGGTCGACCACGCGCTACCGCTTACAATCAGGCGACCCACATGATTTTTTGCAAACGTATCGTTGACGTCGCTCGAAGTCAGTCGTTAAGCCTAGTTGGAGGCCCTAGGCTGGCTTGATAACATCTGACAGTAAGATTTATAATCCACACTGAGCCTACGTGTTGGAAAATCGCTTGCGGCACCTTATAGTTGAGGTGAGGCCTGTCCCCGCTGCAGGACGTAAAAAAGCTTTAGATTGGTTGTTGTAAAGTTGTATGAAGAAGCCTTTAATAACTCTCAAATAGTCCTGAGTTTATTATTATAAGCCTTCAGTCTAAAACATCGATACCTAAGTTAAAAACCCAGCTACCCTAGTCCTTATCCATTCGCGCAGCCGGAAGTGCTCGTTCTGAGCCAACGGAACTGATTCGCTACGTAAGCCTACAGACGAGTAGCTCTACGCCAAATAGCTTCGTAATTGCAATTTAAACTGAAGTTTCGCAATTAAAATTTATGTAGAGATACTGGAAAAATAATAATTGTGAACTACTAAAATGTGACCGTAACTTTTTATTAGCTCGCAGTGTTGAACTACACATGCTAATTGTGTAATTACCCTTACTCTTCTTATCGATCTTAAATGTACAAAAAAATACTAAGTTGGCTTGTCCACTTTCTATGTATGTATGTATCCCATGATACAAGCTTTGCAGAACATCTGCTACATTTTGTTTAAAATAATATTTGACAGTTGGTTTAGCGGTACCGATCCGGTAAGAAATGAAGGCAGACAGCTCTTAGTCTTAATACGATAACAATATTTTTTATGCTTACGTTTGGCAACACTGCAACCTACCTTTTAAATTGTAATAAACGAATGGTTGCAATAAAAGCTCACTAAATAACTTTACGCTTCGCCCGCGTCTGGTGCACACCGGTAAAGTCCATGTGGTCCGTTTTATTGGTGGTGTGTGGTGGAGGGGAGTGGAACCATCAATTTTGATTACCTACTCATTTAATATAGGGCGTGGTTGGTGGATGAGCACACAATCAAACATCAATAAATGTATTAAACTTGAGTAGAATTGAGAAAACGTTTATTTTTTAGACAGAGAAATCGAGAAAATAAACTGCATGACCGTTGTAAACAGATTTGTAGTTAGGGTTGAGATATTTCTGAACCCTAACACACACCAGACACTACACCAGAGGTTTGGATAACCTCTTGCATCAACGGCTTTCAGATGCATGAAAGGCTACCCAGTTCCGGTCAATCCTTCTTGCTCTATTGTTAAGAAATAAGAATCTAATGTCATGACCGAGAAGAAAAACGAAAATTGTTAGACAGGTGAGCCGTTTACTGTACGTCAACACAAGAAAACACACTATTGGCAGTCATTATGACATCCTGATGTATGGACATTTTGCAAATTATCTAACAGATATAATTATGCGATTTCTAGTTTAAAAAACCGGCCGTTCTGTCGATTGGTCCACGGCTTTCGAAAAAATTAGTATTTACGACACTGGACTGTGAGAACCGAGAGTGTCAGCGGCTAAGTAGTGCTTAATTATACTGTTTAAGTAGCCGCTAGCTGATGGGTTGTTTACTAGTTTCTTTCAAGGGAAAAAAGCACAAATTCTTACCTGACCACTACGAAGCATCATGCATACATCGTCCGCGTAAAAGTGAATTTGTATGGCAATCGTGGTGACACGTTTTTTTAAAATGCAAATCGCGATTTACTGCGTCTGGTCGGCTATACATGTACTAGCTCCATTATACAGGGTGTTCGGTAAAAACATGGCAAATTTCCAAGGGATTGATTTTGTGCTCGATATTCAGTCTCACACATTTCAATTAACTGTGTATGAAGCTAACGTTTTGGAACGTAACACTTATCTGTCAATGAAAGTGAAAGAAAAATGTTGAAGGTATTTTTTATTAGATTTCAAAGTACATATTTTTACAAACGTTGTTTTCATCAACATAACAAACAGTTCAATGTACAGACACACGTTCACTGTGCAGGTACAGGTACCCGCATTGCGCAGTCGTGCGGTTGGCCGCAGAAGCCACTATCCCAAATTCCGACGAATGCGTATGCCAGTGTTGGCAACCCAAAGTTTTTAACGGGTGCGCCAAAGTTAACCTAAAATTTTAACTCCTATTATCGGAACCCCGACTTTTTACTTACTAAAATGTTTCATTCTAACAATCCCAATTCTTAACTACTCTTTTCCTAATGTTTTAGTTCTGAATCATTTAATTTCATAATGCCGGTAGCGATAATGGCCTTTTATACTAATATTTGGTTTCCTAATTTTTGTCAACATAACCGTATTTTACTCTAATTCATATGTATTAATTCCTATCATTCTTATTTAGTTTTTTTTATTCTCATTAGTCAAGATTAGATTGAACATTGATTCCCGCAACTTTGCCATAATATGAAGAGCATTTAACAATAAACTACGCTTAATTGACTTTAAAAATTTCGGAAAAACGACTTTAGGTGAACCATTATGGACCTGTTTTAACAGTAGATACTGTGTTCAATATGACATCCCCAATCCCTCTTTCTTGTTCAGTACGAATTTTAGTTGTCCAGCACATTCGTATTTTTAGGACAGCAGTATTTTTTTTCGAGATTCTGATTTCACTGTTCATTGGATTTGTTTTTCTGATTTTTGATATAAAGTTGGCAACACTGACACTGGCTGACTGTAAGGATAGTATTTTCAGGATACATTGACTGATATTCCGGATTGGAATAAGGTCTTGAACCCTTACGATGTTATTGGATACTCAGAAAACTGAGCGTCTTTAATTACTTGTAAAATTTCTAGCTTCGTTTGCATGCGTGTGTATTCAGGTATTTTTTTAAATTCTTCAACCAATGACAAGAAAAACAGGCGATCCCCATCTTCTTCGACTTTCTTTTTCCTGTTTAAATTTCTAGTTATGACCCTTACCAACTGTTTACCAACGGAGTCATCGATAATTTTCTTCTTTCTTCTCTTAGGTTCCCAAGAAGTATTCGATGGGAGAGTGTCTTCTTGATGAGTAGATGTGTCAACGTGTTCGATTACTTTATCAGCACTAACTGTAGTGTTATTAACAAATGCTGTGTCTTTCAAAAATAATAAGTTATCGTAGAACGCATATGGAACTTTCTTTTTCGCTGCAGACCCTTTCTTGAACTCCTTCGCTTTGTGAGCCTTCACGAAGCAGTCACGAATGTTTCTCCATTTTTTTTGGAGATTCAATACTGCAAAAAAAAAAAGTTTAAAATAACGAAAATGGCGCATTGTATTACTAAGTAGATGTGATAGCAAATATATCAGAAATAATAGATCAAAAACATTAATAAAAAGTGTTTATTCTGCCCTACACTTCACCACATGCTAACTTTACTTAGACAGTGACAACAGTGATGAGTACGCGTAGGTATAATCCTAGTTTCATTATGTAATTTATTAACTGGAAACCGTTTTTTCAGTCAAAAAAAACCTTTATAATCAATGTATCATGCCAGGCCTACCACGCCAATTTCAAAAGTTCGCCATAACCCTGTATATTCTACCTGTGATATTGGTTAAAATCATGTGCGGAGTGTGTAAACAATAATAAAATTACATTGATATCGAGGACTAGGTATTTGCTGAGTGTTTTATGAAAGAAGGGCGAGTAGACTGGCAACAGGTATCTAAATGACTACTTACCGAGTCGTCTTTTTTCTTCCGTTGATAACTGAGCACCATATATCTCCACCAATTCGTCCCATGCTCTGTCTTTTTGGCATTTTTCCGCAGGATCTGGGCCTTTCGTATTCCATATTGCTGGTCGATTTTGGATTTCAGTAATGAATTTTTCAGTGTCGAACTCCATGTCCTAATCACGTGACCGCACGACCTGGCTCAATAGCGGGGAGCCGCGCACTAAACGCACTGTGCGCGTGAACCGTGCGGCTGGCCGGGCCCCGCACCCCTCTATCGGTGCGGTTTGCGGTCGGCTGCCCGCATCGTATAATCTATGTGATTTTACATAAAGAGGGCTACACGTCAATCGCTGGAAAACAACCTCTAGTGCAATGCCATAAGGTGATTCTACGTGTTGTCAAAGTGTACTGCCCTGGCCCAGGTGGCATTCTGTCTGTACGTTACCATGAGTTCACGCTGACGTTAGTCCGTTACATAGCGTCTGTTTGTCATACTTGTATGGGATTTCGCGACTTTTATTACTATCCACTAGAGGCGCTGTGTTGTTGTGTATTTACATGAAACTAATACGTAAATACGGCATCAATCAGTGGCGATCTAACATTGTATGTAGGTAAAAATCTAATTTAATTAATTGTAGTTTCTACACTCGTAGAAAAAAAATGCAAAATTAAAATCTAATTATTATTAGTTAAGATCAGTAGGCCTAGCACGAAACACTTAACGTTTTGGGTATCGATAATTAAACGATACTTTTTTTCTTTTTCCTGTATTTAAGAAAAATAGTATCGTTTACCAAAACCTTATCGGTTCGTGCTAGGCCTCCCGTTGTACTCTGTACAGTCAACGGCTCATCAGAATATCCATTTTCATATCTATCCGTTTTTTATCTTGCTCTTAAAAAATGACAATCATTTGCAATAGAGCAAGGTGGAAAGTCATGCCATAGACCATATTAAATCGTTTTGGTTTGGACTTCTGCATGTGTACTGTATATTACGGGTGTGTAATGTTTGATATAACTTCAAATCGTATATCACTCAGAACATATACAGTCGAATGAAATAACATCATTTGATATAATGATTCATATCGTATAATAAACGAATCATATAATCTCAAATCAAATAATTTTAAAACGTATAACGGACAACTGATATAATAAACGTTTGACATAAAGCTTACATGGTATACTATTCAAAACAACTACCATTCATTTGATATAAAAATAAATGGTCTAACCATCAAATACCATAAACTTTATTGTCATAAATCTGAAGATTGTTTATGAATATGTACCCACATAAATAAATACACATTTTTGAAGATCATAAAAAGTACGGGTTCCACGCAAGCAAATCAAGCAAGTCATTTTTAGGGTTTAAAAAAAAATAACCACGAAGGTTTAATTATTAAACCTTCTAACCTAATCTATCCGTGTCGGTTTCGCCCCGACTCGAGTATAGGGCAGACAAGTATACCAATTAGCTTTTATAACAAACTAGCTGTCCCAACAGACTTCGTTCTGTTCTCAAACATTTAGTGTCACGTGACAGGTAGTAACATTTACTAAGAGGAAACTAAAATTGAGATTTTTACTATTTTCCCAGCATTTTCTCATGATTACTCACCTTTTATACCTTCCCTCGACCATTACAAATATTTCAAAACCAAAATTAGCCAAATCGGTCCAGCCATTCCCGAGTTTTAGCGAGACTAACGAACAGCAATCCATTTTCATATATTATAGAGATAACATTTATTTCATATGAAGGTTATATGCAATGCAATTTAGATTAAACAAAATTACATCAAATGTGATTTATACTAAGTAAGGTTTATATTAAATGTTGTTAGGCGTACTGATTGTTATCTTAAATGACGTTATATCATTTGATGCATTATATGAAATGAACATTATGTTGAAGAAAATTATTCGAAGAGTTGTTATACCAAACGTTTATTATATCTCATGAACGTTATTGAAATGAAAATATATCAAATGAAGTTATATCAACCAATACGCACCCGTATATTACATATATTTTGATTATTTGGACTTAAGAAATAAATAAAAACAATAAACGTAAAGTAGGTATGTACATTTAATAACTCATAAAATATGAACATTATACCATAATCATTTATAATTTAACATTACCATTATTGCGAGTTGCACTCTGAAGTTAATTTACCTAATTTACTTACTAAGTCTTATCACAAGGAAATTTACATTTGACACTATTGTCAAAAAATGACAATAATTCCCTAAATATGAGGATTGTTCAACCCTTCTGCATAATTATTCTTGCAGGCACAAAATCGCATGTTTTCCAAATATTTTCTTCAGTATGTAACTAGACTATTTCGGCATCGTCTTCAAAAGTTCAGCATATTGTTTATCAAAACTCTGCATTTCATATTTCGCGATGACGTTGCACACTTCCATTTTAACTTTAGGAATCAAATTAGGCTGTAGTTTTTTGACACTAGCAGCCATACTGCGGAAGAAGACGTCTATCTCATTAGTGTTCTCTTTAAGAACTTTCTCTATTAACTGGTCGATGACTTGTGACCTGTTTTCAGGTGTTTTAGGATCTTCAACATATCGGACTATTTTGGGACCATTTAGATTGTTTAGCAGTATTGGTTTTGGCAGTATCTTTATAGGTGGTATGTCCTTTGGTATGGGTACTGCTTTTCGCCTTCCACCATGCTTTCGGATCTTCTTCGGCGGTTCGTCTGCATGCTCGACTTTTGGCATGATTTTGATGAATGGCTTCGCACTGATTTGTTGCGTATCTTGCGGACCGTCCACCACTGTGATCTGAAATTGAGATTGTTTTATTTGTTACATAATTGATATTTATTATGAATATGTACTGTTGTTGGATGTAGTTGAAATCTAGACCATGAGTTAGTCCAGAGGAGTAAACATTGATGTTCAAGGTTTTTCACATGATCAAGATAAAAAAATAATGCATTTCGAATTAACAATTGTATAAGTTTGACTTATGCAATTTTATAGGTAAAGTTAATTGTACAAGCTAATCACTATGATAATTTTTTGGATTGTTTTGTGATAAAACATTGCATTATGATATTTAATGTTATGCAATGACAAACTTACAGAAGTGTTAGTAGTGTAGTGTGTGTTAGAACTATAATACCCTTGTATAGTACCTATGTTAAGCACTTTCTCTAATATTAAAATAATTAATTGAGATTTTTTGCTATTGCTTTTTCACCTTAAATGATCATATCAATGCTGAATCTTACTTATAAACAAGTTGAAATCATACAACTATTTGGTTATGATTAAAAAACTAAATTTCCCAGACAGCCAGTGATTTGAATGTTGACATGTCTTCATAGAAAAGTTTTTGATAAGTTTCATTTAAAACACAACTCCCTGTATATGCCCATTACTTAACTATACAAAATTTGCACCCAAATTCACAATCGCAAATCAAGATTGGGCATCCCTCAAAATATAGCTGTCGCTTTCAGTTCTATTGACATTTAATGGGACAGCATGAGCTTGAGCATGTGCTTAGCGTTTATTGACGTTTGTGAATTCGAGGGTTAGTCACCCTCTTCTCACCTCATAGTATTCCTGATTGTCGGTGATAACCTGCTGCTCTGTCCCAATAATTGGTTCTTCCTCTACGCTCTGTTCATCCCCAACTTCAAGGGAGGCACACATTACGTCCTCGCTGTTATCCATTACAACACCTTCAAGGAACTGCAGTTTTTCAAACATGGAGACCTGGAAATTGAGGTTAAGAATCATTAGTGACTCTTCAGTACTTTTCTTCAACTCATTTTAGTTTGACAACATTTAAAAAACGTGCAAAATTGAGTACCTAATTCCCAAGCTTTCAAAGAGTTTTGACAGATTTTAAGAGTAAACAATAAAAACATTTTAATTTTACTAATAAAGAAAATTTAAAAAAAAAACTACAACAACACCAGTTTAACTATTTAGTACTAGCTATTTACTATAAAGTTTTGTTTCTTTCATTTTTATTGTAAGTGTCAAGACAAACTTACCTTGGTTTTGTGCAGGGCACCTACTCGCTTACTTCTCACATAACCATCTCGAAGACCCCTCCAGCGCTTTTTGCATTCTTCAACTGGAATTGAAACCATTTGCATTTTAATACAATGTTATTTATTTATTTTACAGTGTAAAAAGAAAACTTAGGGACCAATATCTCTGTGATTCTAAATTATGATTACAAACTCCAGGTTTAGCATAATTTCAAAGGAATATACTTAATAATTATCTACCTACATAATTACCACAATAAATACAGACCTGCCTTCTGATATCAAGAAATTGTTGTTAGTGTAAGTAATTTGTTGTTGTTCCTATTTTATTCAACAAAACAAAATGTGATATTTAAATTGGGCCAAGTCATTGCTTTGAGAGCTAAATATTTGTGTATCTCTAAGGTTAGGACGGCTACAAACTACCGAAGACACCATGTAAACAACATCCTGGGTGTTCTAGCGATAAACTGTTAGTTTTTCACATAAATTGAAAGATTTACTAACCTGGCTTCGATAAAGCTTGAGCTATGCTTTGCCATGTTGCTTCTTTAGCCAAATAGCTATTCCTTGACGGGTCTAGCGGGTTATACAAAAACGGGTGAGGTTCAATCAGTTCGGCAAGTTTTTCTTCCTCTTCAGTTTTCCAGCCAATTGCGTTCAAAGGCATCTCCGTTCTGCCGTTTTAGCGTGCATCAAGGAGCCCCACAAAATGTCCGCTGTCCTATCACGAACGAAAATAGACGCGCTGCGCAGCACGACGTCACAGAAAGCGATCTTGCATTTTTATATTCTCCACTGTGATTGGCTGTTGGTTGTCTGCGTAACGTAACTAACCGACTACTAGCGCTCTTTGTTGCGAAGTAGTAGAATAGGGAACTTCTTGAGCGCCATACGCCATCTATTGTGAAATAATTGTACCGAGTGCTTTTACTATACTAGCGCCATCAAACGGCGAGTGGAGATAAAGGAACGCCCGGCCGGCCCCGTGTTGCAGCAAGATGCTTTTGCTTTTACTATAGCCATCTGACGGCGAAGGGAGGCAGCGAAACTTGTGTCATAGCAAGCATAGATGGCGTTATCTGCGTTTTTCTGTGGTGCTAAAATCCTTCACTAAAATAGTAGTTTTCGATACAAGTGCGGAAAGTATGTCATTTTGCACGAGTCGCGAGTTAGGGCCGGCGCCCACTATCGGCATCGGCACGCTTCAGGATTTTAAGGTGGCAAATAGTAATATACTCTAACATAATGGCAATGAAGTAGAAAATGCCGAAACAGCAGCCTCAAGCATACCGATTGTTTTTACGAGAACACATCACGGAAATTTCTACTTTATTGCCATAATGTTGAAGTATATTGCTATTTGCCACCTTAAAATCCTGAAGCGTGTCGATGCCGATAGTGGGCGCCGGCCCTTACTTGGCCCGAGCCGGCAGGCGAGGGTCAAGACTCGGGACGAGTGAAAATGACACTTCCGCTCGTGTATCGAACAATTTTTTTTAATACATTTGCGAAAAAAATATAACAAACCAATGCGAATCATTAACACAATTAAATCAAGAGTAAAAAAACTTTTTTTTTTCAACGCACTGGTTGTTTGCATTCAGCCTAGTAAAAATATAAGAATTATCTCTCTGCCATTGTTAATACACAAACAGCCAACTTTAAGTAAATTGTTTCCGAAATTTAATTGTTAGTAGTTACAGAATAACCCTTTATTTTGACAATTATGCAATTTAAATATTTTTAATAATATTATATTTCCAGTTTTAATGCCAAATAACATATCCAAAAACAAAATAAAGTGATTGAACAGACAACCTCTTTGGTAGGATGTATGGGTTTTATTAACATTATCAAAAAAAATGGAAAAGTAAAAAGCACTAGTGCGGAAAAACTAACTTTCCGCACGCTAAGCAGCTACGAAAAGTACCACTTTTTGAGCAACTGTATTAAAAAATAACGTTAACTAACACTTGCAGCTTTTTTCGTCTTTCATTTCGAAATACCATGGATTTTTATTTCCTTATTTTTACAAGGTTAAATACTCACTAGAGACAATGAAGCAGTGTAACTGCAATGCTCCTGTCTCTAATTTCTCTGTTTGGGCTTGGGACATTGATATACCTAAACAAAACGGTTTTGTTTAAATCAATGGCATGGGGGCCTTTTTTGCGCAGAGATATACCTACCTACCTACTATCGTTTTCGCAAGTTCTTTGACTGTACGGGCTTTCGTTACTTTCATTATTGTCAACTAGAGGCGCTGTACAGGCCACATCCATTGCTGCCAACCAGTAGGTACAGCAAGTAAGTACCGCAAACATCATTTTTCATGTCGATATCGCTGGTGGGCACGCTCAGTCCAATCGTCTTTTCGCTTCTCTTTGAATTGGGATCCCTCATTTGTATAGAAATATTTTAAAAATCTCATGTGGCTTAGTTTGTTTCGCTCCTAACGATCTCGGTCGCGTACCTAGTTATTGAGTTTAACACAACGCCACAATGAAATTTCACTTCGAATTCGCTCGTGTGTCGTTCGAAGTGTGCGTCAAGAATCGCTCAGCTGTAGGTACAGTCAACCACAGTTGCGATGATAGAGTAGGAATACTAGAAAGTATTCTAGTCCGATAATACTCAGGTAGGTACCATGTAACATGAAAGCTTGCGGTATCTCCTGTTATCAAGAGCTTTCCTACGGCATATCGTAATCTCTAGTTTGTTTAGTACATATCTTGAGTGCACAGATTAGATAAGAAACCTGCTTGTTTCTTGTAAGGTGGTAACAAATATGTATCTCTGTTGGTCGTTCAGATTTGTTGGATTACGAGAAGTTTCGTGGCGATGTACCTACCTACCTACCTAAATTCCTAGCATAAAATTTCAATTGAAATGTTTAGGATGTAACTATCTACTTAGGTACTTGCCAAGGTGCCCGTGGCGCAGTTGTGACAGTGATCGGCGACGATCGCTGTTGTAACACACACGTTGTGTTGTTGACACACGCTGAAATGTGATGGGTGACCACCCCGACCGAAATTTAGTGATGTGTATTTCGGGCATCTCCGTGCTTCGGAAGGCATGTTAAGCAGTTGGTCCCGGTTGACGTCGCTAGATGTCAGTCGTTAAGCCTAGTCAGAGGCCTTAGGGTGGCTTGATAACATCTGACATTAAGGTTGCTCACTAACCTTACACCCCTCCATCAATCCGCACTGGGCCCACGTGTTGGAGTATGGCCCTTTTCCACCTCATAGTTAGGTGAGGCCTGTGCCCAGCCCCCTCATGGGTTCTCGCCTCGGCGTGGCGAGGGGGCCTAGTACCGGTGATAGGGGAACCACCGGGAAGCGAAGAGAACCCAGGCGTGGCAGTGTGGTGGACTGGGAACCCACCCGCTGCGGCCCGCAAGGGCGACGTGGGGCTGCGGGGCCAGTGGGGCCTGCAGGCGCCTTGAGGCGCGTGGTTGGGGCCGCGGCGCACAACCGGTTGGTGGGGACCAGTAATCCGAGGCTGATCCCCCCTGTGCATCGCGGCCCGGCGGGGCCGTACCGCCGGTTACGGCAGCGGAGCCGCCCTTTGGGTGGCTCGTGGTTGCGGGCCCAGTAGGGTCTGCGAACAGTGGGTGCCAGCGGGCCGGAGTGCGGGGGTGCTCTGGCTTGTATTGCACGGCGTCCACCGAGACGGCGAAAGTGCCTGCGTACCCCCCTCCCCCCTTCGTTGGGGGGTCGGTTGGAGGGGGCCCCATTAGGGGCTAGCACTGGCGGCGAAGCAGTGCGGCATTACTTACGGTAGGATCCAGCTTCGCCGCCAAAGTGCCACGGTCGAGTGCCGTGGGGTTTTAGTCGGTAGGAGTCCGACATAACCTCGTCGTCCCCCCGGGCAGCGAGGTATCCATGAGGATTTCCCCACGAAAAAAAAAAAAAAAAAAAAAAAAAGGCCTGTGCCCAGCAGTGGGACGTATAAAGGCCGTTTGTTATGTATGTACTTACCTACTTATTTTACACAAAATTTAAAAAAACAGTTACATATTTTTCGAAGTGAAGCGTGCATTGAGAATGACGCCCTAGATTGTTGAAAAGGGACTAATCGACTTTGAGTGCACTCTTAAAATAGTTAAAATTCGTATGTTTGGAGTCGATAGTGTCAGAATTTTGGCAGTACCTAAGTATAATAATTTATCCTCCATAGTGTCTCGAGCACTCAATTAATTGAGTGGAACTTTAATCTCGACGTCGTGAGCGAGCTATTTCAATTTTGTTTAGCGTAATTCATGTCTCATATTAATAATTACCTGTCTTGTTTATTATTGAATAAATGTATATGTATAATGTTTTTGGTAATGCTAATATTAAATAGGCTTTAATGCATATTCAAAGTTAAGTATCATTAAATTCAAGTTACTGCTGGAATAAAATACTGTTTGTAATAGCTTGGTTAAATAAACATACAATATGCTCACGGCTGTATCCCAAACGGGTTAGTCAGAGGCATACCGATTGTTGTCGTCGTAGTGAACGGAGCATTTGGAAGCACACATTTTGCCGATCGACTTTTGAACACATCGTGTAAGCCTACCGCCGTTATCTGGGTTTGCTTGGGTATGGGCATTTCAGAGTAGGGTTTCCGGTAAGTATTGAACTTAGATTCCAAGCTAGAGTGTTACACCACTGCGCCACGACGCTCTTAATAAAATTAACCCTTAATCGGATAGTTGGAAGTAAAAGACTAAGTTAAAGTGAAGTTCCATTGGTTTTCGGCTTTATGTCGAGGTTCAAATTCAGGTGGAAACTATTTTACCACCATCCGATTAAGGATATAAATAATTAATAAATGTTCATCATCAGCGGCCACATCATGTCCACTGCTGAACATAGGCCTCCCCCATAGATTTCCAGAACGGCCGGCTGTAGGCGGCCTGCATCCACCGAGGTTCTGAGATCTTTATGTCATCCGTCCACTTTGCGGGTGGGCGTCCCACGCTGCGTTCAGCCTCGAATAGTCTCCACTCGAGGACTTCCCGGCCCCAACGGCCATCAGTCTTTCGAGCTATGTGCCCCTCCCACTGCCACTTCCACCTGCTAATACGCTGGGCTACGTTGGCGAGCTTAGTTCTCCTACGGATTTCCTCATTTCTGATTCGATCTCGTAGCGAAACACCGAGTATAGCCCCCTCCATAGCCCGTTGGGTGACCTTGAGCCTTCTTATGAGGCCCATAGTGAGTGACCATTTGTCTCAAATCCATAATGTCATCATCACTAGTAACACACACTGGTCTCTCTCTCTCTCTTTTAAATAATTGATTATTTTAAAGAACGCAATTCATTGCGTTCTTGACGACCTGAAGAACGCAAGTTACCGCAATTAGAATAATAGTAGTTAGGGTGCACCGGGGCTATTGTAACCATGGGGCAACTGCAACTTATCTGCATAATTGTTTTTATACGACTTTCGTGATATGTGACAACGGTGAACTTAAACTGGTTATTATGCAGAATTCACTTTTCACAAAAAGTCATGTAAAAATTATTATGGTGATTAGTTGCAGTTGCCCCGTAGTTACAATAGCCCCGGTGCACCCTATATTCATTTTCCGGTTTTAATTTTATTCCAAAACACAATCTTAATTCCAAGTTGTAGCTTAGCAGACTTTCTCGGAATAGTCGAACAGCGTTCCTTTCATACAAATTTTGGGCATTCCTGAAGTAAATATGCGCCTTACGAAGTATGCATACTTTCGTATCTGAGTCTTATTAGCGGTGGTTTCGGTGTCTTTGTCATTTGTTCAGTCCAGAGGTGGGCAAGCTGCGGTAGGCGAGTTACCTTGCGACTCAGGACTCATATCTGAATGAGGTGTTTGTGATTTTCCTAACCTTCAGATCCCACTGCTCGTACCCAAACTTTTAGATTTGTCCCATCTTCAGCGAAAGTAACCAGTCTCCTGCCCAGTATACTAAGTCGTCGCACCAACGTTTTTTAGGCCTTTTGTGGCTTTCCCCACGGGAAAAAGACAGGATACGGGCATTGCCAAGTTTTCGTTAAAACGACTTACGTTATTTTGATAATTTTTTTTTAATCTTAATTGCTTAATATTATACAAAATGACGAAACCCTCTAAACGTAAGTTTCTTCGGCACTGTACTATTTATTTGTTTCTGGTCGGATAGCCAACATTGATAATACTTCGTATGGTTCACTTAATGACATGTCACAGCTCACTCGTCAAGGGGAGTCCGTTGAAGTAGAAATCCGCCATGAGCCTTTGATTTTAAATTATTTGGATATTTTAACGTTTAGTATGTTTTATGTCATAAAGCTCGGGGTCTATCGTTCTAATACGAATTCGCCACAATCCACAATTCCCATTTGTACGAACCTCACTGCTATGGCAGGCATTTCCAGTCATTCAGTGGCAAGAGTGATTTAAACAACGGAGAAAAGTAGCCTGATGAGCCGTTGTCTGTGCAATATTAAAAAGTTTCAAATTATTGCTCTCTTTCCTATCATAAATCGTTTCATTGCGTGCACCTATAGGAAATTATAAATTTTGGCCCTGCGTTATTTTTTTATAACTAATATGATCCTTACTCTGAAAACAATAATCGAATTGATCGAATTAGCTTTGTCTTTGTAATATTTTTTTTGGCCAGCCTGAAAGGTCAGGTCAGGTCTTCCTAAAACATTATATTTAGTTATTTATGCAGATATTTTCAATAAATATTCGTATAGGCTGATTCATATAGTATCTTCATACTTGTTGCAAGTTTTCAAATCGCGTTTATCACCGCAGCTTGAGATACAAACCAAAATACTAACGCGGTAAACAGTTAAAACCTCCACCGCGCACACTGCGCACGCGTCGCTCGCAAGCCGACTCGCGCGCCGATCGCATATTCAAAATATCCGCCGTTTTCTAATTCGAATTTGGAACGAAGGATTTGAAGTTCCAAAATTGACGTTACTGTTTTTAAATGAAAGTGAAGTTTTGTTTTTAATCATTGAAAGTGAGTGCCAGTGTTTTGATCAGTGGATTTTCTTACAGTTTATTCTTCAATATTGATTGTTTTTGTATTTTAAGTTGCTATTTTACGGTGCAGATCGTGTCTAATCAGTTTCTAAATGTTGTCAATGTTTAGAAAATTAGATGACAAGCCGTTAGAGTTGGGTTTGACAACTCTGTTTGTTGCGTTGATAGCTGAGCGACTTTCAATTGTTGTGTCAAATCGGAACTCGTTTACTACATAAATTAGTTTGACGTTGCAATTACACATATTTAAAACATAAGCTTGGCTAATTGATTATGTAACAAACTAGTTTTTTTTAAATGTGTACTTAGAATAGAACTGGATTTTCTCGATATTCTATAACTAAGATCTAATCGTGATCTCATTCGTTGTGACCTGACTGATCGTGGGTTCGATGCCAGCCTAACCAAACATCATTGTGACAATAAACGACAATAAACCTTGTGTTTGTTGTGTTTGGGAGTAAGTTGATGAATTTGAACGTATAAAAGACCTCGTGAGTGATTTACTGAAATTCAATAACATTTGAATTTATGCTTTCTAGTATGGGTCGACTTAATTTTGGATCACGAATTTTGAATTATCCTATTTGAAATTTTAGCTTTAGGCCTCTGTCTGTCTGGCTGGCTTCCTACCTACTATGTGATTTACTTAAACCAATGAAAAACCAAGGATAAATAAACAAGGTTGAGCTTCGGAACTGCTTATCTTTTAACAACTAACAATATTACCAGACGTTGTTCAAACAATATTTTGTCTTAGGTGGAACTAGCCATAAATATACCCAAATGGTTTTCACACAATGTTTGTTCTTTTCGAAACTCGAACACAAGACCTCTGGTTAGAAGGAAAATCCACCAACCGTTGCACCGTAGTCCTCACAAGATTATTCTAGGAGAGCTGATCCCTTCGTTAAAGCTCATATCGTCCCATTTCAAGAATACCTATCATTCCTTTCCTTCCATGAAATGTCTCAAGTCTGGACGCTATAATTACTTTCGACTAACATTCTGTTGTATTATTGGATCCATTATTTGTCTCAAATGGCTATTTCTGATGCTAAGCAGCCCTCACTGTCTCGTAAGTCGCCATCTCGTGTATTGTCTGTATTTTCGCAGACGTACCTACTGTTAACCGATACCTTTTGTATTTCCTAAGTGGATTTTGATAAAATGGACTAAACCATTTTTGGGTCGTACAGAAAACAACATGGGTCTCACAATATCGTAGCATTTGTTCAATAATGATTCTTGATTTGACACTTGAATGGATTTTCGTGAAATGTTCCTTTATGAACGTTAAACAATAGCTATGAAAACCTCTGACAAGTCACAAATCCACATACCTACAAGTTTATTGACATCCAAAAATCACTAAATGTACAGTCAGTTTTGTTTTATGTGCAGTCTTTTCCGCTATTGAATAAATTTAAGAAAAAAATGGAATATTTCATTCAGCAAAGTACAGTCAATGGCACATTAGGATATCCATTTCCGTTATCTTGCTCTTACCAAATCAGATTTCTATGCACTAAAGCAGGGAGGACAGGCCGTAAATGGGTAGCCTGTCATGTTGTTGACTGTACAAAAATAATTAAGCACATTAGGGATCGAAAGATTATTTTTGAATGATTTTGATCATCTTTGCTGTATTGGCAGCCTTGTCCCAGACGAACGCAAAAAGTGTGACTGTTCCCCCCCGCCCCGCTGGAATGCCGTGAATGTAACTGTGCGTCTATAAAAGGGATTCGGATTAGTCGGCGCGCGCGCACCGATTTGAGATCGTCGGCTATAGTCCTGGAGACTATATGTAAACAACTATCGGGATTCGTCTGACTGTCTGAAAAATGGGTCCTCAAATGTAAATTCTTACATATTATCACGTGCGCATCCTAATTTCATCAAAATTTGTTTGCCTTTGGTTCATGCTTTTTGTGAACCTTTATTATTCTAAATAAGGCAAACGTCCCAGTACCCGCCACTTTTTGCACTTTCTTGACTTTGCAATGCTGCTGTGCAGAATCTACTATACTGAAAATACATATTTTTACGTCAGGAGGTAGATAATTTAGTTGTTCTGCTTGATGACTAAGCAATTCAAAGCTACGCAGCTGCATAAAATAGCAAAACGGTCCAAAGCAAAAAATGGCAGTATGTCCCAATATGCGCCACTTTTGTCCCAATAACCGTTTAATTGTCCCAGAAACCGCCACACTTGGCCAATTTGAACTTTAATTCGAGAGCTTAAGGTTCAAAGTTGAAGCCATTCGGCTAGGGTTCGCTAATTTATGTGATATTGCTGCTTTTGTGTTCTTGCTCAACTACCAGCAGATGAGACCAGTCCTTCTCCACTTGAATTTACTGTAACTTGTGCTATTATAGGTAAAATGTGGTTTGGTTTCGAGTTAGCTAAGTTAATCTGTTTTATTCAGAATAGTTTGACAAAGTAGATAATCGCCTCCTAAGTTCAAAACCTATATGAGTCCTCGCCTTGTCGTAGCGGCAAGGCTTAGGGGCTGGAACCACCTCTGTTGGTCCAGGTGTGCGAGGCTAGATATAGGCGGCGCAAGTGCTTTCTAATCGGATCATACCGCCTGTGGTCTATGGTTTATAGCCGTAAAGAAAACCAGAGGCCCTGACAGTATACCAGCAAAAGTTCATCAAACTTGTTAGCCGACCTGGGTAGAACTGGGTAGGTAAGTTGGTATCAGCTGCACCTTAACTTGCTTGCAAGAAGAAGAACAGACTGAAGAGCATTTTTAGTTTTCAACGAGGAATGTTAGTGTATGATCTTTATATCGTGTATCTTGTTTTCGCTTGATCGTTCTTCACGCTTCGATCTTGTTGTGGTAGTAATGAATCAATAATTATCCTCACCTATCATTTTAGTATCTTGTTATATTAAGAATTGCCTAACAAGCTAGATGTCAACTATTTTTTTTATTTAAACTTTGTTTTCAAATGCCTTCTTACTTCATCTCTGCGATTCTCGACTCTACGAGGTGTAGGCCTCCTTCAGCCTATGCCATTTATTCCGGTCCTGTGCTGTCTCCAACCAATTCACTCCAGCGGTTTTCTTGATGTCGTCGTGCCAACGCGTTTATGGTCTCACTCACGGTCATCTTTCTCCCATGGTCTCCTCTCTATGGTTTTCTCTCCACTCAACCAGTGCCTTGCACCATGAGTCGTGTTTCCTCGCAACGTGGCCCGCCCATTGATTTTTTACGATGACTTCTGGGACTTTACTTTGTTCTCTGAGTTCTGTGATCTTTCTCTCAATTGCTCTCTCGGCGACCCTGATAGTTATAGGCGTTTGTTGAGGATTTTCTTGGTAAAAACCCAGGTCTCCGCTGAGTACGTGAGCACCGGCAGAATGCATTGGTCGTGTATGCGAGGTTTTTGTTGATGAGTTATTTAATTTTGAACGCATAGTCTCTTTTTAAATAGGCGGCCCATGCGCTGATCGTATGCGTCTGGTGATTGCGTTAGCCCGATTTTCCTTACCCATCTGGTGATGGGTCAAGAGATGGCTCTCTTGACCTTTCTAAGTCAAAATTTTCCACTTTGACGTTGAAGTGGAATTGGAGCAGTTGGTCACAACCTTGGTCTCATTCAGATTCATCTCTAGTCCGCACAGTCGCGAGACGAGTCTACCTAATGGCAAAAGCTATTTTGCCAAGTGATCGAATCAGGAACAAGGCAATCTGTAGAAAAAGTAAGGACGCCGACGTGGCCCAGCAAGTCAGCAGGTTGTGGTGGCAGTGGGCAGGACGCATAGCGTGAAAAACTGATGCTCGTTAGGGCCATTTGAAGGCAAACGCAGGTTGGACAAGGTAAATGGATAATCAAAAGCAGCAGATTTCTGTGGATGCAGGCCGTTTACCACCGACTGCTCTGGAAATTTACGTCATGTGGCTGACGATCATCGCTTGATGACGATGAATTACTAAACTCGTATCAAGCTCAAGTACATAAAGTTATGGAGTACAGCTCTTATATCTGGGATGTTTAGCCAAATACCTGCTTTGAGGCTATACAGTCTACAGAAGATTGAGCTGAAATATCCTTTGTCAGCGACAAATAAGCGTATGCGATTGGATCGATTAACGACTTTAATTTAATTGTTCTTTAATTTAACGACTTTAATTGGTCGATTAGCGGCTTTGCTTTTGGAAAGTTTCATGTTTGTCAGCTTTTTTATCTATTGCTGATTGGATAGCGTGCGCGTGTATTGTACTCATACAATTTGATGAAGTTGGCAGATAACCATTATGTTAATTGGTTTCTGGGAGTTAAATGCCAGTTATCAGACAGTAGTCCAAAGCACGCGGTCTCGATTTTTAGGTTTATAGAATACGATTGTACTCGTATCTCACTCTAAACAGTACAATCACTTTAATGTGAGAAAGAAGGATGCAAATAGTTATGCTACCCTCTAATAGCATAATGTGTTACATCATTAAATAGGTATTTTTTGGCTGAACATAAGCTATTAAAGCGCCAAGTTCCAAATCATTTCTCTTCTGTGTTTGAGACCCATCCTGATCTCGTAGTAGCTGACCACCGGGTTATCTTCAGTTTAGTTCAGTGTCCTGGATTATTTTGACTCTGGGATCTTCAATAGTTTTTTTAGCCGTAGTAACAGATTGGTCGACCGAGGTGTATGGCTGGCCGAATCTCATAATACAAACCGCATTGAAGACGTGGATGTCGTGTCGCAAGGGCTTTGAGATACGTCTATTGAACAGTTGGCAGTTCATAGCATCATCGATAGTCTGCAGTGCCAGAGACCGACACTCAGCCATGAGGTCAAGGTTGGTGGTCACAAGTTTCTGCAGTTTGTTCTGACGACCAGGCTATACATGTAAGACCTGGATCCAACCGCTTGGACAGATTCTACAAATCCGTTACCTACCCGCTGTAACGCAATTGTCCAGACAGAAAGCAATTCGAGTTGGGAGCACTCTTGGATTTTGTTATGGACGCGAGTATGTCGGAGCGTAGACTTCATGAGTAGAGTTCGACCCAGTCTCACGATCAAATAAAATTGCCAAAATTGACGTAAATTTGAATAACTGTACAAACTTGATACCAACTTATTTGTTTTTACCAAAATGCTAAGCATTTTCTACATTACTTCTATAAAAAGCACAGTGGCGGATTTAGATACAACTAATTCAGAAGTGTTCCAATTACCGCCAAAATAGCCTGAAATTATGGCGAGTACTGGGCCAAGCATGAGTTTGAAAGACCCAATACACGCCACACGCAAAAAACTTAACAAAAATGAAAAAAATGTTTGATGTGATAATTTATATGGATAGGAAATAGTCTTACCTTTTAGAATATACATTTTCTTTACTGTACGGCTCACCAAAACTGCTAGACTTGATAAACATCATCAGCGGGTAAGTCCCAAGTTTACTCACTGAATTGTCAAAAGTTGGGAAATATTTGGTTTGCATACTTTTGAAGGCTGATTCCTTGGATAGTATAGCCTATTTAACTTAGAAGTGTTATTTTTACTGTTGCGAATATGACCGAGAATGTAAATCCACAAGAAGTTAACCTTTAAATGTTAGTAAAGTGGCTAAAAATTGAGTTTTTATAAAATGTGGCGCGTACTGGGACAGTGGCGGGTACACCAGCGTTTACCTTATTAGTGAAAGAAGAAGTGGTACCTGTTTCTTCCAAGAGCTGCTCGATTTCGAATGACGTTCTAGAATATGGAGTTACTATGACAATTTAAAGGCTGAGTCTGTAATTAAAATTTTATTTTATTTTCCTCGACTATTTCAATTGAAAATTATATATTCTAGATGATTTAATGTTTTCTTCACCGAGAAATAAATGATCGAAATCTAATCTAAACAATAACCAATTTTTCTGCTGATTGCATTCACCAAATACTGTATGTAATCGTTTTTGACCACTAAATATTTGAGCAACATTATTGCAACTGCTCTTTGATTGATTAAGTTCTCAGTTTGTTTTAATGGATGTATAAAGCGAATCTTTGGACATTCATTAGCATCTTACGCGTCTAATAAAAGCTTTAATGATATTTTTATTATCATTACCTTTACTAAAGATGACCTTTTATGTTTGGGAGAATGTCGAATTTTGTTCGCAATAAAACCAGTTTCATATATTTTTAGATGAATTTGCATTTAATTAATCGTTATTTGTTTTTAATAACATACTCTTGCATTGGATTACGCAATGTAAGAATTCACCAAGTGTATGAAAAGCTTTTGTACTGACTATTTATTGGCTAGGTGAAATCTTACCCCCTTATTCATAAAAACTTAAACAGCTCTTCAACAACACTTTAACTTTTGTATTGCTTTGTCACTTTCATTCTTGTGCTGCCGCCATTTGCGAGTAAGTGACACAACACGTCAATTGCTTATACTATGCATTGCCTTCGTTTTTATGAATGAGGGGGTTTATCATTGATAAGTCAATAGTCACATTTGTGGTAAACACAAACTCAGGCTTAGATTCTGAATAATCCTTACACATATTCTTAATTTCTTTGCATGTGTGTTTATTTGTTCGGCCAGTACTTATTAGGCAGCAACAATTAAAATTCAATTCAAGCTCAGGCTCATATACCGTACATATACGAGCCCGTGGTTGGTTCATGTTAAAAATTTAGAATAATCTCAGTTTTGAAGCTCTTGATGTGATGAGTTGTACTTGAGTGTCTTTTCAGAAAGCAGGAATACTTACCGCCGCATTCAGAAACAAATGAAGCAGCCTTATTAGCATAGGTGTCACTTTCAGTTCGATAGCCACTTCATGCGCTGCCATGGTAATAAAAGCGTGCTCAACTTTTTCGTCTATGAATCGGGGGTAAAGGTTTTAAGACATACATGACTTCAATTTGGCGGGGAATTCCATACCCTGTCTCCTGCACTATAAGGGGTTTCATAGCTCCAAGTGCATCTCTTCAAGCTAATGGATCTGATCTGTATGTCATGTTATCTCGCGCTGTTTTCATACGAATGCCCTGATGTTATTGTTAGTTCAATATTAATGGACTTGGTCAGGAGCAGGAATTCGGAACTGCAACTATTGGGAACAGTATTGAGTATTCCAGTTGCGCAGTTAGTATTGTTGTTCTAAAGCGTAACTTAGCAGTTGAAATATGACCTTTAGTGCATTGATATAAGTTGATAGGAACTGTCAAAGTGTAACTCACTTATGTAGGTACATGCAACTATAGGTCAAGCGTAACCTAAGCCTTATCACATTTGTCACTTTAGATGTCCAGCGAAGTTGGGCCAATACCTTATCTATTTTATTACACATTTATTTAGTTAACTGTGAAAAGTAGGTACTCAATTGTAAGGTTGGACTCCAAACTGTATAGCAGCCTATGCCCATTTTCAACCAAGTTTTCGTGTCCCTAATATTTAACAGTTCACCACTAATGCTAAAGTTATCAAAAGTAAAGGTTGAAGATGTCAAAAAGGCAATATTTGTTTAAAAATTTCACTGCACCCGTGGACTGCCCACGCGCACACAAACTCGTATCGTGTCAATTGGCGTTTGACTTCCGAATATCGACAACATTGACATACAGTAGGCAGTTGTACAGTCAGCATCAAAATGATGAAAACAATTTGGTAATTTATCATACTGGCTTATTTGACAGCATCTTCAATCATTCATGACAACATCAACGAAGTTAATGCGACATATTACTAAAGTGTTACATATGTTTGAAGCTGACTTTATACTGACGATCAAAAGTTAGTAGTCTTTACACAATTGGCAATCTCACCAAATAGTTAAATGATGTAGTAATTGTGTTTCTTTCTTCCTGAAATCTCTAGTCCTTTTAGCGGGTAAGGCATGCCTTCAAAATGGTTTACCAGCTCAGTAGCAACTGCATAACTGTAGTGCTTTCTAGCTTAAAATGTGAGAGCCATTTGGCTAAGCAAAGAGATGGTCACCATTTTTTCATAAGATTTTTTTGTTGACTGTACAAAACTTACCATGTGTCGCCTAGGCCGAAAAACTTATTGAACATTATTTTTTGTCCTTTTTTTTAAAATTACTTCGTCATGGTCGTTAATGACTGTGGTACTCAATCTCGACGATGCCCTCTTAGTCTATATGACCCAATGGGCAATGATCTGAAGAAGTGATAGGTGGACGGTGGCCTCCCCCAGGGTTCGCCATAAGACCTGCTCCCCCGGGTCAGCCACTCTCCTTAAGTCATCGGTCCATAAGTCCGAAGTGAGTCTACCACAAGCCGCAGTCTCCTTTCGAGATTCAGTCTACTCCACCGACCATCAGTTCTCCGAGAGATGTGGCCAACCAACTACCACTTCAGATTGCTACAAATCTTAACTATATCAGTCACTCTGGTCATCTGCCGGATAATCTCATTCTGGATTTGTCCCTCTGATCATTGTGTTCGATAGTCGTCAATAATAATTATTTATCTCGCTTCCATTCCTTGATCACATAATACACTTAACTTAGGTAAGTTCTCATTTCTTCGGACTTACTCCGAAACCAGTTTTGGTCACGACAGCTTCTGGTCCACTAACCAATAGAGGTGACATTTCGTAATTTTTATTCAATACAAATCGCCTGACTGGTTCTAAAATGTGACTCTAAAATAACTTTATAGTAGTAGTGGATAATGTATCTAATTAGTAAGACTTTAGCGTCACTTATATTTGTCATCTTAATAATTCGCAGCCATTAGAACATTGCTGAACAACCGTTTAAACCATGCTGGAGTTATCGTTCACAGTTGTAAGATGTCCACTAGTGGTCTCAGCTGTGTAGAATGATGACTTGAACAATGATTACTAAAGCCCAAAAATCGTAGGCGGCCTGCATCCACCTAAACTCTGCGATCTTATCTGAACATCTGTTCGCCTTGCGAAATAAAAATTAAGACCATCTTAATGCCGAACGTCAAATGGCCTGCTTCTTTTTCAGCTCCAACGGCAATAATTTCTTGGGCTTTGTGCCCCGAAATGTACGAAAGGACTCATGAAAGTAGAGAAAGCGTAAGGTCTTTGTCAGGATCGTAGCAAGTGGAAAGAAGTGGGCTTTGGACCCCTTTGGGAAAGACGCGTGATGGTATGATGTATGTTGTGCTCTACTCGCTGCCACTTCCACTTATCAACTGCTGGTCTTCTTCGACTTTAGTAATTTCAATATAGATGAACATGAAGACTAGCATAATATAGAGGCAGTATCGTGTTTTGTGTCGGAAATGCGTGACTTCGACAATTTTCTGCAAACTTCAACATCCATAATTATCACCTTTACTTTGCGCAACGGTAACTGTGTGGTCGGTAATAATTTTTAACTTATCGCCTGTCTACGCCACTTGGATAACATCTGAATGGCGTAACGTGATACTTACAAACAACATCATACAGACATTATGATTAGGAAAGTTGTGTGAATGCAAATTGATGAATTTTCTTTGTATGTGTGGTTTTGTTTAAGTTTACAAATTAACTTTCTTATTTCTAGAGGTTAAACTATTTTTTTTTTTAAGAATCTAGAGACATTTCATGTTGCATGATTGATTCTCTTTTTGCCCAGTTGGTTATCATCACTTCAGCCAGTCCTTTTTTTCTATTTGAACGTGAGCATTTCTGATGATATTTTTTAAAGAGGTCCTAGAGTTGATTCAGTGTTAGCCGAAATATAAACATCTTAGAAGACTTCTACTAGGATACGCGTATTTAGCTATTACCATTTGAAATCGTTAGTGAAATCTACGTGTGACTCGGCTCCTTGTGTGACTTGTGTATAAGCGACCGTGAAATCGACGGAATTACGTAGAGGCACACGGCACGCCAGCACGTATGGCTAGACATAATCCAAACGTATAAATGCGGTAAGATCAGAGAAATACACGGTTACTTATTCGTCCTAAGTTGTGAGCAGACCACAGTTAAAACTGAGTCCAAAAAAAATGAAACTTTTTTTATAACGTAAGCACTGTTGAAAAAGTGTATGGGAGAGGTAACTTTGTATGAAAGTCTTTGTTCTTTGAAGTGAGTAACATGAAAATTATAAGTATACGAGTACATAGGTAGTCAGCATGAAGGAATATTAGATAACACATTTCAGATTTCTTGAAACTCATATTTCAAGGGCTGTAATTTTGTACGGGAATGCTGGTTTTTTAAAGGTGAACATGAAAATAATTGGGACGTTTTTTGCTATTGACTTATATGTATTTACGAAGTAAGAGGGGAATGAGTGGAGTTTGCAGAAGAAAGTTTGCAGAAGACATAGTCGCCGGCAACAGCGTATGCAAAACAATTCACTCTCAAATATCCCAACGATTATAATTAGCTATCTTTTCACTTTTCTCGCATTAACCGCATGATTGGATCTATTCTTTATTATCTGTTTATTCAAGTTTTTAGTCTCTCTGCTGAAATTGAATATATAATTAGCTAAGTGTCACGCATAATGCCTTAGCGTGACTTAATTGTTTTTAGAAATGGCACAGTTACCTGCATTTGGAGAATAATTATGGAAATAGTGCGATATGTCACATTTGAATGTAATCTCACTTAGTGATATATGTATTTCTGGTAGCGAAGTGAGAACTGGTGGATGAATGAAGATGCTGCTCAACAGCAACGATCAACGATCACGAGATCACGGGAAATCGGTGATGCGTTTTTGGTCCAGCTCCGTGCTTGGGAAAGTTAGTCTTAGCAGCCGTTGGGGGGTTTGGTAACATCAGCCAGTATGATTAGTCAAAATTTACTACACTGAAGTTCCAGTAACGAATGTTTCCTGTCAGAATAAAAGGAGATAAAAGGATCCATTATAATTTATTTCATCATCATCAGTCTGCCGTAAACGGCTGCTAGTCTAGCCTTTATCAAGGTGTGCCACAACCCAGTTCTGCGCTTTCATCATTATCAGTCGCAAGAAGTCCACTGTTGAACATAGACCTCCCCCACTGATTTCTAGAGCCACTCTGCGTCTAGAACCCTTCGGCCCCAGCGGCCATCAGTGCTACTCGCTATGTGCCCCGCCCACTGCTACTTCAACCTGCTAACCCGCTGGGCCACGTCGGCGACTCCAGCCTTCCTCATCCGTTAACTTCGAAAAAAACTTTACTTAACTTCGAAATCTGTTGGTATCATGACACTGATGATACACACTTCTTTTTAAACTTTTGATTATACGTTTCCAATGCCCAGGCGAAAGCTCAAGTAGCCAGTCATAGCGGGGGCGGTATTGTTTTCACTTCGACAATCGGATATAATTCGATGTTTAGATATCGATATAGAATGTTATCGTGTCGTCTCGCATCGGTTTCTGATTTTACGATCTATTTGCATTTAAATAATGCGATTTATGTTATTGTTTCTCTGATGGACAGCTATGATTGCTTTTTTTAGCCGTTCTGCCAAAGAAATCAGTAAACGAAAGTTTGAGATATAGTTACTTACAGAAATTGCTAACTTTGAAAAGAAGTTGAGTTGTTGAATTCAACCTTGGCAATAAGAGGTTTTTATATTTGGTTAAGTTCTGAGAATTAGTAGATTTGAAAACCTTTTCTTTACTATTGGAAATTGTATGACTGTGTGTATTGTTTAAGTATTTTGCCAGAAAGATGGCATCTCTATTGTTTTGTCGTTCCATTTCATCAACAATACGAATATTTAGTAATTAGTTATGGGTAAGACATGTGACAGTGTTGTTATTATTTTAGAAATTATTTGTGTGATTATGGTAATAATGAGTGGTGAATAGAACCAAATATCAAACCAAATTGACACTATTCAGTCATGTCTATGATGTTACTTCAGCTTCATGAAATTTTTACTCCAAGATGTTCCATTGTCGAATCTCATGACTAAAACAGTAAAACAAGTTATTGATATTACCTTTTTTTGGCATGTAGATACATATTTGTTAACAATATCCTCAAACTTAAGTAATAAAATCCACTTTAGCTGTTATTATGATACATATTGTTAATTGGTTTCGTTTCAAAGTTGTTTTAGAATAATATCTATTATAATGAATGCACGTGATATTTTTAGCCAGACACAATTCCTTGTCGTTCTTACGACTTGATTACCTATTCTAAACGTTTTTCAAAAACGACTGCTATTATAAGTAGTCCTCGTCTGTTGAATGTGCCATATGCAAATGATCAGGTGTTGTCAGGATTAGCATAATGTGCATTCAGTATTGCACACTAGGCGTTGACGTACCTGGTAGTTGCTGGTATGTTTGTCGTCTTGTTCTGCATAAACATTGTTGGATAATTTATTAACCAATGTCGATGTGGAGTCGTGGCTTAAGACATGATAGATAGATAAATCTCTGCTTTATATTATTTCATAAAACAACAATGCTAAGGGCATACATATGTCTTCTGCTGGGTGTTTTAGAAAACATTGTAAATGAAGTAATATTATTTCTAAAACTAACCGCAGAAAGACCCGTAAAAAAATGATTTTATTTTATTGGATTTTGCTGAAAAAGCAAAATTTGAGTTATCCATTCAAAGTTAGCCTTGAAAACAGCCAAAATCGCTTAAAAGGAAAAACACAATCGCAGGTAGAATCCCGCATATACCAAGAACTCGTATCGAATCCAGTATTTCATCGCATACAACAGATTCATTCTATGCTCGATTCGTATTATTTTCGTCTGACACACCTCGTAACTTATGAGTCTTTAGTAAAGGATAAGGATGAAATCCCGCCTGATACCCAGAAAATAATAAACAAATATGTCTCTCATTAAAATCGTTCCTGAAGTGTAAGCTCAAGATGACCTTGTATTTTTGGCACCAATTAGGTATAAACATTTCGGGGGCTACGTCCCACATCCGCTTCCTAAAAGGGAACTCCTAACCCATACAGTTGAAATATAAGTAACAAAACGACTGGAACCCAAAGTGAGTACCGGTCGTTAACGTGTCAGCCATACAGAGGTTGAGTGGCAAGGGTTGTCAACTCATAAGATATATCTGGCTCAATACACAATACGACGATAGACAATACGCTCGTTGGAACCAGACTCCAGAGTGTCAAACTCTTTGTCGCGTTATAGTGGTATGTCTATTAGTTATGTATATAAAGTGAGAGTTTAGAATGAGCAAGAACTTCATGGACATTCGGACACCTAGACGCCGAGAGGGCTTGCACCTCCATGTGGTCGACTTTCCAGAAATCCGCACTTAAGGCGCGATACCAGGAAAACGGCTCTCGGGAAAACTAAAGTTTTATATAGAAAATATGAAGTATGAGGCACGAAAAAAATCGTCATAGTAGTCAAAGAGTTGCACAACCAGCTTAAACTTCCAGTATATGGATCAACTTACTAGATTAATGTGAAAAAAAATCTGAATATCGCTAAAAACGTGCAAAACGCACTTCCGTATTTCAAAAGTTTAGGCATCATATAAACTAACAACTTACGTGTTTTAAATAACGTGTAAAGATCAGATATCAAAGAAGCATTGCCAATCAGTTGTTTTTCATTGCTTTATTTCAGTTTTGTGCAAAAAATTCCCAAACATTCCGAATTTTTCGCTTGAAATCTCCATACAAATTACTATGGAGTGAGTGAAGTTTCTTTGATAGCTGTCCGCGCACCGTCGCAGCTCACTCCCCCCCATGTCCCCAAGGTGAGCGCACGTCGCTTTTGACGAAAATGACATTTATAATTACGCGGATAATTTACACGAAATAGGCGCACATAGGGTCTTTTGTTGAAAATAGTACAACTTTATTTTTTTTCCTCCGTACTGTTTGTTCATATGCATTATGCATAATTTATCAAACGTATGATTTTATCATGATTCACCATGAGAGTTATATGGCAGGTTTATATTTATAAGTACACTTGATTAAAAGCTCTCTTGGGTTTGACAATTTCGTACTAGTTGCCATTTCATTTTCCTATTCTTTACGCAGTGACGTGCACTCACCCGGCGTCATGTGGAGGACTGACTTGCGGGACTGCGCAGACGGCTGTCAAAGAAACTTCACTCGTTCCATAGTAATTAGGATGGAGATCTCGAGCAAAAAAAATTAAAGTTTGCGTTTGCTTATACGAAACAGAAATAGTTATTGCAATAGAACATAATGACAAGTTATTCGAAATGGAAACATACTTCACACCGGAACAGCTTTTACAATTGTACCAAGCACAAATTCGGTTGTGTATGGAGTACTTCCGCCACCTCTGGGATGGTTCTGCCAAGTATCAGCTGGATGCACTGGACTCAGTAGACCGAAGAGCCAGGAGACTGATAGGTGACGAGACGCTCGTTGGAACCAAACTCGAGTTTGGAGCATCGGCGTAGAGTTGCCTGTCTATCGGTTTTTTATAAGGTGTATTTCGGAGAGTGTGCGCAAGAACTTCATGACCTGATACCACCCTCTACTTTCTACTACCGGACCACAAGACGCCGCGAGGGCTTTCATCTCCATGTGGTCGACTTTCCAGCCGTCCGAACTAAGCGGTTTGGTGCTTCCTTTCTGGTCCACACCGCTAAGGAGTGGAACGCCCTCCCTGCGTCTGTGTTTCCGGATACATACAACCTTGGTGTCTTCAAGGCAAGAGTGAATAGGCCTTTTTGGGTAAGCGTGGCTGGCAAGACTGAGGTCAAACGCAAACCCATTTTAAATAAAAAAAAAATGGATCAGATAGAACTTTGATATAAATATGAATTATCCTATTTACGTCAGCCATGGAAAAATGGCAGTGCAAGCATTTTTATCTCTAACTGGCTATTTGCACACAGCTTTTCCCTGTATTAATTTGAATGAACTATACAGACAAACGTTCTAGAAAATATAATTAGCATCAACTATCATTTAGATAGTGAAAGCTTATGTAAAAACAGACAGAAAAACGCGGAGGGTGAGACTTCCTTTCATACTATGCTCTGCTCGTAGATCAATTCCAGTAAGATGAAGATCACGGTGGATTCTGTATTAAATTCAGCGCGATGGCCTCTACAGGAGACTAAAGGTATTACTCAAGTGTTATTATCTAACATAAATTATCCACTAAAAGTGTCTCAACTGTTGACAACTGTTAAATTCCTCGTTTTAGTTAGTAACAGGATAGCTCCGATTAATTAGTGGGTTCTTCTGCATGTTACTAGAAATGGCTCCGTGTATTGCTATATCATATGCATTGGATGTAAGAAATATTTTGTGTTGATGATGATCGAACGGATAAACCAAGTTACAACTAAATCTCGATGGAATCGTCAAGTACCAGATATAACATTGTGCAAATAACGTGGTCACGAGAATAGATTGCAAATAATAGTGTATAAAAATAATTGGCAAAACCGCTTGTTAGTATGTTTAATAAAATAAAATTTTTGGTTAGTTTCTTTTGTTTGCCCTATATCCTGAAATATATTGGGTGGCGAAATAAAAATATCTTTGGTGAACGCATCAAATGATTATCATGCCGGGATTTATAATAATAATAAATAAATAAATATCCCTGGACATTATTCCACACAGCGCCTTCTAGCCCCAAGTGAGTTAATTATACTCCGTTTTTATGGGATACTAGACAACGGATAAACATACTCAAATACTTTTTCTTTTGTAAATACATACTTATTATACATAGGGAACACCCAGACCAAAACAAACAGACATGTTCATGCACACAAATGTTTGTACTGTGCGGGGATCGAATCCGCGACCTTTGGTGTAGTAGCCGACTTCTAAACAATTACACCAAGACGATCCGGAGTTATGCATTGCATTTATGCACGGATTGCACGGCCCAACCACTGTGTGACCATAGCTGTCACGATCGCTTTCAAATTTGACAGATTTTCTCTCCGGCCGACCCTAGTAGCGAACCTTAATGGTTTGCAGCATTCTTTCTAGTCCGCATCGCTAGGGAATGGAACTCACTGTTTCTTTCCGGATACATACAACTTGGGTAGTCTTGTTATTTTCAAGTCAAGAGATGAATAAGCATTTTCTGGGTTAACGTGGACCTCCATCGGCCTCGTCATAGCTAACCAACAGGCGAGACTCAGGTTGAACGTTTGTCTGGAGAAAAACCCATGAACTTGCTTGATCTTCTCAATTTTTTGACAACCCTTGCCCGTAAATAATTAGCCCGTCGGCACTTCGCGACGGGCTGTCCTGATGAGGCATCTTGTTAATTGAGTTGTATTTATACATTTTAGGACGCTGATAGAAGTTTAACGTTTGGATCTGCTGTGGAATTCAAGGTACCAGAAGCGAGGTGATACTTATTTGGAATCTTAATTTCGAACTCAGGAATTACTGGAATACATAAACCGCCCCTTTTATCCCACGTGGTGAACATGTACATGTCCAGTGGACATGAGCCACTTTCTATCACTTTACTTATATTTTGATTGCCACAGATCTTCCTCTTCTTTGAATCGAACTTCTTTTAGTCTTCTTCCTTTGTTAGAACGTGCTCTTCCGTTTTAGGTAATACTATTATCGGAGGATCAATCACAATACCACTTTCGTGCTAAATAAAGGTGCATTTTTGATTTTGCTTCAGCATCACACTTCCCATAGATTCCATGGGGAACTACTTAGGTATTTTTTTTTGTCTTGTCTAACACTTCATAGCTAAACTTGTAATTAAAATACCGAAATTCTTATTTAAATATCATGTAATTAAACGTAAACTGGTTTCTAATTAACTGCTGACAAAATGGTCTTAGATTAGTTATTGTCAATAAGCAAATACGTTTGTAAATGAAGATTAAATAATAGATGGTGTAAAAATAATCATCAATTGCAATTAAATTTTAATGGAAATTTAAATCCGGTTTTGGCTGGGACTTGCCTTCTCGGAGGATTTGTCTTATAGGCTTCTAAAATATTTTTTAACATTGGTCATTTTTGGGACCTCCGATGAGCATCTGAACTCGCTTGATGCTCTTTGGTCCTGGATGATCTTCTCATGTATAAACCCGAAAAACTTGCGCTGGGATCCCTACCAAAGAAAGTTATTGTCCTCTTTTGAATAGACGACATTGTAACATCTCTATATATAAAAATGGATTGCTGTTCGTTAGTCTCGCTAAAACTCGGGAATGGCTGGACAAATTTGGCTAATTTTGGTTTTGGAATATTTTTAATGGTCGAAGGAAGGTTTAAAAGGTGAGTAAACATGAGAAAATGCTAGAAATATAGTGAGAAACCACAATTTCGTTTTCTCATAGCAACTGTTCCTACCTGTCACGTGACACTAAATGTTTGACAACAGAACGAAGTCTGTTGGTTGGGACAGCTAGTTGTAAATAAAACTCATGAAAGGAAAATGGACCTAAAAGCCAAAAAAAAATCGCTGCACGTATATCTTGGTAGTGTTCACTTTCAGATATACCCATCAATGTATATATTCTCTTAAATAAGCAATTTACAACTGTTAGTTATGATTGCCGCAGACAATACTGAGAAATCATTAAGGTGCGCCCACGCACCGCTAGTGATGGCTGTCTCGATTTATAGTTCCGTTTTGGGAATAGTTTGAGATGCCTTTTGTTTTCTAAAATAGTTAAGCTATGGATTTTGAAATTTATTTTAGGTTTAAAGACATTATTTCCTAAAACAACTCAATATTAAATACGTCGTTAGCCTTAAATGAGATTTTACTACAATTAAAATATTTTGGCGCAGCTCAGCTAATTATCACTTATGATTTAGACTATTTTTGACTTACTCTACTGAAATGGTAGTACTTACTTGTAAGAGTACACTACTTACGCTTTCCTGACTGCAAGAACTAGAACGCAAAGAACACAGTAAAACTTAAATTAAAAAAGTGATAGCAAAAAATCTATAAATAACATTATGATCTAATCTATAGATAACATTATGATCTAAAGCGCATAGAAGGATAGTGGTTAGCTCCCCCAGAGCTCGCCATTAAGTAAACCCAAGGAAATCCACTTAAAATTCAGCGGAATACAGTAAAATGATATTTTCAAAACATCGAAAGTGCCAACTGAACTACGTAGTAAATTCACTAGGATAAGCTTTGTTCTTGTAAAAAATAACAATTATACGTCGACTCCATTGGCACCAATTTAATTCATCTTTAATAACACCTATGGCGTTGGTCTTAGAGTCTATAAATCATTAAAATGCATGTTACTAATTCAGATTCAAGTTCGGGCCTTGAGAATAGCGGAGAGCAAAGTGATTATGTGTGAGGAACATTTATATCTAAATGAACGATTGTAAAGCCACTTTTGGATAGTTAACTAAATTCTGTATGGTTTGTATGCAACGTTTTTTTGATAACCCGAGTTTGCGAGACTGATTTAATTCAATGAACGCGGACATATACCTACTCTATGCTTGCTGCTTCACGATCAAGTTTTCAGTAAAATCGAATTTGACTTATAGTGCTCAAATTTTGTTTGTTCGAATCTTTATAAGTAGCAAGGATTGTTAGAAACATGACTTTGGTTTATTTGCTCGATACTTGTGAGCTAATATAACATGTGAGCGGTCTATGCAAATTCGTGCTTTCACTCTCGACGCTAGTGTTCGATTTAAAAAACACCAACTGCCGCACAAATTGCATATTTCAAAAGAGACTTAATAAAACGAATTAAATAAAAAATAAATCAATATGATCAATTTTGACACTAATGAACCATTACGTACGAGTATATTTAATGGAAGTTTCTATGTGCACTTTTAAGCCGTCAATTCCGCTACCGCTTCCGCTCGTCCCGCTCGCTCCGCTCGCTCTTGAACCTCAACTCGAAACAGACCGTTGAATACATTAGGCCTGTTTGTGTCGCGGAACGTGCGCACTCAAGGACCTTTGCAGATATTTTAACGAGGTCCCTGCCTCTTTGGAATTCTAAGGACGGATCTTAAATCCTGGGCAAATCCTTATAACAAATGTTTCAGTTTACCTTGATGTTGTTTAGTTTAATTTATTAGAGTAATATAATTTTATAATTTAACTTTTATCGAGGTACTTAGTGCTTGCATTTCATTACCATGTATTGTTTAAGAAGTTGGATACTAACATCAGAGGTCGCGGGTTCAACCCATGAACGTCTGGGTGTTTGATGTATATTGATTTGTTAGATTCCTTTGCTCTGGAATGGAATGATTGGTTAGTAAAATAGTTTTTTTCTTAATAAATACACTATTGAAAGAATCCGTCATAAATTAAGAAATCATTAGAGATCTTTAATTAAGATTAACTTACAACCATTTCTATTGACCTCTTCTATAAACCTATTAGGCAGTGTCGATTTATGTACGGATAAAGTCGGCTCATCGAATATTTTGTATTTCAATTTTGTAATGAGATGGTCGTCAAAACGTGTTTCTCAATAGTAAAATCTACTTATCATGTGAAGATTTTAATCAAATTAAGAGTTAAATACGCATTTAGATTCTTATCTACTGCTTTAATAAGTTATTTACCATTATCCAAATCAATTGGATATATTTACTGTTTTGGTTAGTTGTTTATAATAGGATGCCCTGCAGTTTTATGATAATATTTCTTAAATTATTTTCTTGGTCGTTTTTAATAAACGGCTTTTCTTGGTAACTACTTGAAGTTGAAGGTCCATTCGGAGTGCTCAGAGCTTTGCAATGCTTATACAGGGTGTCCTAAAACTCAACGTCAAGCAGGCACGGGGTGATAGGCTAGGTTATACCGGTTCTAGGAAAAATAATCTTTGTCACTTGTTAAGTAATAATTTTGAAAACTTTGACTGTGCTCACAAATTCCCAAATTTCACAGCGTTTAATTTTTTTACGTTAGCCTAAAACTATGCTTCCGATTTGAGTCCAATAAGTGATAATCAAAATTGTACGTTCAGTAAAAAAAAGGTTTGACTGCGAATGCGCCCACCGCATAGCTGAGGTGAGACTTGAGCTCAGCACTGCGACATTTAGAGGCTGTTGTTTTTTTACCCACAAGAAATGATATTTGTACGAATTACGTCAATTAATGAACAGCGCTCTGGACTTCAATTGACTGTTGAAAAAGATAATAATCCATCTCATAATGTTTTAAACTCACTGCTTGTCTAGAGTTGTCAATTTTGTAATCTCAAAGGTCGCAAAACGACTGGAAAACTAGTATGTAAATACAATTTTCTCCTACTTGTCGTCAACGCTGTCTGCTCAGCTAATACTAATACTAGTTATCATTTAATTTTAGCAACATTTAGACGACATGATCATTATGTTAATTTAATGTGATATTTTGTGAGTTGATTAAAATATTTTGCCTAGTTTCATACCAGATTTGGTCTAATTTTAAAATCGCGGTCCAGTTGTAATTTCAATTCATGCTTAAATTGATGTTATACATGAATCGAGAATTAATTAAACTTAAATACCCAATGCTTCTACTGACAGTTATCTCAGGAATGTATTATACAGGGTGGAATTTTACTCAGGAGACACATTGCTATATATTTTGAATAGGAAATGAAACTGCATTTCATATTGACAGAACGCTTATCAATTCGAACGAACACTAATGCAAAAATCATATGCGTTTTTTTAAACAAGTTTAATTACACCTTATGCCGCTGACATAAGACCATTTTGCAATGATTTTGTAAAGGTTGATGAGAGTGCATCTGAACCTTACAAAGTCTATAATATTAATAAACTCACGTGCTAGCCTATAATCATTAGAACTTGATTGAGCTCACATAATCATCACGGTTCAAAGATCAGCGCTGCTCCTGACTGCATCCACTGTATTGCCGCAATCAATTGGCGGATGATGGTGCAGCGTCATCAGCGAGCTCAATCCTCAGTTCAGGAGGTTCACTTATCTCTTATCGTCATCAGTAAGGCGTCAGTCACGATAGAGCAAACCTACTGAGTAGTCAGCGTTTCCATTATATCACTTTTGCCTTTGACTAAGATAGTAAGAGTGTGGCCAAAAAATATCTTAGCTGAAAATAATTTTAATACTACAACAATTGAATAATTATAGTAAAATCTTTGTTTTCCCTCCATGGTCAAGGTATTGCACAACTAACACTTTTTCTGCCTCTACCAATGGTTGACTGGTAGAGAATGACTGACATTAAGTCTACGTTCTTGAGCAAGCTATTCTTAGTTTTGAATAGACGACGCTGCACGCTATGTGGGACAGTGTGCAGGGATATTCATTTTACTAGTCTATAATCATTAGAACTTCATTGAGCTCACATAATCATCACGGTTCTAAGATCAGCTCTTGCCGTTATCAATTGGCGGATGATGGCGCAGCGTCATCATCGAGCTCAATCCTCAGTTCAGGAGGTTTACTTATCTCTCATCGTCATCAGTAAGGCGTCAGTCACGATAGAGCAGCCCTACTGAATAGTCGGCATTTCCATTATACCTATCACTTTTGCTTTTGACCAAGATTGAAATGTATTTATTTATTTGCAAAAGGAAAGTATTTAAGTATGCTTATCCATGGTCTAGTATCCCATAATACGAGCTTTAAGTAGGTCACTTTGGGACTAGATGGCGCTGTATGGAATAATGTCCAGGGATATTTATTTATTTATTTGTCTGTTTGTTTGTCAGAGCGTCGTGGCTTAGTGGTTAAAGACTCTTGCTCGGAACCCGGTGGTCCCGAGATCAAATTTGGCCGGAACACACCTACTTTGTGTTCATTCTAAAATTTGCGGCTAACGCTCCGGTGATGGAAAACACCATTAAGAATCCAAAGCAACCCGGTTAACGGCGGTAGGCTCGCCCCTTACCACGTTGGGTTCAAATTCCCTCGGCGAAATGTGGGCTTCTGAATGTTTCGTTCACCATGACGGCAACAATCAGTGTGCCTTGACTAACCCATTAGGGATATGGTCGTGTATGTTATGTTATAATGTATTTACAAAAGAAAAAGTGTTCAAGTAGGCTTATACCATAATACGAGCTATTTATGTGAGTCACTTTGTCGTTAAATGGCGCTGTGTGGAATAATGTCCAGGAATATTTATTTATGTATTTGTCTGACGCCATAGCTTACCGTAAGACAATGAGCACGTGCTTATTATGCAAGGCAAAGTTTCGATATTATCGAATAGGTGGGATCTGTGCCGCGGTTAATTTGCATTCGTTGACCAACTTTGTCACCGGTGCCATCGACCGCTAGGGTCATCACATCACCGTGACATCACTATCACACTGAAAGTCAAAAAGTTTGTATGTTTACTTTTGTTATCTGTTACCATTATTGTTATTTTGTGTACAATAAAGAATATTTACTTACTTACTTAAGTCATCAAGTAGTAGTAAGTAAATATTCTTGATTGCACACTAAAACAACAACAATGTTACAACCAGTAAATACAGTTAACGTGAATGTACAACTTGGGCGGTTTTATCGCTAAAAAGCGATCTCTTCCAAACAACCCAAAGGTAGAGGAATGTTGATTAGAAGGGTAGGCAAGTGCACAAAAAAAGAAAACAGAGAAATGGTAATAAAATACAAACTATAAACTACTTACTTTATTTTAATCTTTTTTTCGCTCATCCGCTCATCTTATCATCAAGTAGGTAATTATTTATTTCAAAGAATTTGGTTACAAGGGTCTTAAATACAATCAAAAAATACGACATAATTTGCCACCGTTTGTTTATTCTGCCATCGTTATTATTTCTTGTGCACTTGCCTAAACTTCTTGTATATTTTTCTCTGCCTGTGCGATGTTTGGTAGAGATTGCTATTTAGCGATACAGCCGCCCAAATCGAACATTAACATATTAAGTAATCTGTATTTCTTACAGTTTTGTTTTTGATGATGCAAGCTTCATGAATAGTGCTTATTACAAGTCTTCAAATGAAGATAATAAAAATAATCTGACTCTACCAGCACCGGTTCGGACGTTAATTCTACCGAGAAGACTCCGACAAGAAACTCGGTAGTTACTCTTTTGACCATGCTCGTTTACAATAATTGCGATATCAGAGTATACTAAATACACACATAATGTGCAAAAGAGCACACTTTAAATCTACGATGACCTACAAATTCTTCTAGTGCAAGTCATCCTTTACATATTAATATCCTTGCCTCATCAACTATGCTTTAATCTGGGATTTGAATTTGTGAAGAGGTAGTCCAAGAGTTTGAGGTACTTTATTGAACAATGATGTTGTCGTCTGAAGCTGAAATGACACGCCCCTAAGTGCGCGCAGTGGAAGGGCGCGTCATTTCAGCTTAGACGATCTCTACCCAGATAAAATTAGCAATCTGCCCTTCGATTCTCATGAAGGATTCATCTGTCTGTCAACCCTATTTGTCAGTATTGACTTTAGCTGCCTAGTGCTAAGTGCGCTTAGCTGTTGCTGTGTTATTGGGTAAACAGATTAACACAATACGTAAAAAACCTTTTATATATCAGCGAAGAAGCAAGTTGATGTAACACTGGCTATGCACGTGGGGCAGACGGAGAAATGTTTTGGTACGGATACCATTTGATAGCAAAGGCTAATCCCAGTATATACCTACAAACATCAATAAACGTTAAGCAGTTAGCAGTTAATGCTAAGTTAACTATGAATGGCCTTGCTGAATGCGTGCAACAAATATTTGATTTGATTTGACCTTCCGCGTCGCCGAACATTGGTCTCTGGATTCCAGGAGGGTTGACTGGTAGAGAATGCCTCTTGGCATTAAGTCATCTATTTGAACCTCTGTATAAAAATGAATAAACTAACGACCAAAGTAACTGAAGAAGAAGGAGCTATCAGCATACTTCCTCCGTCCTGAGACCTGAAACGAAAAAAAGATTAAACGTATACTGTTGAGCAAATAAATGAACTCGGTCAAGGTCTACCTATCTGACAGGATTCGAACCTCCATTTCTGCTATTTCCTTTGTTTTATCTTGAGATAAAAATGCATTTTTGCTAATGCTAATTTACAGAAAAATTAGGCAAATTACTTTTTAATATTTAAGTAAACAAAACATATTAGAGAGAGAAAATTAAACGCAAATGTCTAGTGTAACATCACCGTCAAGTGCTATCTGTCTGATAGCCCAAAATTCTCATCTCATTCCCACGATCCTCCTTCGAGGAGATATCTGCACAAATATTGACACAGCGATAAACGCCGTAGGATGGGCGTGATCAGCGAGAGTGAGTGTGGACGTGTCGCAGTCAGGGAGTTGAATCAGACAGTCACTGAAACGGCCTATGATAGTATAACAATGAATAACTTTCTCAAGAACTGCCAAAACATCGACTTTAATTCCAATTTGCTTCGTCAGTAAGTTCAGTGTTGTCTTGATAGTTTTTCGTTTGAAAATTTCAGATTTTCATTCAAGTGCAAGGTTGTGTTGTTGGCTAAAATGCTGATGGTTTGACTGTGTAACATGAAAACAATATCCAGCTTGGATGTGCCTTGAAAATAACGTGACACAAAAATTGTTTTTTATTATTTATTATGAATTATTTATTCAGTAAACTTGTCATTTACCAATGTGGCATAGTTTTATTACATATTTATGTGAATTGAGGATAAATAACTAAAACAAACTTGAATGCCGACTGAAGGTTAACATTAGGCGAAATTGCTGACTGAACCTTCTGTCTGTGACACATACTACGATGAATAAAGAAACATAGATAGATACCCTTGTTTTAGTGACGACATCAACAGTCTCCTACGCATAAAAGTTAAAACAACTTCCGTAGTTGGCTAACTGTTTTTATTTCATTTCGTTTTGCAGTTGACATTTGACTGCGTCGGTATAATCTACTTAGTGCTGTTGTAAATATTTCAATGAATCGTTAAATAGAGGCACAAGCAGTACCGAAATTTTTGGGTATTTTTGTGGATAATGAACAATGTTTTGGAACTTGTTCAATATTACCAATTTTAACATTTAGGTTGCAGTTTATAATTTATTGTAAAGGTAAACTTGCAACTAGAGACTAGTTGTTTCAAAGATGGTGTAGATATAATTGGGAACTCAATAATATTGAAAACAGTGAATTCAATGGAAGTAATGAAATTCAAATAACGTTTACATCTTATGTCCAAAAATAGTCTCCAAGGAAGGTCTCACAAACCTATTCAATCTGCCCTTTAGGCCTGAGAGGCACAAAATATTTTCCTAGCAAATTTTCTCGCCGAAAAAAGCCCGGCAAAAAAGCCCTAGTTGTAATATTCTAGAATACTTTTCCAAGAACCCTTTCTGTAGTGTGGTTGATGTTTAACGTCGCTGATGTATGATTATATTACTGCTAACATATTTGTGTCTGAGTTAACGACTGGTGTCAACACTGTCACACTTAATCCACGGCGACACCCATTGCTTATGAATATTAATCGGCCATAATGACCGAAACGACACGCGAGTGTCTGTCGAAGTAACTTTTACTTTTGCTATTTACTCTTCAGCTCAAAATGTTACTACATTTTGAGGTTAGAAAGAACTACTAGTTTGAAAAAATCAGGCTCGTTATCAAATCTAGATAGCTAGAATTTGGTAGAATTTTACTAATATTATTAATGCGAAAGTTTGTAGGTGTGGACGTGCCGTGTTGCTCTCCCGCGTGGAAATTACTCGATGTATTTTAATTAAACTTTACAATAATATAGCTTATGCATCTGAATAGGACAAAGGGTACAGTTTATAAAGATATATATATCAGCTTTTTTTAACCCAAATCAACGCGGACAGAGTCGCGGGCGGTCGCTAGTTTAATCATAATGATGAAATATGATGATGAAGTGACAGTTGCTGTCAGTTCTAAATATCTGTCAGTTTTTCCTCGTAATAATATTCTTCCGGCAAGTTACACAACCCAAGCTTCCCATCTTCTATGTTATACCTGCGGCTGATTGGTAGAGAATGGTTTCGGCATTGAATCCGCTATTTTACTCATGTTTTTGTTTCTTATTCCGTCTAATAAAGAATAAATAAAAAATAACTTACTAAACACGCGCCGTGCTTCTTCTCCTACCACATTATTTTGTTACTAGCCAGTGAAAACACTGTTAAAATAATCAAAGTCTTAGTTAATCGCCGTTTGTTACATTGGGCATTGATCAATATTCTTGTAAGCCGTCAACTTTCCTCCATAATTGCGTCGCCCGTAATGAATGCACGCTCCACTGGCATGTCTAACAGTTTGGCTTTCATGCTCATAATGCATCATTATCGCAATAACCCGCACCAATTTGCTGAAACACGACTCTCCTGTGAGTGCGTGCAGAAATGCTACGCGTGTTTGAGCCTGTACCAAATTATTCTACTATCCTATTCAACCTTACTCCAAAACATTAGAGCACATAGTTGCAGAACACTCGCGTTACACGGAGTACGACACAGCCGAAATAATCAGACGCCTAGAACGCATGTAATCTCTTTCAGCCATGTGTCTTAATCTCTTGGTCGGTTAGCACATGATCTCTTTATGCTCAGGTCACGCTCTAGCCCAGCGATTGACGGGCCCTATTCTGCAGCACAATCTACCTGTCTACACTATTATCTGTGTACCGACCTAAATCTGTTAATACATCAATCACTTTAAATATGCTTCTGTAATCACGATTTGTCATGCCCAACCTCCGTCGATACCTTTTCGATAGCTATCACGTCGATCTGCACCGTAAAACTCGTATCTCTAGCAAATACTCTTATTGTGCAGTGACATCAGCCATGATCTGAACGAGTTTAAACTGTGACCTCTGGAAATGCCAGTCGTGGCAGCCGACCTGCATGAGACCCCGAATTGAATAGATGAAGGATGTTCCACGTTCAGGGCTCGTTTGAGCAGTCGCTGCGATGCGGCGACGAAATATCACCAAGTGGCAACAAAACCCTAGCAGCACTTGCCAAAATCCATAGACACTGTACTGGAAAAGCACACGCCAACGGTTGTATCGACCATAAACATAACCCTCTTGCAAAATCAGATTCTAACACCAGCATCCAATCACGGAAATCGTTTCGAGGTGAATGCATCATAGAAATAAGGGAAGCTGAAAAACAGAATTTGTTTCCTAGAAATAATGACGGTTCTTTCATAAAAAGCTTCAGTAATAGCACAAGCTCATACGAAGGCCACAGTGACACTGATTCAGAAAACACCTCTAAAAATCATCATAAAATAACCGATCCTTGCGAACGTCTTTTTGCCCAGAACACAAGAGCTTCATTCATGAAAACTGCTCGCATGAGATATGCAGATGACAGTGTCATATCGTCATTTCACGACGAAGTTGACGGAGAAAAATGTAAATCACCATTCAGCAGGACTCCTTTAAGAGGCAGTTACAGAGAAAGGAAGTCAGCTGTTGTTACTATCGAAGAACTTAAGTCCTATGGTTCTAATCATGATGAAGATTTAGCGAATGGTGTTCTATTTGATGACAAGAAGAAAACTCCAATTCAGTATAAACCAGGATTTCAACGTAAAGGCTCGAATAATTCTATAGGCAGTGGCAAGATCAGTTCAAATGGGGTAAAACCACCATGGAGGGGTGCAAGCAAGAATGGGATACCTCACGAGCCGTTTGTGAGATCTCCGTCGCTGAGAGGAAGTATAAGGAAGAAGATACCGAATGGCGTTCTGTGGCGGCGGCTCTACGAACTTTCGCTGTGGAGAAAGTACGGTGTGAGCTTCGCTGCAGTGGGCGCAGACTCCGAGCGGGCACTGCTGAGGCCTTGGAGCGAGCTCTCTTCCCAGCATCACCCTCCGCCGTTCGAGGTAAGTCGATCGTCAAAATTGTTGTCAGGCCGCGGGCAGCGTCTTGATATCTCACTTTGCTTATTTGGCAGCACTTGATTGCCCCACTGGCTGCTTATCGGCGGAGATCTCACGATCTCGAATGCCATTATGTCTCGGAGGCGGTCACGCGGTTTTGCTTTCAATAATCCCTAGTTTACTACCAATAATTTGCGTGTGAATATAACAAAGACTTCTATTATGATATTAGGTATTCTTATTTAGATCACCGTGCAACGTGACACACCTTTGTTTAATCTTGGAGATACGGTCGCAAATGGTCTCTTTATGTTTGCCAAAATTAGGAGATAAATGAGGTAATAAAGGCATAATGTTCTCAGAAAAAATGCCCATATTATATTGTAGCTTGAACAAAGGCCTTGTATAACTCCTCAGTTGATATTATTAGTGTGTCCTGAGGGTATTCAAATTGGACGTCAGCGATTCGGTTTGTGGCAATTTCGAACACTTTCGATTTCCTTAGATCACGATATCGCACTAAGGTCGGCCGCGTCGTATTTGCGCTGTAAGGCTGCGGCTATGAAGCGAGCGTTTCAGGGATAATAAGCATATGCTCATTTAATTTTTATTAGGCATTCAAAGATGCTTTTAATCACTAGATAATAAATGTTGTGTGTGTGAAAGGCTTTGCTATGAACTTTTCGAATCGTGTTCTTGGTGTATCATTTACGATAGTAAAGAGTCGAAATCTTTCTTAGATATACAAGTTGAATGTGATTCGTCTTCTTGCACCTCTCTCTAAAATAAGACGCCTACTGGTTGTCAGTGGCATTACATTCGATTGAAATTCTATTTAATGTACCTATAGGAATGTGACGCACTATCTTTAACAGTAGAAGTTCGTACTAAAACATAAAGTAGTCAATTTGATTTGGCAACGACGAGCGAAGTTTGGTCACTCGTCGCTATCTTCACAACCGCACTGCGATATTCGGGCTCACATGAGGTAACGATCGCGACCGCCGCAGGCGCACCGGTGGGCGGCACACCATGATCGCGGGTGCACTAACGATTTTCACCGTGGGACCGTTTTATGATTTACCGCTTTGATTTATAACGATCCGTGTAGAAGGCAGCTTTAAATCTATAAATAATTTCGCAAAGCTCCTTTGAAAATCTCTCATTCTATTATCATTGTCTTTACGTAATTTATGGCCTGACTTGCGCCTGCGACGCTATGCGCGTAGAATATCAAATTCAAATGTTTCTAAATGTACATATTCTTCATATTTTGATTTGTGTCTTTACCTATTTGTGATTTACGTAATATTAAGCTGTGCTTGAAGCATACAAATGCTTTGGCTTTAGATTTTGTAGATCTGGGCAGTATTTCTGGGCAATACGAAAAAGTTGAGCACCGGTAAATTAGCTTTTCTGTACATAATAAAGCCCACATAAAAAGTGTCTATTTGTGAAATCAGTTTATTTTATTGTTTTTCTGATTGAGGGTTGTCTGCTAACGATAGCTTTTAGCGATTGAGTTGCGCGCTGATTTGTGCGTCCGCATCACTTGACTAAGTGATATTCAGGCATAGTCTCTGAGTGCGGCAGTAAGCTTCTTAATTGAAAATGTCCTTACGACTATAACTTTAGTTTAAACCTAATGCATCAGAACCTTAACAAAAAGTATATCTAACGCAAAGCCATGTCACTCCAAGCTGATATCGCTGTGTGAATCGCCAATGTCACCGATTCGTTACAAGGCGTGTTTACATAACCACCCGAGGGAGCGACTCGCATACAAATGAGCTGCCGATCGGACATACTAATGTCAGTGCTAGAACAACAACGCGAGCGTGGGCTCCGGTGATTTGCTGAGACCGGAGAACAATTGGAGACTGACGGTTGTTTAAATCACGTGGAATCTGTGAATCTTTCGACTGAAAAATTGCAGCATTGCATTTACTAGCTCATTAACTGAAGTACCTGTTCGGTCAAGCTTTGCTTACATCTGAGGCCACGCACGGAAGTGCCCCTGCCAATGCGAACCTGGGGTACTACAACAAACAAATTCAAAAACTATAACGTTGAGTTCTTAACTTCGTTTGAAAAAAGTAGGCTTTTGAATGTTCTTCTGACAATTTAGCCCTTGTTGCATACAACTGAGGCCAAGTTTTATTCTATTCATATTTGTAAAAATAATTGACATCTTTCAGAAGATCTCTTCTGGTCAATTTTATTAATTTTCATGGATTCTTTTAATAATTTGCCTACAATTTCATGTCACAGTTATTTGTAACTGCCAAATCCGTCCTGGTACGTGTAGACAAGTCTTGTAATGACCGTGTGCCGAAGGCCGAAGCCCTGTTTTATCGTCAACACTTTTAGTCAATTTTGACGTATCCAAGGACGCCATCGACGCTCCAAGCTTGTTGCCAAGCAACTCCTTCTCAACCAATAAGGCGCAGCCTTTACAACTTCAATCAAGAGTCAGCGCCAATGTTGTTTACGTCTATCTGTCAATTTTTACGTTTCTTATATTTCTTTAGGCTATATTTAATATTATTAAGTTTTTTACTTTTAAATTAAGTTTCTGTGTTTTTGTAGATTTATTTTTGTATAAGAGTGTGTGATGTCCCATGGTGACTCCTTCCCACAACCGTCTTATTCGGCCGACAGCCAGTCATTAGTGCAGTGTGCCCTCTGCAACGAGCCTCGCTTCTTCAAGGGTCAAAGAGGTCTTAAAATACATTTAGGAAAGGCACACAGGACGCAGGCTACTTTACCCATCGACCCTAACACCCAGGTAAATTCCTCTACTTCTTTTGTCCTTCCTGATCCAAATTCTGAGTCTGAGAGATACCTTTCTGGAAAAAATTATCAATTCTTAAAAATAGCCACCCGCTCATCAAAAGAATTCCCCGTGGAGCACGAATAGCTGTAGCACGTGCCCTTTGTAAGACCATCGATTTAGTATTAAAATTCAACAGTTTGGATTCCTGGCAACAGTTGCTTACTTTTGCTTTTCAAGTTCTTTTCGTAAACAAAAATGTTAATAATGAAACTTCTCTTACACAGTCAATCAAAAATAACTGCAATTTTTTAATTCCTTTAAACTATTCTTTTGAAAATAAAAAACGTTCTTCGAAATGCCTTGCATCTCAGTCTTTGAAAATTATTGAAAATAAAATTAGCGACGGGGACCTTAAAGGAGCAGCTCAACTGCTTTTTTCACATGACGTTATCGCTCCTGACTGCCCTGATACACTTACGGCCTTAATAAACAAACATCCACCTCCAGCTCCAACTTTTCGCCTCCCTGACCCTCCTCTATCTTCTGACATTCACCCACAGTTTTCTCCCTCTGATGTCCGTTCCGCTCTGTTATCTTTCAAGAACGGTTCTGCCGGCGGTCTTGACGGTATAACTCCTCAACATCTCAAAGACTTAACCTCTGGTGAGGCTGGAGACGCTGGCAGAACTCTTCTTGATCGCATTACCAGCCTCATAAATCTTTTGGTGTCAGGTAAGACGAACGAAGCAAGCCAACTTAATAGCTTTAAAAAAAAAAGATGGTGGTATAAGGCCAATTGCCATTGGTTCCACTTTTCGTCGTCTTACTTCTGAATTATGTGTAAAATGTTTAATCCCTGATATTCCCTCCCATTTTAACCCCATACAGCTTGGTTTCGGCACCAGAGGTGGATGTGAAGCTGCCGTTCATTCGGTGCGATCTTTTCTCAGTCACAATGGCGGCGAGGTGTTACTGAAGGTGGATGTTAGAAATGCTTTCAACTCTGTGGATAGGGGTGCTTTGTTGTCCCAAGTTAAAGAGAAAACCAACAAAATCTATAAGTATATTTGGCAATGTTACAGTAAACCTACTAAATTAATATACAGAAATCATCTTCTCCATTCTTCTGTTGGTTGTCAGCAAGGTGACCCACTTGGCCCGGCTATCTTTAGTTTGGCAATACATCCCATAATTTCGGCTCTAAATTCTAAATTAAACGTTTGGTATCTTGATGACGGCACCTTTGGCGGAGATGTTGATACTGTCCTTGAGGATTTAAAATTTTTAATTATTAATTTTCGTGAAATTGGCCTTGATTTAAATTTTTCAAAATGTGAACTTTTTATCCCAGATTTTACCCCTCGTAGGAGTGAAATAATCCAAAAGTTTTCTGTTTTAGCCCCAAACATCCATATCCTTGGTGCTAATTCTCTTCGGCTACTTGGGGCCCCTGTGTTAGACGAAGCTATACCTTCTTTTATTTTGGATCAAATGTCAAAATTCGAGAGTTCTTCAGAAAAACTAACCGAAATTAACGCACACATGGCCCTGGGATGGCCCTAACCATTATCCGTTTTTGTACTTTTGTGCCCAAATTCACCTACTTTTTGAGATGTTCACCTCTTTGGAAATTCAAAAACCTACTTCTTCCTTTAGACAATCTTTTGAAATCCCTCATTTGTAAAATTTTAAATTGTCCTCTCACCGACCGTTCCTGGGCTCAGGCCTCCTTACCTATTCGGTTTGGTGGTTTAGGCACCCGTAATTCGTCCGATGTAGCTTTACCGGCCTTCCTGTCCTCAGCCTATAGTACTTGCAACCTCTTCCATTCTATTATAAACCCGTCGCTTGGCGATGTTGAGGTTGCTTGTCTGGCTGATGCCAGGAACGCCTGGTCTGTCGTTTGCCCGGGCGATTTACCTAGCACTCTTTCTTCGCAGAAGCTCTGGGACGAGCCGCTTTGTAAATCAGTTTTCGACGGGCTTCTACAGACTTCGACTTCTGATGCAGAGCGTGCTCGTCTTCTAGCTTCTGCGGAAAGGGAGTCTGGGTTCTGGCTGCACGCTTTGCCATCCTCCAACGTCGGTACCGTGATGGACAATATTTCTTTGTCCATCACGGTCTCTCTTAGACTTGGTGCCCATTTGACTCATCCTCATCGCTGTCGCTGTGGCGAGTTTGTAGGTAGATCGGGTCACCATGGGCTTTCATGTTCTCTAAGCGCCGGTCGTATCCCACGCCACGCCACTCTCAATGACACGCTTCGCCGGGCCTTTGTTGCTACCCGCATTCCGGCTGTCCTTGAACCCTTAGGAGTTTGCCGGAATGACGGTAAGAGGCCGGACGGAATGACACTCATTCCGTGGAGCTGTGGCAAGGCGTTAGTGTGGGATGCGACTTGTGTTGACACCCTGGCCCCATCCCATGTCCATGCCACATCTCTGAAGGCGGGCGCGGCGGCGGCAGCTGCCGAGTTAAAAAAATTTAATAAATACTCCGCTCTTCACAGCTGCTACCGTTTCGTTCCCTTTGGCGTGGAAACATTGGGTCCGTGGGGCCAAGGAGCCCGTAAGCTGTTCAAAGAATTGTCCACTCGCCTGATTGAAGTTACTGGTGATCAGAAGGCTGGTAGCTACCTCGGCCAGCGTATAAGTCTGGCCATTCAAAGAGGCAATGCTGCCAGTATTCTGGGCACCATTCCAATTGAGGCGGTGGACAATTCTTTGTAACGGTTTTTTTTTTTTTTTTACTTTTGTTTTTCTTAATTTTAAGTTAGTTACACTTTTTCTTTTTCTCTCTCTTTTTAGTTTAGTTGGTCGTTTTTAATTAGTTTTAGTTTTTGTTTTAATTATAATCAAATGTTATATTACTATTTTTTGTTATGTTGTTTATTAAATTATTTGTTTAAATCTAAAATTCAAAAATACATCCTTGAAAGGCAAGCAACGCATCAACGACTTCTGTGGTGTCCCGGTTGTCTATGGGATGGGAGGTGATCTGTTTTCACCAGATTTCCTTCAAGCTCGATATCTCCTCGTAACAAAAACTCAGATATAATTCTAATGCCATATCGCACAAATAACGATTATGTTTACTTCAAATAACTAATGATGTCAATTGCCGGTTCATTTATTGTTTAGTCTATCATCGATCATGTCGTGGCATTTGAAGAGTGACTCCATCGAAATCGAAACCGGTTACAAAGAATTTGTCCGTTGCATTATAATCGTTTATTCGCTACATGTATATCACAGTTTGTCATAACTATGCGAAAGCGGTGAGATAATTGAATTGCTCAGCGGTATGTGTATCGGCAAACAATGGTAATGTCGTAACTTCTTTAAATTCATTACTAATCTCACGTATAATTTGTCTCCTACACTCCTCGATGTTGTTGCGAAATTGTACAGTCAGAAGCCTCTTTGTTGGGCCACACATGTAAGTGGTTGCCTTGCCATTCATTTGATTCTGTTAATGTATCTATTCCGTTACCAATCAGGCTTTATGCCAATTTATGAGGATTTATCGTTTGAGAGATTTTTAATTTTGTTTATTACTTTTTGCCTCATCGTCTGTCAAATTTGATGGAGCTAATAATAATCAGATTATAAGCTGTTAATTCATGATGGTCTTCATAGAAACAGTATCTTGTCGTCTTACTTTCGCAATTGGAATTTAGGCGACATGTTAGAGCAGTCTTTTCTAGAGGTCTTTTCACATCAGTTAGTTTGTACCAAAAATGTAAACAACTATTTGGTGATGTGTACCAATAGAAGTTTTTATATTTCTATTTTTAAAATTTACATGGGTTACATTCTGTTTGCCCATGTTTATGATATGCACGTGCATAAAATTTGTGATACTGAAGGTCGGTATGGGTGCCTTTAAATTTCCAATATCAATTATTAATGCTGTAGTAGATTATAGGTTACATATACACCTTAATCTTCGACAGCGACTTGATTAACAATGCACTAAAGATGGTCACAGGACTGTGCAATTAGAAGGGATTGAATATTAACTGAGCGACAAGGACAGAACTAATGTCAAGTATAATTTGTCTCCTACACAACAAATAGCTATTGCGAAACATGTGCTGAGATATGTAATTATTATGCGAATGCCAAAATTACATGCTCTTAAGGCTTTGCTGCTTGTTCTAATGGTTGTCCCTTGTTCTTTTTCAACGTTGACTTTAAAAGCATGGTCGTGCTCAACGATTATAGTAAATTGAAATACCACTTGATTTCGATATGACTTAAAAGAACTCGGTTCGTGGTTAAGTAGTAACCGTTGTTTGAGATTATTATAATCACTTGGTTATGGAGCAATATGGAATTGTCTTTAGGAAACTTGTTTAGTGGACCCCGTTTTGTGAAATGGTGAAATATGTACTATAGTTTGCAAAGTATCTTGTTCGCTTCGTTTTGTCCGTACTTTAGCTTTGTCCATGATAGATATTATGTCTTTTTGTATTGGCATGGATATTTCCTATCTAAGTATATTACGTACTCATGAATTTACAAAAAAGTCATCATTTTAAATACGTTTGTCCGTTGTCCAGTACCCATAGTACAAGCTTAGTTTCGTGTGGAACTAGACGCTGCTGTGTGGAAAAACGAGTCACAATATTAATTTATTTTTTTGTTATCCTTTCCTGGATCATATTTTACGAGTATTGATTTCGGCATGTTTTGCTCATGTTTTCTCTTACCAGTAGTATATGTCTTGTTATACATTTCTTGTTAAAAGATACATCTAAACACAATACGAGATTTAATTCTGAGATAACTAGAGCAGATCTGTTGGAAGTCAATTAATTATATGCTTGACATTACTATTCGTTTTCTCCTGTGCGTGTATTTCAAAGTAAATTGATGTGCTCATGTAGATTGTGGACGTATTTGGCGAAAGTGGTTAAGCATTCTGCTGAGGCTCGAGCTGATTACATCGTAGCGGTCTTCTTTTATAGTTGGGATTTTGTGTATTCTAGATTCGAATCGGCTGATAGCTATAGAAAGCCAGTTTTCCTTGGCCTAAAGTAGTTAATTAGTAAGATTAATGTCACTTTACGTGATGATTGAATGTGGTCTGATTTTAATGTAGAAGCAGACTGACTTGATGTTTCTATCATTGTAGCTTTTACCATCGTCATGGGACCTCACACTAGGACCACCGCTTCAGAGCCACTTTCTAGAGTTCGGTTTTCTGAGGCGTTTTGGTCCTACGTCTTTTTGGAAGAAAATGGTGAGATATACTTCCTTTATTGCAAAAAAACAGATACATTAGAAGGAATTTTAAAAATGTTCGTAGAAAAAACAAGAAAGGAATTTGGCTACAGCTATTCATCTTCAAATGTAATGTAACATTTGTATAAACCCCCGAGGTGCATCTTTCTATTTTATTCCTATAATATAAGAAGGGCATACTACAGGTTATGCATATGTGGGATGAAAATTGTAAAGAAATGTTATCCTCAAAATATACCCAAAAGGTCACTTACACTAGACATTTTTTGGAGAACAATGGATGGTTATAGAATTTCTCTTTGTTTTCCCAATGGTACCATGCTTGCTTATAATTCTACATGTTCTTACATACATACATATACGCTTAGTGTGACTCGTGTTTGTGTCCATAGCCACCCCATAAATCTTTATAAATTATATCAAATTCATATTTTTGTGTTTGTTACAGGTAAGAATTGCAAAGATCCGTGATGAAAAGCAACTAAGTGAAGTATTGGTAAAGTATATTATTCAATCTTCAAAGATTTATCCAATTATAATCCGATAAAGAACGGTTCCTTTAAAGTAAGAATAAACGACGAATCATGATAATAAGTTAAACAGATCGTATAATGTAGAAATAGCATTTCTAATCATAACCGTTTATTATTTTATGCAGAAAAGGCATTCGTTCAAAATGTTCAATTATATCTTACATCAAAAATGTAAATTGAATCACGTTCAAACATTGGTGTTAATTTATATTAGCATCTGTAAACATGTTGAAACTGGATATACAGGAAATGTCGTTGCTTCAACATCGGAAGCCATATTTAGATCATCGAATTAGTTGGAGTCGATCTTCATGTACCCCTTGATTATGGTAACTGTTCTAATCATGGTAACCTTAACACGTACTAGTATTTCTCTGCTTGCACTTGCTTATGTAAATCTAACGTTATTATCTGGCACGGTAGAGAAACTGCCAAGTTTAGTGAAATGTGTATGTTGTCAATATCGAAAAGCATTTTTCTGGTTTCATAAAACCGTAACACTGATGATAGGACAGGTTTTAATTTTGACTACATACATTGAAGAATCAAACGGTTACTATCTCCAAATTGTCCAAAGGTACATGGCGCTGTAATTGAATAGGTATCATCTAACGAATAAAATTAGCAACCGATTTTCGGAAATATTAAAGTTTTGGATAGCGGCCTGTGAAAATCTAGGTTTCAGACTTTCAGAGTTCTGCATTCGGTGCTCTTATCTGATACCATAATTCGTTTCAACACCTTGTTCAAATTCTTTGGGCTCTATGTCTTTATTAAAAAAATCAACAGACTGTGAGGCAAAAAGATCCAACACGACTTTCTGCAATGGAAGGACTGCATTGCGAGACGTTATTTTTAAATATTCTTGTTTAGATCCACCTAAACCTCATATCACATGGAATAGAGAACAACAGAACTGCCAAAATATCTACTAAGCTGTTTTCTTTGGGTTTTTGTCACGTTGGATGTGTATTTAACAAATACTCCGTGTTTTAAATAAACTCAATTCCCTAGCTCACTTAACGCAAATTTGAATACATTAGATACAATATTTTGTGATGAAATACGCTATAGATCCCAGGACTTGGCTCGTTTTTTGCTAAGCCGTCTCAACTTGGATTACTTAGGATGTTTCTTGCGCGCTACTGATCCCTATCATTACTGATCCCGGCATGTGACGCCAACGGGACTGCCCGTTCTGTATAAGGGCAGGCACGCCCGGGTTACTGTCCACCACCATTACATACAGTGAGATGATTATTACCTACGTACTATTAGATGCATAGATTTGTGTTTTTGTTTGATTTGTACAGAGCGGTTTTTTGGATTGGAAGGTGTGAGGTTTGATTCATTTAGCTATGACTGGCAGTGATTGTTTTATTTTGTTCAATGATAACTGTTGATTCGACTGCAAGGTTACTTTCTCATTGAAGTTCTAGAATACCAAACTTCGAGGAGTATCAATACAGTTAATTACCATGGTGAACATTACCTTGTTCTATCCGAGTACAGGGGAGGTTATCTCTTAACTTATTTTTTCAGGACCTAATGATACCATAATGACAGGAACAGTCACCATCCTATGTACACTGCTCAAAAGTGTCTAGGGATATCTCAAGCATTTTCATACAAAGTATAGCTATTTGGGAGGCTGTAAAAATTAAAATATTGATACCAACGTAGACATTTTTAGAACACAGAAACTGCTATATCTGCCCTTTCAGATTGTAAAAAGAAATTATTTGTAGTAGCATTATTGTACAATCGTAAGGACGTAAAAAAGGAACGATTTTTCTTTTAAAAGGTGTCAAAATCTTAGCAAAATCAAACGTTTTTTTTTGTAATATTCTTAATCTTTATCTTATGCCTCTGTCCTCGCGTCATTCTAAGATAATGCTCAACTTGTAAACAAACTTAACTTTATGAAATATTTGAAAAATGAGATCCCTATGATATCTCTAGACAGTTTTGATGTGTGTATTATAGTAGACAGGGTATCCAAATACTTTGAATCAGTTTCATACAGCCCAAAGCATGGGTAGGCCACCATACTTTTTAACCCTCTATAAGGCTATGAGCATATGATGTCTTGGGGCTGTTAATGGTGCTAGCCACACTGATGGCTGGAATTGTCTAGTATTAGTATTATGATCATCTTATCTTTTAGGCCTGAATGGTAAACAATCTTGACCTTGTTCAAGACTAGTCGTTGTTATCAGTGTTTATATTATGCTTTGTAGCTCTCCATTTACAGCATAAACGAAAACGAAGTCACATGAACCTACAACCTTAGACGCTATATGCATGACCTAGACACCAGCGCGGGCAAATCAAATCATTTATTGACAACGTACAAAGGGTATCAATAATATCGAACGAGTAGTTAACCACTGGGCGGTGACTGTTGTTATTTCGAGAATATCTTCATATTTAATTCGATTAGGTATAAAAAGTCTGAAAAGGCGTGATAAGGCATTTATGGCAAGGCAGCAGTGACTGTATTCCTGTACTTGTCAAACTAAATCGGGACCTCACGGCTGCTTAGGCTTCATTAGGCTGAATGAAGGGTAGCGAGGTCATCTTGAAGAGCACAAAAACTAACAGATCATGAGTGACGAAGAATTCATTTTTGGCATTGGACATAAACTTTTCTACGGTATTTATCGGTACTAATAGCTGTAATACCGCCACAATCCGAGTGGCCCAGTAGCTACTACGAGTGCGCCCACGCAGTGTCGTAAGCGCACGACTGCATCAGCTGCCACTCATTCATGTTTTAGTAAGTGATTTTACGAGCTTCCATTTAGATGCGCGTCACGGTAACTTAACAATAGCCTGTTATTTGCTTCTTATACTTGTCAAACTAAGTTATGATTTACTAAGCTTGATGCTGATGGTAATTCCTTCTTTTTGAATATAACGAAATTTTAGATTTTTTGGTATGCTCTGCGAATTTCTAGCCTTTTCTCGTCGTGAGGTCATGATGTTCCTATCGTTTCTGACTGATTGGACTGTGAAATACCCATCGACCTCACAGCCTCAAGTCGCTTGATGTTTGATTTCTAGAATGAAAAAAAAACTGTCAGTGTGTGAGGACTGTGTGAGGACGTTGTCGCTTGACAGCTCACAGAAATGATAGAGTCATTGTGTGGTGGACTCAGATGATAGACGTATAAGTCTGACTTGCTGACAGCTGCTAGCTTGTCATGAGGAGTCTAGTGGTTTTACGGTCGAGGGAAATACCCTAAACCTAACCGTTTTCGAGATATTCCAATTTAGGTCTCAATTGGCGCTCGTAACTGCACTAAACGGGTCGTCAAAAGTCAATTTATCTAAAATTGTACGTAAACTTGTATGTAGCGGTGGCCAGTCAGTTCGGGTTCCGGGTTCGTTGCGCGTTGCAATGTGCCTGTAAAGTATCAACAAGATAGGCCATTTACGAGCGCACTGCAACTCCATTTTGACTAAAATTAACTGTTACGCAACTTTTTATGACGGAAGTGTAGTTTTGAGGAGGATAGAATGGAATTAAATAATGGTTACATATCTTGACTGACTTACCCGCGAATTCCCAAACGTCAAGCAATGGTGATCACACCTTCAGACCCATGCCCCGTAAAATGTCTATAGAACTTAAAGTAACTGCTATAATTGTGAGGGATGCTCAACTTCGATCCCGATGCCTACGAAACTGCTCGGTGTTCCTATACCCTCCCAGACGTTCGTTCACTACCCTCCCCAAGTCATCCGTCCATCTGGTCAAAGGGGAACTAACACTACGTTCGCCAAGCCGTGGCCTCCATTCGGGAACCTGTCTCGTCGATGCCTGTGATGGTCGGTGACCATCGGTTCTTCGACAGAAGTGGCCAGCCCACTGCCACTTCAGTTTGCTACCCTTCTGAACTATGTCAGTCACTCTGGTCTTCTGCCAGATAATCTCGTTGGACTTTGACCCTCAGCGAGATCCCGAGCATGTGGATTGCATACATTTGGATCCACATGGAAATTTGGATGAGTGATATCAATATCCCCGTTCCAGAATCGGTACCTAGATCCGGGTAAAACATACAATGGATAATTTGCTACTTTCTCAAATCAATTAAAGCAAAGATAACCGTGAAATTGTTTTGCTATACAGAGTTTAATCGAATACTTGCTATCGTTTATAAAATCTATTTTATGAGAAACTTAGTTGATAACTGGTTTCATGCCGTAATCATAAGTAAACTGTCCACTCTATGATCCTTTTCTCCAGCTTCCATGTTCGGCATAGAGTAAAAATAGAAATGGAAAAACGTTTATTTGGTACACATACACACAATTTACAAAAGGAGCAATCTTAACAAAACAAAAACTAATTTACTAAAACCTACCTACATAATATGTAACCTACATAAATGTAAAACAAAAATAGTTATTGTGACAGTATGTGCCAAAATGGTCTCCGCTCAGTATTCGCCCGAATGGGCGTGCCGGCAGAGCTCGACACGACCACTGGTATATATAAAATAGTCCTTAAGAAAACGTTCATGAGATTTCTCTCTTGCGCATCATTGCTACAGCGTTTGTGCATTAGTGAAGACAAAGCTGTAAATATCGTGCGTGTGTCACCAGCGTTTGTTTTTTTTGAACTTGATTGATTTTGCATAGTAAAATGTCCGTTATTAGTCTTAGATAAAATGAGTGAATCTAGCGAAGCTCTTCAGAATTTCCGCTTTTGTGAAAGTTATTCGTTTCTTACCGTTGGGATTATAACTTCAAAAAACCAATTGTCGTTTCCAAATATTACGTTATTATTCAACATCAAATACGTTATCTACAAACATTTGAGTACATGAATGACAGCTTAGACTAGGCTTAACTCCATGGTGGGCGGATGAAAACGGCCGAATGTCACGTTCAAAGATATTACAACATTTCACATAGTACATACACTCGTATCTCAAACTGATTGGAACAGAATAAATAAGTCATTGCTTAAATCTGCTTACACATATTGCCTTTTAATATTAGAGCAAGTCGAGTACAGTCAGCTTCAAAAATATGTAAGCACTTTAGAACTATGTCTCATCAACTTTGTAGAGTGATCATAAATACTATGCTGACAAATTAGCTAGTATGACGAAGTATTGTACGTTGGTACAGCCAGCATTAGAACCATTTTTATTAACATTATACTTTTCAAGCAAAAGCAATTGGTAATACTAAAATGATAGAGTCGTAATATGTTACTCGTACCTATACCATCTGTCAAACTTTCACTGGCTTCAGGATTGCTTATACTGCTTATACCAGACGTACCTTTGTATCTTAGATGATTAGACGGTAAAAGTACTTTTTTTTAAAAAAAAGTAATGACTGTTAGTTCTGATAAACGATACAACTAGCAAATGTAGGTATATGCTTTCAATATTTTTTTTATTTGTTTCGTTTATAACAAATAAATCTAATTCTGTATTCTGTAAATTCCATCTCATGAAAAAGGTTACAGGAATTGGATATACTAAACTAAACAATATCTTTGATTTTGTACACCGATACAAAAGCCGTAGATAACATACCGATGTTTACTACTGATATCAGTGGAAACCACCCCCACAATATGATCTATAATGCAACTGTTGTCTGACAGTGCATTACTATTCAAACTGCATGTTGTATTTCCGGAGTCCCATCCAACACTACAATGTATTTCCGACGTTTCTACCAATTCGGTGTCTATGAGTGCTGTTTTATATTCTACTCTGTACAGTTCATATTAGCTTGAATTCACAAGTGACACCTATGAAGTGAACCGTTTGAAAATACCTCATACATTCACGGGAGCCTATTTATATGGTAGTGCGGATAGGGTTGCAACTCCTTACTAAATTAAGTAAATTGTAATCAATCTTATATTTTATAGTAATTATTTATTACTGTCTACTATTTGGTTTTATTTATACTTTCCGCTATTCACCTGATGATTAACAAATAGTTATAAAACTAATTGACGTAATTAGTCAATTTTTTGTCCAACCTGACCTAAGATACCAACGTACCCACTTTAAAATAGATACATTTTTTATTAAGTACTAAGTAAGTACTTATCAAAGAAAGCACAAACCATGATTGCAAAAAACTAGGATCTTGGTTTATTATGACTTTCAACATTCTTCAGGGTAATTAAGCTTTTTCATTTAAATCATTAAGTCATGAAGTTAACTGTATGTACAAAATAAATAATCGAAGTTCACTTATTCCCGTGCAATAAATAAAACGAAATGTGATAAAACTGTACTATGTCTATGTATGACAAAAAAAAGGTATATCTAACTGAAAATTAAATAAGAAATCACTTTTGAAATCTGATTTTATATTTTGATCAAAGGCCGGTATTTAGTGATCTATAAGAAACATTTTCAAATAGGAAATTAAAGAAGATTTGAGGATCTTAGGTCGATAAAGATCGATGGTCTCCTGCCATCCCTATCGTAATCTCTAAAAATGGCGGGTGTGCAGCCGGAATGCCAGCGCGCATGCGCTTCCTGTGCGCGGACGCATCCAGCCTGAGAAGTGCGCGGAGGATTACTACTTCGTAACTCGTAATTTATTAGTCCATTACCTACCTTCTAGAATAGATTCATTGATATTAAAAAAAAACATTTCTAGGAATAGAGTTGTGACCAAAATGTTGGTACAGTCAGCATAAAATGAATAAATTCGTAACAAAACAAAACTACAGTCAGCGTCAAATGATGTTTGCCAAGAGAGTGATCAAAAAGGGATTGACGATTTGACAAAAGCAATTGTAAAATCACCATGACGTTTAAAGCGTCGTGTAAATCGAAAAATAGTGTCATACTTACTATTTTAATTCTGTAGTGATAGAGTTGCTTTCGACATCCGATTTCCCTCTCCAAGTAACGCCTTAAGCGAAGCCGAGCCTCGCCACCTTGGCACCCTTAAGCACGTTACTTGAACATTAGCCTACCGACAATGGGGTGATCCATTGTACACCCACCCCGTAGTCAACTTGAGCTGCAAAAGTTTGAAAAACAAATTGGAATGAAATGATTATGACGAAGATGTACGTATAGATGATAGAAGTCATAAAACACAAAAATCTGTAGTTTCTGCTGTTTCATAAAACAAATTCCTGCTACGACTGATACAATTATTTTGAAAACTTTGTCTCAAGTCGCTACCAAGTAACGATACACTCGTAATATCCGATTACAATTCAGACCAGCATCCAGCCCTGGTAATGAATGAGTCAGCCAGTCCATTTAGGCGGGACAGCGTCAAGTTTCCTTAACCATGCGCGTGCGCACCGGCCGTTTCTAAACACCGCTCGGCGACCTTGTATGTGCAGAGAAATTCTATAATTACACAGTTATGGCGGCTTGCATAATTTATTGGTGTATGCACTTGTCATTGATATTTTTGAAAATTGAGAAATAATTTATTGACGGTTTTGAAGAGAGTGCGTCATGGCGCAGTGGGTACTGGCTCGGAACCCTCGTGGGCGCGAGTTCAAGCTCTGTGTTTATTGTACAATTTGTCCTCACCATTTGCGAGTAAGTGACACAACACGTTAATTGCTTAAACAATGCTTTAGCAACGGTAACTTTAGCCATGCGTTCGTTTTCATTAGGGGGTACCTAACTCTCTAGTGGTGGTAACCCAAGCAACCCGGATAACGGCGGTAGGCTCGCCCCTTACCATATTGGGTTCAAATTAGCTCAGTGAAATGTAAGCTTTTGAAGGTTCCGTTCCCAATTATGGCGAAATCGGTGTGCCTCTGACTACCCCGTTTGGGATATAGTCTATGTTTGAGAAAACACTTCTGTTGCAGTTTTCATTATTTGGTATGTTATTTTATCGTAGTTTGAGAAACAAAGCGCATCCTGTCCGATACAATTCACGCAGTAATGCCATTGGATATAAATCAAATGTACAGAACATATTGAAAATAGTAACTGCTGAGTTTCTTGTCGGTTCTTCTCAGTACAGAAACAACTTTCCGACACCGGTGGTTGAGTCACATTATGTTTGTATACTGTGTATTTATTTATTAATTATATTATATTATTTGGGTCCATTATTAGGTGTATTTTTGTTTGTTTTGTTGTTGATTTAAAAGCGCTTGTAACAGGTCTATTTAAATAAAGATAATATTTCGAATTTGAAATATTACATTAATTGTTTGTACAATTTCGTTTCGGACTTATTTAAAGTATCAACCTACTTATTTTGTCGGCATGTCAGTCACGTCATACATAAACGATAGTATATGATCTAGTATTGGACACGGACAACAAATTGCTCTTGAAGTGCTATAGTTATTCTGCACGGCCATATTCATTACTTGTCATTACATTCGATTTACTATTTATTTAATTACTTGCGGTGGCTTAGTGTAATTTATTTACTTGGAAATTATAGCTTTCCTGTGTTTACAGAGGGTACAATTAGGGGTATAAAACAAATATCATTATGTTCTGAGTATGGGTGTTGGTGGTACAGTCAACAACAGAATGTCATGTTCGTTCAGAGTGATCAAATATGCCTGAGATATTCATGAAATTTTGAAGCTGACTGTAGTACCTTCAATGTTTTAGGTTTACGCCGCACATGGAGAAATCTTACCTTGGACTAACCCCATAAAGTAATCGGGAAGAGAATGCTTTTAGCATTAAGTCCGTACTATTTTTGTGCAAAATTTAATACAATATTTGCTCATTTATTCATATTCGTTCGTATTTGATATTTACTAATATTTAGTCGTATCGTCATGTAATCTTTTCATTGAACATCTTAACACTTAATCTTACTTACGACATTCATTGCAATTTATTTAATAACAGTATGTTATTGTGCAATTAATAATGCCAGTTTGTAATCTTTATGGCTATCCTTCAAAGCCTTCTTACATTAATTGCAATCAGACGTAGTAGCCTCACCTTCTCAAATTGATAGGTGTTCCGTAACATCAGCTTCGTGGGAAACTAGCGTTTTACGCAAAACGTGGGCTTATCTTTACGTTATTAGATAAATATTGTTTATTGCACCCTAAACCTTTGTTACAGGGTACAGGTAGTATCACATTAAAAATAAGCTTATTCATGTCAGTCGTTAAGCCATAGGCCGGGCGGCTTGATAACATCTCACTAACCTTACACCCCTCCAACAATCCGCATTGAGCCCGCGTTTTGTAATATCGTTCAATCCACCTCATAGTTGAGGAGAAGCCTGTGCCCAGCAGTAGGACGTATATGGGCACTTTATTCATCTCTCAGATGAGGAAATCTAAATTTGTTGTTGTTCTTCTTAAAAAAAATTTTTCAGGAATGATCACGCTTCTATTCTGTATTCTTTTCGGTTGTAACGAAAATCTATTTTGGAATCAACAATGTGGGTGTTACGTTCGAGTACAGAATGTTAAACAATTAGTTTTTTTGTTTTACTATCTTCTGAACCCGCACATAACTCTTGATTATATTCGTGCAATTTCACTGTTTCATGTGCGTATGAATTAACTTGCTATTTGAAACTGAGGCCTCTAATTTTCCTCTAATGTATCTAAGTCTCATTGATGTGAAAAATATATTTTAGAATACTTTAATTACAACTTAACTACCACTTGTTTCTCTTGAAGATAAATAGTTTTAGTAATAATGAAGCGATCATCAACTATAATGTCACATCGTCACTTACCACCAATTACTGCTGAGATTGTGCTCAGAAGGTCATGGTTGACTGGTAGAGAATGCTTTTAGCATTAAGTCCGCCTTTTGTACTATTGTTTATACTATAGCTGAAGAGTTGGCTTGTTTGAACGCACTAGTAATGGGAACTACTGTATCGAATTGGAAAAATCTTTTTTTGTTGAACAGTCCATTTCTTGAGGAAGTCTAGACGTCACGCTGTTCCACGCGGACAAAGTCGCGGCGGCCGCTAGTTAATAAATAACAGATCTAAAAAAACCTATTCTATTCCATCAAAATGTGAATTTAAGTTAAGTGCCATTTATTATTGCTCCAAAGTGTGTTAACCCTTTCGTTACATCGGTATTAAGCAACTTGTCAATTTAACTGGTTGTTCATAAATCTCACAGTTTATGGAGTGATCGATCGCTCTAGGCAAATTAGGATTGTCGTTTCAGAGTTAAGGCGGTGGGTTTGTATAAATATCTGCGGTTATGAGACGGATATCGGGTAATTATTCATTTCATACCACGAGTTTAGGTGAAAATAAATATTCTAAGTGTTAAAATACAGTTTTTTTTGTGTTTTTAAAAATTCTGTGCTGTATTTTAAATAAGATCACTTTAAACCACGTTATGACAGTTCTGTTTAAATAAATATTTACGTAGACCATTGTATTGGAATATATACATACATTCACTAGTTCTTGAAAAAGCTATTGAAATGTAATTGATGAACGATCTTACATCTTCATTTATCAATGTTTTCAACACTACATAATAGCCTCACCCTATTGTATTGTAGGGTCATCATTAACATCACCCTTCCCACACTCAGGTCATCATCTGTCAAAAGTCATGTACACTTATAATAATAATAAAACATACACAACAGGATTCTAATATCCGTATTCTAAAATACAAACCTCGTGCACAGCCTGAAATCGAATTGAATTTCAACTTACATGATTTTTAAGTACTATTATCTAATTTGTGTCCGAGGCTTGATTCATATCGAAGCGTTGTCTCAGAAAACAAAACTAAGTTTCATTGACTCATCTGTGATTACTTATACTATTATTTTCGCTTTAGATTTTTTCCCACACATTAATTAAGTGGACGATACCAATTGCATAATCCGTTGTGAGTTGTGAACTTGTGACCATCTCGGTACGGGCCGTTGTCACCAATTAAAGTCTATTTACTGCAACTGGCTGACGACCGGCGAATCGTTTGCCGATGGGTAACTACCACTGGTCGCAGTAACGGATGGCTATTTAGGTTAACTTTGTCACGATCGAAGGCGGCGGTGTCACTTGTGATCTAAATGGGTTGTAAGAAACTAAGATGTTATAAATTTTGTGTAACGAATAATACTGTTAAGACTTTATTAACATCTCAATGTTAATGCTTGTCTACCAGTAATTTTTGTTATCTTGTGCTATATAAATTAAATGCTATGTGCAGGCCGCACGCAACCGTTCGTTCTGGAAATCAATGAAGGAAGCCTATGTCCAGCAGTGGACTTGTTTTGGCTTCTAATGCTGATGAATATTGCTATCAAAAGAGCAACATTCGAGTTTTTTGCTGAAATTTTCTCGAAAGAATCATCACAGTCACATTTCGTCTATCTCATTAACACAGTGTAACTTTTTTTAACAATTCTTTCATTATTTCCTTACTAAGGAAAGGTGTCAAAGTAGCGTTTTAAGTCAATAATAATGATCATTATTTATTTGAACTTTGTTGTCACCATAATAGTTACAGCCCATTTCTCAATTGTAGACAATCACAAATAACATCTATTGTCAGCGTCTCAGAGTAGAATTTCACGTGTGTCTGCTAATAATGTCTTCGATCACGAGACGGTGTCAAAACTGAGGCGGTGTTGGATTACACTAATATCGCATTATAGTTGTCACCAATAGATATGATATGTATTGGTATTTATGAAACGTAAGCACTTAATTCTAATTTTAAAAGATTATTGGATTGTGTAGAATTACGTATTATGTGGTTGTGACTGTCGTGCAATGGTTCTGAAGGTGTAAAAGTGTGTTTTAGTGAAATGTATACAGAACAATCGTTAGTGCAGAGCCATTCCGAAATTAAAAAGGTTAGTTGACACACTTATTTTTAACGACAGGTTATTACATTAACGGTTAACGCTTACCGCCGCACTCAGAGACGTCACATAACTTTAATGGTTGATTAGCGTCAAAATTCCATTTTTGAAAAGAGACTTTATAACAAACTGAATAAATAACTTTTCAGAATGTCAAATTTTGACGCTAATCAACCATTAAAGTTATGTGACGTCTCTGAGTGCGGCGGTTAGTGCCCGTTTAGGTAATTCTCTTAACCTGGGGAGCAAAATGTGAAGTACAATCGTTTGAGTTCTGTATTATGGTGTTGTCTTTTTGCGTTCCTATTGGCAGAAAACTATACAATACATTAGCATATACAATCTTTAAAGATTCATTCCATTTTCCATCAGACAGATATAGAGTTTAGTAATCACCGCCATTAACAGAAAATATACCAGAAATGAGAGCTACGTTTAGAATATCAAATACTATTTCATAACTCGAGTAGTTCAAGAGCACTTTAGAATACTAATTAAATGACAGTATATGTCCGCGCTACTTTAAGTGGAGAAGTGAAGTTAATTATTAGTTTGGGACTGGGTTAATGTCACTGGCTTTCCATTACGAGAACTAGAGAAATAAGTAACAGAAATGACCGTATTCGAGATTTGAATATTAAGTTTGGTTTCACAAGTCCATTAACGAAGGTTGTTATCATAGATGTAGAGCATAGTTATGACTGTGGTTATAATTTATTAGTTGTTTTTTTTATTCGTATCTTTATGCACTTGTAATGTTGTTAAACGAATTTTAAATAAAAGGTAAGTAGTGGAAACACTTCTCATTCTCTAATAAATATTTTTTACACTGGATTTTTAATAGTTTTATCCGATACATTGACCATGTATCAGCATTACGGCTTTTCCCATAAGAGGTAGGTAGGAAAAAGCCAGGGGCCTGTTTGGCCAGGTGACTTTAAAATTGAACAATTTCACACTGAAAACCTGTCAAATGTCGCCTAATGCCAAACTGTATGGCTTATCAATCGGAGCAATAATATAACTCACGCAAACATGCAGTGAATTGAAAGGCCATCTTCTCCAATAGTTGGTCTAAGATGGCGCGTCAAAATTTTGTCACGCTTTCTTCCGTGCGATTTTGACATATTTTGTCGCGAGGAAAATTATCCTTTTTTTTTTTTTTTTTTTTTTTTTTTTTTCGTGGGGAAATCCTCATGGATTCCTCGCTGCCCGGGGGGACGACGAGGTTATGTCGGACTCCTACCGACTAAAACCCCACGGCACTCGACTGTGGCACTTTGGCGGCGAAGCTGGATCCTACCGTAAGTAATGCCGCACTGCTCCGCCGCCAGTGCTAGCCCCTAATGGGGCCCCCTCCAACCGACCCCCCAACGAAGGGGGGAGGCCACGAAAGCGCCTGGAGTACGCAAGCACTTTCGCCGTCCCGGTGGACGCCGTGCAATGCAAACCAGAGCACCCCCGCACTCCGGCCCGCTGGCACCCACTGTTCGCAGACCCTACTGGGCCCGCAACCACGAGCCACCCAAAGGGCGGCTCCGCTGCCGTAACCGGCGGTACGGCCCCGCCGGGCCGCGATGCACAGGGGGGATCAGCCTCGGATTACTGGCCCCCACCAACCGGTTGTGCGCCGCGGCCCCAACCACGCGCCTCAAAGCGCCTGCAGGCCCCACTGGCCCCGCAGCCCCACGTCGCCCTTGCGGGCCGCAGCGGGTGGGTTCCCAGTCCACCACACTGCCACGCCTGGGTTCTCTTCGCTTCCCGGTGGTTCCCCTATCACCGGTACTAGGCCCCCTCGCCACGCCGAGGCGAGAACCCATGAGGGGGGAGGAAAATTATCCTGTTCTATTATGTGGTATCTTATGAAGAAGCAGAGGGTGCTAGTTAATCCAACTTTTCCTTGATTTTTGTCAGTACAAAAAAATCGGCATTTTGTTCAACTCAAACAAAATTATGCTCGAAAACAATGACACTACCTTTTAGACCGTGCGTAATATCTTCTGCGACTACAAATGGTCAATTTGTACCGGCTTGACTAACGCATCGTTAGGCGATATAAGCACCTATTGTACACAGGCCCTGACCCTTTGAATGTTAGGTTAGGTGTGAACAAATACTACTTAGGGCCGGCGCCCACTATCGGCATCGGCACGCTTCAGGATTTTGAGGTGGCAAATAGCAATATACTTTAACAATATGGCAATAAAGTAGAAATTTCCGTGATGTGTTCTCGTAAAAACAAAATGCATTTGCTCTGTTTCTGTTCCGGCATTTTCTACTTTATAGCCATTATGTTAGAGTATATTACTATTTGCCACCTGTAAAGCCTGAAGCGTGCCGATGCCGATAGTCGGCGCCGGCCCTTAGTGAGCTTGGACGACTTGCGATTTTAATAGTCAACTGCGATGCCATCTAGCGGAAATATCTTAGATTTTTTAAATTTGAAGTTTTGTTTCTTTGTTTGTGCTATAATTATGTTTTAATAATAGCAAGTTACTTAAATCAATAAAATGTTAGATACAAATCGCCGAAATTGTGTGAAAGATGTGGAGTCACCTTATTGCCTCTACCCATTAGCCGTCATCTCTTCGGAATCAACCAAAAAAAATAATTTAATAAATGAAAATGAATGATGTGTTAGTTTCTTGTAATTTGTATTTTTATAAATTGACATTTGTATTATGGTGTATTATTGTGGAATTGAGAATAATTACGAGTACTTGGTACTCCTTTTTTTGTTTGGTCTCAGAAATTCAGTTTTTTTGGCGACAGTACCTCGCCTGCAAATCCTGTGCGCATTGCACAGTAGTATCTAGTTGGGTAATTACCACATTTTCACAGTAAATCCTGCGCGACAAACGTTCTTGCATCTCATTTCATTGTCGAAATCACTGCGTTCCGGGCATAGCTCTGCGTTGCGTTAGTTCGGCTCACTGCTTTGTCTTGTCAATCTCGACTTGCTAAGCTTTTGGCCGAATAAGATCGTTATTTTGTACTATAATGGGCATGTTTACATAGTTGTTGATATTTAAATATGGTGAAGTTCAATGAGATTGAATATGGAAGAATGAACGAAATTGCATAAACCGAATTTATTTAGACCGTTCACTTATCAATTAAATCTCATTGAAAAATAACGATTGTCTAAATATAAATGAAAATACAATTGGGTCAGTAGGTGCCTACATTGGTTAATGGGTAACTTTATGCCAGCCGACCGCTCTTCCAATCCTGATTCAAGCGATTTTGATTAATAAAATTGATTTTTTACATAATTACAGAAATACTATGCTTTGTACGATCTCAAATTTAGGATTAAAATCCAAGGTTGTTTTACAAAATGTTTCGCGGGAAGTAAAACTCTGATTGAGTTTGACACGAAAGCTATAAGCTGCAAAATTAATGGTTTTGTCCATCAGTTGAAAATAATAACATCGTTAACATAATAAGCGCAGATCTAATCTAAATCTATAACAAAAGTGCAATCTGTGATTTAATAGCCCTATGTAAATAACCTCCTCAGTAGGTCGTTTTTTATGAAACACCTGTCGAGCAGCAAAGGCATAAAAACTCCCGTGGGCGGCGGCGCCAGAAGCCTCAATGAAAATCAATTTTGAACCTTATGCACTTGGTTTTACATGCTTTAGTTAAGGTACACTGTAAGCATCGTGGCGTAACTGGAGTCCGTTTAGTCATGTTTAGTATCCGGAGGTTAAATTTAACTTTGCTGCAAGCCGAAACTAGTCTAATTTTGGTGCAAAATTTCTACTGGCTTAAACTCGTAAGATGGTAAAACCGTCCGTTATGTCTATGGACTTAGTTAAAAGGTTAGAAATTTGAGATATAATAGATTACAGATAAATTTCGAGAAAATTTAAGAATGATGAGATAGTTTGGTCATATGGAAAGAATAGATGAGAGGCTATTAACGTGAGTTGTAGTCTATGAAAGGCTTACTCGTACTCCGTAAGGAATACGAGTACTTAAGCGAGATTGTGTGTTTGTTAATGTGTAAGTAAGTTCAGCATAAACATTTCTTACATCCTAGGTTCAAAACGGGTGACCCATATTTTTAAAAAGATTCAAAGAAAACACTGTCGACCAACTCGATAAAAATAGTATCGTACGTTTTTTAAGTTATATTATGCAGGTTGAACAAGAAATAGCACTCTGAACCCAAGTTATGGTTGCGACCCACCAACAAGGTGAAAAAGTAGAATAGAAGTTTACTTCAGCAAAATGTGCCCATAGAATTCATCAGTGGCTCCATAAGGAGCCGCCGAGCGTATCTGGGGTCGTTCTTCAGCTCATATAAGGTTTATAATGTTGTAGTACTTGTAGTAGCGGTATATCGTGACCACTGGATGCTTTGAGCTGTATAAAGCTGGGTGTTTGCTAACTAGGCTACTGTCAGAAAAGTTATCTTGTTGACTCCTTTCATCGCAATTTCTAAACACAGATTCATAAGATAAGATATGCTTTATTGCACTAAACAGATATAAAGATAAAAGAACTCCTTATAATCTTGGTTAGTTGAGTTTGGTCAGCCTAATATGTATATATGAGTCCTCTAGATAGATCTAGAAAATCAGTCGATCAAAATAAAAAATGAATGAAAACTTGCACTTCATTAACTTACTGCTATTGTTAGAACTCTAGTTAAAAGGGAAAGCTTCACCCATTTGCGTTAAAAAATCTGTTAAACTTTTGTTTCACCTATTTATTTAGCTTAGCTAGTCGTTATTTTCGGATTTGTGTTTCCTACCAAAATCACCTATTTCGGATCGGTAAAGCAGTACCTTTGTGGTGTTGTTTGCATAAAAGATGTTTTATCTTCTTCGTGTGGTTTTAATTTTCCTGTTTATATTTTGTCTTTAGCTGCACCATTTTTATATCGAGTTCTATTACCCTATACCCCAACCCCTATATTACCCTTTACATAAACAACGCTCACGACTATACTTCAAACGGGACAGTCAGAAGCACAGTGACTCTTGCCATTATTAATTGTGACAGTTTTGGGACATTCGTTTCAGAAACGGAAAGGGTGTACATTTTAATAAGAGCTACAAGTTTTTATATTCTTATATAGGAATAATTCTAGAATTGTATTCTTGACATTTTTCCAGTAGTTACAACAGTAATCTGTAGAGCCTTGCTCAGGCAACTCGGGTATCCTTAATCACTGAACATGTAGCACTCAACTTGTATAAATGTTTTGAATCGCTTATATTGCCCTGCTACTAAGTAGAACTATCCGTATTCATTCACATTAACTCCAAGTTCTACAGTCCTCTAAAGCAAAACAATTACTAATCTAGCAATTTTACAATCGCCACTGGACGTAAGTTAACTATATTAGCAGCATTAGTACCGCCGTTGGCGCTTTCTATTGACAGGCTGCTCAGTTTAGAATAGTGTTGTCATGTAGTACTCCAGGAATCATATTTATTTTAACTCTGAAAGCTAGTTGTGTAGGGGGGTTCCCTAAGACAGGCAAACTAGTACACTACACATTACAAAAACTTCGTGAAGTACTAGGTATTATGTGTTGTACCCAAGACAGTGATATAGGAAACAACTTATTGCGACTTACTTAAGGAAAAGTAATCATTCCCGATCTGATATTAAGATGTATTTTCAAACCGACCGCTTACAATTTTTTTCAAATCCGAATTATCGAAAGTATTGAGTTAGCCAATAAATTTCTAGGGTGAAATATTGACAAAAATAAAGCTTTCAGGTTTAAAAAGTATTCGGGAATAAAACTCGTGTTAGCATTGAAAATATTTTCCTAGAGAGTTACAATACTTAGTGTGTTTTCAAGTCTTCTCTACTACTCTACTAGTTGAATAGGTACAACACTAAAACTAAAGCCGCCTCACACGAACGATTTGTCGCACCAATGCGTATAGGAAGTGTGTGACACAAATTAATGACATTTTGATGGAATAATGTCACGCTCGTATGAGTTGACTGGAGTATTTGAGAAGAAAACTAGTAATGATCGATTTGAATTACTAGCTTTCGAGGTAAATGAGCGCATGCGGAAAAAGTTGAAAAAATATGGAGAGGCAATAGAAACATCATAAGGTTAGCATGATCCTAATCATATGTCCAGCAGTGGACGCACAAATGCTGAGAGAGAAGATGAACATAATCTGTTCGTTGTCACAGAACAGATTTCGGAGAGAGTGCAGAGTGAGAGAGTGACATTGGAATTTCGGAGAGAATGCAACTAAAATGCTTGAGCTGTTTCTACTAGCACACCACCTTATTACAATTACTTTGCATTCTAGCAGGGGAAATGAATTCTTCGTAAAGAAACAGTTAACAGGAGCTTGCACTACGCCGCCGCTGTCATAAAGCGACAGAAGACAGACTTGTCGTCGATCTGGCAAAAAAATACTTGCTAACATCATATATCATAACAAAACATACCCTCACGACCATATCCCTAATGGGTTGGTCAGAGGCACACTGATTGTTGCCGTCATGGTGAACGGAACATTTAGAGCCCACACTTCGCTCAGGGAATTTGAACCCAGCGTGGCAAGGGGCGAGCCTAGCGCCGTTATCCGGGTTGCTTGGTTTTCTTAACGGTGTTTTCCATCTCCGAAGAGTTAGCCGCAAATTGTAGAATGAACACAAAGTGTGTTCCGGCCAGATTTGATCTCGGGAGCACCGGGTTCCGAGCCAGAGTCTTTAACCACTAGACCACGACGCTCTCTATATCATATCTATCTCTCTAAGTATATCAATAAACATCAATGAATGAAGTTAACGCTGCTATTTTTCATGAACAATTTATAGTATCTAAACCCACTTAATACTAACAAGAACTAGCTCAAAATATAAAATGTTCACCCCAAGCAGTCCTCTCGAGGAATGTGGGCGTGAAACCCAAGACAGACTTCCTAAGTAATTCCGCTATAGTGCTACAATTTATCTGTGACTTATGGTCGTTTAGCGCTTAGAAGACTACTGGAATCAAAGTGTACTGTAAGCTATTATCTAGCTAATAATTCCGTAAGATAGGAACTTTATTGCTCTGAATTGTTTTGTTTTGTTTGTTTGAGAGTGGCGTAGCTCAATAGTTAAACACTAGATCGAAACCCGGTGGTCCCTTGATCAAATCTGGCCGAAAAACACCTACTTTGTGTTCATTGTACAATTTGCGGCTAACTCTACAGTAATGGAAAACATCGATATAAAACCTAAGGAACCAGAATAACGGCGGTAGGGTCGCCCCTTACCTGCCACGTTGGGTCCGAATTCCCTTGGTGAAATGTGGGCTGCTGAATGTTCCCTTCACCGTGACGGCAACAGTGTGCCTCTGACTACCCCATTAGGGAGAATGGTAGTGAGGGTATGTTTTGTTTCTTAGGCTGTGCTGTGTATGCGTTCTGCGTAGTTTCAGTTGGTATATGATGCGTATTTACAGGCTCGAGCCAGCGACCTCCACATACCTGGCTGCTTTAACCACGGAACAGAAACCGTGGCTTTAACTAACTCACCTCCGAATTCAAAGGCGCAAATCAACGTTGAGTATCCCTCAGAAGTATAGCTGTCCCTTTCAGTTCTATTGTCATTTTATAGGACAGCATGAGCGTGTGCGCGTTGATAGCGTTTCTGAATTCGGGCGTTGGCTACAATTTACAGGCTCGAGCCAGCGACGCATTGATGATGCTAAATAACAGAAAAACATTTGCGCTTTTAAGTTTTCTTAAATACTCACGTAAATTTTACGTCAAACCTGGTTTTTGCATTAGCCACATATCTTTTACGAAACTGCCTACTCAATGTCATTGTCAAGCTCTGGAACAAGTGAGTCCCACAAGATAATTAAACGAACCTTTTACGGAAACAGCATTTATAAATTGCGATAATGTATGCGTAGGACTGGATAAATATATGTGATCACTTCCTTGTCGATGGGTGTGTAGGTGAGGCATGCGGTAGGTGGGTAAGGCTTCTATGTGCGAACTTTTTTATTCATTGATGTAAACTTTAATGCTCAGAAATAGTACTGAGGGTGGACTTAATGCTTAAAGCTTTTTCTGCTAGCCAGCCATTGGTCGAGACAGCAATCCGAAATCGATTTAAAATTTTAAAAATCGCTGTACTCGGTACTTTTTCAATCGGAACAGCCATACCAGCTTATTCCACAACTGGGTGGCAGTCAGATTAAAGAATACTTGAGGAGGTCAGGAACAAAAGGTGACATTTACGCATCCGGCTCGATTGCTTTTTTTTTTGCTTCGGGCTCTAAACCTAGAATTTTATCAATTTCTAAACTGATTTGGTTCAATTAGTGACTTCGTTTAAAAGGAGCATTCTGTTCAAAATGTAACATTTACATTCGATCATAATAGTAGTTGAGGCTTTAGGAACAAAACGTGCCACTTTTGTAAAAAGTCCAATAATGTCCAATTTAAATCAAATACGGTACATTTTGTCGATCTTTTTTCAAAATCAATTTGTTATTCGATAAATGGGTACCTTAAGGAACAATAAAAAAATTACAAAAGATGCCATTTTGTCCCCAGATTGAATCAAATAGTGACATTTACTTTGTACAATCAAAAGGTGACATTTGAAAATTATTTCATTAAATATTACCTATATTTATCAGTATTTTTTTGTGTAACGTAAATGTAAATTGGCTATTAAAACTGTTGCTGTCCCTAATAAAATATGTGATATTATATTCCATGTGCATAACCCATATTACATTTTTCTTGTTTCCTGGAAAAAAAGAAAAATTGTAAAAGTCACCTTTTGTTCCTGACCTCCTCACTTGATATGCTTGATATCGCATGTTCTGGAGTCTGAATTCTAGTGCGTCTGTGTTTTCAAGACCAAAATGGGAAAAAGCTTTTTCTTTTTCCTAGTTTCGCTGGAACTCCATCGTCAAGCAAATCAAAGGTCCCGAAAGTCAAAAGCTGCCAATAAGTAGTAACGTCTCATTTACCTTCCGACGTGACATCAGAATCGCTGGGTTGTTCCTCGCACGACCCGCAGTCACTAATGACGACGAATTACAAGTGCTTTAACGAGAACGTTACACCCGAGCCATCTTCTCAGTTTCTGAGAAGGCCGTGTCAAGGAGAAGACATTTAAGTTTGAAACTCATGTTTTTAACAAATCTTTAAGAAACAAAGTCGGGTTTGTTAGAGCACTCATTTGAGAACTGTTGAACTGATCTCTGACTTTTCGCGGAAAATAGTTGGGCGGAATTTCATTTCGTAAAATTAGTTGTTATGTTGGCAAATGATTATTCGGCAAAATATAATTCAGCGACACATTAGTTTGCAAAGAGAAACAAAGGCGACAAAGTTTCGCCTCGTTTTAATTTCCGCGTTGGGAAATGAAAATCTGGCAAACAATTTTCGGCGAGAAGGCGAATTGCCTTGTGGATCCGCTTTTCATGGTTTTTTTTCAATTTGTCTCCGCTCGGGGTAATTCCATACATAATGGTACAAGATACAAAGCTTTACTTCGTTGCGTAGTAAGCTTATAGAACACGGTGAAAATAATATTGCACAAGCTCCTCTACTTAATAACAACCTGGATCCCAGGTCTAAGTGAATGTTACAACGGACCTTTATCGTAATTCGCCTGTAAAATTGTTCTTGGGTTGTTACCAGTAATTGATTCTGCATGACCTGTCCCACCATCTACCTCTTCCTATACTATGATTGATATCAAGACTTGCAACCTCAAAGATAAGGTTTGTTTTAGATTGCGAGTATCTCATGGTGTCGGTGCCTAGTTCTGCTAACGTACACGTTTCCTAATGCGTCAATTAGTCGTATTGTGATAATAAACTGTTATGCAAGACGATTTGCATGCAGATAACATGCAATGCAGCTCGCAAGGTAACGTAACGCACCCGTGGGCAATAATAAACATTGGATCAGCGATATTTATACATAAGATATGCTAAGTTCACAGATAGGTAAAAGTTGCGCGAGAAAAGAGATACTAGCTTTGCAGGCGTGCGGAGTGCGTCATCTCCTAATGGCTTAGTGCCTGTGGAGTCCGTATGGTTCCTGTCCCTAGTTCGTATTATGTTATTTTCAATTTCTGATTAATTTTCAAGGGTGGATTTGTGATATTTGCTTCTTCTTCTTTCAACTTCTAGGGTTTTGCCCTTTTCTTTCCCTAGCAAACAAATACTCATGTTTTGAAATGTAAACAACTGCTATATTTAGTAATTCGCTTTGAAATATTATAACTAAAAACCATAAAGTTATTTCTTTTAAATAATTAACAAAATGAAGCGACATGGATATTCAGATAGAAAGGTCAAAGAGACTTTTCCGAAATATCAATAGTAAAATGAACTCTCATTTGTTACAGGCTAAATCCGAAGAGCAGTTAGCGTGCGAGAAGGAATGGCTGCTGGCCGGTCACATGTGGCTGGCACACCGCGGCGGCTTCACGGCCGTCGTCCGGGAGGGAGACGCAGACGCCGGCAGGGCGAAGGTCCGCGTCATACAGACTGGAGAACTGCTCACCGTTGATGAGGATGATTTGGAGAAGGTGAGAGATTGAGTGCTTGAGTAGAACATAGACGCAAGGTAGGAATGCTTTCCAGGCAGATGAACCGATGACTTGACGGTGGCGGGATCGGACTGGACGCGAAAGAAGCCTAACTCCAGCAGTGGACTACGGTGGTTGGATGAATGTAGGATAGCATTTTTTCTTATCCAATTTCTAGACATCCATATCGAAGAATACCTCTACAGTCAGCCTCAAATATATATAAACACTTTTAACTATGACACATTACCTTGTTGGAATTGTCATAGAAATGAAAGAGAGAATACTTCTGACAAATATTAACCTTTAATTTTGCCTGCACCTAATTAAAGGTCCACGTCTTTTTCTTTCTAGGCAACTTTCTGTCTTGCTCCACCATCCGTCCAACATCCTTGATGATATTCTCTGTTGCAGGCTAACCCACCACAACTAGAGCGCTGTGAGGACATAGCGTCCCTCCGTTGCCTGAATGAGTGTGGAGCCCTGCACGTCCTCCGATCCAGATATGCTGCTGGTCTTCCGCATGCACGCGCTGGCCACGCCCTGCTCGTCATGGGCCCACCTAGACGCGCAGCACCTGTTTATACAGAGAAGGTAAGATAACGTTGAGATCTACTATCAAATAGCTGGTTTTCTTCATGGCAACCAACTAGCGTGGAGCCTAAAACCGCCTTTGATTTAGTAAGCTGCTGGTTTTTTATAAGCCCTCACTGCCAACACCTTAGATCCAACAAGACATGCATCTTCTGTTCATTCGAAGCAGATTCCTACCAAAGACAGATCTTTCTTTAAGACATGTCATTCCATCATGTTCTTAGTGACGAGATGTACTTCCATACTGCTTGTCACGGGTCTAACTTGACATGCCACAGCCTAGATTGCAGACCTCGTCTTGACATGCATAGAGTGGTCCTCAAGTGGCAAGTGGCAAGGTGAAGCGACAACTTACGAACGACTAGCTGACGATAGGACGCGATGGCGCGTTGCAGGAAAGGGTTACGTGCAATGGTGGACTGTTACAGCATAAAGATAATGGTGAAATGCCTGCAAAAAGGGTGCCTAAATCGATGTAACTAAAATCTTTGTATAGTTGTTCGGTGATTGCGTTCTTTGATCAACTATGTATATCTTATCTCATCTTATTGGTCACTGCAGTAAAGTTCTGTTCTATGACGTTTCAGGTGGCAGCCATGTTCCGAGGATGCCGTGCCGACGACATGCCCCCTCACGTCTTCGCTGCGGCACAGTCTGCTCATCGCAGCATGTTGGCCTCGAGGAGAGACCGCGCGATCGTATTCCTTGGAAGGTAAGCTGGTGCCTTGATGAAGTCACATCATCTTGAACAGCAGAAGGAAAGTGTGTGGATCACGTACTTGAGATTTTTTAACTGATGGACGGGTCCCAATGTTCATCAGATTGCAAATGCCCGCCACGGATTACCTGATAGAAGTAGCAGAGCCGCTTTGGAAACCTAAGTTATTGGGATATGTTCATTAATGAACGTCATGTGACTGCTGATGATGATGAGATTGATGAAACGTTATAAACTGTATTACTTAATAATTTCGCGGTTATTATATCCGTCAGTTTGTCACGGATAGATCATAAACTATAGATAAATAATGCCCTAAATTGTAAATTGTATGGTTCCTAAAGAAAAAAACAATGGACAGATATAAGTAATCACGTTCTGCACGTTATGCAAATGAACCATTTTAGAGTATAATGAGAACAATCGATTTCTATCTAGTTTAATACCTGCCATTGCTATTAATTTAGCCCGTAAAGGGAAAACGCTATTACCCGTTATCTTTTGTCTCTTGTCCAGGCCCATTATAATCTATTAAAATTGTACGAGCTAATTACAAATTATCTAGTAAATTGCTTACTCTGATCCTATCTGAACTTGTTTTGATACTATCCTCTAAAACAATGGTTGTTCTGATATTAACCTTGGTGTTGATCGAATAGGGTTTAAAATTGCTTACATGTTTGGTCAGTTTTTAGCTATCTGATGTTGGATATGTGTTCTCGCTGTGGAAATATTAAAATGCGTGATAAATCTTTATTGGTTGTTCCTATAGCTTAATGACAGCGATTATGGCTCGATAATTGTATGCATATTGTGTTAGTATTCTTGTAATAAGAAACTTATTGCAATAGGTTGTTGACAAATTGAATGGCTGTTAGAAGCATTGCTCAAATAGACTGCAACGAGTATAGAAGGCGGCAGGTCATCCGTACACACTCTTTATAATTTGAGCGTTACAGCTTCAATTGTACAAAAATACAATAAAATAGTAATCGAAATAATTATCCATAAGAGACTGTATAGGAATTTGATTATAATCTACTCTGTGTTATGACCAGCCCCTTCGGTTCGTTGAAGCTGAAGTCAAATATAGTTGGGTCCAAAAAAGTGCTGCGCCATTTCCTATCGAGCATTGGTCAAATTGGACTTATAGACGAAACGAAACGCATTTCTTGAACGCATGCTAAACTGAAAAAGAGAAGTTTTAAGACTAACCGGAACGTTTCGGTCCATTTGACCACTGGTCTTAGGCAAGTCGTTTACAACTTCATCATCCCCCTTATACCTAGGACGGCCCAATCAATCAATCGATCAAATATTAATTTGCAGAACAAGTGTTTCCTTAGGTTCTATTTCACTCTTTCAAGACCTCATTTCTAATGAGCTGTGATGATTTTCAACAGGTCCGGTTCCGGCAAGACGTCGGCCATGCGCCACAGTGTGTGGTACCTGGCCAGTGCGTACCCTGCGCAAAACTCGAAGCTGACCCCTGAACGATTCGACGCTGCCTTCGACGTGCTACATACCTTTGGATCTGGACGGTATGTATCGAATGAAAAGTGATTCTACTATAGTTCGTTCGCGTTAAGATTGCAGTAATTTTTAAATTGAATTCTGTCGCACACTAAAAAACTCAGATCTACATCTTTTGTGTTTGAAAGCATGCGTTCAGCTGGCTACTGTGGACTTGGCTTCATAATTAGGAAGGATTTGATTGGTAAGACACTGCATTCTTAACGCGAACGGACTATAGTTCAATGATTATTTGTTGTTCGTACTTGATGATATCTTGAAGGCTTATTATGTTATTGTCGGAGGATTGTATTTTCTGATGATTCTCGGTTCTACTTATTAGGTTATCTGCTAATTCTATCTCAATCTGCTCGAGGGTTGGTGACGATAAAGCTTCAACAACGATTGTTGGGTTGGTACCGAAATTTACTAATGTATTTTTCGAGCATCTTCGTTTTCCGGCAGTCGTTAAGCCTAGTCGTCCTGAAGGCGGCATCCGACATTGAGGTTGCACTACTAGCCATACAGAGATCCGTTCCTTGCTTGCATTTTCGAGTATGGCTCGTACCATCTCGTAGTAAAAGTATAGTCTGTGCCCAGAGACCGTTATTTAGATTGTGTTAATTTTGTTCATATATCTAAGATGAATTTAAATTGTGATTTCATACAATTCCAGCACGGGTTCGAACTCGCACGCGTCGAGGTTCGTCTCGCTGACATCACTGGACTTCGACGGCGGCGGCGCACTAGTGTCGGCCTCTGTGCAGACCTTACTACCTGATCTGAGACCTGGACAAACCCCTCTCAGAGCTATACACAAGTAAGTAAACTTAGCTCATAACTTAGATGTAGATTCTACATTTCTTGTTGGAGAGAAATTTGACGGAGACAGAGAGATCGGTTATAGCGACCAGGCCGCCTAAATTGAACGTGCGTATTCGTATTCTTGAATCTCTAATAGTTTTTGCACAGTTTTGTATTTTATCATTTTTCTAACACTACGTTTCGACTTCTTTTCGAATTTCTTGTAACTACTGTCGAAAAAAGTCAAAATTGTTGTTCTGATCACTGTATAACTAAGTATACCATGATGTTTTCAATGTGATGTACCTATTGAACTTTTCCTAGCAGCAACTAGAGAGTTGCTCCAGATAGATTATCTTGAGATCTCACAGTATAGTTCCTCACAATAAATCTGCAACGAAAACCGTCTGTAGGCTGCCACAGAATGACGATTCCGTTGGTATTATTCAAAGTACCGTGTAAAGATGATCTTCCCTATTTTAGCTTATTCCACGGCTGCGACGGCCGCTTCCGCCGCGAGCTACTCCTGGACCAAGCGCCCCTGAACGCGCCGAACCCCTTCATCAGCGCCAGCGAGAAGGCGGACGCGCCGGCCGAGTTCTCGGCGCTGAAGGAGGCGCTGCAGCTGCTGGCGGTCACCGAGCAGGAACAGCTGGCCGTGTGGAAGATACTGGCCGCCATCTGTCATCTGGGCTGGGCTGGGGCTGTCAAAGGTTAGGATATAGATTTTTAGTAGGATTCACTAGTGAGTACCCCAAGCTTGTTTCATGGCTGTGACAGTCGCTTTCAGCAGCGATCATTAATATTTCGTAGAATAGCTGACCACACCACCCGAGCTTGTTCCAACCATCCACAGTGGGCACTGGAGCTGCTAGTTGCAAGGTAAGGATAGAGGTTTGCAGTACTATTTACCAGGAAAGACAGTAGAATAGATGACCATCCAGAGCTAGTCTAAAGAAGGCGTTAGTGCTGCTGTTCAATATACTGGCTGTCAAAGGTTAGAATGTAGCCTTTTAGTAGCATTTACTGGGCGAATGACGAATATCGACGTTAAGCTGGAGATCACCTAGAGCTTGTTTCATAGCCGTGCCGGTCGTTATTGTTGTTAAGCTTCGCTTGCCAGATCAGGTAGTAGAATAAATGACTAACCCGAGCTTCTGTCACGGCTGCGACAGTCGCTTCCTGCAATGATAATCGTTCTGGAGCTGTACACGCCAGGAAGGGCAGTAGCATAGGTGGGCATTCAGAGCTCATTCCATGGTTAGTTACTGGCTGTAATCTTACATTTTTAGTAGGAAGGTGCTGACGAAGTTTAGAATGCAGATTTTTGGTGTCATTCACTATGGTGCCCGTGGCTTAAAAGCGATCACCGACGTCAAGTAACAATGCCAGGTAAAGTAGTAGAATTCCTGACCATTCTGAGCCAGTTCCGGCGCCAGCTGTTCCTGGCCCAAGCGCCCCTGAACGCGCCGAACCCCTTCATCAGCGCCAGCGAGAAGGCGGACGCGCCGGCCGAGTTCTCGGCGCTGAAGGAGGCGCTGCAGCTGCTGGCGGTCACCGAGCAGGAACAGCTGGCCGTGTGGAAGATACTGGCCGCCATCTGTCACTTGGGCTGGGCTGGGGCTGTCAAAGGTTAGATGTAGATTCTTAATAGCATTTACCAGGAAAGACAGTGAAATAGGTGACCATCCAGAGCTAGTCTAAAGAAGGCGCTGCAAGATACTGGATGTCAAAGGTTGGAATGTAGACTTTTAGTAGCATTTACCGGGTGAATGACGAATATCGACGTTAAGCTGGAGACCACCTAGAGCTTGTTTCATAGCCGTGCCAGTCGCTTCCAGCAATGGTTATTGTTGCTAAGCTTCGTTTGCTAGATGACGAAGCCGGGCTTCTGTCACGGCTGCGACAGTCGCTTCCAGCAACAATAATTGTTCTGGAGCCGTGCACGCCAGGAAGGACAGTAGCATAGGTGGCTGTTCAGAGCTTGTTCGGCTAGATACTGGCTGCAATCTTACATTTTTAGTAGGAAGGTGCTAGAATGGTGTTAGAATGCAGTTTTTTGATGTCATTCATTAAGGAGCCCGTGGCTTAAAAGCGATCACCGACGTGAAGCTACCATGCCCGGTAAAGTAGTAGAATTCCTGACCATTCTAAGCTAGTTCCGGCGCCAGCTGTTCCTCGACCAAGCGCCCCTGAACGCGCCGAACCCCTTCATCAGCGCCAGCGAGAAGGCGGACGCGCCGGCCGAGTTCTCGGCGCTGAAGGAGGCGCTGCAGCTGCTGGCGGTCACCGAGCAGGAACAGCTGGCCGTGTGGAAGATACTGGCCGCCATCTGTCACCTGGGCTGGGCTGGGGCTGTCAAAGGTTAGGATATAGATTTTTAGTAGGATTCACTAGTGAGTACCCCGAGCTTGTTTCATGGCTGCTACAGTCGCTTCCAGCAGCGATCTTTGATGTTGACCTATAGACGCAAGGAAACGTAGTCTATTTTATGACCATCCAGAGCGTCTTCAGGCAGGCTGCTCTTCGAGAAAGTACCCATGCCAAAGGTTAAAATGTGGATTTTTAAAAACATTAACAATGGCGAAACCAGACGTAAAAGCTGCAATGTCATGTCAGATAGTAAAATGGATGACCAGCCCGAGTATAAACGGCTGCCACAGTGGCTTCCAGCAACAATCATTGGTGTCAAGCTTCGCACTCCAGGATGGTTAATAGGATGGGTGACTACTCTGAGCTAGTTTTGTTGCGACGGTTGCTTACAATTTTCATTTCTGTAAGTTTATTTGTGTATGGCTATGCTATTCCTACAGTTTTATTGTAAACAGTGATGTCACACCATTTGAAATTGCTGTAGCTCGGGTGTAAACGTAGAAATTTTATTTTCGGTTTTCCGGTCTGCCCATTATTGTGACCCACCTCTCGTGATTATAAGCAGAAAATAATTAAAATTCGTAAAAACCAGTATGTTTTCTCTTATTTTTTTTGTGCAACTTTCTCTTCCCAAACAATTCTTTTAATTTACTGAAAACATCTTAGAATAAAACGCCATCAGTCGTGAGGATTATTTGAATGTTTCTTTAAAACCTGCCTCTTCATTCCCAGCAACCACAGGCTCAGGGCTGAAGTACCAGTTCGCAAGCACCGGCTGCGGCCAGCGGGCAGCCAAGCTACTGGGGGTTGCACCAGAAGACTTGGCGAGGTCCGTGTTCTCTGGCGCCACTCCAGCTTCTCCTCAGTCTGTTAACAATTTGAGGTAAGTGTGATAGTTTGCTATACCATACCATACACCTGGCTGCATTCAGCTTTAAGGTTACAAGTCTGAGATCGGTAGCAGAACCAAACATGTCAACTAAGGTTTGGTCGTCTGATATTGCACATAATATGAAAGTGTTACCCGAAAATAATTTGTTTTGTGTGCAATAGTGTTTCTTATCTTAGTTTAACTTATTATGATTTTATTACAACCACGGTGACACTCGGGAAGACAATGCTTGTAGGCAGTAGTGCCAGTTTGCGGTCTGCCACCTTTCTCGGACTTGTTTGTACCTTTAACTTTCTTTTACCCTTTTCATTATACATTTATGTAAGAAACAGTTTTTTCTTAACCAGATATTATTATTTTATTATAATTTATTTTATTACTATTTTCTCTTACAGAACACCATCACCATCTAACGAGAGAGAAATATCAGGCACAGAAGCTTTGGACGCGTTCGTCACTGGCCTTTACAATGAAACCTTCAACATCGTAGCGGCACTTGTGAACAGGTATGCACAAGTAACTACCATACCATATTATTTTCAAATAATTGGATGTAGAATTGTACTACCCACACAACGATTTCTTGAAAAAAAAACCCTCACCAAACTTAAAAAATGAATTTGTTAATAGTGATTGATTGTTGTTTGAGCAATCAGTAGCCCATAATACTCCTTTTGAGGTTTCGGAACCTTGATGGACAAAACAAAAATATTAACTTACAAAAGTTTTTTTTCAATTCATCTTCTGAAAATTTTCTAAGAAGAAAAGATTCAAATATTATAGGTATTCTGTGCATAATCTTGAATGCTGTTTGTATTTTCAGGAGTTTATCGACATCCTCGAGAACATCGGCATCCATCCTCTTATTGGACACCCCCGGGGCTGACAATCCTATGTGCGCTGGTCAACAGAGCGGTGCACCTTTGTCTAAACTGTTGTCCAATTATCTGCAGGTTGGTGAATCTATGATTATTTATTGACAAGCGCTGGTGGAAAGATGATCTGATATGTTGATTTTACTACATCATAATTGAAATATTTGCTCAAAGATCTCTAAGATTTGTAGAAATCCAAAATCACACAACATTGCATGGAACAGGAAATGTTAAAGAATTATGAAATATTTTGATTTCAAAATTGCTGGTTGTATCAATGTTTTTTGTGAAATATTTTGATTTCAAAATTGCTGGTTGGATCAATGTTTTTTGGTGGGTAGCAATCGGACATGATTTTATCTTAACAATTCTTCCGGCTGTTAAAGCCATCAGCGGCTAAACAGCGGCAAACGACTACATTTAGTAAAGAAACAGCAAATTCACAGTAACTCACTCTTTTTTTTAATTTTGTATTGTAACAGGAGAGACTGCAAGCAGTGTTCCACGATGCAATGCTGGTAGCGCCGAGAGAGCGCTATGCTCAAGAGGGGGTCGCTCTGGACGACGGAGCCGAAGAAGGTAATGTTTATTTACAAATAATATAAGATAATTCTACCTACAAAAAGTCTAAATACGTATAGTCCGTTCGCTTTAAGAATGCATTAATTTCATACTTTGACCTAACACGTCCCCTAACCAATCGTTCCTAATTAGAAAGTCAAGTCCACAGTGTCCAGCTGAACGCATACTTTTACACTCATCATTGAAACAAATTACACTCATCATTGAAATACAACTAGGTTACCGCTATTGATAAACAATTTTAAACTAAATGTTTTTCCCCAGATTGGCTGTCAGAAACAGTAAACCCTGGACCGATGGTGGAGCTGCTAGACAAGGCGCCACAGAATACAATCGTGCGCAGCTCTCAGGCCGACCTGCGCGAGTGTGACCGGCGCGGACTTTTGTGGTACGTAATTGGCAATTTTTATCTTTTAACCCCCACAAAAAAGGTGTGTTATAATTTTGATTCTGTCTATTGCATCGAATGCCGAAAACCGGCACATTTGTATATGCGTCAAGCAATGATAATATTACAAGACGTAGATAGGTTACTTGTGCTAAAAAAGTGGCACCCGAAATCAGGACTTTTGCCAACCTGAGTAAAGCATTGACAGTTTGAGACAACACTGCTCAACATGTATCTGTCTCATTTTCGCTCTAATAAATAATCATGCTATCTTGTACACACCGTCAAATGATAGTAACGTACGCCAGGGGTCAATTTTTGACTTCGCGCCAGTACTGACATAACCTATCTTTGTCTTCTAAATGTCATTGGCGTCAAGTGCATAGTAGTAGACTTATGAATAAAACAACAGTTATTTATTTGAACCGTTTGAGAGTTATGACAGTAATTATATCATTTATACTGATTTGGAACTCAATTTATTAAACTTAACTCCAATTATCCTGAGCACGTTTGCTAAGGCGGTTGACTGTCAGCACTTGAACCATTGATACAGAATTCATGTACCTACTTATATAAACAATGTTTTATCCTTTTACAACTTGTTTATCATTAGGTATTGATAATCTATGCCAAGGTTTAGAAAATTCTCAATAAAAAAATCTAATAATTACGTGACTAACTTAATGCAATTGATTACTAGCCGTACTTTTGATAAATCTGAATTTCCCCATACTTGACACCAGGTTGCTAGACGAAGAGTCAATGTACCCTGGCTCCTCTGACGACACATTCCTGGAGCGAGTGATGACGCACTACGGCGCGCCCAACCAGACACAGTACCTCATCAAGAAGGCGGCCCACGCTAGGCAGTTTGTACTGCAACATCTACAGGTATGTACTAGAAAAACTAAAAATACCTAGAACAACAAAGGCGTAACTCCCGTAGTTTATGTTTTTGAGTTACGCTTTTGTTGTTCTGGGTGTTCATTACCATCACGCTTAGTTCTTCAATAGGTAGGCAGAGAACATATCTTTCCACTTTTTACTGAGCTACTTCTACTCTCATGTAAATCACATACAATGCTTCAGTCCCAATGTGAGGTTCTTCTTAGTTGATTGAGAAGCCAGATAGAAAGAAAGAGTTGTAAGCCTGTTTATGAATAAACTGGTGGATTAACCACTTATACCCCCTAGGCATCTTAGGCAGTGGGTCCTCGCTGATGTCGCGAGATGTCAGGAGCTGGGTCTGATCTGGCTCGATAACACCTGCTAGAAAGACAGTAACATCTCTAGCCTATCACACACCTTGCCAATAATGTCACTTAGAGTGCGTGTTGGAACAACTCGTAGTTGATGTGTGTCCTGAACTGGACAATGGAACGAGTAAAGGTTGTTGTTTTCCAATATGTGCAAAAGTTTATTTTGAGCATTGGAAATGGCCAATATGAAATGTCAGCTCAATGTATGTTTTGCTTCTAGGGAACGAATCCTGTTCTGTACGATGTCACTGGCTGGGTGAAGGCAAGCCGTGAGAGTCCTGTCACCAAGAAGTCTCTCAATCTCTTGCAGGAAAGTCAAAAGTATGTATTAATTTAAGAAAGAAAGTTTTCAACACTCTCAACTTTTTTACATTCGTTCAACTGACTAAAAATTAAGTTGGCTCAGCTAATTCTGAATGAGTAGAGAGCACTACTCTGATTTTACCTTCTGTGTTCACAAATTTTAAGAAATTAAAAAGCACTTGTTCTCATACATTATGTGGTCAGTGGGCAATAAACCGGTTGAAAATATGGTGTTATGTTATTTTGCACCCACTGTATTTTGCATACTGCAACTGAATTTTGGAAGCTAGGCGCTGCTGAAATCTGATTTTGACACCTGAAATCGGATTAATATCAGTTTGCGGTCAATACACTCATGTATTCTGTGTTGTGTAGCGAGGAGGTGGGCCGCCTATCCGCGTGGGCGCGCGGCGCGTGTGGCGTGGGCATGTGGTCCGCAGCTGTGGGCGACGCGTCCACGCTGCGTCGAGCGTCGTCGATACGACGAACTTTGACTTCTGGTAAGATAATACTTTAGATTCCTTACTAAGATAAGATGCTTCATCATCATAATCAGGAGGATTCAAAATCGCGTTATCGAACAATTCGGTAAATGTTACTTTATTTCGTCCCATTTCTTGATGTGCGATGTCAATTGGCATTCACATGTGAAAAAATAACGCTTTTGCTGAACAAGCGATTTACTCAAATTCAAAGTTTACCGAATAGGTCGATTACAAGGTTTCGAATTACTACCCACGGCCGTCCTAAGCATCTTGTGCACTGTGGTGCGATATCATTAAACAAATTTATACATTTTGGGATATCGCTAATACCAAGATCATCTGTCTCAAAACGTGTACAACTTGTACTGTGACTATTGTGTTAGAGATTGATAAACATGCTTAAATATACCAATTGCATAAATTAATTAGCAAAAGAAAAAGACTCAAAACCAGCTCTAATTGTTTTAAAAAAGTAAGACTTCGAATTTTCTAATTTTAATTAATTAATTTGAATGTTTGCATTGTTGTTATTAAATCTCTTTTTTCGGGTGAAGTTCTGTAATACAAATGTGAAGTCACATCAAGTTTTACAATAAATAAAAAAGAGACTTAATTGCTAATGATGCCCATCTTATAACGTGTTCGCTTGTCCTAAAACTAGGTAATCCTGTCTGTTAGGAACTAGAGTGAGACATATTAACATTGCGGTGTTGTAAAAATTAGTCGTGTTCATCTAAACAAACAGTATAATATTACGGCCTTCGCCTGCGACTTTTACCACCAACATTGAGTTCCCATACAGATTACTGAGCTATCGGCATTTTATTGGGACTCAGCGTTTAGCGCTCGTCACGTGACCTGGACCCTTGATTTACAAAGGCTTATTAAGCCTTTTCGACAGTTGGACAGTTGACAGGATAAGGGTCTACCCACATTTATCGACGCGGAATCGGCTTAAGCCTCACACTACTCGACAGCGCCATACCGATGCGATCAGCTAATCGACAAACGGCTCGTTTCGGCGTCGGCCGGCGTCGCGTCGCGTCGGCCGAGCCGAGCCGAGCCGATGCAAAGTTATTAGTAACACCCTTATTACGTAGGCATAAAGACTTTTTTGACCGGCGTCAGCCGCTTCCGTATCGATAATGTGGGTAGACCCTTGGACGTCCATGTCAGACGACCCTTGTTATAGGTTCCAAACTGGCTGCAGGCTGTCTACATCCCCTAATAATAATATTAACATTAACAATTAATCAGATCATCCATCCACCTTACCGGGGCGGGGGCATTCCACTGTGTTTGACATCAAAATACGCCATTTCGAAACATTTTTACTCCTAAACGCTTGCGCCTTTGCAGAAATTTAAGTTAAGATATTTCTACCGTAATTTTTCCGCAAAAGTAAAAGTAATATGTGATAAAGTCAAAGGATAAAGATCTAGAATGGTATTCAGCCAAAATCTGTACTCTGAGATCTGAATAACACTTTCATATAACCTGACGTCGCCGAACTCTACTTAGAACCGTAGTAAGCTCTTGAGAAATATTCTACGGTCCGAAAAAGATTATAAGTCATAATATTTTATTAGCCATTTTGGCACAGATACGAAACAAAAATTTGCGATCCGTCTCTTTCTAATATAATGGTTTTTTATCATAGATTTTTTGCTTTACTCACGTCTTCCGAGAGTGATATTTCTTTCCAAGATCATTAAATAAATAAAATAAACGTTTTAAAGCGCAAACTGTTTTACAGCTACTGTTAAAATATAGCTAATTAATTGTCAAATTAAAATCGTAAGCTGGTGGTCGGGCAATTACGGCGCCATGATGTTTTACGTTGGTCATAAACTGGGCAACGGAAACGCTTTATAACCTCAAGGTGTATAAAAGCGAATGTGTATATTTTAAGATTGACTGAATAATTTATGTAGCACACTTCTGAATGATGAGTATGTATTTATGCGGGTTGTTTGAAATTAATGTAATGGTTTATGAAGACAACACTTAGAACTAGTAGGCTCGAGTAATCTATGCGTAGGGAATAACACTTAGTGTCGAATAATTATTATGTACCCACTTTTATACAAATCGCTCTAGAAATTTGGCCTCGGTGCGCATCTGAGGCTGGCAGTCCTGAAGTAGAAGTAAGGCCTGTATTAGGATTTTCTTCGATTCCGGCTACTCTGGTGGCCTATAAGGCCTGTTGTGTTACTTAAGTCACGGTAAAGAAATATAACAGTAATATGACTCGGCCCCGTCCTTGAGATAAGTGCCTACAGCCGCGCGGTTCGTCGCTACGCGATAGGGCTGCCGCCTGTAGTATTTTAAAACATCCGGATACCTACCTGTTTCAATCTTGTTTTGAAATTGTTTTTTGTGATGGTAAATATTGTATTTCTATTTAAATAAATGTAATTAGTACGTGAATGAAAAATGTGTTGATGTGAAAAAAGGATCATACATACATCCTCACAATTTTTCGCATTTACAATATTAATAGGAAGTAAAATCAATTAGAGCGTAAATTTTTTGAAAGACCTCCTATCTTAATACCTACAATGAACCAAATTTTGCGGTGGACTAGCTATAACTAGCTATAAAACTATTGCGTTAGCAAATCCCTTACTTGAAGACTAACCCCCTTATTCATAAAAACTTAAACAGCTCTTATAGAACACGATAACTATCGTATCGCTTTGTCACTGTCATTCTTGTTGCTGCCGCCATTTGCGAGTGAGTGACAGAACACGTCAATAGCTTAAACAATGCGTTAGCGTTGCGTTCGTTTTTATGAATAAGGGGGTAAGTATGTAGGTCCTTAATTTCACTACCAATTGACACGTCGTGCGCGCCAAGAATTTCCGACCTAAGGTCATTCACCCGGTGTGGTGAAGTTAAACCGTAAACCCGCGAATTTTAATGCAAGCGTACTTTACGAATTACTTACTTATCCAACCTACCTATTCTATCTACCGCTGAACCACCTATTTCACTTGTCTGTCACTATCCTTCACCCTGTCAACTCATTTATTCAATAATCTAGGAGTATTACTCGGAGGATAAAGCGAAATACAAGCGTCTTTAAAAATATTGTAACAAATTACGTGCTATTATGTAGGTACGCAACAAAACATTTTAAGCTTACTCGTACGTAATGTAAAGAATGATATCTCTGGGTGCGTTACTGATGAATTTAAACAACCAACAACAGCACAGTAAAAGAAAATATCTTGCCCTGCCATAGTACATTTACAATATTATGTTCACAAAATGGTACAAAACACACAAAACTGTCCGTCCGACACTGCACGGCGCGCGGCGCATTCGCGACTGACAGCCATCGTATCACCCTCGTAACCGGGGCGCGTAGGTATAACTTGCGTTCCGTCCGCTTGGTTGAAGTCACAATACTGTTATATTCCTTTACTGTGCTTAAGTCATTTTTAATGACTGGCGTAATATCGTCGCAATTGAATATCTTTTACTCACCAAGACAGGGCTGGTTATAAAAATATTAATATTTCCAAAAATTGCAGCAAACATTGAGGATACGAATTAACCTTGATACTTGACTTGTGTAAGTGCAATAATATGTTTAATTATGCTTTCGTAATAGGCACTGCTGGCATGAAGCGCCGCTCGACCGCGTTGCAGGCGAAGTTCGTGGCCGACGGCATAGTCGACACACTGCGGCGTTGTGGCTCTGGTGGTGTTCAGTTTGTGTGCTGTTTGCTGACGAATCAGCCCTCGGAGTCGCTTGATGACATCAATGTGCCGCTGTTGAGGTCTCAGGTATGTTAAGAAGTGTTTGAATTGTTAAATTACGTGGGCTTTTGTTGCTAACGCTGAATCATCGCGATAACGGCTATGAGTATTTTTCAGTGTATTGTTTTGGGTGCTTGAGTATGCAACTAACTAGCACATCTTTATGTCTACGTAGTTTGCAAACCTTTCATTTTCAAGTAGTTTAACTGAAAATGGCAAGCGTCTTTGTGGATTTGAAACATCACTAGGGTATTTTGTGCCTGGTTCTCTTTTCATTAGCCCTAGGTACAATATGCTACCGTCGAATCTCATTATGTTCAAAAGTAATTGACGAACGTCGTGATATTTTAGAATATATTCTAACCAGTGTAAACTTTCTTTTCTGTAGTTCCGAGGTTTTCAACTGCTCGATGCTGCCCGTCTATACAAACAAGGTTTTCCTGAGCACATGCCGCTTTCTGAGTTTGCGAGAAGGTAAATTTGCCGTCTATCGTATCTTTATGTTAAAAACTCTGAAACAAAAATATTAAAAACAATCCGGCTCGCAGGACCATTTTGCAAATGCATCATTTTATTAATTTTCTGACAGATATCGGCTGTTAGCAACATCTGAGAGCGAAGATAGTGACGCCAAGCAGCAGACTTCCCTGTCTGACCGTCAGATTGTCGACGATATGCTGCTGGCGTTAGACCTGGACGTCACTAGCTACAGGCTTGGGCTCACTCAGGTAAGTGTCTTTTTGTGATTCTGATTTATCTGATCTGATTTATGTTTTTTTTGTATTTACAGCACGGTTGACGATTGTCACGTAATCTAAAAACAGCGGAGCGCTTTTATTCATAGATGAGTTCTGAATATTGATACCGGCCAAGTCGAACTATATCCTGTATCACTTTGATAATGGCCTAAAATATCGGCCCAGATTTCGTTAGGTGTATAACAAAATCATCATGCCGAGTCGTAGGGCTTATTTTAGTGGCTTGGAAATTTGGTGAAAAAAAAGTCCCTACTACTACTACTACTAATATTATGGATCTCGAAGGACTTTCAAAGCGGTAACTGCGGTTGAGTACTGTCAATATAGTAAGTATTATGTGCGCTTTTCACTGTTGTGCACTCAGACACATCTGTTAAAACCTGTCATTTTGATAGTACCTCTGAATGGCCCGATGGTCGTTACCAATTAAATTAACCGGAAAGATGTTAACAAAACTATAAGAAATGTGTATTTTTCCCACGTTACTCGTTTATACTTCCTTTGCACTACATGACGTTCCTGTTTGGCGTCTGTTTAACGTGTCTCTAAAAGATAATGCTAGGGCTTCTATTGAATGTTGTCCCACCTTCCAGTAGCTCCATGTATTTCGATATTTTCGTTCATATCATTGCATAAGTATAGACATTTTTGAGCTGAATAAAAGTTACTATGGTGCCAAGATTCGAATCTTACATAGTTTTCGGCGCGTGCTCGTTCAAAAGTAGGCAACCGTTTTCGAAATGTATTTTATGTAATTATGTTAATATTACTTGTTTTTTGTACAAAACTACCATGTTAAATAAAGAATATCTGTGAATGGACTGAGATTTGGCGTTGGGAGCCACGGTAACTTTATTCAGCTCAAAAATACCTATCCAACAATGTAACACATATAGCTATTAGTAGGTCCCACCTTGGCTTAATCAAATTTAAAATAAAGTCTTATTCATTGTTCAATTGTAGGAAGTCTCCCTAATTTTCAACACTGGTCGTTACGCTGCAGAAGGCCCTTCAAGGTCAGATATACACGTGGACACTTCGTATCACTTAATAAGTTTCCGCAACTAATATGTAACGATTGACGTGTGGCCGCAGTAGGTACTATTGATTATGGATAGCAGTACCACTTGAATGACCAAGGCACACGTCAAACTTAGCGGTGGCTATGTCTTTAGTGCAGGGGGTGTGGTGATAGGGGACGCCAAGAGCTGTTTAGATTCCATTTTGACCGCGCTTATTTTTTACAAGAAATGTAAGCCAGGACCATTCATTGCACACGGGGCCCCCTCTGCATACACCTCTAGTTCACTATTATATTACTAAGGCCCAAACAAGCTGTTCTCGAGTAATACAAAATCCACACTGCCTTTTTACACAAGGACAGCCCTCCTACTAAGATAACCTTGTTCATTTGTTTTTTTCAAGTAATTAATGATATAAAAGTACAAACGGGGTTGACACTACTTGTAACTTCTCTTAAGGAGTTAAGGAGTCAAACAATGATATTTTTAAAAGAGGTAGATACAGATCCGTTATGTCAGTTCTGATGCGAAGTCGAAAATTGACCTATATTTGTACGTACCTATAATTTGACCGTGTGTACAAGATAGTATGAATTAGAGCTTAAACGAGACAGATACATGTTGCGCAGTGTCATCTCAAATTGTCAATGCTTTGTTCACGTGTTCGAAGTTCTGATTTTCGGGTACCACTTATTTAGCACAAGTAACCTATCTACGTCTTTTTTGTCATAATATCATTTGAGTCAAAGAAGAAAACCGACTCAACCAGCTCTAATCGAGGAGATCAAATAGTTTACAGCACCGTAAAAAATATCGTAAAGATTAAGTAAATATGACCTGATAATTACCAGAGAGGCCGGCTTTTTGGCTACTGGTTTGGTTCTCTCTGTAGTACTAATCTGGCGGAAAGTGGTTTTACTTTGTTTACAATTGTGAAGCAGAAGAAAGTCTTGGATACACAATAACTTGTCTTGTAATGTTTTCAAAAGCGAATTTTTAAATAAGACTCGAATATCAGCATCATGATGGGTTTTTATGTCGATTGGTCTTTCCTAGCTTGCTAATGAGTACTACCTTTATCTTTCTCCAAACCTTTCAGGTGGTCCTGGTGGTCCCTAGACAGTGTCACCATGAGAACCTAAAATGAGACTCAAAATACACTCCTTGAGCCCGTTGTAGGTGTACTTCGCTATACGTGAGAATTAGATTCCTTGTATCTTGAACTATTTTGAGCGAATTGCCGAAAATAGCGGTAATTTCTAACACATAGTAAAAGTAATGTGCCATTAGACTTAAAGACACGTAAATTATAAACGTTGTAATTGCCCTTTTGAAGTTCAACCAACACTTAAATGGTTACGTTAAAACTAGAGTGTTTCTTTATTACGATGTTAGACTACATAAATGCATTTTTCCCACGATATCACGTGGAAATTTACATGAAACCATTCTGCGCTTTTCTCTCAGATAAAAGTTAATTTCTATTTTTCTACGTACTATAAGAACTGTTGTAATATTTTAATTCACAGAGAAAGGGAAACGTTATTTATTGACGGCTCGGATGATGTTTGACTTTTGGTGTGGACTTGTCAAAATTTAAGGGGCAGTTGTTTAGGATTTAATTATTTTCAAGAATGTAAATAAAACTTTAGATTTCGGTAACATGTTTGTTTGGAATGATTGGACTAAATAATCGTAAGTTCGTACCTTTCAGTTCCATTGAAATTTTACAGGACAGTATGAGCGTGAGCGCGTGCTTAGCGTTGGTTGACGTTTGTGAGTTCGGGGGTTAGACATTTTGACTTAAAAGCCTACAGTCACAGAGATTGCTGTAGTCAATGTGATGTTTACTCCAAAGTAACTCAGCTTCTATCTATTATGAGTGTCGATAAACTGATACATACGTAATGAATAACTTAGGATACAATAATGAAATTAGATGGAATCATCATCAGCCTGTTGCAGTCCACTGCTGGACATATTCCTCTCATTAGATGAATATCTCATAAATTAGATGAAATACGATACACCATCACCTAGATACATTGATCTCGACTCAAAGTCAAGTTCTCTTTTGTAGTATGCTAACTAGAAACAACACAACAATCACCCATACTACCCAGCACAAATGATCTCATGTTATTTTCATCAGCTAACATTTATGCTTGCGCAGGAATCGAAATCGCGACCATCTGTCTCAAGCTACACTTTTAGCCCCTGCGCTAAATAATTAGACAAAATTTCGCAGCGTACTTAGTATTTGCACAGGTATAGGCAGTAGGATAATTTCACCAAATGACCCTGTCTCATTGAAAAGATAAAGATATAAACTCAATTTCGACATTTGTTTATTTTATTTATTCATTATTGCACAAAGGGATTGTTACAAAGGGCGGATTTAAAAAGGCATTCTCTACCAGTCAACCATTGGGCTAAGCAGAAAAAATATAGTAGGCGGTGCAACAGTGTTTTAAAAAAGAAGAATAGACAATATAGGAAAAAAAACAATAAAACAAAATAATTGAAACTAGACATTCCCCTTAACAGTTGACGTTACAAAACACCCGCCAAGTGCTATAAATAAGACCGTATAAAGTTGCCGAGTTTTATACAATCAGTCATCGTCGTAAAGCCTATGAGCGATTAGAATTTATCATTAGATGAAAGTCCGACGACCGACCGTTAGTAGCAGTACAGTCGGTCGCAGGTAGAGCATTACAGCTGAGGAAAGGCCGAACTATCGTAAGAATTACTAGAGAGAAACAGCTAGATCTCCTTTCGATACATTTCCGAACAGTGATAGATACACTCTTTCGCCGCTCAAGTGGCGTGGTCAAGTACTTATCGTGGGGTTTTTGTTGGTAGGAGTCCGACATCACCTCGTCTTTCTCTCGGGCGGCAGGGTACATAATATGGATATCATCGGAAGGTCTCCCCACGATAGTAAAAATAAAAGCGGTTACCGAGATCGGACCAAATAGCTTTTGGTTTAGTAGCGACTGAGCGGGTGTTTTGACTCCGCTTCGGATTAAAAAATATTGCTCTTGGTATATGTAATATTATGTATTCAACTTCAAGCCTATGGCCTAGCAGAGACTACAAACACGAAGCTAAAAGGAGGATTTACACGAAGTCTTTTAAGATTAGATCGCAATTAGAAGAAGAAAATGCTTATTATGATTATCCGTGCACCGGGGGTGTATCTACTGGCTTTCAAGCTGTTAGAAAAAGGTACCCTTCAGTTAGTCTGCCGCGCGCGAGTGAACCCGAAATCTCCCCTACTATTCAATTAGATTTTTTTGGAGGCAGCTTCTCAACAGTTCTCAGTATTTATGAAAGACATAAGCATATTTTTTATTGACATTCGTAATAACGTATATATGCCCCAGTAAGATAGATAAATCTGTAAAATAGTTATATCCCTAGGTATATAATTATATACCGTAACATAGTGATACGAAAGCGATTCATTACTATCTCACTAGGAACTCACTATACTACGCACAGACGGTCAAAACGGTTACGCACTGTACATCCAGCTGGTTATTTAAGGTTAATATTAAAACAACATTTGAATATCGATAGGCGGAATAGATAATGCTTTGATTAAGAATCTTGGCCGACGTTGTGTACAAATGATTTCTCTCCGAATAATAATTTCCAGTTAACAGTGACGTTGCTGATTCTTCGTAGATATAGATATTGTGTGAAGTACCTATGTTATCAGGAAATAGGCGGTCCTTTTATGTTAACATGGTATATGGCTATATTGTCTGTTTATCTATGTATCTTGTATGATGGGTGAATCAAGCGGTTTTTTTGCCGAGTAAGCAATATATGGACTGGTGTTCAGTCTGAGGTTCGCCTATTAAGTTCAATATTGGGCTATTCAAGTATTTAGTTTGCAGACATGTGAAAGGCGGAGAAGACTAGATACTGATATCCAGATAAACACAAATGTTTGTCTTGATATTAGTTTGTAGCAAATTTCACAATATACGTGCTGGGTGGGATCTTAATCGAATTAAAAACCTTCATAGCGGTTAATATCCGCTCGTCATTTATCAACATGTCAAAGAAGGGAATTGATTACAAAAAATGCCTTCATTTAGTTTTATTTGTCAAAAAAAAGCAACCAGTACCAGTACCTTCACTCTCTCCGCTCTCGCAGGCTTAGCTTTCGATTAATCAATAACTTGACAGATGTCAAGTACCAACTAAAAATGTACTTACATTCTTATGATGCACGCTTTCGACAAATAAAACAAAAGCAAAGCAATAGTTCAAGATCCGACCGCAAGTTATTAGTCATCGTCCGGCGGTTCCAGCCAGTGAGTTCAAACAAATCACTATCACTATTTTATAAAGTAAGCTGTAAGTCGTCTACCGCCAATTATGTTCGAAAATTTTCGTAGTTTTCAAAGTTTGTGGGCTATGAAACACTACAAGTACTACAACTCAATACTCATACCGAGGACTCCAGCAAAGCATCATTGCTAATACGATCGCATAGAGAAATATAGCATAGCAATCTTGAAAGCTCGGCTGCCAGCTATGACTCCAAGTTAAGCAGAAATAGTACTATGAACCTTCAATACTGATGATTTTAGCCAAATACTAATACAAAAAACATTTATTTATTTATTTATTCTTCAGGAAACATACAGTATTTAAATTATCTACAGCTATCACTTATAAATTTCACTAAAACCAATAAAATACCATTAACCAATATTAGCATTATCAACATACACTAAACATATTATACAAACGCTTCTTACACGAATATTTGTCTAAGTTCCCTTCCCAAAAATCCGGTTCTATCGGATTTACGGTCCAGTGAGAAATATAATATCTGAAGTATGTTCAATAAAGTTGGCTAACCTGCAATAGGATCTCAGACTATAAGGAGGTAACAATCTGATGGAGATAAGGTCAGATATTGCATTGAATGTACTTGCTTATCTACGATTTGTTTACGTTGTAAAGTTACAGTAAAAGATAGGTAGTAGTACTCGTATTAATAATAAAGAAATGTCAGCGAAATCTTAATACATAGGTAGAATATCTAAGAAAGAAATGTGATTTTTTTTTAATACCTGTTTACCTAAAAAAATACATCTAGGCATAAGATAAACACAAATTTTCATCTCATGATTATTTGACCTGGGTGGGGACCGAACCAACTACCTATCAATATTGAATCAGAAGTCCAGTGGGCCCAAATCGTACACGTCCAAATACATTTTTGGGTCTGAAATTCATGGTCTCCTTCTTGACAATTATTTATCATTTTAACAGTTTTTTACAAGTTCAGATATATTCATACGCTAAACACTACTCATATCCAAACCAGGGTAGTCGAGGCACACTGACTGTGGCCGTCATAGGGAACGGCAGATTCAGAAGCCCACATTTCGCCAAATGAATTTGAACCCACGTGGGAAGGCTCAAGCCTACCATTATTGGGGTTACTTGGATCATGTTCATTATTACCATTTGTTATGCTAAGTGGAACCTCCCTCATGTACATATACTTTTATTTCATATGCATATACCATTGTGCCTACAGGTCAGGTATAGGGCAAAACGTAACTTGTAATTTGACGCCTTCTTTGGTTTTGTACCACGCCTCTATAGTTAGCTGTAGTTGTTCATTGCCCTACATTTATGTAGGTACTCCGCATCACATAGCATAGGTACATTGACATTCGTGTAATGACGTTTCACGCAAGTTAGTAGGCAAGCTACGCAACGGTGAGATCGGTAGTGTTAAGGTACAATTCCTAGACGGACCGCAGACCGCCATCTTCAAGCGACACTACTGGTTTCTATGAAAGTGATTCCTAGCGTGGCCGCTCTGCAGCGCTGCGCTTGTAACAAAAGAATGTCGCTTGCAGTTTGCGGTTGCAGTTCTCCGTCTGCGGTCCGTCTTGGATTTGTATCCTTACAGTTGTCTGGGGTTGAGAGCTTACCGACACCCTAAAGTTAAACAAAAAGAAATGCTGTCCATGAGCGGAGGTGCTCACTTTCTATCCGGTGACTCTCATGCTCATTTGTAAAAACGATCTATGTTTCAAAATTGTAAACTTATGCAGTTTGTGGTCTCGGAAAAATGAAAGCTAGGTCCAAAATACCCCAGTAATGTTCCGCAGTTCTTGGCAGTTTCGATCTTTTTTCTTAGCATTATGATCTTATGTTGTATTTTTTGGTTTAAAGCTCACAGAATTAATAAGACACTTTACATTCAAATGTCACCGTGCCCATGCTAGGTGTAACGGAGTATAATGTAGAGCAATGAATATAATGTAGGATAATTTGTATAACACGCATGTAAGCTAATTTTCTGGGTGGTTTCGTAGCTATTACCATTTTAGTCATTATAAAAAGAGTGAGTAATGCTTATGACTTTTTTCTTTGATGTAAAGAAAATGTAATAAATTACTGGCCTCAATGCTTGTAGTTCCCATCTATTCGCCCTTAATTTGAAAAGTCAGTTTTGTGTATGATCTCTTTCAATTATCAGAGGAAATGATAGTAAATTACGCATTTTTTGGTAATCATACGTTATGTACAAATTTTATGGCCTGAGTCATTACTCTCGCTCACCTCATAAACTATAATTTGAGTTTTAGCCATAAAATAACAGCGTACAGAAGGTTTCATCCACGAGTTATTAGTAAACCGTGAGTATGTAGCCTTAGGCGCTGTACAGGCGACGGGGTGGCCTTTTTGTCCGCGACTGCCAGTCACCGCGCGCATAGCATTTAAGCGCCCGGCGGGCATCTGCGTCGCGGACTTTTTGCCCTTCGTGTGTGCGTTGGTAGTATAGGTAGTATTCCCATTTCGCTATCGTCAAAAAGACCGTCTCGCCCCGCGCCGCCGTCTGCATAGCGCCTCGGCTCGTAATATTTGTTGTAATACGTTATTTTTTTCATCAACAAAACACATTTAAAAGTAAAAGTCACAGATGAATTACTTATTCATAAACATAACATCGTTTGCTGAAAAAAAGGTAGTATTTTTTTTCATTTCACTTTTTTGCAACATTTGTCCCATCACACACAAAATGTGAATGATACCTACATGGTCTGCTGATGACAGGTTCGGACCAATTATTTGCATGTGACGTTCCTTAAGGCTTGTATTCTAACACAACACTCAAGTCGTGCTCAAGTATTGATTAAGTCTGAAATTCAACCAATCAAAAGGCGTGAGTGTTTTGTTTCAACCAAACTGTCACAACAAATTCCCAATGTGTCTGTACAAACTGGTCCACTTGCTTTGTGGTTGACCCGCTGACTTTTTGTAGTTCTATCGCTGCAAACAGAACCATTGTGCGCGTGCGCAGTGAAAGCGCTTGCGCAACGCTTATCTCCGTTTACGGCGATCGCGTAATCTTGCCACTTGAGGAAGTACTCGTGTATTGGATTACTAATCCTCGCTATTGCTAATTGCTAATTGCATTCTAGACTATAGACTACTTGCATTGTAGATTTATTTGACAAACGGTACTATTAATTCTGGTTCATAGAAATTGGTCACGAACTGATATATTGATCACCACCGAGGACCTTCACGTGAATTGAATAAATAAGAATTATATTAGGCCTTAGGGCAAAGAGACCCCCTTTCTCCATAAATTCGATCAGCCTTTTTTCCTATGGCGCAAACAACTGATGGTGTGGTTGAAAAGTTTTAAATGCTATTCGAGGCCGAACATAGCGTTAGGACACCCATGCGCAAGGTGGATGGATGACCCAATAAGGTTGCAGGGCTTCGGTGGATGCAGGGTGCCTGTAACTGTCCACTCCGTTAATCATTTTCAGCAGTAGGCATCATGTGTCTGCTTATGATGATGCCTTAGTCGGAAATGGCCGACCGTCCTTAGGCGGTAGGGCTAAGCCTACCAAATCGGTCGGCACGAAATCCAGAAAACCGAACAGACTAATTTTATAGTTACAGAAATTGTTTAATAAGGCCTACTTTTCAACCACTACAAGAAAACGGTCGGTTTTCTGATTTAGGCTGAAAAGTTGGCTTCTACACACTTGGATATTGGCAGCTGCCAAAAGTGGGCTTAATGATAGTATGCAAATAATTAGCAAAATAATGATTAAAACTGTCGAAACGAATTTAAGGGAGCTTCAACATTTAAGCTCAAACCCCTTACCAACCAAACCAACCAAATCTGTCTATTTCTGTTTTGTTTCATTCATTCTGAACTCAATCAACATTTGCAGTAAGCAGCAGAGCAAGTTATGTAATTTCTTCGTCTCAAGTCCAACATAACAGTTTTATGAGCTCAAAGAACATAAGTACCTACCATCTTAGTTTATAGTTATGCATAAAGGTAGCGACGCATGCGTCCAAAAAAGACGTTACATAACTTATATAATGCCTTTGTTGCGTCACAACGTCACTTCCGAACCGGCCATGCGGCCTTCTTTCCCCTGTCCGCAAGTGTTACGTGGCCCCGTTACGATGTTACTTAAAACATGTTATGAACTGTCAATCATCTCTGGGTCACAATTGCATCTTTGTGAGTCCGCAACTGAGTCATGGACGTCACATAATTGGAGCCTGCTATGCTATAACGCCAAATCTCATCTCGGTCGTGGAGAGTTATCTTGAAATTGAATTTCTTTGCGACTGTGATCGTTTGAGAGAAAAAACTAAGCCGAATAAGATTTTAAAATTATTTACTTACATACAAAATGAGGGAAAATACTAATTCAAATTGAAGCGTATTGATGATTGAAGTAAGCGTGAAGCACCACGATGTGTGATGATATTAGCCGGAATGCCACCCCTTTTCTTTTAGTATTGCTCGTGATATTGAGAAAAGAAACGAGGTATGAAACAACATGCAAGTAACTCAAGAGTTTATAACCACTATGTTAATTATTTGGACGTTTGATTATGATGCGTACTACAAACAAACTTGAACTCAAACTGCAAGCATGCATTTACTGCAATAAGGTCTAAGACATGTTTGATGTGGTAAGTGTCAAAAGTACGTTTCTCCCAAGCAGGTGCCCCAAGTGGGGCTTATCTAATCTGATATGATGGTTATGTCATTATTATTTCCGGTTTGGGACGCTGGCAGTAGGCCGCGGTCCGTGTGGATCATTTCACCCATTTCCTCACTGCAGGGATCCTTAAGATGAATGGTCGGGCTTGCTAAGACCATAGCATAGATCAACGAACTCAGTTTGGGAAGCTCTTAAATATCCCGCGATCTAAAACAAATAAAGAAAATTTTAAACCGCGACCGCGCGGCTTGAATCCGTAAAGTGATTTTATTCAATCAATAGTATCAGTCTATAACATCAATAGTACAAGCAAAGGTTGCAATAGGTCTTTGTTTCGAGTAAAATAGTCATGTGTATAAAGATCTAGAATATCTCTGAATATTTATTATGAACTTCTGTAGGTACACCAAGGGCGTACCCAGGTAGGAGCAGGGGGGGGCAGCTGCCCCCCCCTAGAAGTCAATTTTCCTTACATTTTTTTTTGGTTCAATATACCCGACCGAACACCTTTTCGAAACACGTATGAGCTGCCCCCCCCTAGCTGAAATCCTGGGTACGCCCTTGAGGTACACGCTTTTCCTAAATACAGCTCTATATATTTTGTCCCTACCCTTAATTTTGTGTGTGCCTGAGAAGTTTGTGATCGAAGGCCGCCTGGCCTCACATCACAAACTTCTTGATCTTAAATGAGTAGGGAGCAGAGATATATTGGGTTTTTTTGATGTAATATTGTTTTCCATGAAACATTGCATTGATGATATGTTTTTACTTATGTGTGAGATTATGCGTGAAAAATTGCCAGAATGACCGAGGAAATTGTTACGAATGGCCATAAATTTTACTTACAATCACAGCTTAATGCTAAGGTTTCTTGAATATATGTTTTCTCCCCGAAGCTACCTAGACAGAGATACGGCCTTTTTACATGAATCAGTTAAGTGTTGCAATCAGAAAAGTTTAAGTAAGGAAAACACAATATTTTTAATACAGCACATATCACGTAGATCGTCTAAGCTGAAATGACCGCGTAGACGCGGTGGAGGGTCGGGTCATTTCAGCATAGCCGATCTCTAACTCACAGTTAAGCACATTTAAATACCTATTGCTTTTCGCTTTAATTGCCTATCTTGACTTGGCCAGATTAGAATATGACAATTTACCTACGTGAACGTCCCACTTAATTTTGTTGTAACCTATCAAAGATTATTGCCTATACCTTCCTACTTTCTTTGAAATAGGTGTGTAATTTAAATATCCGAACTCTTAATGATCGAATCAGAATAAACCGTAATTCTCATTACTTGACTTGTAAGTTAAAAGTTGCTACCTTTAAAACATAAATATTACCTACCTAATCGTTGCAATCAAAATTCATTTATATGTTTAACTCTTCGACGAGCTTCTATGAATTTTAAATAGCAACAAGTACATACTCTTGGATTTAAATGAGGCTTTCAATCATTTTGATGAGTAGGTTGTCTAAAAAATGACTGTAAATTGTTACAAGTGAAACTTAAAATCGTGTTACAAATAAAATCTTTCAATTAACTCCCAGCACCGCAGTGTTTTTTGCTACTTACTTTTAAATGGTGAATTGGATGTTGTTAAATCTAAATTCGTTTCTCTTTTACAGCGTCTAGGTCGCCCACTCAGTATCGAGTTGGTATCCTAAAAGCAATTAGGGTATAACAATCCAATACTTTAAGAACATCGTAAGGCAAAAACATTTATTTATGTTTTCAGTTTTATTTGGTAAAAACCAGATTGGTTTTAGACCTTGATTCTGCGCTTTCATGGAAAACAATATTACATCGAAAAACCCCAATATGTCTCTACTCCCTACTCATTTAAGATCAAGAAGTTATTTGATCTGAGGCTCATACAAAATTAAGGGCAGGGACAAAATATAGAGCTGTATTTAAGTGGCGGGATCGGACTGGATGCGGAAGGCTCAGAACCGGGAGTTGTGACGCACTTTGGGAGAGGCCTATGTCCAGCAATGGACTATGACAGGCTGATGATGATGACGATGATTTAAGAAAAGCGTGTACCTAAAGAAGTGCATAATAAATATCCAGAAATATTCTAGATCACGAGTATAAAAACATACCATCAATGCAATGTTAGTGAAAAAAAACTGTCAATATACAACCTTAAAATTATGCTTTGATAGTATTTGCAACATCCGTAACAATTTTGATCGGTCACTACAAATGAGACATCCCCTTGGTAAGTGGCGATGGCAAGAAGACGGGTGACCATACTGATCGAAATTCAGTGATGTGTTTTTCGGGAATATCCATGATTCGATCTAGCTAGATCTGACAGCAAGGATTATATTCAGTTTTACCTACACACCAGTCCAACAATCCAGCATTATCCAGCCAAAATCCAATGAGCCGCGCAAAATGGACGTTAGCTCTTACCCTCCCATAGTTGAGGTGAGGTCTGTTCCCAGAAGCGGGACTTGAAGACAGATGTCGCCACTCTTGCTATGCAAATGATTTTAGATTCTATTACTAGTTCTTTATGTGTCAAAAGCAGAGGGTTTTGTGGTGTCTCTTCCAAATTGACTTTTCGTATCTTGCACTTTCTTTGCTAGCGGCATTAGTATTGCGTGACACCTGATGCTTTTTCTCTTTATTCTAAACAAACCTTGCCGCTTATTATATTAACTTAACTAAATTGAATCTGTCGAAAATTGTAGCAGCTTGTTATTTTCTCTTAAGTTACTTTTAATACGCATAACAAAGTGGGAGAGACCTCTTCTTCTACTTAACATTGTGTGAACTTATTGCTTTTTAATGAGAAGGCCTATTGTAATAGTTTTAATGTTATATTAATTTTGAAACAATTTGTAACTTAAGAAGGTAAAACAGCCGTAGGTTACTTGGCATACACAGTTATATGTGTATGTATGTTGAACAAAAAACGTAAAAAAAGACATTCAACTAGTTTTTTTTCATGTAAGTTAGTTTTTTGTTCTCACATGGAAAAATGAAACCATAACGTCGAATTTAGTTCTGCGCTAGTTCCGCCATCTTTCGCCTCTGTGCAATTGCGAATTTTGATCTTGGCCACAACTCTAGAAATTAGTATTCGAAGGAGAGACTGGTGGTTTCGAGGCAGAGAAAGCATGAGAGCTCGTGTCTGATCACAAACTCGCTGGACTCACCTATTGACGAAAGTTACTGAGTCTTTCATGGTCCAGTGCCATCAGAACGAAACTAGAAGCACATCGCCAAAACGGGCGTACTAAAAGGTTTTTTTTTTGGTTTACTTTTTCGTTGCAATGTGTGCAAAATTAACTATTTATTAATATTTATGTATGTATAGTATGTTTGGTTAATTTTATGCACTTTATCATATGTATTTGCAAGTGTATTTTATGTAGTATGGTCCAGAAAACGGTGGAGTGACGATTTGTCTATGGACCCATGGAGAAAATCTAGAAAGAGCTTTTCTCAGCAGTGGGACAAAAGAGCATGATAAAAAAAAGTATTTTTGTTTTAGATACCATTTGTTTGCTTGATTTAGACCTAGTGCACCGTCTTAAATTTATCTGTCTGACCGTGTGGTTGACTGGTAGAGAGTGCCTCTACGCATTAAGTCCGCCATTTGTACTATACTTTTGTGCCTTGAAGAATAAATAAATAAAGGGGCAAACGGGTTTTTATGTTAGTAGCACATCGGGGTCCAGAATTAGGCGAACTGATTTGACAGTTGGTTGCACACTAATGTCGTCACGTTTTGCTAGTGCTGTTAATATCGATGTTTAAAAAGACTGACATTAAAAAAAATGCATAGTGGCGCCACCTAGGCGCGGAGAAGGCAGGCTTCGGGCATCTCCGCACGGAGATGCCCGAAATACACATCACTAAACTTCAGTCGAGGTAGTCACCCATACCGCCCATATTTTAAAACCTGCAGATCCTGGAACTTTTCACATTACAATTACAAAACGCAATAGCATGCTGTTGTTATTCTATTCCAACGTTGATTTAACCAATTTGCATTCAGCAATTGTATACTACACGGTCATTAAATTACATTGTACGTTCTTTGCAACTAACCTGTAATTTTATGGTGCTTTTATGTCGTTCTTAAATTAGATATTTGACTACCCACTTGTGCTTTCACTTTTGAGTTTTGCATGTGAGATGTTTTGTTGAGATGCACAAAAAACTTCACTTTCATAATCATTTGAATGGCATGTTGGCGCAGTTGATAGCGAGTGATCCTGTCTTTAACACCGAAAAAAAAGTTCTTAGGTTGGGTTGCACCATCTGACTTTAACGATGACAAACATCAAAATTTCAGTTAAAGTTACCGGTTAGGCCCAAAAATGACGTCAAATTGTCAAATTTGACAAAAACTTTAACTTTAACTTCTACTATGGTGCAACTTACCCTTAATAGTTTAGTACCAATAGTAATTAATAATATAACAGCGCCATCTAGCTCCAAAATATGATAATTAAAGCTTGTGTTACATAAGGGATAGACAATAGATGAACATACATTCTTTTATAAATATAAACTTAATATAGGTCCATAGAAAACACCCAGACCAATACAAACAGACATGTTCATGCACACAAATGTTTGTAATGTGCGGGGGTCGAACCCGCGACCACTGGTGCAGTAGCCCACTTCTGCCCCATTACACTAAATCGGTCGTGAAACAAAACACTTACTTCAACTCTGGCCGGAACACCTTTGTTTACGTTGGGGAAATTCATTACGAATAGCCGTCCTTCGGGGTACGGACGGGTTATGTCGGACTCTCCACTGAGAAGGTGATAACCCAGTGGCCTACCGACTAAAAACCCCCCCACGACTCCCTCTCATCGTCCATGGTGGAGGGAATGCGGTGACTTGCACAAAGCCGACTACGCTTCCCTCCGGACGGAGCCCGCCTTACACGGCGGGCAGGAAGCAACCCCCCACTCATGGTGAGGGGTGGCCGGAACACCTGCTCTGTTATCATTATGCAACTAGCTTACCTCTCAGGTAATGGTAAACGACGACAAAAACCCAAAACCCGGAGAACGGCAATAGACTCACCTCAAACCCCGCTGGGTTTTAAATGCGAGGTGTGGGCTTCTGAATGTTTCGTTAACCATAACAGCAACGGTCGGTTTGCCTCTGCCGGCTACCCATCATGGTATGAGCTGAACTATTCTCAGCTTCTTGAGTCTGTGTGCTTAGTGTACGTTATTTTGATAGCTAAGTATTATTAATCTTAATATACCTTCACCTATGTATGCATTTTAAGCTGCATTTTAAGGCTTTAGGCTTTTTTTAGGCCTGTTCACCTGCCTGTTCTAGTAACCGTAAAATCGTAAAGAAAACCTCGCGTTTGTTGCGCAGCGTACACGCCGCGATCTCGCAGCAATAGTTCCGCTATGAGATAATCGTTGCGATAGCACGCTGCGAATTCGGGCGGTATCGCGGCCGGTGAACGCTTCATCCATCAGTCAAATTCATAGCTTCGCGACGTGATCGCAGCGTTTATTTCATCGCCGAACTATCGCTGCGAGATCGCCTCGCCGTGATATCACTAATGTGAACAGGCTCTAATAGTAAAAATAATCATTGAAAAATACCTAGCAAAGCGGCGAATAAATACCATACCTTTTAGTATTGTGTGAATACAAATAAATCCATAAATAATTTCTTGTATCTCATTAGGTTTCTCTACGAGATCTTTCACTTACTAACCTGTCGAAGTAATTTATGGCCAAGTAGGAGCAGTAATAAAATATTCCCAGTACGGGTTTTAACTAGTTGTTTTCTCTATAGAAGTTGGTTAGTTTCCTTTGTACCCAAGGCTCAGAATCCGATAATAATCATCTGGCTTTGACCCTTTAGGCCAGCAGAGAAACCCTGGCTTAGTACTTACTAGAATTTTGATTGAATATTGCTTTTTGTTATTATTATGGACGTATTGGGTGATATCTTTGGTTCTTCGTTAATTAGGTTATTTTAATATGGCAGACGATCTGTCTTATTAATTAACTAAATAAAAAAGACATTTGTGGGGTTGAATGGAATACCTAATTGTAACTGTGTCTGAATCTTTTTATGTACGGTGGCCGGCACATCACGCTACCCATTTCCGGTCAGTCCTAATTGCTTCAATGCAAAGAAATGTCATTTGGCAAGAGCGAGAGAAAAAACGGAAATGGGGTAACCTGATGTGCTGTTGACTGTACATATGCTAACTGATTTCTCAAAGACGCATTTGGAAAAAAACTGTGTCTTTTAAATAGTACTGCCAGTCAATTAGTTAATTTTCTTTTGTCCGGTCACTTTCCTAACTGCTATTGTCTTTTATAACTGTTCCTTATTATAATCGTAAGATAGTGTCTCTGATCGAAAGATAGTGCCATATTTATTACTCAAAAGCTTTGAGGCTTATCGTGAATTCAAATATCCATCATATTTTTTTGCTACCTTTTGTTACAAAAGCATTAAAATATAAATAAATTTCGCTTAAGTTATTCCTTTGTGCACCTTAGAACCTACCTACTTAAAATGATGATACAGCGAAATTTCAATAAAAAATATATTTCTCATATCTTTTAAAAAAGGTAATTTTACAAAATTTCTGTTATCTCGTAGTCAATATCGTTCTTGTGCTTGCGAATAGCAATCAATCAATACAAAAACTAAACAATGCAGTGTTTTCTTGTTACAGTTACTCAGTTTTTTGCTTATTTGAACAATCTCTTCACCTCCTAACTTGAGTGTTATTTGGAAAGTATTGGTTTTATCGCACTATAGCAAAAAAATGCCATTTTCAATCACAAAGTCTGTGAAAACCGGTAATTTTAGTAGAGATCGAACTTTTTATTCAGCCTATGACTTTTATGATGAAAGATGGCTTAAACTTAGGCATGAAATGGATTATGGAATCAGTGACAAATGAAGACTTTCGACAGTAGTAATGAAAAACATAATTCAGAATGTCTATTTGTATGACTCATAAGGATGGTCTACTAAACTAATAGTTTTCGCAAGGCTAGAGTTCATGACATAACTATACTTGGACTTTTTTACTCAGACAGAATTTATTTATTCTTCAGGAAACACACAGTATTGTAATTATCTACAGTTAACAGTCACTCTATTTATTTATTTAAGCACACCAACAGCAAGAGTTCCACAAACATAAAATGAGCTTAGTTCTTATACATCAGCTAATTACAGGTATACATAACCTTACCAATAACAGTGGAGAATAAACTACACTTCAAAACACTTATAAATTTCACGAATAAATTACGGATTTTTAATGAAATCTGTAATTTCCCGCCAAGTTACCTGTCTTTAATCTGCACTAATTAGTAGGTGGAGGGTATCCCTTCATTGGCATAATGTGTTTTGTCCTAAAATGGATTGGCGTAATGAAATTGGCATAATTTATATATCATAATATTAATTTGGCCGAATTTGGTTTTAGCATAAAATGTACTGTGGCATAATTATAGTATTTCCTATATTAAATAGAGTAAAAGTAGGTTTAGGTGCGGCGAGGGTGGCGCTTGGGCCAACCGTACGCCGCTTTTTAATGACCTTATACATGTTTGAAAATTGATGCTAAAAACTGTTGCGCTTATCAGTATTATGCGAAATTATCATTAGTAGTAATTACATTATGCAAACTTATTTTATGTTTTTTGACAGTGAACCGTAAGGGAGATAAATATGTAGTATAGATCCTACCTACGCCACCACCAATCCTGTATCGTTCTTTTCTCACTATATTTAAAAGGAACTCAGCTGTAGCTCATAGATTAATTTTATAACCTACTTAAAAAAAACCGGATGTTTCGCAATACGACTTGTTCTTTTTCTTTAACTGAGCTGTTCTCAAAAAAGTTTATTGGTATTGCAATTTTATTTTTAGATATCAGAATGGACGTTGTTCTAGACGATACGATTCACTGTTATTGCCAAAAATAAAAATGCAAATAAACTTTCAATAATCACCGCTAATGTCTAGACTAGACATGTTAAATGGGCATGACGCAGCAGTTTTTTACCTAGACATTTTGCGAAATGTCTAACATGTATCAAGCATTAGAAGGGTTTCAAGAGTTTTTTTATTTTGATGTCGACACACATTAGGAAAGTGCTACACTCTTTTTGAATGTAATTGAAGACAAAAGATTTGAAATATAACGATAACTTAGGGTTTCTTTGTAATAGAATTGACCACCACTTCTTATTTGCTATTAATGATAATTCGTTCCATGGTGATAAATGTTAAGTAAAAAAATGAATAGATGGTTGGTATTATCATTTTTTTCAGTGCTTAAAGTGCTTTTTCATGCTTAGGTATACTGTGGAACGGTTATATCAGTGTTAACGTTTCTCGATTAAGGATTTGGGAGTCCCTTGAAGAAGAGGACGTTAAAAAAAGTTCCGTTTTTATTTCGCAAATAACCCAATCATAAGCCCACACGTGCTTGTAGTTTGGCCTTATGTTTATTCATCATGTAAACGCCTGCTTCCATATCTGTATGAGCAGCTACGCTTATGCAAATGCGATTGTGATTAAGCTTTAGCTTCTATCATGAAAATAATAAGTATATGTACTGAACCTCTGAGCTCCGACATTTCTAGCATACCTATATGAGTCCCAGAGCATTTTTCAATTTGCATAATTATAATTAATCAATCAGTAGGCGGACCAAAGTAAGCCTTCTTTTTTTCGTCTAATCTATTCAAAAGTAATCATGTCTTGACTACTCGCAAAAAATATCGTAAGTGAAATTATTGATGTACTTCATTCAAAATCTTTCATTCAGTAATTATTTTGTCAGTGTTTTCGTTATATTGTAATGGATAGTCGAATATTTATTTTCATCTTAGAGTTGTTTGTATAGGAGTGTAGCGTTCGTTCCCTTTTTTTTATGTAGTCACTAAACGAACAAAATTGGTAACAGAAACTTATTTTATTTGTAGTTTAACCGCAACATTAAATACTGCTGTTACAGTGCTTTTAGGTAAGCAATTAGATTTTAATGTTTTAATATCATTTGTCTGGTGTTAGTTATCAAATTGCCAAACCTGTTTACCGGTATTTGAGATATAAAACGGACTTCGTGATTGATCATTGATATCATTTATCTATTTTAAGAAAGAAATTAATAAAATACCAACTGTAATTAAAATAACACCTTTTTAAAAAAGAGTAACTGCTGAGTTTGTTGCCCGGTCTTCTTTTCAAAACCGGTGGTTGAGTCACATTATGAACATGGAGGTATTATTATTTAGTTTAAAGACTCAATGAATCCTTGAGAAAGAAATGTTAAATTTTATTTATCGTCCAACGCCAGCCTGGGTCACTTTAATTTATGTTTTCCATTAATAAAAAGTTAGCCTACGCTTGCCATTTTGTTTTTTTCAATCAGTTCAACATACTATCAAAATCAATTTGCAATGCTATACTTACACTTACACCATTAAATTTCATTTATTAAAATTAGCTTCCTGTGGTGAATGGTTAAGTATATGTATGAGCATGAAATCAAAAATAACAATTTGTCAGTCCCCATTTTTTATACCGGTCTTCTGACTGTTGGATAGGTACTGGTTACACACCGAACATATATGCAAAGATAAATCAATTTTGGTTTGCAATCCTACTCGGAATTGGTGCGAAGTAAACAAAATCGAGTCAGAAATGAGGAGGTTCGTTTAAGAACTGATCCGTTTAGCTAGGCCAACGGATAAGTAGGCTGGAGTGTCAGTGGGCGGAGTGCGTGGCGCGAAAAACTTGTGGCTGTTTTGGATTGGACACCATGTTCAGAATTACTCATCATGTGGCTGATAGTGATCATGATGATGATGATCGCACTGCGCAGCAACCGCGTCATTAAAAATATTATTTTCAAATAGTAATTTTTTTTTACCCGGGGATTTTTTCTATGAAAGAATACCGCACTAAAACCCCGGGGTGACCACCTTCCGCGCGTTTTCAGAGTTCTCTGATTACTTCAGTTAGAAACACTACCTGTAGAACCCTGACGCGCTGTGCCGGCTATCCAGCCATCCTCGTAGGAGTAGAATCCATTAAATAGCCCAACATGCCCCGAGACTATAAAGTAAAATATTTTATATTCGATAAAACGGTCCTCTTGATTGTTTAAACATAAAAGTATATATATTTGAGTAGTTTTCTTTGAATATTTATAACGTCTCGTAAGATATTTAGGTCTCTTACTAGATTATCTAAAAGTGCTCTCTGTGTTACCTCATCCTAAGATTAATTTTGCCTCAAATACCTGCATTGTGCTAATTGAATGGTAAATTGAAAATAAACTAAAATAGTAATTACGAAGTAAGTATAGACTAAATAGTTTACAACAGGTATCGATTAGCCTCATTATAATAATATGTTAACGGACTAAACAAAGCCGATCATAATGAATGCTTTAATTTTTATGTTGTTTGTAATCATTAACTTATACTAATAATGCTGGTTATTAATCTGCACCTGTTTTATTGTTCAAATAGGTTCAAACAATAAACGAGTTGAAGGTTGTTTCAAAGCTACTCTATTTAATAATCTATAACACCATCAACATCATTAGGCATTTACTGCTAAACATAGGCTATCCTCTGTTGTTATTTGGAGGGATGTTGGTGTTTTAATAATATCAACATGACGAACATCATCGTCGCTAGAAGTCAGTCGTTAAGCCTCGTCAGAGGTATCAGACCTCTTGGGGGCTTGATAACAACAACATTAAGGTTGCTCACTAACCTTACACCCCTCAGACAATCCGCACTGAGCCCGCATGCTGGCGTATGGCTCGTTCCACCTCATAGTTGGGTTGAGGCCTGTGCCCAGCTGCGGGTCGTATATAGGCCGTTTATTTGTTAATGTAACGTTACGAAAGTAAGTGATACTAAAATACTTACCTCAGGAATGTGGCTAACTCCATTGTGCTGTATGTAATTTAAGTAAAGTTTAATAAAGATACCAGAATTTATATTCGATCTCCACAATGGCGTTATCGTCATTAGTCATCGTTTTAGAAAACAACGTGATTGACGAAAGAAACTACAAGGCCTGATAATATTATGACTGAAAGTTATAGGTATTGTCAAATAGGTACAAACTTTTGTTTTCAGTTAAGGTTGCTGTCTCTTGGCTATAAAACAAATAATGATTTATCTCATTGGTTCATCATTATGTTCAAATTTCTAAGAATTTAATCTTTTCCGACTAATATCAAAATGTGCAATAAAACGTCTTAATAGCTCCTAAAATGGTTATTATTATTTTAACGACTCCACACGCAGTCATTATAAATGTAGTTTCATATAAATAACATAGTTACTATCCACACGCGAAAAGACTTTACTTTCAAACATAGTACAAACAGTTTAATAACACTTTTGGTACAATTAAGCCATAAAACGAGTTTCCACAGGTGTAACGGCTCATCGCGAGAGTGGGGGCGTGGAAAAGGCACATAAATAAGAAATAACATTAATGATAGAGTGGGGACCGTAACCGTAACTTGCGGGTCGGCGGACCACCTATTGGAGGCTTCGATGGGCTATTAATGAAAATACAACTCTTTGTTAACACTTTACGGTGATTGCTAACATAGAAACCATAACGATTGGGTTATAGCCAATGGTTTTAAAATAAAAAGACGTAGATAGGTTACTTGTGCTAAAGAAGTGGCACTTGAAATCAAAACTTCGAACGCCTGAGCAAAGCATTGACAGTTTGAGACGACACTGCGCAACATGCATCTGTCTCGCTTACGCTCTACTAGAGCGAGAGAGAGATTAATCACACTATCTTGTACAGACGGTCAAATTATAGGTACGTACACCAGGGGACAATTTTCGACTTCACATCAGTTCTGACATAACGCATCTGCCGCTTTTATATATTATTGGTTATAGCCTTAAATTACAATGGAAAGCCGTTTTAAAACACAGAAGAGTTATTTTCTTAGTGATAAGATGTATTGTCTCCTGAGTTCGTGGGAAAATCTATGAATATAGAATTAGCGTAGCAATATAACACTAAATAATATTGTGTCAGATTTATGACTAAAATGCCTCTTTTTACAATGTATCTGGTATGTATGTTTTTTAAATATTTATTGCGTCGTAAAATCATGGGTACCTAACAATTATGGAAATAAAATCCTGAGTAGGTAGCTAGAGCTCATTAGAAGCTATCACTTCTTTGTAGAATGGTTGCGTGAAACGGACTGGTGAGATTCAATGTGTGAAAGGAGTTTAGATTAATGAAGAGCAGTCGGAGGCAGAGTGACAAACCATGAAGAAGAATAGTTTAAGGAGTTATTTTGTGTTTTTACTACTAGCGGCCGCCCGCGACTTCGTCCGCGTGGACTAAAATTGAAAAGAGAAGTATTTTTTTGTAATAAATTGTAGCCTATGTGCTATTCAGATGTATAAGCTATATTATTGTGAAGTTTCACTCAAATCCATTGGATAGTTTTTACGTGAAAGAGCAACACGGCACATCCACACATACAAACATTCGCCTTTGTAATATTAGTAGGATTAGTTGGATTATTTGTTATTTCATTGCGTTCTCAGTAGTTGTCATTACTGGCCCATGTTTAAATTCAAATTCAAATTCAATATTTCTTTATTCAAGTAGACCAATAAACAGTACTTTCGAATCGTCAAGAATCTTAATTTTAACCACTTAATAAACATACACATAATAATACAATATATAAACGATACTTAAAATACATGCACATAATGTGACTCTACCACCGGCGTCGGAAGGTTGTTTCTACTGAGAAGACCCGGCAAGAAACTCAGCAGTTACTCTTTTTAAATCGTCCAATGTTTTACAATACAAAGTGAATGTTTGAATAAACCAACCAAGTCATACAGTTTTGACATGAAAATAAATAAAACAGGAAATTAACAAGTTAACTTAGGTAAACTAAGTAAACTTGAGCAGACCAGTTCCCGAAGGTGGCACCTGTTCACAAGTTGACGTGTGAGCCAGCCATCATCCCACTCAACCATATTTTAGGGAATGGAATGACCCGTCACACAACGCCACCACCCCAGAAACATTTTAGTGAGCATGACTAGCTCGAGTTACTCATAGTAAAACAAAAGACAAAAGAAGCTACTGTAAGTCTAAACTGTAGGACTGAGTGTGATTTTGAAGTTATATAATGCAAGGCTGTTGGGTAGTTTATAGGAAACAATATAAATTCACAAGAAACAAACAAATCAAATGTTAGTCTAAACTGTGGTACAAAGTATGATTTGGAAGTTATACAATGCAAGGCTGTTGGTGAGTCTATGAAAAACAACATAAATATAATAATTTTCTTATTAACTGTGGTTATGTTAGGAGCAAACAACAAAAATAAAGTTATTATAACGTTTGTTTCCAGACGTTGACGTCCTCTAGGTAGTCCGACGTCTTGTAATAGGCTCGGGCCACCAGCGTTTTTTTGACGTAGTCCTTGAACCTGTGAAGAGGCAACTGTTTTACATTATCTGGCACCTTGTTATAGTATAGTATACCTTGCCCCCAAAAAGAACCTAGTACTTTCTGTAACCTAAACAGCGGAAGCACCAATTTATTCTTTCCCCTAGTATTCCTGTTATGAATGTCGCTTTTAGCAGTGAATTTACTAATATTTTGTCGGACATGTACGATACACTGAAATATGTACTGAGAAGCTACTGTAAGGATTCCTATCTCTTTGAACAAATCTCTAAGCGATTCCCGAGCGCCAAGTTTATAAATTGATCTAATAGCTCGTTTTTGAAGGATAAAAATTGAGTTTATTTCTGCCGCTCTGCCCCAAAGTATGATGCCATATGACATTATGCTATGAAAGTAGCTGAAATATACTAAACGAGCCGTTGCAACGTCAGTTAACTGCCTTATTCTTTTTACAGCGAAAATAGCAGAACTAAGCCTTCCAGCAAGAGTCGATAGATGGGAACTCCACTGAAGTTTGGAGTCAAGCGAAACCCCTAAAAATACGGTTGACTCCACTAGCTTTAGCGTATCTCCATTCAATAGCAAATTGGTGTTTACGTTCCTAACATTGGGAAGCATAAATTTGACACATTTGGTTTTGCTAACATTTAGCTGCAAATTGTTCATAGTGAACCATCTTTCTACCTTTGCAAGGGTGTCATTTACATCGTCAAAGTTGTCTTTGGTTCTGTCAATGTTGAATATCAAAGAGGTGTCGTCCGCAAATAAAACAATCTTGCAGAAGTTCTCCACATAAAAAGGTAGGTCATTAATATAGATTAAAAACAAGAAAGGACCCAAAATGGACCCTTGTGGGACCCCTATCTGGACAGGAGATCCAGAAGACAACACTCCATTAACATTCACCTTTTGAATTCTCATATTTAGATAAGACACGATCACTTGTAGAGCAGCACCTCTGACACCGTAGTGCTGCAGCTTGAGTATGAGCGTTTGGTGATCAACGCAATCGAAGGCTTTTGACAAATCACAAAAAATGCCGATAGCATTTTGTGATTTCTCCCAAGCTCTGAAGACATGTTTGATCAGTGCAATGCCAGCATCCGAAGTAGATCGGCCTTTTACAAAACCATACTGTTCGCTATGAATCAGCTTATGTTCGCTAAAGTGTTGAACCAGTTGTTCATTTAAAATTTTTTCAAAAATTTTACTTAGGGCTGGTAGAATAGAAATCGGTCTAAAATTACTAGGATTGTGTTTACTTCCAGTTTTAAACAAAGGTATGAGCTTACTATGTTTCATGAGGTCCGGAAACACCCCTTCATCAACACATCCGTTAAAAATAGTTGCTAAGTAGGGTGCAATAACATCTATAACACTGCAAAATAACTTTACGGACATGCCATACAAGTCACTTGTGTTTTTTATATTTAGTGACCTGAAGGTTCGGACGATATCAGTTGAAGTTACATAATGAAACCTAAACATAGTTCTACAGGGTGAGACGCTATTCCCTAGCAATTTCTCAGCTTCGGCAGAAGAAGAATTGAGTGATGAAGTAGTTATTATAGGTATATTTGTAAAATAGTTCTCGAATTCTTCAGCCACTTCAACTTCTCTTGTAACAATTTTGCTATTAATTTCAAGCGAAAACGAAGTGTCGCGTGGCTTAACTTTCCCGCTCTCATGATTAATTACATCCCAAGTATCTTTTACCTTGTTCCTAGACTCAACTAATTTACGTTTGATATACAATGATTTTGCATGCGTACATACTTTTTTGAAAAGCTTAGAGTAGTTCCTGACATAGCTAATGAAAGAAGGACAATGGTTGTCTTTTTTTAAGTCGTATAGTTCGTACATTTTATTCCTACTTTTGTAGATCCCTGGTGTGGCCCAATCACAAAATGTGATTTTATTTTTACAGTTTTTTTCCGTCACAGGAAAGTTAGAATCAAACTCTTGTTTTATGCAGCTAAAGAAACTTTTGTATTGTGAATTTGGATCACCTATTTTATAAGAGACCAAGGGTAACTTTGCTGCTATATTATTTCTGAAATTTTCTAAGCGAGTTTTTAGAATGGGCCTACAGGTTATCTTTTTTACAGTATTGTCTTCATCGGAGGTGTCTTTCACGGATACCATCTGCCCACAGTGATCAGAAGTTAAATTAGTGATGACCGATTTATGGACAGGTAAACAGTCACAAAAAATGTTATCCAAACAAGTTGCCGTAGAGGACGTAATTCTCGTAGGCTCTCTAAATTGGTACTCAAGATTAAAAGATTTAAACAAAAATATTAATCTCATACACGACGAAGAATTTTCCAACAGGTCCTCATTGAAATCACCGCAAACTATAATATACTTATTCTTAGTGGTTACTTTTTGGAGGGCGTCCTCTAGCACAGCTTCAAATGTGTCAAAGTCGCTCTTCGGGGGCCGGTACACACAAACTATAATATAACTCTCGAGTTCTATACAAGACAATTCGACGATTCGCTCGACTGAGAGGCCTACTATGTCTTTGCGCTCTTTGTATTTAATTTTATTATTAACAAGTATTAAGGAACCACCATGAATGGCAGTTCTCCTGACAAACGCGCTAGCTACCTGAAAATTATCTATATTAAATGTCTGATCATTAAAATTTAACCAATGTTCCGTGATACATAAAATGCTAATGTCAAGATTTTGAATAAACAATTCTATTTCTAACTTTTTGCCAGCTTAGCCACCTTGAATGTTTTGATGTACTATATTGAGATTAAGATTACTTGACTTGGCCTTTGTCTGCCCTCTTAGTTTAAACAAGAGGTTGTCTGAGTGTCAGTTATAATTACAGGAATTAGATTACTATTCCAATGTGTATAAGAATTACTATCATAAGTAACATTAGAAATACTAATCACTTTGTGTGATAACAACATAGCAATCTTGCTTTTGAGTTTTGCCGACAGGTGGACTGCACCCAGAGTCATCTTAAAGCTAAGTTGACTAGAATGACTAGATGGTATGATTTTATTCATGTCAAAAAATACAAAAGCGTCACGGTGACGACAAGTCAAGTTATACATCATGATGTTGAGGTCGTAAATCCGTCTGTTTTGTACAGCAGTTAAGTCCTGTGAGTATGGAAAAGCACCCAAAATGAATTTGCATTTCTTCTCTTTTTGTAGTTCTAGCAGCGTGGCAAGCGCTTGGGACATATTGCGCTTACTACACCCTTCACTGTCGCCACATAGAACTATAACAGTTGTGTCGCTGCTTACAGTACACAGACTTAGTTTTTGTACTATACTAGTGTATTGCAAACCTGGATAACAATAGCTGATCACCTGGTGGTCAGTATTACATTTAATCAATGAGGCAAGACCTTGCCCTATTTTGTCAGACAAAATTATGATATTATTATTTTTATTCAATGTAGGTAGTGAGTCATTGGTCCTATTTCCTATTAACATGTTGGACACACCTGTGTTATCTGAGTTGCATAAACTATTATTAAGTTTGCACTGGGATGAGTCAAGGACAGGCTTATTACATAACTGTTCCTCATTTTGACATGAGCAGCAGTTGTTGATTTGCTTATTTGTCAATGACTCAAAACGCTCAGCATTATAACTAGCCATATTAATCAGTTCATCAGCAGCTAAGATGTGTTCATTAATTTGCCTCTGAGATATAGCATATTGACTCTGGAGGTCTATGAGTTGACTCTCCAGTTGCCTAGTTTTCAATTGGAATTCTCTAGTTTCATTTTCATGTGTTACATTAATTTCTGATAGTTGGACTTCATAAGATTTTAATTTGCCAACTAAGCTGCTGTTTTTTGACCTAAGAGAGGTCAAATTGTTATAAATTTGAACATGATTTTGTTTATTAATTAATTTTTTAGTTTTTTTTATGAAGCGATTAACTTTGATATATTTTTTCAATCTATTCCTACTTAAAATACAGGTTTTTTTCCCTGTACTAAACTCATCACAAGTGAGGTCAATTGTGGGATAGAAGCTCCCACAATGCAAATCTGTGTTGCTTAGTAACTCATCGGATGAACTCATATGAGTAGCATTTAATTGATTCGCAGACATTTCATGTTGGAGGTTACTGATCTCTTTTTGTGACTGACACAAGGTAACCTCAAGCTCATTAATACGACTGAGGGCTTGTTCGTGTGTGTTGCCGCATCCTTGGAAAGACTCCACAGCTTCCTGCAAGTGAACACATTGCTCGGCCACATCCGTATACTTGGCATGGAGGACAGCCATCTCATTTTTCAATATTGTATTTTTGTTGATAATGTTCAATATTTCTTGTTCACTGTCTTCTCTTTCTCGGAGTAGATCTTCATTTTGTTGTTTCAGACTAGTCAAATCAGCAAGTGCTTGTTTGAGTTTAATTTCCATTGTTTTAGTGCGGGTGGCCATGGCAGTATGGGTTAAACTTGCAATTGGGAAACTCTTAGTTCACACCCAATCACCTCTCTCCGCCCTAATGCAATAATAGGGCAGCAGATGTTCTGAAATTAATGGATTAACTATCAGTTTGCTAATTGAATACTAACTTACTTACTTACATATAATTTTAAAACAATGATGAGGGTTAAAGTGTTCTCAACTTTCACTGCAAATATATAAGTAGTGATTGCCTTATGAGTTGGCTATTTAATGAACAAATTGTTGAAATAAGTAACATAAAACAAAATATGATCACATAACCCTACTTTTTACTAATATTCCAATCCTGTGATATCTGTTAACAGATAGTGTCATAAAGTACTAGACTACACATAAAAAGGCACAAGAGGCAGTATAAGTAACATAAAAACAATACTTCCCCTGTAAATTCGTCCGTTATGTATCAAAATGGCTAGTATGACAACTAGCCGGTCGGCGAACAAACCAGTCAAATTATTTTACACACTGCTCTTCAAACTAACTTGGTTATAAACTGTAGTTTCATAACAGTTTATTAATACACTTTATTGCAAAAAAGACTATGAAATACGCGTATTTGTATTAATTTTATATAAAATTAAAATCAGCTGACGAAATCACGTCTGACAGTTACGGGTTTTTTTTTTTAATTTCAATTTACGATATCATGTATTAAGTTGTAATGAAAATATATATTTTTATTTTCTACAAAACCAAAATAACTACGACCAAAACCAGGATTTCGGTTTTAAGCTCTGAATAAGCGCCAGTGCTTACCATCGGGGAAAGTTAAAACTTAATTCGCCTTATCATAGTTTGCCGCTACTACTATTACGATGGTTAAGGTCTCTTACCTTGATTTTGTTTTAATTGTGCCTTTTAACATAAACAAACGCTTTACTCTTTAACAGTTAGATATTTTCAAAAAGCGAATCTGCATAATTTCCATAGATAAAACATAAGGAGTGGATCTCTCCGAATTTTGGACCTTGCGTAAAAGCGAGAAAGTGTAAAATTACATCTCATTATAAATTGCGGGAATTTGCGAAATTACTCAGTAGTCATCTTCTCGGAAAGTTAGCAATTATTGTTTATCCAACCGTTTGTAACTTCGCACTACGTGCTCCAAAATTCGGCAGTTACCTTGAACCACGAAATACCGTTGCAATTTTAGACGTACTGATAGACGAATAGACACGCGTTTAGCCCATATATGCGCAGAACTTTGTCGGCTCTTTTCATGACTTTCATTTATTGCATCTCTTACGAGCTGGAAGGAGCGTAGAAAAAGGTTGGCACCGCTGGCACGAAAACGACCCCATGCGCATATATGGGTTAAAGGTGTGTAGAAAAACCAGGCCCAGGGTGGTTAAGAAAGGCCTGGCTTGGAGACAAATGTAGAGCATCCACAATTTAGATAGGTGGGTCAAGATCACATAATTTAGGTGGGCTTAGGATGCCTATAGGGCCATTACTTGCCATGGCTGAACCGGTAAAACCCTAAACAATTATCCCTGGACATTAAATGCCACACAGCGCCATGCCAAACAGATTGCGGATTGCGGAGCCAGGCTGACAGATGCAAGGACAGTTGCACAGATTTTGGGACATTGATGGTGTGGACGATGCTGCTTGCGAGTGTGGTCCCTCACCCACCACCTGCCAAAACAAAACAGCAGCAGCAGAAACAGCTGTTTTCTTGATGATTTAACTTGTGGCAATGAACATGCTGTGAAGGCGGCGCAATTTTGGTCACAAATAATTTAATGTTGCTATCGACAGTATAAGGATAAAGTGAGTGTCAGTAAGCAGGCATCTTGGAAGACCACAGTAAGACATATTGTAACTGATAATATTGTTATTTTAATTGAGTATACAGAAAATTACAATGCATGCAACAATTTGCGAGAATTACCAATTATTATTGAACTGTAATTTACTTAGTGCATGTTTCTCAAGTTGTTCCTTATAAATCATTAAATAAATCTTGTTGGGTGGCATACAGGCATGGCTGCTTGATGTTACACCGACCCTAAAAAAACCTTTTAATATTTTAAGTATCCAGTAAATCAACTTAATGATAAAGATGTCATTTATAGCTCAATCTAAACATGAGCTTTGATGACGAGTCGGAATCTCGACCGAGTACTTACGGCATAAATCGATAAATCATTTTCTACGTTCTCGTGCGCACGATTTTGGCAGGTGAATGTTCGTAGTAAAAGCTGGTCTATGAAGCACTCACGTTAACTCAGGTCAGTAATGGCTATTCTGATTCAAAACTGACAGAAAAGTATCCTATGAAGACACTTGTACTGGCCGCGTTTTTATTGTTAACTACTTAACTGTCTCGACAGACGTTGTTCTCTCGTCAAACATTAGTGTTTAGCAGAAAGAAATAGTTGCTAAGAGAAAACCAAATTGTGGTTTTAAATATATTCCTAACGTTTTTCATGTTTACTCACCTTTCCAACATTCCCTGAGCTTTAGCGATTATTTCAAGAACAATTATTTCGAATGAAATGCTGTCTGTTAAAGGACTCCTGAAGTCCTGATATATTGATATCGTCACACCCAATCATGAGAGCTGCAAGATCCCACTACTGGGGTGGAAGGTATCCTCCAAACCTTTCCATTGCGCCCTTATCCTCTGCAAAATCTACCATTTCCTTGAGTAGTTTAGCAGGTCATCATACTAGCGTTTTTTAGGCCGTCCCCGTCGGAGATGGCCATTTTGGAGATTACCCAGACTATGCTGTGCGGGAAATTCAAAATCGTAATTCTGTATCTTGAAATACAGTTCAAGTGGACGAAGTTAGCTCAGTTCGTTTCTTTTATGCATATTTATCAGGAAAAGTACTCAAAAAGATTAACCACTTAAAGTTGAGATTGGGCGTTCCGTCAAAAAGAAAGGTTAGATTGACATGCGGATAGGGCCCTTCTAGCAATGCGCATGCGCGAGCCGTTGATCGTGATCAAGTACATAATATCGTGGTTGATGTTTTTGGAAACTACCAAACTGTTCTGTTATATAAGACAAAGATCTAAACAAATTCAGTGAAAGTCCGATACGGTCGAGCGGTGATGTTTTCGTTGCCATAGCTCTGCCTTGTTTTTAGTGTACTTTTTGAATATTTTTTCTCTGTGGTCATTCCGTTCACCTGAATCAAGATCGTGGTAATGACCCGACGAGTCTGGCACTGACGGATATTTATGCTTAGATTTTTACTATCGTTTTTATATAAGTACGCTCTGATTCATATGAACTCATTTGTTTTAACTTACCACGCTCTTTTAACCCTTTTACGGGCATTTAGACACCCTGGATATTTCATTGGATTCAAACCTTATTCCATCAACATACGTTTCATATTATGGTGGTGGCTATTGTTACTCTGCCTTATTGAGGTTCAACACCTTTAAACCAATAAATGATTTTATCATCATCATCGGCAGCCACACCACGTCCACTGCTGAATATAGGCCTCCCCCATAAATTTCCAGGGCGGCCGGTTGTAGGCGGCCTGCATCCACCGAAACCCTGCGAATGATTTGGTCTCTTTAATTTTGCAAACTTTTGCGAGTGACAGAGAATGTTTCTTCAATTAAACAAACATTCACTATTTCACGTCTCACTGCCGTCACTGTTATTAAGCCGCCCTAAAACTAGGTCTAAAGGCTGCCATCTAGCCATGTCAGCCCAGCCGGGACCAACTGCCTAATTCCGAAGTACGGAAGGGCTGTTTTCTTCATTCGTTTTGAATTCCCGGATACACGAGTGTTGTTTGCTTGTTCATTGGGTCATCCGGCTTGTTAAAGGTGTTTCTTTCTTTTCATCGATCTGTTGTATTCGAACTTCAAAGTATTTTATGTTTAAAACTTTCGTATGCATCTGTACTTAAGATATTTTATTTCCGATACCTATTCGTTCTATTTTGAACTAGAGTAACAACTCAAAAAGTGGCTCAACGCGTGATGAATCGATCGAATCGTGAATATTGGAAATTACATCTAGATCGGACGATCATTATCGCCCATATTTCATTATCTGTGATTGCCTTTTTAGAGTGCTTCGTATAATTAAACAGTACAACTTACGTTTCCGTTGTTAGTAAAGGGGTTTGGTTTTCATTAAAATTAATTGCGCTAGAGTTAATTTTGCAATTATAAATTTGGTTCGCTTGCTATTTATCATATACAGGGCCCAAAGAACTGTAAATTGATCTTTATGATTGATTTAAAATAAGTACTTAAAGTACTTATGATGATGAAGCACATAACTACTTCTGCCAAAAAAAGAAAGGTAAAAAAGGAAAAGGGAGAAAGACTCCTCTTCAGTTTGGCTAGATGGCCACGTCTACGTCAGATCTGTTAAAATATTCTCTCCTAAACTAGTTAGATAGACACAGCTGTATACATACTACAGATTAAAAAGGAACACCATAAAACAAAGTCCCACTGGTTAGACCCCCTAGCACTAGTAAGTAGTTGATAGTACTCCTAGGCCATTGTCGCCCACGAACCAGTCACTCTATGGGATTACTACACAAAGTTAAAATGCGGAGATTGTATGTCAGTGGAAACAAAATTTAGAGAGACATGAAACTTAAATGAGGTTCAACAAAAATTGAAGTGGTGGAAACACAAATAACACCTACCAGTTCAAGCTTGACGTCAATGTTAATCCTGATCGCACGTTTCCAAGAATAAAAACCTGAATTAGTATGCAGATGGAGGACATAGGGGAGAGCTATACGTGTAGATGACCTGCATTACAAACAGCAGCAGTCTTTGTCTTGGAATGAAGGATTTCGTTTCCCCTATAACGTGCGCTTAACTGTTTGGAACGCCAACTCCTTGAATTGCACTTTCCTGGTTATGTTAACACGAAGGATCCTTATATTGTTTGATTAATATGTTAGGCCTGTGTTCACAATATGAGAATCTAAATGAAATGATTTTTTTTTGCTGGAGCCGCTCTTCTAGAGCAGTTTCGCAGTGTGCTTAACGTATCAGCAGCTCGTGAACTGCAAGGACACATCGCATCTGATGAGTCCATGGACTGCAGTAACCGCTTACCACCAGGCTGTCGACAAGTTTGTATGCCATCGTTGTTGCATAAAAGCAAAAAAGTCGACTCTATATGGAGACTCCAACGGGTGCACTATTGTCCAATTGGTGAGACAATAATCAACAGTAATATCGTGGCTAATATGTCTGGTGAAGCACTGTTATTCTTAATACCATAAATTTCTGCTATATGCATCTTCAGTGCTCTCAAGCCATTTCGACAGATCACCACTAACATGTAGAAAACCCATTGGACATAACACAGAACCTTGTGGGACGCCAACATTTTCTGTCCCTTTCTGAAAACAAATGCTGTCAACTGGCAAGACAAATGCTCTCTTCAGTCATTAGTACGCTTTTTGTCTGTCTTCTAATAAAGTTGTACGAGTTGTAATCAACTTGTTGATTAAGATGCGGTTGAGATTTGTGATTACCCGTCATGGCGGCATGGCGGCGGCGTCGGTCACAAATTAAAAATAATTCGGGTTACTGGATCCGGATAGTTTGTGTTTAATCTAATTGAACTGTGTTGTTATTTCTTCTTTCGTGTTGTGCATATAAAAATGTACATTGGAAATCTGATTTAGTTTAGCAATTTTGTTAACAAATTTATTCGAATGTTTCTGTAGTGTGGTTGTTATTTTTGTAAATTCTGGCTGAAGCCCAATAAGTACCTATTTATTCATTAATTGTAACCTAGATCAACAGCTTTTCGTGTGTGCATTTACAGTTACACGACATAATGTAAGACCGTAAACGTTTCGCATCATCGTCTTATGACTTGTATTGAATCGTCAGCCATTAATTAAGTAGTATTTGGAACCCTTGAAACACTATACAATAAAAGTCCAGGATGTTCTCTTAAAGTGTCAGGTCAAGAGTAAGTACTTTTGCCGACCGGCGTGTGTGAAAGGATAAATGAGATAAAATCTGCTTGAATTGCTACAAAAAAACACTATTTATACAATTACACCGCGGTTAGTGTCATTTCTATTCGTATTCCCTACACGAAGCGCTTTCGAACTGTAATGCATTCAATGCATGCAGCCACTTCACCACTCTAAAATACAATGGTAACATCCAAAAAATTGTTATTGGTTCTACTATGACATCAGTTCTTTCTGACGTACAACAGTTACACTTACTTTCTTTTTTTGTGAAATGAAAAACTTTTGGCTTATGATAATGGCTACCCACACAATACTTCCCGTAATTTCGACCAATTTCTCCAAACATTACGTATCACGCATAATAGGCGGGAGATAGAAATACAAATCTGTCGCTTATAGTAGCTGACGTCACACTGATAGAAAGAAAGAAAGTCATGTTCAATTACACCTTTTGATGTTCAGTCCGAGCTACAATAGCGACATTGTCGGACATCGAACGACCACCAGAGACGCCATTCATGTCAAAAATCTGTATACATTAAGGTTCACATTACTGGCTTCCAAGCATAGGTTTCATAGCTACTTTCACTTGTTTTTGTTTATGTACAACATTGTTTTTCACTTAGGGCTATTTATTTTTACCGGATAACGTAATCGTTGATTAAAGCTTTATTTGCAAAAGAACTTTTTCACTTAGGGCTATTTACATTGAACGGATAACGCAATCTTTAATTAAAGCTTTATTTGCAAAAGAACTTAAAATATACCAAAATGGACTTTATTTAGCCATTTAGGCCTCCAGGGAGCCGGTTCAGAATCTTGGGATCGACTCATTCGATTAATTTCATTTTAAAGATAGGAAAACCAGAAAAAAAACAGAAAAAGACATTAAAAACAAAATGAGTATTCATTTCATTTTAGGTTTTAGAGCTTCATTCAAATAGAGCCAAAGGCCTCTAGTATTTATGAACGAATACAATACAGGCACCATCCACTCATAATAAAATAAATTGACAGAATCGTTCTAAGTAAAACGGTTGGTCGGAATCGCCCTTACGCGCGTATTCAAAAGAACGTTGCTTAGCCAAAATTTTCGATAAACTGCATTTTAAAATTCTGGTCATATAAAACGTTTTACTTATGAGGATTTTGAAGCTTAGTAAAAAATAAGTTATGTAAGAAATTTTTACAAGCTTAGAAAGTAGTAAACCGTGAAAAATGGCTTATCGATTTTGACCGGAATCTACTAGTGATTGCACTCTTTATCATCAAAGAACAAGATTTTGAAAAGTCTTGAAAATGGCAAAAGTGTTGAAACACGTCATGTCATTATTCAATTTCGCCGCACAGACATAATTTAAATTAAAAATTTTTTTTTTTCTTGGTGTACTTTTGAAGTCATATTTGACCGATGTGTTATCTTCGACCTTTAAAGAATAAATGCAAGACAATGCACGTTTAAATGATGTTTCATATTAAATGGAAGAGCGAGGGCATCTTTTGAAATTACCGCAGGCAGATATAAATAAATGTGAAAAGAAGGCGCAAATTAAAGTGTCCGTTGTCGGGATTTCGCCACCTCTAATAAATTAAATAAATGCCTTTGGCAACCATTGACATCGATACTGTAATTGTCCGGTCAGAAACCTATCATTTTATTGTTCATAAAGTTAGTAATGTATGTGGGGTCGGAGTACGAATGAAATGTAGGATCTGTTGACCTGTAGGTAATAATTAATTGCAATAAGAATTTAATTGAGATTAAAAACAGAGCGGCGTCTTTTATGTTCATACATATTTTTAATGTCGTTTATACTTTTGAAATCGTTTGTCCTCAAGGATATCAACGCACAAGAAAAACTACTGAAAGTAGAGTGCGGACATTTCGCACATAGGCTTACTTTAATAACCTCCTCCTTTTTTGAAGTCGGTTAAAAAGTAAGCGGAAGCTAATAAATGTTTTTTGGAATATTTAACTTTTATGTAGAAAAATGGGATAAGTAACTTTGTATGCTAGTCTTTGTTTTTATAATCGGCATTTACTAGTCTTTGACTAGTCTTCGTTGATCAAATATTTCACTGTCTTTCTTCACGAAACCCTATGAGGAAGTTGGAACTAACATCTATTCTATTGTCAACTGTACCATCGGGAAAATTGGACTAATTTTCTAAATACTACCGACTTGTTAAACTGCAAAAAAACTGATTGTAGTCTAATATTTATAAACGGTCTATTTACGTCGCATGACAAGCCTTGCTGTGATTGGTCACGGCATGAGCCCTGTGGGGCACTTCACGCCGCTCGCCTCTGGTCACGGTAGGAACCGTTACTGATGGGGATCTTCTAACAAGATTCGTGACGCACGCACTCAAACTAGATTGAATAATTACAACTCAATCTGCTCAAAAAATATACTGTTGTTATCTAAACGGTGCGGAATTGGCTAGGTGGGAACTCTACTTAGAACGATACGTAAAATCTGTTCAACTGTTATTAAACCTAATTGCATATTTTTTTTAGATAGTAAAATAATTTAAGACCACCTCCTTTCATGTTTAGTTCTTTAACAGCTTTGATATGGTTGGAGCTTTTATATGCTTTATCAAAGTACAAAACACTGGTGTACTTAACAACTCTTGATATAAGAAAGAGACCTAGCTCAGCGTCTTCGTCCTCACAATCGCCATGTTATAGAAAAACTAATATAATAATTTAATTAAGCAGGTTAAAACTGCGTGGCTCACTCTAGGGAGCCCGTGACACGTCACTAAAACGCTTTATGTTACAAGTTTTCCGTTTCTACGTTAGGTCGCCGGTAATATCCTATTTCTAATACATACTCCACCTACCTAATATCTAAACACCTGAAACAGACTTTCCATCATGTGAAAAGCGGTGAACACACAAAGATTCGACCAATGGGAAAGCGCGTTGCGTGCGGCTAAAAAAATATTACCAATCGTATTGGCGTATTCTTTTGTTGCTTTAACGTTCCCACCTTTCTGAAAAGCCTTTGTCATAATGATGTGCTTAAATAACATACATTCGAGATACGAAAGTAAAGCTTCGGGCGTTTGAAATAAATGTCGTTTTTACTTATTATTTTTTTCAATACAATATTGTTACTGTCTTAAAATTTAATCGACTTCGCTATATCGTTTTGCCTATAACTCACTGGTTCGTGAATGATGCCCAGATATTTCATTTTGCAAGCATTTCTTTTACTGTGCTATTATTTTTAATGGCGCCGTTGCGGGAGTTCAAAATTGTAGATCGGGAGATAAAATAGAACATTGCCAACAACAAGTAACTATTCTATCAAAATCAATCGATGATACAATCAATATCGGTTCATTTCGTTCGTTGCATCGAATCGATTTGCGATTCGACCGGCTCCTTCATTTATTTCGGCCCTTCGTGCAGCTTTCTCTGGTAGAGTCGATAATTTGTTTCAGTCCCTAAAAATCGATTTAGTTGATTGATGTATTGACCGTAGTATGCGCCAGCGCAGGGCATATCTTGAGCAATGCATACAACGTTATCGATAAACAATCGGTTTAGTGCAACATGATCGAATCGATTTACATTCCACTTACATGCATACCATTACGTCTGTTTTCATACGCGGAAGACATACACTTCAAGTGGAAAAAGAGCACAAGTAGAGGAGTGTTTTTTTCAGGAAAGCAAATAAAGTTTTTTTGGCAACATTTCTTCTCATGTCATAAATAAATCATTCTGAAAAGAAAGAAACTAAGGCAACAATAGAAATATCCTCTTTATGACAAAGCCTAGAGAGGTGACATTGGAATCCTTAGTACTTAGTTATCCCCTCATCCTAACGCTACTGATGTTGAAGGAATTTCTATGAACGGATTTGCTAAATTATCATTCAAGACCTGCAAAGTAGAATAAGCTTGCTGCTTTAAATAAGCGAGTGATTAGGCGTTTATTCGGCTTACATAACACCACATCGCCACTGAATATCAGGTGAGTGGAATGCCCGCCCCCATAGACAAAACATAAACTGCCGGTGTAAGTCCCACTGCTGGGCACAGGCCTCACCTCAACTGTGAGGTGGTGTGAGCCATACTCCAACACGCTGGCTCAGTGCGTATTGAGAGATGTTATCGAGCCGCACTACGCCCTCAAACTAGGCTTACCGACTGAAATCTAGCGACGTCAACCGTGACCAACCGCCCGATGCCCGGAAAATACATCTCTATATATTGGTAGGAGGGGTCACCCATCCTATTTCTGACCCGGCGTGTGTTGCGTTGCGATCGTTGCCGATCCACTGTCACAACTGCGCCACGGGCACCTCCAAAAAAGCTTGACTCTCTATGAATGTTAAAATGCTGGTTTGCAAACGCCTTCTTTATAACGATACGGTGATTTGACTGTGTCTAACGCGAGTTTATGGTGAGGCGGAGCTTGTAGTACTTATCACACCAAACGGTGGACGTCAACATCTTTTTTATTTCGTTAACAAAAAGATATAACTAGGTATTATAAAATAAATACTGTCGAATAAGCTAATACAGGACACGTGACTGTTGGTGTTAATCGTCTTATAAGGTGCCTTTTCGAATGACGCTGGGTTGTAAGTCTTGCTGGACCTTTGTCTGTTTAAAAAAAAGATGTAGCGTGTAAAAGTGTACTCTTGAGAAGTCATCGGAACCTGCAAACTGCAACCGCAGGCCGCAGTTACCGCGCTCCGCGGCAGCAGCTGCAGTGTTGCAGCGGTTTGCGGTCTCTGTGGGACTTGTACCCTTATGTACGTTTGGGACAATAGGGTGAGATGACTATGAGTCATTTTGCATTTTTTTATGTTCGCCAAGAATAATATTCGTATTCAAATCTTATTGTGAAACCACGATCGATATTTGTCTCAATATGAGGCCATAATAGGCCTGCAAACTTGGGTGGGCAAGCCCATTTTGAAAGTATTAAAGTTTCGTAAATAGTATCGTAATTTTTTAACCCTTACTATTATGAAGCAATTATGATAGGAGACCATTTTCACACACGCAATATTTAATTTAGTTGTCGAACAAAGTTCTTACCCTCTCCTTACAGAAAGAGTTAACGACACGTCATTATCACAGTCAAGTTTGTACGAAGCGTTTTTGGGCAAGTCCAAAAATGTGCATTTCAAATTGTGATATCTCAGGTAGTATTGATTCTTATGAAGCGATTATTTTAGGATTGTTTACATAAATGTAAGGTCTTTCGTTAATAAACAAAAAAAAATACAGTCATCTAGCCTATTGTTGTGGGATCCTCAAGGGTTTCAAAATATGGGTAAAACAAATCCACTACCTATCCCAGAATTAGTTGGCAGAATTACTAACCATTTCGCCTACGAAAGTAGCTTGTCTAAGGATGATATCATCATGGAGTCAAATAAAACATTAGGCGGATAAATGGAAGCTAAACCAATAATGACAAGTCATGATGATTTCAAAATTTACCAACTACAAGAATGTCCGTTTTAGCAATTCATGCAGTGTTCTACATAAAAAAACATATGTACACTGTACAGTCAGCATCAAAACAATATAATCTTGCAGTGGTCGCAAATATTTGAAATATTTGCGAAAATTATCCTTATTCTTATAGAATTTAAAAAAAGAGTTTCAGATTTTATTGACGCTATATACAACATTCCATTCTATGACTGTAGCATTGGAATCGCTTTTCAAAAACAGTAAAGATCTTTTTTGTCATTATGAAAGCCCACATGGTTTTCATGCTGACTGTACATACTATGAGTATATTTACTATGATGAGTAATTTGCGTTCATTCGAGCTTTCACTGTGTTGTACAATCTTTTTTCTTTATTGATAATACTTAATGTATGATACCTATCAGTCAGTGAAATGATACAGAAAGGTGAAAATCCCTAAACAATACAGCCGTCTTTCTTATTTATACTGTGGGGTTATTTTGGACGGAGCTTGGAAAAGTGCCCTCTTTGGACACACAAATTGCTATAATATTAATAACGTGCATAAGCACTCGGAATTTTTCATTAGTTTTAAACCTTATTCCATCAGCATAAGCTTCATATTATGGTGAGAGAGGTTTAAACACTCTGGCTTGGGACCCGTGTGGTCCCGCTTGCAAGTCTGGCCGGGACACCTACTTCGTGGCCATTGTACCAATTATTTGCGGCTAACTTTCCTGTGAAGAAGAATACTGTTACAAGTCCCATGGAACCCTGATAACGGCGGGAATCTCGCCCGGTACCACGTTGGCTTCGAAAGTAGTAGTAGTGTTTTTTCTTCTTTGTTAATAACTCTGTTGTGTTTGTATGCAATAAAGTGTTTTTTTATCTTATCCCATCTTATCTAGTAACTAACAAAATAGTCGTGGGCGTATGTATTTAGGGAGAAAATCTTATGCCTACGGCTTGGGGTCGGAAAAAAAATGGAATCAACTCAAAATATTTCCATGCACAGTGACTTCAATTCTTTCTGTAGAAAACCTAATATTTATAATTTTAAAAGACGATTTTACGCACAAGCAGCCCTCATTGTGTGTCTAACATAGCATTTTACTTACTTTCAATCTACGTAAAGAAAACGGTTTCTTTCTAAGTTTTTGTCAAACTGTTGAAACTGTTGTCTTTTTCTATCACGTACACACCTTCACCGTTCAAGTACAGTTTATTCGCCAATTTGATTAATAGTGTATTGAATATCTGTTACAAGCTTTTACATCGCTCGCCCTTATGTTTTTATTTATTTATTTTCTTTGTACCTAGGCTTTCTTTTTTATAAAGCGACTTTACTTTTTCAAAGTTCTATCAAAAGACTAATTCTGGAATCTTCTGTCGCTCTTAAAGTCGGTTTCACCTGTTAACGATACGAGTATTACTTCAGGTTATAAAAACCTTTGTTACTTCCGCTGTTAATTATTCAATGAACCACTGTACAATTATAAAAAACTTGCGTAGTAAATTGACAGGTATTCATTCACCTGAGCTTTCGAGTTCAGGTTCGAAGGGTGTAGGCAAAATAGCTGTACAGACCTATCAAACGCCGGTATTAGATCTATCGACTTCTCGCGTGGGAAGCGGTGACCCTTTGTAAGGCAGTGGCATAATAGTTGCCATCTTATTTTAAACCTTATGCCTTTCAATAGCCTTCAAAAACAAGTAGATTTTGTATTATGCCTCTGCCGCGTAAAAGCGCCATGTTACCGCAGTCATACAAAAGACAAGTATATTCATACGTTTAGATGTAATGGCTGCACAGCATGTGATTAGTATTACTCATAGCTATTTATCATCATCAACGGGTTCATTTGCTATCACTGTTTTAAGATGTTTGACCTGCTGGCCTTAGAAAATGCTTTCGGTGTACCGTGCTGGTGTTCGTGGTGTCAAGTGCTTTGATCGAACGTAAAAAGGCCTAAGAAAACTGATGAAGTTTAATAAGGCTGATTTTTGTTTGAAAGTTGTAATCCCGACTTTTTCCTACCATTTTTATGATCAGCTTGAAGTATGTTAGTGGCAGAGCGGGGAAGGCTGACAAAGAACTAGGGATCAGGCTGAACTGAGTTGGACCAAAAGACCAGGGGTGACATTCTGCATTGGCATATCACTTCACTTCGAAGTGGGATTGGTTGGTGTTTTTTAAAACTCAAAAACTACGCAAATGTGACCGTTACGCGAAGGTGTGCACGGTTGAAATGAGATTTGGCGTTAGCTAGAATAGTATAACTGAGGAAAGTAGTGAAATTATTCTGTTATTATGCGGAAATTAAGAATACAATTTCTTATTCATATTTGCTACGACTGGTTTAATTCAAGTCACTCAAGATCAGAACAACAATGATAGCGCATAAACTTCGAATGTAAAATAAAAGAAATATAACACCAGTAATTACTAACTACAAATTAAAGCGTGTTACATAGTAATTGCCATAATTACAAGTTAACGGCCATAGGAACACAATTATTGATATGGCTCCGGGCCTTCGTCCACGGACAGATGTTTTCAAAACGTCTAGAGTTTGAAAAATGGATTTTAAATAGTTACCTATCTTCTGGTTTTTTGACAGACGTTAGAATGCGATTCTGCTCACTGTGCGGTTCCTTCCAAACGTGAGTCGTAATTTTTTTTATTATTTCAAAATATTGCTAGAGCGCAATATTTTGCAACCTATTACTTTAAATATGGGGTGATATCATATTGTTTTTTTTTAGTAACTGCTACTAACTAAAAAAAATACAACCTGTGCTTTGAATCTACAGTGTCCATATACCGCATATGTAGACCCAGATTTTATAATGTTACTGTAATTTTTTTAAAAAAAAACATCAGACAACATCATCATTTTCACGCAGATAAAACAGGACATCGGACCATTTTCTTTCTGAAATTTGGCATTCACGATGCTGTATATATTTATCAAAAAATTGAAATAGAATAGGTACAAACAGTTTCACATTCATTTTTGACAGCGCTTCAACCATTCAGGTAAAGAAACAGCATTTGACGGTAAAAGCTAAAATCACTGTCAAATTGTGAATTTATTGCGCTTTTAGTTAGTGAATAACCCCGCGCCGTTTCTCTTCCGCTAGTTTTTAGTTAGTATTCAAACATTTTCTAGGATTTGAGTACAACATTCAACCTGTCAAAATTTTAAAAATCTGCAATGTCTATTGAAATATCGAGCCCCCTCTATCAATCTCTCAAAAACTTCAACAAAGTATGTCACGCTAATCCTTAGTTAATGATGTGAAATTAAAATGCGAGTCAGAAACACTTGAACGAGATGATAAATCTGAAGTTATAAATCACGTCTCGGCGAGCAGAAAATTAATTGTATCTGCGACAATATCGCGACGACACACAAAAAACTAGACATAAAAAGCGGCGCTCAAAATGCTGTTTGAAAAGTAGTACCTACCTACTCACCACGTTTTGCTTTCAAATTTGAAATCTCCTAGCCTTAGGGTTGCCTCTAAGGCGCAGTACAAATACTAGGTCTGATATGCCAAAATAAGTAAATAAACATGTTGACTTTTTTAACTGGTACTGGTACTTACGACTGTATCACAAACAATACCGAAGCTCGCTGGCTATTTCTGTCAAGGTGAACGGAACATTCAGATGCCTACATAGTAGGGTATAATTTAAACTTGCAGGAGGCGAGCCTACCGACGTACTTTAGGTTGTTTGGGTTTCATTGGTGATTTTTCATCTCTTAGAAGTTACCTGCAAGAAGTAAAATAAGGTCAGAGTGGGAAGAAAATCACAATACAATGCAAAAAACTTTTTAACCATTTCGACACGTGACAATACAAAAAAAATGCTAAAAATGAGACATAAACCAGAAGCAGATAGGAATACCGAAAAAAAACGTACGCAGTATTTGTGAAAACCAAACGAAAAAATTAATGATATATAAAAATTAACCTCATTAAGAACGAGATACACTGCCGTGTGTCATGATTACGTCATCAGTCAGCTCAGCATGTCACCGTCCTTTGGGAGGACAGTACCGCTGGTTTTCAGCGGGCCCTGGTAGTAAATGAAATGTAAAAGATAATAAAAAACGAAATATGTGTCGAACTCGAGTGGAGTGTGTACTTATACTTCAAACTATCTCAGTCGTGTAACAATATCAGTCACCCATAGTACATTTTATGTTTTCTGTCACACAGAAGGCCACAGGTCACACACTTTGACAATTCGTTTCACCTTAAACTAATACTTAAATGGTAATTACCCAACTGCTGTTTCGTTTGACGTGTAACTCACTGTACAATACTGTACATGCTCTGCTTATTTTAGTGTCAGGTGACTATTGTGTAAAAAAAATGTCTCGGAGATGTTAATTTATACCACAAACTAGTGCAGTCATTCTCAAACTGTGCTTCGCGAGCCTCTTCGCGAAAATACTGGTCACTATTGATTAAGAGTAGGATGATGCGGTATTGTTTTCCCTGCCTAGTTTCGAAGAATATTTTTATGGTTAGTTTTATACTTCAGTTGTGCGTTATTTGCGGTTTTTTATAATGGGATATACCAGAAAGGCTAGCTAAAATGTTGAATATTCTTGATGGAATTACTCAAGTAGAATGCGTTATATGAGAGCCCTGACTAGTTCGAGCCTCATATTGTTACAGGGCGCCAAATATGTGGTTTTCTTAAGGGTTCCTGTCACAAAAAGTTTGAGAACCGCTGATCTATCGTATCAAAAACGGTGATGCGTTTGTGTTAGTAATTGTATTTTTTGCAGATTCGCGACCTAGTTCGAGGTCACAATTGACCGGATTGTGCCCCAATATTTGTGAATTGAATTAGCCCGTCTCGTTGTTCTACGATTTCTTTGTCTTAGGAACGTATTGTAAGAAATAAGACTATTCGTAACTCAATTTTGAACACAATGGCAAAGGTGACTAGTCTGATACATTCTTATGCCACTCATTAATCAAATACACATGCATGTAGCAAAAAAATGCTTTTAGGATCAGATAAAAACAATAGCAGTAGATTAATTGAATATTCGGAAATTCCCACGTTGTCTTACAACCTTATTTTACAAGTGAAGCTTTAATTACTAGTATATTAAATTCATATTGACCTGTTTAGTTGAAAGCAGGTTTAATTCTATATGAAAAAAAAAACGAAATTGAATAAGACATTGAAATATACAATTACTACCTACTGTAGGTGCAGTGAACGGCTCGTCTGGCTTCCCTTATCCGTTTCTGCTCTCTCTCTCTCACTCTCTCTGTTTCCCTCTTGTCAATGCCAACTCTTTGGAACGGATTGTGGAATTCCGTACATGAAATTTAGGCATTAAAGTGTTCTGACAACCCTATCTCATTCTAGACGGACCGGGTTAATCCTCATTATACCAATTAAATGTATCCATATACGTTTCTTGGAGTACTTTAGTATTTCTGAATCATAAAATAAAAGCTTAACCAAGATATGACTGTAAATTTAATCTTTATTTTGAAGAACTACTGCGATTTATTTTGTTTAATGTTCGTGGAAAGTACTTAATTAATTTTTCAGTAAACTGTTTTATAGTTTTACTATGAAATCTTAAATAGATATATTCACGATTCTTTTTAATGTGCTGCATGCACATGAAAAAGTATGAATGAAAAGTTTCAAGGGTATAAGCCAAGTATACACGCTCAGTTGTACCTGACAGATATACCCGACTGTTCCGTCCTTATATTGTGCGTTAGGGCGGAAGCTGCGTTACGCCCGCGACGAACCTATTCGTCTATTCTGGTTGAGCCCGCGTTCGCGTAGAGCTCGTAGCACACTTTGCCAGCACAGCAACTTCACGGCCCGGACCAAGTATAATTATCTTGCTTGAAATGAACCTTAAGTTGTAAGGACGTTCGCAACACACTCAGAGTCGAATTCGGATCTGCCCGACAGGCTCACGCTCAGGCATATACGAAAGTTACACCTATACATGTATGCCTGGTCATATAGGCCACTATTAGAATCAAAATTTCACGCCGAATGTAATGTCTGTGCAGAATTCTTATAATGACTGTCAATTTGGTACCGGTTCTCAATGCTTTAAGAAGTGTTTTAAATGCTAAACTGTAGATGATTATTTAATTACTCTGAGAATAAAAAACGGTAGTTTTGCAATATGACCTATTCCTATCCAATACCAAAAACTAATACCAGTGGTATTTGTTTATGATCGTAATTAAATTCTATTCCGGACGAATACCAAAACTACATTGAAATTTTTAAAATTTGGTATTCGTCCGGAATAGAATTTAATTACGATCATAAACAAATACCACTGGTATTAGTTTTTGGTATTGGATAGGAATAGGTCTGCAATATTAAGGGTCGAAAAGAATGTCGCTTGCGGCTAGCATTAAAATTATAATAGATCAATATTAAAACCAGTTCGCAGTTGCCGCTTGAATTGAAGTGCGATTATAGCAATAATTTTAATGAAAAGTAAATATGTTAAGAAATTAGTTTAATAGGTATTAATAACACCGTTTTGTATTTGATTTTTTCGTACACTCAGAATAAATGTGTCAGTAATTCCTTATGTCGTAATATTATTAATAACAGTTGTTGCTAGTAATTGGCCGTTAGCGTGTATTAAAATATAAAGTACTTTGATCCGTAGAATATCTGGTAAGTATAAATTGCTTTACAAAGTTTAACGATCATCTGTCAAGTGCTTTTCACCTAAATAGACAAACAGAACGACAAATATTTAAAAAATATATATACCTAGTCATAAAATGTAAAGAGCATTTTTTAACAATAAAATATAAATCGTCACAACATAGTGTCGATTATGATTTTATTACGTTTAGAAAACACCTTATTAGGTATGGTATGTCTGGTAGTTATGTGTTTTATGCCTAGTTCAGTACAGTAGTGTAGTACATTCGGCACTAGCGATCAAAAAAGTTTGAACACGATTCAAAAAGTGAAAATATCTTTGCTATTAGGTACCTACCTACTTCTTTCGCGTAATTACCGTCGTGCGAAGTAGGAGAGCGGGCCGGTTGATTTTTGACTTCAAAAGACTTCTGACCCCGGCGGGGGATTGGTCGGTCTGGCCTAGATCTCAACTTTTTATCAACTAATTTTGAGTTTTTGTACTGTGTTGTGTTATTACTTGTATAAATTGAGTTTCCCAGGGATGAAATTATTTTGACACGGCTTAAAGACTCTGGGAGCCTTGCCTGAAAATTCGTTTCTTTAGTAATTTCAGTCCCGTGATGTTATGTATTACTCTGCTTCCCACTGATGAAAATTTTAACCTGCCTACCTGTTACCGTTATTATTATTGGGCAAAAAGAAAACACGTTTACTGACATTTAATATTTTCTATTTTTAGTATTTGTTGTTATAGCGGCAACATAAAGGTGAATTAATATGTAGGTACATACTTAATTTTTGAAAAATGCAGCTTTCTATCTATCACGGTTTATGAGATACAGCCTGGTGACATACAGAGAGCTGAGGCTTAGTAATAGGGTCTCGTTTTTACCTTTTAGGTACGGAACCCTAAACAGAGCTTCGTATTAAATTCTCTAACTTGGGAATCAAAGTTTGTGATGTGATTTTTTAAGGAGACGAAGAATTTGGAGAAAACGTGTATTGCGTTTTTATGTCTGTTTTCAGTCTAAAAATTAAATTACTTCCGGGACTTTAACGCCAATATAATTATGTTAAGTATGTTGAATATAATAAATGCTTCTAGGTGAATTAATATGTAGAATAATTTGCACTCTGTTTGTTAGAAAATTCCGGTAAATATGTATACCTCCGCTAGAAAGATTATGTGCCTAAAATTTGCAAATAAATTGTTTTAATTTAAATTCAAACTGTGTTAGGCTATAAACTTTTTGGGAACTAGACAAAATTTTAACTTAATTGTTAATTTATTTATAAGCAAAAAATATGACACACATACCTGTGCCCATGAGGCGCCCGTGGCGCAGTGGCAACATTGGCCGTTGTTAAGTAACGCACACCTGGTCGGGCTATAGGATGGGTGACCAACGCTACCGAATTTTCGTAATAATTTTTTCTTTATTTCATTTTTTTTATTGATTGATATATGTTAGTGTGAATGAAAGTTTAAAGAAATATATATTTTTCTGGCATCTCCGTGCTTCAAAATACATGTGAATCAGTTAGTCCCGGCTGAAGTCGGTCATCGGTCGCTAGGCCTTGTCGGAGGCCATAAGCTTGATAACATCTGACACCGAGACTTAGACCTCTCCAACAATACACGCTGAGCCCGCCTGTTGGAGTAGCTCGTACCTATGGCCTGTGCCCAGCTGTGGGATGTATTAAGGCTGTTGTTTCTTTGTTAATAAGACACACGTACCACCAGCAACCAGTGGTCAGCCAGTGAAGTAATCTGTCTACTCGGAGGGCAGAAAGCCTTATAGATCTCCCAGAATGTAAGTTAATATAGAGGGACGAAGGGGGTAAACCCAGCATCAGCAGGTACACGCTAGGTGTCCGGGGAACGCGTAGTAGGCTTCGTGCCAGTCACCGCAGTTCCCCCAACATGGACGATGAGTGGGAGTCCCGGAGTTTTTAGTGGGTATGCCACTGGGTGTCTCCTCCTCAGTGGTGAGTCCCACATAACCCGATGGCCCCCCGGCAGGCATGCGTAAAGGCATTTCCCCCGGGTCAAAAAAAAAGGTACACGCTAGGTGTCATTGACCACATGGGGCCCATGTGTGCGAATCCAAAGATTTATCTACCGATAAAATTAATAATCGTACCACTTATAAAACATACAAATCGTGAAAAATCACCTTAACGTTGAACCGATATAGCGGACAAAGTTCTTAATGACAGAACTGGTATTGAGCTCCGGGGGAGTCATAGCAAATGTTTTCTAATTTCGAATACGCTAAAGATGATAATCATCACTACCACGAATTTTGAGAATGACGCATCTGAAACTTTTGATAGATCGAAAATGCCTAGACATATAGTAAGTAGGTACTTACCTAGAGGTTTTTTGGAATTCGATTTTGATTTTAACCGTTAATAAAATGATGGGAGGTATAGTTCTCATCCGAATTTGAACTCTAATGCCTTCACGTTACGGCAAGAAACAATGAAAAATGTAACTGTTTTATTTTCTACTAACGGCCGCCCGCGAATTTGTCCCCACACAGGGTGATGTCATATAGCCTTTAGCCTACCCCAAGACATGGACTATTCAAAACAAAAATATTAACCAGTAGGTCCTAAGATTAGCGCATTCAAACAAACTTTCAGCTTTATATTATCAGTATACATCAAGGGTTAAGTTACGTTTTTTGTATAATAATTATAGAACTTATGTGAATTCCTCTCATTTTTACAGGTAAGAGATAAAACTGCTCTGCTCTCCTAAATGGCGGAAAGGTAAGTGCGTTAAGATTTTTGTATCCTTCAAAATAGAAAAGGAACTTTTGACCTTTTATCAACGGTTAAACAGACGTGTGTGGAAACAGCGACTCGGCAATTTCACGATAATTTCGAACACGCGAGCCTATGCCAAAATTGACTGACTTTCACAGCACTAAACCGCAGTATGAACATACAGTAGGTTATCTAAGGCCGCCCGCCGAGTTATTAGCCTAGCGTGCACACAGACACGCGGCACAGCCCGTCCGTACTGCCGCGCCGCCTCCCTATGCCTCCCTATTTTATGCTAGCGTGTGCGTGAAAGCGCGACAAGCACGCACACATTCTAAATGTAAATGTTCTACTGTATGTTTATACTGTGACTAAACTGTGATCCATTATGGCAGACGTGAGCTGACCCACCTCAACTAAGGCTGATCTTTGGACTGATCATGATTTTTTACAACTTCAAAATTTTAGGTAGAGACATAGTCTTAGCTGTAATGACGCGCCATTTATACAAGCAAGCACTTTTGTTTGCGCAGATGCGGTGGAGGGGCGCGTCATTTCAGCTTAGACGATCTCTACTTTTACTGTCCTAAATGTTTTGAATTGGAATCGTCGTTTTGTGTACGTAACAATTAATAAACAAAAAAAACTAAGAAGTAAACTTTTCCCACCTTGTGTAAATAAATTTTCTCTTGACTGATAATGATCCAATTTCCAGTGTGTATTCTAGAAAAATTTGGAAAAAGGTACACCTTATAGTTGAAAAATAAGTCTCTGCCAACTAATGCGAATCAATAAGTAAAGGAGGTGAACGTTAATGTTACCTATATGTTTTAAACATCAATATTATAAATCTACTGTACTGTCTATATTTTACAACGCTTACAATTTGTTCGCTAGGCCGTGTGGGTGACGTTCACTAGCCGTAATTTGTATAAATGATACGTAATGAATGAGAGACGAAAGAATCTACAATTGATGATGTTTCAGTTAATGAGACACCATTCTTCCAGCCTACATGCTAGATACGACCGCAAATCAAACGTGGACACTAACAGTCTTATAACAATACACTAAAGATCATTTTCCAACTGCTTAGTCTCACTTGACGTGTGGTTTACTGTACCAACTTAAACAAATGCAAAAAATATGCCTCGAGCTTTTTGCTAAGTACGTTCGGATTCATAATCTCCTATCAATCATTGTTATGTACTGATCGTAGATAGCTTGCTTCGCTTACTGTACTATGCTCGTTTTGGAGACAATCAGGCTACCGAACGATGATGTATGGCATTCGGTATGTTATACTTAGATAACGACGCGAAAGGTAGCTTTTTTCGATTCGAAGAAATGTTGGTTTCTCCAATCCCATCCGTTGTTCCCGTGAGGTGCCCGTGGCGCAGTTGTGACAGTGATCCGCGACGATCGTTGTTGTAAAGCAACACACGCCGGGTCGGAAAAGGGATGGGTGACCATCCGACCGAAATTTAGTGATGTGTATTTCGGGCATCTCCGTGCTTCGGAAGGCACGTTAAGCAGTTGGTCCCGGTTGACGTCGCTAGATGTCAGTCGTTAAGCCTAGTCAGAGGCCTTAGGGCGGCTTGATAACATCTGACAATAAGGTTGCTCACTAACCTTACACCCCTCCAACAACCCGCACTGAGCCCGCGTGTTGGATTATGGCTTGTTCCACCTCATAGTTGAGGTGAGGCCTGTGCCCAGCAGTGGGACGTATATAGGCCGATTATGTTATGTTATGTATCCGTTGTTCTGAATGTCGGTTTGTCTACGATCCAATTAACAAACATAAGTTAAATCGAATGTTCGAAACCAGGTGAGGTGTGTTATCGATAGTCTTACTTTATAGCCTTGAAATTTAGGTACACACACAATGATATCTTACTAATTCCGATGATAGAACGATGAGAAAATCTAACTAACTAGAATTAAAACAAAACAAAAATAAACCAACAACATTGAAGAAACAATACAACATTTCTACCGGATAGCAGTGTAACGATGTCCTAAATAAAATGGACATCACACAGCTAATGCCTGGACCTGATAGACTCTGACGGCTCTAAGTGAGCCCAGCTGAGAAGACACGTATATTTGCAGCGATCTTTTTTTTTTTTGACCCAAGGTGTGTCAGAGTATCGATAAAGTTGACCTCCAAAATTCCTAAACTGTCTATAGTATCGATAAGTTCTACCGTTTTAGCTACAAAACCCTAGGCGGACACATCTTAGAAGTATAATAAGTGCTTAATGCTGTTGTTTGAACTGATCGGCGATCGATCATATTTTTGACGCATAAATGCGAGTCAACATGACTTGCTAATTCAATGATAAAATGCTATGCGAGACTAATCATTCACGCCATTAAACTCATCAGGAGCATTTGTGTCTTAAACTTCTGTCTTCACAAAAAACTAAAATACCTATGTCGGCGCGAGGTAGGCCGAGCGGTAGGCACCGGCATCTTGTGAGCTCTCAGAGAAACCCATAGCAATCCACTCTAATGAAATTTTGGAACCACACACGTAGGTAGGAGAGTACGGTGAACGTGGCAGGTTCGATAATAAACAAAGCAAAAGTGTTGAGCGTATCGACATCAATTGTTCGACTCTGTCCTCCTGAAAGCGCGCCAAAACTGAAATATCGATACTAGCGCCACCACATTGCGTTCACTGCACTTTTCCACCAAAATCGACCAATCAGAAAAGAGTGCCGTGTCATCCAGAGACTTCAGTGTCAAAACGTAATGTTGCCAGGACGTGCTTGCGAATTGGCAATGATGCCAAATTTGCGCGGGACGACAAATATAACAATTTTAAGGCGGTGTGTTCACGCGTGTAAAATTGATATTCACCATTGGTCGCACCGAACAAACGCGCTGTGTCCTGTCGTTTGCTCGCTGAAGTTAGATAGGATATGATCTCATTTCAACCTAACGCGTAGTGCAAGAAAGTATACATTCTTAAACAATTGACTAAAACGGACTAAAGAGTACGGTACTTCTTTAAACTTGGAAGGAAAACGAATACCCATAAAAAAGCCAACAGGGTCTTTTTACCACCCAAGGACCTAAGTAGATATGTAGAAAAACTCCGTTGATTGATTAGACTTGTCAATAACAGTAGAGTAACTAGAATATATGTATGCCTGCTCCGTAATGAAATGCCAAATGTCTACTGGAGTATAAAGTAAGAAATAAGTAGACCTGATACTATCTTTGAACATCAATGTTGTTGTGAGAGTAGCTAAGTTATTTCTGTCTTGGCACAGATGACATTTAACGGTGGGTTACAGAACAACTACTTCATAAAACCCACATAGGTGGTAAGGGAAAAAAGATGGTAGGACACTACTCTTGTCGTCGTTTTCTTCTCGTTTGTTTTTCTTTCGCATACTTCATTCGAGTTCTGTTTGGGAGGAGTAACTTCAAATTGTTGCTTGTATTTTTGTTACAGTATTTCAAGATAAAGATCACTGGAGAGCATGGTATACCTTCACCCAGCAGTGGCACAATACGGGCTAGTGATAAAATTACTGGGAACTCTGTTGGTTGAATACCTACAACGAAATGGTTTCGTAAAGATTTAATCCATTCTTATCTGCAAGTATTTCTGCTGGTGCTGGCCATTGTTTTCCAGAGTTAAATGCTATATTTTATAGTGATAAAAATAAAAAAATGCCAATATTCCTTAAAAACATAATTTTCAGGTTCTGAAAGTAATATTTTTACGTGTAGGTAGATTACTTTAACTATCTTCCACCATCTGTATTTCATTAGTTCTTGGCCGCGGTGACAGCTCCTTTAAATTTAGTTCCGTGTGGGATCATGATAAGTCCAAGGTACTTGTCAAGATGTCGTGCGATGGCCCGACCATGTTTGGCAGGTCGACATACATAACTTTTGGTACTTTTTTAGGAAAAAGAAAGCATGAAGAAGGGTTCCTTGCGAGTACTTGAACCGTACGAATATCCTGCCTAATGGTTGTTTTAGATCAACAAAATATAAGTAGGTAGTTGATACAATATTTTCAAATAGTTTTGCCTGTTACAGAGGCGCGAATGAAAGGCGTCTGTCTGAACTTTGAGCTCTGCTGTAATGAGAGCTAAAGTGTTTCAACACGTTTCACGCAAAAAGTCAAGGGTTCAAAGCGACTACATTTTAACGGTACTAATCATATTCAAACAAGTTCCAGAGAACTTCCAAAATACATTCAATCATACATACGCTCAAGACTTCATCACAAAGGGAGTGGTCAGACAAAAGCACGTTGACCGTTGCCGTCATGGCGAACTGAACAGAAGCCCACACTTCGCCGAGCGAATCTGAGCCTAACGTGGTAGTTAACGAGCCTACCGCCATTATTCGGGTGTTTAGCTGCAAGTTATTTAATATAGAAAATCAGCACATAGTCAAGCAGTGAGAAATGAATGTCACCGGCCAAAAAAGTTTTCCTAAATAGATCAATCTATTTTACGTAGAAATTATATCAGGCAACGGGTTTTCTATCAATTGACAGTTATCATTACTTTGAATGTCCTACTGGGCTCATTTAGAACTGTTTCGAATATCATAAATACTCGACCTTTGTTGCTACACTTTAGACAGGTAATAAATAAAAGCGTTCAGGATTCGAAGTCACGACCTTTCGGTCTGTACGCGAACCTCATTTCTAACAAGATATAAATTGCTTCAAACGACCCTTCACCATTGTTGTGGGCTCTGATTTTAGTAGCTTCTAAATTAAAATGCTAATTATGGAACTCAATTACCCTGTTTGTGATAATGAAGACAGCATAATTAGTTACTTCTCATCTTCTATAGTTAACGTGACAGTCGTAACATGTTCGTACATTGTATTCACTGGTATACATACTTCATTGTTGGTAATTTCTCATTAGGAGATATTTTCTTCATTACATTGTTTTTTGGGTGGTTTCGTTGCGATATATGAGAAGTTAATTCGCAGGTTACTTTATTAAGGTATCTTGAGTAGACAGATTGAAATGAAAAGTACAGTCGGAAAAAAGAACTGTGCTAAAAGAGTGGTCAACGGTTTTATAAAAGCAATTGTAAAACTACAGAGATAGAGTCGTATATCATTTCAAGCGTCACTAAATTTACGGTAACAGGGAAAAAGACCTAGAAACTGGAGTCGCAAAAGGCAGAACAATTAGTAGAAGACCTGGCCGATTAACATGCGTTCTGCGACAAGTTTATCGCTTTTTCTCGCGTCTCTGCAAATCGCACGAGATGCCGCGTGACAAAATTGTGTTGCGGATGAGACACATATTAGTAAGGCCCTTCAACGATTATGAGCGCAATTGATTCAGTCAGCTTGAGGAAACGACTGTAATGATATTATTATGCTGATTTTCTTATTTCCTAATTATAGCTTGGCTTGATTTTATTGTGCTATCGATTGGAAAGTTGACAATCATGTCAGTTTTCCAAAATGCGGAGTGATAAACTTAATTCTTTATGACATTAATAATGACAGTTTTGAATTCGGATTGATTTTCTTGTTCTATTAACTTTCGCAGTGGATGCGTGATGAGGTTCGAGATTGACGATTATGAGACACTAATTTCAAAAAATATTGATGAAATGTAATAAAAAGATCGATTTATTAATAAATTAGTACCGATTGGTCTCGTTATCTTCTAACGAGTATCTGGTTCAGCAATATATTTTGATGTAATTTTCTAAATGAGAGCATTTATAATTGTGATTACGTCGAAATAATTGTTTTGTTTCGGAACTTGTTCTTTGAGCCTAAACTAATTGGGTTATTTAGAAGTCAACCAAAAGTAAGTAACAAAGTGACTTGAGTCTGGGTGTTTATGGTACTTCCGTATATTGGTGACGCAGAAACCTCGCATAGTGAAATATCGGACAAGTTGTGAAAATGTTTGCCATTTAAACAACAACTTTTTGTAATTATGAACGGAGTTAATGATTCCTAGCCGTAGATGTTAATAATATGCGATGATTTTTAAGATAGAAGAATATTTAGCTCAAATACAACACACCGTTTTCACACATTTTGGCAGAGAGACATTTTAGAAGTTGCACTGAGCAAAACAAAATAAGGATTTAAACTTTGTGGCTGCCAACAGATAGCTACACAAAAAAATGCATGTTAGGGCGGAACCTATAACAAAACTTTGTTTCTGTTAAAGTTTGGTTATTTTTGAAATAGCACAAATAACTTTATTGTTACCTATAACAATACTTTGTTTCTTCTTAACTAAAGTTTGGTTATTTTTTAATTAGCAGAAATAGTTCAATCGTTTTTTTTAGTACATATTCACCTTTTTAGTTACCAGTAACTTTAGAAGGTAATAACAACACATCTCTCACAGCTAGAAAGTGAACTGATTAAAGTACACATTATGTTACGTATGACGTACTTATGTAATGGCATTAATTAAGTATGATAAACAGACGAAGAAAGTTTGATGTTTTTTGTTCTTGTAAATATCAAGGTGATTGTTTTGTTTTAGTACACTTGTAATATTTGATGCCAAATTGTCTTGAGTATAGATTTTATTGAATATTTCTGAACACCTTTACATTGTACTTTTACCTGGTCCCTTGCTGTTTTTCTTTTCTATCTTGGTGATCGGAACATTCAGAAGCCCACATTCCGCCAGGGAGGCTCCACCACCGTTCGGTGGTTCGGTTTAACACTTTCGTGTTAAAAGCCAGAATTCAAGAAGTTAATGTTCTGCCAGAGTCACATTACTGAATTAAAGTCAACTCAAAAGCATTTGTTTTTATTATTATTTTTGAGCATTTTTCCATGCAGTATCTTTTTACTAAAGATCTGAAAACCAGAAAAAGACATTTGGACATGTTGGCCTCAGGCAGGACTCGAACCCGCATCTTTCGCAAACCGGGCGACTGCACTAACCAATTATGCTAGGCAATTATGCAGGGTTCGAGTCCTGCCTGATGCCAACATGTCCAAATGTCTTTTTCTGGTAGTCAGATCTTTAGTCACAAGCATTTTTTAAATTTAGACTCTATGATCAGTACTTATGTCAAGTCACTGAGCGCGACGTTCTCGTCGTTTGATTTTCAATAAACACTTGAATGGTGAAAACGCCCTTATTAGGAACAAACACAAATTTTAATGTTCAACTCGTACTGAGTTTGAACAATTTTAGGGTTCAAGAATCTTGTTCATGCTTGTAATGTTAGTGTGTGACGAATATTAATGATCTGCCAATACTTAAATATTTAAAATCGTCAAGAACAAATTTTGGGTTCAGGAATCTTGCACGCGCATGTGTCGGCTTAATGACAAACGTTCATTGTCTATGAACTGTTGTTGCTTGTACAGTCCGCATTAACGATGTGTGAGCACGTGCGTACAGATGTTTTCAACTATTTAAGAAATACAACCTTAACACTATAGAGTAAGGTCCAGACTCCACCAGAGCTGAGCGGAGATGTGCGGCGTCGAGCTGTGTTTTCAACAACCAATAGAATCACATCTCTATAACGCAATTCCATTGGTTGTTGAAAACACATCTCGACGCTGCACATCTCCGCTCAGCTCTGGTGGAGTCTGGGCCTAAGAATTGTGTTTAACTTGTTTCAGATTTAACTGAACGCTTTATACGAAGCTGTGATTGTAGAATAACAATTTTGCTTTTGTCAAACCCCCAATACCTTTTTGACCACTCTGTTAGCTCTTCAACTTCGCTTTGTCTCTTTCATTCTTGTTGCTGCCGCCATTTATCTATGCTTTATCGTTGCGTAGAGATAACCACTATGGCAACAAATATTGCCATAGTGGTTATCTCTACCTGGGTTATTTGAAGAATAGTAAAAGCTGTCCTAAGGCTTTGTAAGCTAAGCATGCCTATCAGATCATATCCTTCACATTTTGAGAATAAGACGTTTTGCGAATAGGACGTTCTACGAAACAAGCGTTCCGCGAATCGGACTTTACTTTCACTCTTTTGCGAATTATACGGTCTGCGCCTAAACCCTAATGCGTTCGAGGCGCCTGTCAGATCTGATCCTTCACTTCGCCACACACGCACAGTTGAAGTTTGGATCAGTCGTATCCACGAAACAGAAAAAACAGTGGAAGTGCAAAGTAGGCGTGGCACGCGTGCCACAATTAAGCGTAGCTACGCATACTTGGTCCCAGTCGTGTTCTAACATCGCATCGAGTTGCTCGTCTTGCGACAACTTCATATTTCCGTAGTTATGCCGTAATGCTCCATTTTGGAGTGCAAAAATGATAGTAGGATAAAAAAACTTGGAAATGTAGGTCTTTCCTACCATCGCTAAGTACTATTTTATTTGTTTTCTAATAAAATCTTGCTAATTTCAATAGACAGATAGATATCGACCTTTAACGCAAATTTCAATCTTAATGCTTAAACAATTAAATGTATAATTGCTCCCAATAGAGAATACCGCCATCTATGGTCGATCAACGGAATTAACTCGTCAATCGAAACTAAATTGACATTAGATTAGAAAAAGTCGTTAATACTGTCAACAGTAAAGCACAACAAATATTATCTTTAGAGTGTGAAGGTTTATTTCCGGATGAACGATCTGTGAATTAAGCTAATTTGGACTAGAATTGAAATGACCAAAGTGCATTATATGACTTTCAATATATTTGTGTGAGTTTGGCGACAGCGGTTCCTTCACTAATATGGTTGCATTGCACTTCCACTGTTTTTTCTATTCCGTGGTCGTATCCGCCGGGCACATCCGTGATTGCATACCTGTCTTTAGCCGGCTGCAGTATCTCGACCTTTGTTGTCAGAATTCTCTGACATGGAAGCCTCCTACTTGTGACAGCTAGATAATTGATTACTATTGTCTGTAACGTCTAGATACCTGTTCTGTCTGGTAGATTAGGAGTTTAATAACTGCTGCCTGTCTATCCAAAATGCTTTGCGAGATCTATTCTCTCTTTAATTTAAATTGATTTCATTTTGACTTCTTAAACTTTCGCATTATCTTTATCATTATAATCTTCTTTGTTGGAACAAACCGATCTATTTTTTATTTTTTAAAGTGAATGTAAACGTACCCTTTTAGCTCATTAAGACTGAAAAAGAGTAGTTGTAAAGAATGGAATGGAATGGATGGATGGAATGGAGGTGCCCGTGGCGCAGTTGTGACAGTGATCGGCGACGATCGTTGTTGTAAAGCAACACACGCCGGGTCGGAAAAGGGATGGGTGACCATCCGACCGAAATTTAGTGATGTGTATTTTTTTATTTTTCGGGCATCGGAGTATGGCTTGTTCCACCTCATAGTTGAGGTGAGGCCTGTGCCCAGCAGTGGGACGTATATAGGCCGATTATGATTATGTTATGTTATGTAAAGAATAGCTCTCTAGGTCTATTAAAGTTTCTGTGTTTGGGAAAATAATTTCACCATCAGAATTCTAAATAGTAACTCTAAAAATTATATGTTATATTTTTTTTTGGTTAAAATGGGGTTGTCTACTGAAGCTTGTAACTCAAAGTATAAGTCAACCATCAATGTGTAAGTAGTTTGACAAAATGACGTCTGTCGGGTCAACTAGTCACTTAATACATAAAAACTAGAGACTCTACAGGTTAAATCAACGGATATGTTTTTACAAAAAGTTGTACGCCGTCTAAACAATGTTTATAAACTTATATCAACCTAATTTGTAATTTAATCATTTAACATGTTCGGTCAAATTTGCTCGACGAACCGTGTGCCTTCCTCTCACAAGGTGATGGCAGCAGACAGTCGGCGTGGGAATCCCAGTTCTCATACGTCATTTTACTCATCACAAACTTGGCCAGCTCTCATGGGTTTAACTGACAACTGAAAGTGACAGTTAAAGTTATGAGAGCCACTGACTCAGTGGGACATCATTAATTGGAAGAGTTTCTAACTTTGAGTGGCAGTTTAGAATTGGTTCATTTCTTAGTCAATGTACAGTAGTCATGCTAAACTCACATTATCAAACAGGTTATAGCTAATGTCTAATGTTTATTTTGACAAACGTTGGAATTTAAATACACCGCCCAAATTGACAGAATACAATGCAGTTTTGCATTACTTGTCATATGACATAATGAGCAAGCTAAATTTTCGAAAATAGGCAATAAAAAAAACAAGTTTACAGATTCTACTCGCATATTATATTTGTCAATTCTAAATAACCGTCATGTTCATAAAAAACTTTTCTCAGTTATATAAACAAATATTTATAGGTAAGTAGAACAACTTAACAAAAAATCTCGGCTAAAATGTTAAAAGTTTGGAAACGTGAGTAAAGTTCTTACCATTATTTTGTAACAATAAAAATATCACTAAAACACCATAAGCTAGTGAAGTCACTGTTATCAATTCTAGCCAGTTCGTTTCTATTGTAAAATAAACACTAAGTAGTAAATATCAATTTAGAGATATCCAAACAGAAACTGCGACAAGAAAATGAACAAGAAACAAAATTATACAAAACACGCACGAATGTGATATCTCATTATCTTACATAATAAATAATTCAGGCTCCGTTACACATAGCACCGTCTAATTACAATACAAGATTTTTTACATCTTTCTCATAGCAGTTTTACTATTCAGAGCACACCACAAATGGTAGCAAGAAATAGAATTTTAACAAGCGAATTTCACGAAGAGACGATAACAAAAACGCTAGACCGTTCTCTATTAAGAGCCTGTTCACACTAGAGTACTTACTGTTCACACTAAAAAAACGCCGCGAGAACGCCGCGAGATCGCTGCTCACTAGGTGAACGCCTCATCCATCAGTCAAATTCAAAGGGGGCTTTGCGGTTTGATGGCGGAGAGCTCGCGGCGTGCTCGCGGCACTATCGCTGCGAAATCGCGGCGTGTACGCTGCGAGAATAATCGGCAACATCTCATTTTGTTTTCTCCTTTGGTCTGTCCTATTCATTTGTGTTTTACGAAACACCTCTATTAAAATCTTGTGAAAAACGCTTTTTTTAAGCGAGAATGTTATTGAGCATAAAAATAATGTCACTCATCGCTATCAATGGCCTCTGCGCCTTTTTTTTCTCCTAAGACTTATTTATGTACAGAGAGGTCCACATCTACTTTTACATAGGACTAGTTTAAACTGCTGAGCATCAGAACTATTTTGCAATGGTTTGGTAATGGTTGATGCGAACGTGTCTGTACATTTTCGATTATTAGACATTCCTATGTTTATTGGTTTGATCCAAGACAATTTTGTCTGGTTTCTTGGTAATTTACGCTCCTACGATTTTTTTACATTTGGGTACCTTTGTCTCTGCATTACTCAATACGTTGTTCAACTACTATGCGGTTATTTTACCACAATCTCATCTAATGTCTAGTGATAATGGTCCATGGTGGTACCGGCTTAATTCGCTGTTTTATTTGAAGACGCCCGAATAATTGTATATAAAATAAATAATTGTATTGTATAGTCCGCAATCAATATTAAACCATGTTGAGGAATTATTGTAAACGTTAGTTGTTAAATTTACATAATTATGTTACTGGGTTAAGCCCGTTTAATTGTGTTTTAGTAAATAAATAAATAAATAATAAATAAATAAATAACCTGAATTTCACTTAATCAAAATGAACCTTTAAAAGTGCCTAGTAGTTGGACAAACTGATCAGATCACAGGACTTCGTACTTCGATAGTTATTATAGCTACGTTATAGCTACGTTGCTATAGCAGTGGACATGTTGCAAATGATTATGACACCGAATTTGAATGAGTAGCTAAAATACACACATCAAATTCTCATAAAAACCAGTTGCGTAATTTTATAGTGGCCAGTTTTTTCAATTAAGACCACGGAACTCTAAATAATTCGAGATTAGAAACACTGATTACAGGTTTGCAAATCAGACTTTCATTTTTCAAAAGTTAGGTCTCGAAATAGATTTCTTCTCTAGAGCATATAAATTAGACATGATTAGCTAAGTCAAAACCTGTTGAACCAGAGAAGAAACGTTATGGTTTTCTAGAATGATTAAATCAATCAGTTTAGAATGTATTAAATAGTCATTAGGACCGTATTAGTGATATTTTAGAGCGGAATACTAGAAAACTGGTTCTTGTTTTTTCAAGTTTGTTGTTATTATGTACTCGTAATGAATTTGTGTATTTGTTAGTAGTAGGGTTCTTAGTTCTTGGTGCTATGAAAGTGTTTCATGGTAACAGGGGTGGCATTCCGACGGACATCACTTCACATCTCGGTGATTCACGCTTACTTCAATCATCAAAACGCTTCACTCTGAAGTAATATTTTCTATCATTTTGTATGTGAATAATGAAAAAAACGTTATTTAACGTTTCTCTCAAATGACTTTTCAAATGAATTTTAAAGATAATTAACTCATCACGAGGGAAGTAAGTATTGGCGCCCGCCAGAATACCATAGCTGCTGCCGAATCAGGAAAGTAGTTGGCTAATTTCTAGAACTATCAAGATAATTATGTTTTATAACTACCATGTTTAGTCATTTTAATTAGGATGTCAACTAATTCATACAAAATAAAATATGTAGAGCAATATTGGCCAGTGGTGCAGTCACATAGAATTTATACATACTAGTACGAATAGATTTTTCATTTTCATCATAATTATTTTATTTTATTCATTTATAATGTTTCAAAATAATGTGAAACTACTGTAAGCCTATTTAATTTATTATGACACGAGTATATCCCCATGAAAATGTCTACTCATCTGTGCCTTCCAACACTGCAGAGTTGGCCACAAGCCACAACTTACATGATGACCACAAAGTAGGTGTTTCGACCGACTTTGGACTCCGAGTCAGATTTCCTTAACTCCTGGGCCACGATGCCAATAACTAAAAACTGGTCTTAAAATTTTGAAAGCGAAGTCATCTCAGATGAACATGATATCAGCAAGTATTCAAAAATAACGCAAATTAACCTGAAGACGTTTAACTTTGACCTCACTAGTTATAATTAACCCGTCTAATTGTCGTTCCGGTTCAATGGGTCTAACTATTGGTTCGGTTAAGTGCCTTTGTGCCTATACAGTTGAAATAGTCCATTAATCTACATTCAATTGTCTTAAATTTGCTTTATCACGCTATACAGGGTGATTTATGTGCTTGCCGCATTGAAATGTACTGCGAATATGTACTGGAAAAGGGATATCTTTTAGATTGGGGATTAGACATGGCAGTTTGAGGGTCGCTCAATTTCTTATTTCATTTGAAAAATGACAGAATGTCCTTTTTGCGAGGTTATGGCAAATGCCTTAAAATAATTAAAATACAAAGTTTTGCTTTATAACTTCATTCCTAACTTGAACAACAAAAAATAATTATCAAGCCTTCTGCGTAGGTGTTTCTATAACATAACAACTTAAATACCTGTAAAGCCCATATGTACTAACCATATACCACACCATCACTTAAGATCAGATGATTATGGTCAAATGCGTGCTTACTATACCGTGAAAATGTACTTTTACTTACTCTAAAAAACTGAAATACTTTTTTTGGTCTTACCTCCTTGCGTTCCGCGTGAACACCCTGAATATACACAATTCATATTGAACCGTGATGCGTAATTTGGTTGAGTATAGTAGCACGAGATTGTACTATATACCTGTGTGTAATGATTTTACATTTGCTGCGGTTTGACTTATTGTTAGTCCATATACCGGTAAAAGTAATGATAGGGCTATATATTGGCTATTCATATTAGTGTTATAGTGTGTTAAGTGGGTTCAAAAAGTCATAAGTACGTATGTAAAGTGCGGTGTTGCTTTTGTCGATGTAATTTTTGAGAAACAAAATCATGGACATAGCTTTTAGAATTAGTAAGCTAAGGGCTATTCACTTTCGTCCAGGGGAACGCGTAGAAGGCTTCGTGCCACTTGCCGTGTTCCCCCACTTTGGACGATGAGAGGGAGTAGTAGGGGTTTCAGTCGGTAAGGCCACTGGGGCACCACCTTCCCAGTGGAGAGTCCGACATAACCCGTCCCCGGCGGATGGGTATGCGTAAACAGCATATCCCCTACTCAAAAAAGGGCTGGGCAGTTTTGGACATTTAGAGCGAAATGAAATGAAGGTATTTAAACAGATCAACTATATTAACAGATGTTGTTTGTTCTGCTTGAAGGTGTCGCGGAAAAATACACAAAAGGCAATTGCACACAGCTCCATTTAAATGGCCAAGAAAGTAGTTTCGTGCGTAATTCTGTAATTATTGTTATTGTTAATGAAGCTGTGTGCGTTTCGTTCCACGTCGCGGTCACGACCCTCAACGTTAAGGAAAACTGCTACCTTATTTTTAAACTACCTTCAAAAGTCTTCGAAGATAGTCCCTAGACCAAAACAATTCAGAATATTTTTATCTTGTTATACCTGCTTAAATTTACTTCTAGGAAACAACTTACAGAAGGTTACGTATAGAGATATAGTTGTTGATCAATATTACATAACAGTACATACAAAGGCATATGTTGCAACATTTTTTTAATCTGTATATAGGACATGCATTTATCAATTTTAACAGCCCTAACTAACTCCCTAAACTCTCTGTTAAGCCTTGCTTTAAGGTTAAGGTTAAGATGCCTTAAGGTTAACTGGTAAAAAAAAATCTAGGCATGTCTCCTAAAAAATATTTTATCGACTTACTAAGTAAGTTCAAGTAGGTATTGAGTTCAACAAGGCGATCCTTTAGGTCCTGCACTCTTTAGCTTAGGTATTCATCCAGTCATTTCCAAACTAAATTCCTAATTAAATGTGTGGTATCTTGACGATGGTACTTTAGGGGGCAAAGCGGATCACGTTCTTGAAGATCTGAAGATAATTATAAAGGAATCCAAATGTATAGGCTTAGACTTAAATCTTTCAAAGTGCGAAATTTTTATTAATAACCACATTCCAATATCATTAAGGCAAACCATAATAGATCATAATAGATCATTTAATAATTTAGCTCCCAACATTAAAATTATCAATTGCGAATCGCTTTGCCTTCTGGGTGCTCCTCTTCTAGATGCCGCCATTAAACCTGTTTTGGAAAAAAAATTAGAACATTTCAACAATATGGCCTCAATATCATCTCATATCGCTATAACCATCATGAAATATTGTCTTTTGGTCCCAAAATTCACTTACATCCTCCGCGCAAGTCCAATCTGGAAACTTAAGGATTCTTTGGATTTAATTGATGCCACACTTAAAAAATCTCTTGAAAAAATTCTAAATTTACAACTTGACTACAATTCTTGGACCCAAGCTACTTTTCCTATTAAATTCGGTGGCATCGGTATAAGAAAAATTTCTAGTGTTCCTTTACCTGCTTTCATCTCCTCCATATATAGTACAGCCAAGCTCGCTGGAGAGATCCTTAAAATAAATAATTTCATCCCTCCACTACTTAGAGAGGCGGAGGAGACCTGGAAGAGTCTCTGCCCCAATGTAGACATTCCTAAGGAACCACAAAGACAAAAACTTTGGGATGTCGCATTGGTACAGGAGACTTCTAACAATTTGGCACAAAATTCTAGTGACATTCACAAGGCAAGGCTCTTAGCGGTCTCTTCTCCGGAATCCGGGCACTGGCTCCAAGCAATTCCTTGCCGAAACTTGGGCACTTTACTGGAAAATAATTCATTCCGGGTGAGTGTGGGTCTTCGCGTCGGAGCCCCCGTCTGCGAATGTTTCACATGTGTGTGTGGCAAGGAGATGGACAAGTTTGGGCTTCATGGCCTCTATTGTCAAAAAAGTGCTGGCCGCCTAGCTCGTCATGCTACGATTAATGATATTGTTAGAAGAGCTCTTGCCTCCATCAGCGTACCCTCTACCCTAGAACCACGTGGACTGGCGCGTGACGATGGCAAGAGACCTGACGGCATGACCCTGATTCCATGGGAGCGGGGTCGGGCGCTAGTTTGGGACGCCACGTGTGTCGACACTCTGGCCCCCTCCCACCTCCGGGAGTCAGCGTCGAGAGCGGGGGCCGCAGCTGAGTCCGCCGAGTTATCCAAGCTGCGTAAATACGAGGTAATATCAAAAAACTACGTATTTACGCCGCTTGGGCTTGAAACTTTTGGGGCTCCTGTACGAAAGCCTTCCTAAAAAAGGTCAACCCACTCTTGATTGCGGCAACAAGAGACCGGAGGGCTGGCTCTTTCCTCGCTCAACGACTGAGTATAGCCGTGCAGAGAGGGAACGCAGCCAGCATCCTCGCCGCCTTGCCACACACAGATGAACTGATGATTGACAAGTCAGCAGCAGGTTGAGGTTAGCTCAGCTGGCTAGTCAATCATCACTTCTATTATTTCTTATTTTTTTTTATTTATTAATATTTTTAATTTTAGTTAAGTTTAGTTTTAGTTTTTGTATAGATGTTTGAATATGTAAATAAGTATTGTTAAATTGTAAATAACTAAATAAACTATTATGTTGTGTTGCAAAAAAAAAAAAAAAAAGAAAAAAAAAAAGTAGGTATTCAACAAATGTTTAGTTCTTCTCATCTTCCAAAGTTGTTGATTTAATTAAACCATCTTTGCTTATGCAAATATTTGTTATAGACTGGAGGGTCCTGGAGGGAGTGGAGACGCTTTCGGATCACAGGTACATCCGGTACCAGGTCTCCACCTCTCCAAATACTCAGACCGGACCGATCCAGCCTATCGATTGCGAGCGTCCCAGGTGGGCGTTAAAACGCCTGGATAGGGATCTCTTTGTTGAGGCGGCAATTGTCCAAACCTGGTTGCCCATCCCAGAAGGACGAATCGACGTCGATGCTGAGGTGGAGTTACTCTACAGGGCCATGAGCGCGACATGTGACTCGGCAATGCCTCGGGCACGACCGTTTCCGCCAAAGCGTCAAGTATACTGGTGGTCAGCAAATCTTACACAACTACGCACCGCTTGCGTATCTGCCAGACGCCTGTACACTAGATCGCGTAGAAGACGCCGCCGGGACGAGGCCAGAGAGGCGGAGTTGTACGCTGCATACAGAGCCTGCGCCAAATCTCTGCAGGTGGAAATAGCGAAGGCAAAGGCGGAAGCATGGGAACAACTTATAGAGACCCTTGACAGAGATCCCTGGGGCCGGCCCTACAGGATGGTTCGGCAGAAGCTCCGTCCTTGGGCTCCTCCACTGACGACAACGCTTGAGCCCCAGCTCCTGCACCGGGTAGTGGAAACCCTATTTCCATCTAGGGGGGACCACGTGCCTCCACCGATGGCTCCCTCGACTGGCCCTTATGTGGAGCACGGTGTGAGTGTGCCTGCAGTGACGGAAGAGGAACTGGGAGCGGCAGTGCTGAGGCTGCAAGTGAAGAACACCGCACCAGGACCCGACAACATCCCGGGAAAAGCCTGGGTGTTAGCGCTGAGGCACGGTGGCTGGGAGCCGCGGGTCCGGCACCTTTTCGCAGCCTGCTTGGAACAGGGCCGGTATCCACAACAGTGGAAAACCGGCAAACTTGTCCTGCTGCGGAAAGATAGCCGTCCACCAGACTCGCCTTCAGCATACCGACCCATCGTCCTACTTGACGAGGCCAATAAGCTATTTGAGCGGCTTATAGCTGCTCGTCTCATCGAGCACTTGGAGGGCGATGGACCGGGTCTCAGCGAAAACCAGTATGGTTTTAGAAGTAGGCGGTCTACAATAGACGCCATACAGCGAGTGAAGGCAGCGGCACAAGAGGCGGTATCCCAGGGTGATGTGGTGTTGGCGGTATCTTTAGATATTGCCAATGCATTCAACACCCTCCCCTGGGAATGCATTAAGGCAGCGTTGACGTACCACAACGTCCCACCTTATTTGCGGAGAATTGTGGCCGCTTACTTTGAAGGGAGGGTAGTAACCTACCCAACGCAACAAGGCTGGCAAAAGCGGTCTATGACGTGTGGTGTTCCGCAGGGGTCGGTCCTCGGACCGCTCCTGTGGAATATCGGCTACGATTGGGTGCTGCGAGGTGCAAATCTCCATGGGATCGACGTGATATGTTACGCAGACGACACCCTTGTGACCGCACGCAGCACCTCTTTCAGACAAGCCAAAATTCTGGCTACGGCTGGTGTGGCTCATATAGTGCATCGGATAAAGATGCTGGGATTGGAGGTGGCCCTGAACAAGACAGAGGCGATTTGCTTTCACGGCCCAAGAAAATCACCACCGGAAGGAGCGCACCTCGTGATCGGAGGGGTGACCATTGGCATCGGGTCGACGATGCGTTACCTTGGCATCGTCCTCGATAGCCGATGGACCTTCAAGGCGCACTTCAGCCAACTGGCTCCGAAACTAATCAAAGCGGCTGGTGGTCTCTCACGGTTGCTGCCCAACATTGGCGGACCGGACGTGGCTTGCCGCCGCCTGTATACCGGTGTGGTGCGGTCTATGGCCCTTTATGGCGCGCCAATTTGGGTTGACGCGCTTGGTCCCCAAAACCAGGCCCTCTTACGAAGACCTCAGAGGGTGCTGGCCATCCGCGTCATACGGGGTTACCGCACCATAGCCTGGGAGGCGGCGTGCCTGCTGGCAGCTATCCCTCCATGGGACCTAGATGCTGCCGTCCTGGCGGACGTGTATCATCAGCGCGCTGAGGCAAGGGCTCGCGGTGAACATCCTGCCGCTGAGGAAGTACAGAAGTGGAGAGACGATTCTCAAACAGCTCTCCTAGAGCTCTGGCGAGGACGATTAGAAAGACCATCGTACGGCCACAGGGCCATAGAGGCAATACGTCCATCTCTGGACGAATGGATTCTGCGGAAGCACGGGGCGCTGTCCTTCCGGATCACCCAAGTCCTAACTGGACACGGGTGTTTTGGGAGGTATCTGTGCAACGTGGCCAAGCGTGAGCCGACGACCGTATGCCATCAATGCGGTCATACTGAAGACACGGCTGAACATACCTTGGCGCAATGTCCAAAATGGCTAGAACAGAGGGCACGATTAAGACAAGAAGTCGGACATGATTTGTCCCTGTCGGCAATTGTCCAGGCCATCACTGGCAATGAGCAATCCTGGGAAGCCTTCTCCGCATTTTGCGAGGAGGTCCTCTTAGAGAAAGAAGCGGCGGAGCGAGCACGTGAGGAGGACCCCATGTCCCATCCACTCCGCCGCAGGAGGGTCGGGCGCAGAAGGCGTGATTTCGATCGCCAGACGCTGCCCTAAAAAGGATTTCTGCGGGTGACGACAACGGGGGTTGCTTGCCACCCGCAAGAGTACGAAGGTTGGAGGGCGTGCTGAGTGCTCCTCCCACGCCCTGACCACCATGTGGCACCACGTGCACAAAACCAAGGATGGGTCCGAAACCGGACGGCCGTTGCCGGATTCATGGAAGACTTTTGTTCCCACAAATCCGAACAACAGATGGCAACGTTGGAGCACCGGGGGGTTTAGTCAGTATTCCCACCCCTACCCGGGGTGGGTGAGTCTGACACACCCCCGCCCTACCCCCGGAGGGCGGGAAGTCCGCAAACGGATTCCCCTCGAAAAAAAAAAAAAAAAAAAAAGGTTTTAAATACGTTAACATATTTTTCGTCTAATGATTAAACAGTGACAGCATTTGCTCGCAGCCTCTCGCAAACTTAATGCCTGTCCACCATAGTGACATAACATACATACTTTCAAAAAAGTCCGTCTTACATCTGCAATATGAGAACAAGTTTTGCGTAATAGATTTCAGATAGGTAGAATACGATATTACGAGTGTTAGAAAGGTTTTAGATCTGTTACGTTTAGGTCTGTATTCTGAGACACCGGAAACTCAAGCTTGGATTTAAGCCTGATTGATTGAATTTCAATTGTTTACCAACTAAGAATTGATTGTGGTCTTGAGTTGTAGTCATTACATGGGTGTTGTTTTAGAATATAAGCCAAGCAAGGATGTTAGCGCGCTCTATTGGTTTTTTACTATCTACCTAATGTCATCCTAGTATTACCAAATGTTGTTACCAATTTCCTTGATCGACTAAATCAGAATCTGCTGTTCAAAGTTGGAGCTTAACTTTTAAAGAAACTCAGTTAACGCGATTTTTATAATTAAATGTTATTACTTCGGCATTAAAATACCTCGACGCCCTTGCACTCACAAAATGCGTCAAGGGCCTTATCGCAATCTCTTATTTAAAGACTGTTTACTATCGTAAACTGAGTTGCAATGCAATGTTGCTTTATGAACTCACAGTGTTTGTGTGAGATTTTTTTGATTTGATCAGAATCCTTAAAAAACTGATGTCTTATGTTTATTTTTCCCAATTATAGATAGTTATGAGAAGATCAAATTTAACTATAGTAAGATAAGATAAGATATACTTTATTGCACAAATAAAACAATAACATAAAAATGAAATTGTTTAGGCTCACAATAAAATAATTTCATCTGATATTTTCAACGGTGCTTTCCTGACCTTCCCCTGTTCATTTTGCCATTGCAACAGCTCCTGAAACCGCCCGACCGTGAATTCGAAGTAGCATTGCAGGTCAGGCTCGCGAACCTTGCGCTAAAACGCCGAGCCTTTATCTGAGGTCACTGAATCACTGATAACAGCGCGATTACGTGATCGAAAGGCGCCGGTTACGACGCGCAGGCGTCGCGCGCGCAGTCTTGTATCGCTGCGCGCGCGACTCGCTCGCACTTTCGCTCTCCGTTGCGCACTTCCTATATCCGCAGTTAGCGATTACTCCTGTCAGCGTTACAGACGCTTCCTATCAGAAAATTTTCAACGTTTGTCTTTATTTTCCGTGAAAATTGCTTTAGAACTTGTTTCCATGAAGTTATTAATTTTGATGTGTGAACTCAGGACACGAAAAGGCTCTGTTTTGAAACAGGATCATTTGAATATACTTTCTGTGATGTTTGGCAATTATTAGGTATCAGTTGATCTACTATTTCAGTGGTTGCTCTAAACAATTCAGCGAATTTTCTTCCAAATTGCTATAGCTTTTTGTGTATGAAAAGGACTACCTCAACATTTTATGTAACTTCGAACAATCTTGGATTTATATCATTTTTCGGATACGATTTTAAAAGTGATAGTAGAGTTTTTGACGTGTTGTTCTAGTGTTTTATTAACTTAAACATTGCTGCCTGTAGACAATACTGATTATGACGTTTAACGAGTGTTGGTGAAAAAGGAAACTGGCTTGTGATAAATTCAGTGCTACACCAGGAAATAGTGTCTACTATCAACATTGGATTCAGTGTATCGTCAACTTATTGTGAAAACACTGTGTTAGACTTGTGTCGACTAGTGTTGTGAAAAACAGTGTTAGACTTGTGTTGACTAGTGTTGTGAAAACACAGTGTAAGACCTCTGGCGACTAGTGTTGTGACTATGTTGGTGATTCTTGCATTCATCGGTGTGCGATTTGCTCTCCACGTATCGAGGCAGAGTGGGCGAGCACTTGCAGATGAGTGCTATACTAGAAAGTAAATATGATTTGTTTTATTTTTAAAAACGTTGTATGTGGTAGCCAGACCGTTTTAGAAGAGAGTATTTTTTCGTGAAATTGTTGAAGAGATGCACTAGTTTCATTTGCTAGATGCAGATACCTAATCTGGTTTACTTACTGTCGAATTTAATCATTTTAATACCTTGCTAAATGTTTTTTTACACTCTTAGTAATCATAGGACTAAATGACTAAATGATTAATTGTGATCAGTGGTCAAACGTCGAACAAATTTTGTGTTAGCCGATTTTCACCAACCAATTGAGTGCTATACTTTGTATGAGATTTAACAACTAGTTAATTGGATTAACCTTATGGAGAGTAGGGTTAATTGTTGCGGTCTTTTTCGGATCAAAGTCGTTAGAGTCTCCACATTTTCTACTACTTTCAGTTATGGAAATATTATGTTTCCATCGAAAAGCGGTTTTTTTAATAGATAGTCTCATTATGATCATTATTCATTAGTACAGTATTGCTTTGTTGCCTCTATACAAACTTAAATGACTTGTAGAGCAATTCTGTAGACTCAAGTAAAACTTCTGACATCTAAATTCTGAAATGAAACAAAGGTCATTCATTTATTTAAATGTTTACCAAACAATGACCAACAGTATTTTTCTCACTTAATAACAGGTCAAGGACGTATTTTAACTACACATTTTTGATGGCTACTGACTGTGCGAAAAATATCACTTAGCATATTGGAATAACATATTTAAATAATTTGTAGCGAGGGATCAGATCGGAATAAAAAAAACTGTAGCAAGTAGAGTCAAATTCAGGAAATGATTTTTCTTTACCGGCGCGACAAATTTCTGCATTTTTGTGTTACTTTTCGAGTAAAAAAAGAAAAGCGCGAGCTGTTAAAAAAAACTAAAGGTACGGCGTGGTACTAAAGCGGTGCATTGAAATGTGCACAGCTAGAGTAGTGAAAATAGTAATGAATATCTAATTTATAAGTGGATAAATCTGTAGTCTACTCGGTTTGAGCGTAACATCTTCAAAAACTAAAAGTACTTTTTTTTGTCGTACCGGAACGATGTGAGGAGAACTTTTTCACGAACCGTTACGGCGTCGTGGCTTTTCTAACAACAGATATGAATTTGATATTACTATACTTAATAATAAAGTTCCTAATCTAAGTAATCTAAAGCCTAGTTTTCGTAGTACGTTTATCTTATTTCTGTAGTCTACACACGTGGTTTAGAAATTGACAGACACTTTGAAAATGATTTTCTTAATCGTTTATATATTTTTTTTTTATATGTCAATATTTTTTCCAAGACATTAACATTGGTTACAATGTTTTTTTACGAGTGGTATAGTATACTTCTAAGACTAGTTACGTTTTTAAATTTTAGCATTAAGGATAGCGTATTATCATCTTACTAAAGTGCAGGTTAGTGCAGTCGCCAGGTTTGCGAAAGATGCGGGTTCGATTCCCGCCTGACGCCATAAGACCAAATGTCTTTATCTGGTTTTCCTATCGTTAGTTACGTTTGTTTAAAACATAAAAATTACAAAGAACAACAAGGTAATGACCGATACGATAAGTCCGCCAAAATTTTGCATTTAGCTGTAGAACCTAACTGTAACTTTTTTTGTAAATGCGCTATAAATAATTTTATCTATCCATCTATCTGAGATTCAAATTTAAAAGTAAAATATTTAAATATTTTGGCTAAATTATTTCGCATGGCGTAAAATGTATTTGTTACATAAATTAGTTTATGAATACCAGGACACATAGTGGTTTAATTTATTATGTAAACTACATGAGGCCATTTAAGAGGCTAAATAACAGTTCCTATTTTAGCATAAGATGCTATGCGCACAACTGTATCCCAGACGGGATAGTCAAGAGACACACTGATTGTTGCCGTCTTGGTGAACAGAACATTTAGAAGTCCACACTTTGTCGTGCAACACTTAGATCCGGCGCCCTTGTTCCGCGAGGCGCTGGGCCGTCCGGGCCAACGAATTTAAAATATAAACATAATACCTTCAAAATCATGGGCGTCCCGGCCTCGCGGATCCTAGACGTAACGTTCGGACCCCAAAATTCAACCCAGCGTGGTAAGTGAGGGGCGGGCTAAAAGTAGATCCGGGTTGCTTTGTTTCACTGGAGAGTTAGCCGCAAATTGTAAATAAACCCAAAGTAGGTGTTCAGGCCAGTTTTGAACTTAGGACCACACGGGTTTCGACCAAGGGTGTTTAACCACTCGGCCTCGTAGCACTTCTAGACGCTGGATATTTTTACGTGCTATTAAATTTAGAAATTTTGAAAATAACATTAAATTCTAGACATTATACCCGAACTCGGCACGTACTGTACTAGTTTTTTATTTTAATAGAATTTTTAATGAGCTGCGCAAAATAATTAACGTGCATAATATAAGTTTTCTAGAAAAAAAAACTGTTAACTGTTTAAATGAAATCGGACAGTTTATCTGCTTTTAAATGACGGTCATTATTTATTATATGTAGAGTTGTATAACCAATTAGACAAAGCTATTGCTGCTAGGCGCAGGTCAGGTGTCAAAATAGTAATATATAATTGGTTAGAACATACCTGCACACATACCTCTGATTTACGCTGAAGTAATCGGACATTTGACCACAATCTCACTTGATCCCCGTTGACCTGAAATTGGACATTTTGTGAAGATGACTAAAAGCACCACGGATTACTAAATAGATAGTTGCTTGCTACCAAGCAATATTTTGCTTGCTACCGGTATTTTTAGCAGCGGCGTTAGAGCCTGTTCACACCTGGCGTTTGTTGGGCGATTTCGCCGCGTACATGCCGTGATCTCGCAGTGAACGCCGCATCCATCAGTCAAATTCAAAGCGGTCTTCGTGGCGAGATCGCCTCGCCGCGAAATCGCCCAAAAAACGCTAGTGTGGACAGGCTTTTACTGGCAATGTAGGGGTGAAAGAATAGTAATATTGTCTAAGGTGGTTTGCAAATACCTTTTAGAAAACGGGCCTTAGTAGTTACTATGTATAATATAATAGCTTTTCTTGTGTTAAACTAGCCGCTACCGTGACTTAAAGCCACGACTTTTCGCTTAGCGCGAGCTTTCCACCGACTAAGTAATATTATTGATAAGAAACATTAAAGTGACTTCTAATTTCACAAATACAACTATTCAAAATGGCTTCTTGCGGTTGCTAGTATACGGGTGATGAAAAGAAAATTTCGAAAGTTGAAAATTAACGGTGAGTGAAAAAATTTAATATCCGAAGAGGTTCCGTCTTATATGAATGTGCTGTGATAATTTGATTTAATGGTTGTAGTATAATAATCTGATGAGCCATCTGTAGCTGGATTACCATCCATAATTTTACAGAAAAAAAAACATTAAGTGACACTTCAAGAATAGGGTTCAAAATCGAATTAAATTGGCAGTTATTTCTGGCTCATAGAACACCAAAAACAGTGTAAGTTAAATTTTCTTGCGAAAAACTTTCATTTTATGTCAAATGATCTGTCATTTTATTGCAGCATATTGAAAGTCCAATTGAAGATTATCTTAAACTCACGTGCTAAAAGTTGACAAACTGACGATCTGTAGTCTTACCGGAAATACCGTAGATTTCTTCCGTTCAAACTGTTTCACATATTTATTGTAATTAAGTCAAAATTAACGAAAGCAAATTGTATGTTTTGCGTCTATTAATCTTCTCCTAACAGTAAATCTTTATTGTTCTGTACTTTCGGAATAGTGTTGTGGTTAACCAAGGAAATAAATCGGTTTTCGATAACGCCCGTTCCGTGCTTCAGAGAACATCCTAAGCGATATGCCCCGACTTCCAAATTGTTATAGTGGTCTTTAGCCGTGTCTGATATTCTGAATGGTCGTTTTATAGGCGTTTTTCGTCCAGTTCGGTGGCCAATTCTTACTGAAGTGAAATCATTGACCTAAAAACGATGGATTTATGAAAAACGTACCTCACTAAATATCAGAGCCTATAGGTCGCCATCATACAAAAACTGCAACAAGTAATTATAGGTACTTGAAGTAAAATGTGGTGCTGATACGTGTCAGCTTATCTGGGGGCAGTTGTGTGGTCAACTGGAGGACCAGAGGCTTTGCAGTAGTCTTCTTGCTGACCTTTAAAAAACGATCTCTTTGCCCTCAGCCTTACCGAAACGACAAGATTGATACCTTCGGTGTTGCACATGTCCACTTACCTAGCTGTAATCAGAATATGCTTGCTTGCCGACTTAATATGAAAACAGCATCTTAATGTTAACGATTGTGATTCAAACGCTTCGGTTGCCAGCAAAAGCTTTGCCAACTTTCCAAGTCAGACTTAAACTTAGTACATTCTATTTTTTCCTCACAATATCATTGGTCTGTTATTTTGACATCCATTGTACTGCGCTGCATTGCTAACTGACATGCCTTGAAGACTTAATGATATTTTCGATGTCTGACAATAGGTATCTTGCACAAAATCAGATTTTAGCTGTCATGAGAGAGCATCTTAATTGGCTTGACAATCAACATTGAAATATCCAATTAAAATAACGAGAAGTCCGCAATTCATTTACACACATTGTTAAATGTTTCATACCGGACACGTCCATTGATAAAGTCCTACTCAAAGTTTAGGAGGCAATTAAATTTGCTGGCGATCTTTATCGGGGATGGATGGACGCGTAGCACGTCTATCTGTAGATGGATATTAATTGCCAACGACCAGTTTTATAGATCTCTTGACTTTTCTGACGTGCAGACAGACTTGTCGGCATTTATATTGCTGTCAATCAGTTAATGGGGATCTTGATATGTTTGTTTGGCTTGATTTGAGCTGAGATAACAGCGAGAAAACTCTGGGAAAGTCTATCGCGGACGATCAGTTTATACGGTTAGGCAATTTAAAGCGAGTTTTGTTATTTTGCGTTTCTGATATCCTGTAGACTTGAACAGATAACTAAAGTCTAAAAATATTACGCTGGGGGTATACTGCTAGTTCTAATTGCTTGCCCTAAAAGGTGTAAGTTGTCCCTTACTTGGTACATTTACGGTCTTACCGTACTTGGTACCGAAATTTAGTAATGTGTTTTATAACGGGCTTCTCCGTGTTCTGGAAGGCACGCTAAACAGACCCCGGCTGACGTCGTTAGATATTAGTCAGTAAGCCTAGTCGGAAGCCTAGGGCGGTTTGAAAACATCTGACAGCAAAGTTTATCACTAACCTTACGCTCGTCCAACCGCACTACACTGAGCCCGCATGTTGGAATATGGCTCGCGCCCCTCATAGTTGAGGTCAGGCCTGTGCTCATAACTGAGACGTATGAAGTCTGTTGTTCGTTCTTTTGTTAGCTGATGAATAGTTCTTAAAACTTGCCAAATAGGTCTCAAAATCCTAACTTAACACCTGACCTGTGCGCATTTCTTATCCATGATAATCTCCAAGTTCGCAGATATTGTGATTGTTCCCATTGCCACCTCATTATCAGACGTCCATGCGAATAACTAGATTTCCTATCTTAGTTTTAGATGTTTCATCAATTTGTGTCAAGCAATCTGCTTCGTCACGATACGTGAGAACGGGATTCGGGTTTTGATGACGAAGTTTTTTGCGGCACCTTAATAGTCTTCCAGCGGTATCTTATCCTAAGACTATGTCTATCATGTAAGTACTCTGTATTTTGTGCTTTTCGTACGCTTGTCAAAATTATCTGCGGAATAAAGTGAGGTACATTAGGGAGCAAAAGTGGTGCACTTGTGTATATTGACGACTGATTTAGTGTGATGGTTCAGTGAACTATTACACCAGAGGTCGCGGTTTCGTATCCGTTGTCCGTTTGTTGCTTAGTTTCGGGCTAGATGGCGCTGTGTGAATTTGTGTTCAGTGATATTTCTTTATATTAAATTTTCAAAGTAGTCTTCAGCTATGTCGTCGCCTCTATTCCACGCCTCGATCGTTGTGCCTCGAACAACACGGAATTTAGTATCGTTTGAAGGACTCGAAGAACCGGCTTGCCGCCTGCCTACAGAAGCTCAGCAGTAATTCTTTTGTCACCCAGGGTCTTGTTGTTTTTGAGCTGAGAACCATTTTAATCTCGGCTGTTGTGAGCGTCGTGGCCCAGTGGTTAAACACTCTGGCTCAAATAGCGGTGGTCCCAAGATCAAATCTGGGCGAAACACATACACTTTGTGTTCATTGTACAATTCGCGGCTAACTCTCCGCTGATCGAAAACACCGATATAAAACCTAAGCAACCCGGATAACGACAGTAGCCCCTTAACACGTTAGGTTCGAATTCCCTCTGCGAAATGTGGTCTTCTGAATGTTCCGTTCTTAATCAACTCTCTGACACCCAAAGTACAAGCTATGCTTAGCTTGATGGTCAGATAGTGTTGGTCTGAGCTTTTCCGGATATTTATTTATTCTATTACCACTTATTTGAATGGTCTTCTCAAAAATACCTGTTTACTAATATATTTACAAACGGCTTCATAACTGGAAAGACCTTCGAGTAGTTGAAGGATATTGTTAATGTTCGTTTCCGTATTAACATACCTGCCATGATGGAAGACACACATCGAATATTTGCGCATCTAATTAAATGTTTAATAATTAGCATTTATGTAAGTATTTGTTTATTGTATTTTAAACCCACGACCAATCGTGGATTTATTATCATTAAACATTACAACACAGCGCCGCACACTGGGGCAAGGTATATGGAGATAATGCGCAAAATAGTATTTTTGAAATGTAGTTAATCTGGAAAAATCATGGCGATTCATTGAATCCCAACACATTTCACGTCAGTTGGCATCCATCATATCTATTGTAAAGTTATGGTTTGGCTATTATAGTGGTCTAAAGTTCATCGTACGCATTTTGAATAATTTTACTTATACAATCAAACTGGTTTTTTTTGAGATACGTGTCAGTTATAGTTAAACTAAATTATGGCAAACAAAGAGCAAGGTTAGTAGTACACTCTAAAGACCATGAAGTGAATCAGTTGTATGTACTGATTAAGTACATACGTTTTTTTCGTTTTTACCTATTTATAGGTATTTTATAGTTTTGCACAAAGTTCTTTCACTTCTGCTGATAGTATCGTAATAAGAAGGGTAGTGTGTATATAAAACAGCAAATAATTTCAAAAGAACTTCCTGCAAAATTATAAAATACCTATAAATAGGTAAAAACGAAAAAAACGTATGTACTTAATCAGTACATACAACTGATTCACTTCATGGTCTTCAGAGTGTACTACTACCCTTGCTCTTTGTTTGCTATAATTTAGTTTAACTATAACTGTCACGTATCTCAAGAAAATCCACTTTGATTGTATAATTAAAATTATTCAACATGCGTACGATAAACTTTAGACCACTATGATAGCCAAACTATAACTTTACAATAGATATGATGGATGCCAACTGACGTGAAATGTGTTGGGATTCGATGAATCGCCATGATTTTTCCAGATTAACTACATTTCAAAAATACTATTTTGCGCATTGTCTCCATATAGCTTGCCCCAATGTGCGCCGTCTAGCTCCAAACTAAGTATTTTTTAGCAAACTTAGTTTACCATTTAAGTTTATGTAGGTATAAATTAAGAGACTGGTGATCTCACAGAAAAACAATGTGAATAGATTGGGACAATTTTTGTCCTATATAAAAAACTGTTTGTTACAATAAATAAATAATAAAAAGTATTGCTTGTACTATGGAAACCAGACAGCGGATAAACATACTTAAAAAATTTTCATTGAAATATTTGCATGCATATTATACATAAGAAACGTCTAACCAATACAAACAGACTCGCGACCTCTGGTGGATTAGCTAACTTTTTAATCATTGAACAAAATCGTCGTCAAATAAAGATTTTCTTTCTTTCTTTCTTTCTTTCTTTCGTCCAAGTGTTTCTGGCGAAGACTTGGCACTTATATAATCCTACTGAATTTATATGATTGCATATTCGGGCAAATGCCTTACGAAGGCACGTTTAACTGTTGGTCTCGCTGACGTTGCTACGTCACTAGATGTCATTTGACATTTGACTTATGACAGTAAGGCTGCAGCGCAACTCCTGGGTCGTTTGGCATACATTTTCATTGACACACAACATTGTGCGGTCCGTCGTCTCACGAACAACGCAGCCCGGCAATCAGGACTCACCCTTAGCTAAACTTTATGAAGAACAGAAACTTGTTTCCTATCAGCTAGAGTTGAAACTACCATAATAATAGCCGAGTAACTGCTTAACGTGTCATCAAAAGCTCGGAGATGTTTCAAAAATACATCATTAAACCGGTGCGTGTATAAGTAGTAGGCGCAAAAGCAATCAGGTAATGGTTTTGGATGAGCATCATGTAAAACGGAAAAGGAAATATGAATCGTTTCGTTTATCTTCGCTCTAAATGTTAATGCCGACAAATTCGTCTAAGATCTCATCTCACCGACTAAATGAACAAGATCTGCTTGTATCTAAGCGTAAACTCTCGCTTTTTATCTTGCGCATTCTGATATAAATGCTAATTATGTTACCAAATTTACATGCAAACACATGTGCTTCTTCAACACTCATGGCTTCAAAGGTAATGAGAGGCAGGCTTTCTTATTTCATTTGTAATGGTTTATACTTGCATCAGCGCAGCCCCGGATTCGCACGGTTGCAATCAATGATATTACAATTTAAAAGACGTAGATCGGTTATGACATCGACGCGAAGTCATGAATTGTCCACTTTTATACGTACCTATAATTTGACCGTGTGTACAAGATAGTATGATTATTATTTACTCAAGCGTAAACGAGACGGATACATGTTGCACAGTGTCGTCTCAATCTGTCAATGTTTTGCTCGAAGTCCTGATTTCGGGTGTCACTTTTTTAGCACAAGTAACCTATCTACGTCTTTTTATTTTAATATCATTGGGTACAATGGGACGAATTGGGATATTATACATATAAACTTTCCTCTTCAATCACTCTCATTAAAAAAGGGCTTTAAATCCGTTGCCTAGTTTCAAAGATTTAAGCGAACATAGGGACGGAGAAAGCGACTTTGTTTTGTACTATTGACTTTTACGTTGTGACATGTTTGATAATTTGTTATTTACATTCAAATAATCTTTTCATAAGCAATAACAAATGAAACGTCTCTGTCTTCAACAGATGTCACTTTATACATGTTGCTGAATTTGTACAGAATGCCTGTCAAAGTGTCCTGAAAATACAAACTGTCGAATTGTAAACGCTTCTTGGCTTCTGACCGTTGACCTTCTTCTATTCAAGTTTTCACGACACAAGATGCTAAGATTATTATTGGTGCATTTTCATTTAAGATAGAAATACTCACCAGAAAAAAACATTTGGTCTAGATTTTTGGGCGGGATTCATTATGTTAAGTAGGTAACAGAGAAAGATAATCAAAAAGCTAGTTCCTTCTTTATCGAACGCAATAATTTGTGAAAATGATTCTTTCGAGGCCTACAGATAAATTATACCCGACATTTATTTCTCTCATTTTTTAGGGTCGCGGTACTTTGGTGTTCAATGCAGGCGGCCAGTTGGTTCGAATCACGCTGGAAACCTATACAGAATGTTATATTTCTAGTATTTCTGTCTTTAACAATGAAGTACCTAGTTCTGAATTTGAATTCTTATGAACGTTAAATCTAATCATTTATGGATATTGGAATATGTTTGTAAGCGCCGATGTGTAATATTTAAAGCCGGGTACTGTACCTACCTTCTTCCTTTTTCGGCACGCGATCAAGATTTAATGTCACCCATTCACTCCTGACCATTCATGTATCTATAAAAGCATCTTGGTTCGTGACGGGAATACAATATGGACGCTGATTACACGCTGTCATATATTCGTCACATAGCGAACTGTCCCTCGATGTCACATTGACAGTTCGGTATGCCTTGGCGCTTGCAAGTAGGGCTTCGTAATGTCACGGGAGGTTTAGGGTTACCAAAATCTTTTGCCTAATTATTTCATTGGATAGCTGAAGCAAGAAGCAAGCAAGACGTGCTTTTTGTAGAGTGACCCTTTAGCAGAACATCCCTTTCGCAAAATGTCCAATATCGTGAAACGTCCCTTGCGATTTATAAGAGAACAATGGTAAGGTCCCCCTTTAATCTGAATGGGTTTATCCTAAATTTATTAATTACTAGCTGTCCCAACAGACTTCGTTCTGTTGTCAAACATTTAGTGTCACGTGACAGGTAGTAACATTTACTAAGAGGAAACTAAAATTGAGTTTTTTACTACACACATCAAAAGTGTCTAGGGATATCTCAAGCATTTTCATACAAAGTATAGCTATTGGGGAGGCTGTAAAAATTAAAATATTGATACCAACGTAGAAATTTTTAGGACAATGAAACTGCTATATCTGCCCTTTCAGATTGTATAAAGAAATTCATTGTGGTAGCATTATTGTACAATCGTAAGGACGTTAAAAAAAAGACAGATTTTTCTTTTAAAAGGTTTCAAAATTTTAGCAAAATCAAACGTTTTTTTGTAATATTCTTAACCTTTATCTTATGCCTGTTTCCTCGAGTTATTCTAAGATAATGCTGAGCATTATCTAATATCTTTGATTTTGCTAAAATTTTGAAACCTTTTAAAAGAAAAATCTGTCTTTTTTTTAACGTCCTTACGATTGTACAATAATGCTACCACAATGAATTTCTTTATACAATCTGAAAGGGCAGATATAGCAGTTTCTGTGTCCTAAAAATTTCTACGTTGGTATCAATATTTTAATTTTTACAGCCTCCCCAATAGCTATACTTTGTATGAAAATGCTTGAGATATCCCTAGACTCTTTTGATGTGTGTATATTCCCAGCATTTTCTCATGATTACTCACCTTTTATACCTTCCCTCGACCATTAAAAATATTTCAAAACCAAAATTAGCCAAATCGGTCCTGCCATTCCCGAGTTTTAGCGAGACTAACGAACAGCAATCCATTTTTATATATAGAGATAATAAATTCAATGAAATGAATATTTGCTTTTCTCGTTACCAAATGACAAAATGAATCACAGAAATAATGCTTTGTTACTTACTAATGAACCACCACCAGAAAGCTCAGATAAAAGCTCCCTAATTGTACTCGTAGGTGGTAAAGAAAACCTCGTGAAGTGTTGAAAGCATGAATCACAAATGAATAATTGAATCTTATTGTGAGAACACAATACACAAACGAAATGATGTTCCGTATACAGCCTCCACGGGCCCACGCTTTGGCGGCACCTCGCCGAATCGACCACAATACTGTGATTAGCCTTGTGACATAACTCATACTCAGGTAAGATAACGACTTTTAGGACGTTTTGGAACTTTCACTGTTATGAATGATCACCGACATGTACCAGCTTTATTGGAGTGCATATTGTACTTGTTGTGAAAAATATAGGATGAAGTCAGGTTTGTACTCGCGCTTATACTTAGTATAACTCGAGAACTACGAGAACGATTTTAATGTTTTCGATTTGTCAGATATGTTGCCTCGAAAGGCAGGATATTATGGATATTATTAAAGTCAAGGAAAATTGTCAAAAAATCATTTTCCTAAAATGTACCTGGATCGACAAAAAAATATCGGCTGTAAACATTTCATAAATAAATATAAAATGACGTCAAATATGGGATGGAAAATGTATTTGTTTTTTAAGTCGACGGAAGTTCACACGTAGCTCCGCGCGTAGTAGATTTCGTAGCAGTTAGACTTTGACGAACAAGCGATTGTTGTAAGAACTTGCTCGCGTCGCAATCTCGGTCACAAAACATTCTGTTTATTACTATTCTACACAGCTCCCTTTTTTTGCCCTTAAACTAGGCTAAACTTGGGCTATGGGATACTATCTGACAGAGAAATATCCTGCCCAAACCCTTTTTTTGGAGTCAACACCACTACATAGTATAAAACAAAGTCGCTTTCTCTGTCCCTATGTCCCTTTGTATGCTTAAATCTTTGAAACAACGCAACGGATTTTGATGCGGTTTTTTTTAATAGATAGAGTGATTCAAGAGGAAGGTTTATATGTATAATAACATCCTATTGCGCCCATGCGAAGCGGGGGCGGGTCGCTAGTACTTAATATAATGCATTTACAAAAAAAACCAATGCAACACTGTGGAAACTCCCAGACCAAAATGAACAGACCTTTTCATTATTGATGGCCTATAACTGTCAACGAGGGAATCCTGCCAATGTCAAGCGAAGCATTATGAATACTCGTAATCATTAAAATACTGGTGTCGTGTATTTTAATGCTTCGCGAAGTTTTTAGCGGTCCTTTACGATGGTCTCATGGGTTTCCGATGGCATACCACGTACACCATATTATAATATTATAGTCACTTTAAAAGATGGATTCAAAAAATAACAATACTGAATAGATTGACAACATTCATTCACAAAAGCCACTTCGTATACATTCAAAATCAAAATTATCAGCCGAATTCTTTTGCATACCTTCTCTCGATTTAATCTTAATACCCATAAACATTTTGATATATAGGTATATTTTGTTGAATTATGTTGAAACAAGTGTCGGAAGTTTAGTTTACACATTTTTTATTTTTTTTTATGTAAGAGGGACAAACGAGCTTGAAGGTGATTAAACCTGATGGGAAGTGATCACCACAGCCCATGGACAACCGCAACCGCCGCTGTGTTGCTTGCCTTTTAGGAAGGAAAAACACACTTATCATGTTTGTTTCATTCATGTGCTGAAATGAATGTAGTGACGTAACGAACGGTTGAGATTCGAATACTTGCGAACAAAAGGAGAATGCTTATGTGGGTACCGTAGTCAGTGCACGGTTTTAGTGTTGCTTAATGTTAGTCAAATGTACGATGCGATAGTCTATATTTTCATCATCCAAAGATCTGTGCTTCTGTGCTCGCTTATAACCTAAAAGCTTTTAAGAAAAATGTAAACAGGTTACTTCTAGGCTAACTCGCTGCATTTATGACCACATCTCTTTGTCCGGAATAAATATTGAACGCAGTCAAGAGCAACCTAAGAGAATCTATAGATATATTAAAAAAACAATACTTGAGTATGTCGTTTGAAGGTCACTCAAATCTAAAACGAGTGACACTATTTAATTCCACTATTTGACCACTGTGTGCGTATACTCGTAGCAGTCAATATGATTGTCACAAGATAGATGATAATACAAAATTAAATGCTAAGCTCACTATGATCAATATAAGCTACTATCGATATTATTCAATGCATCAGTTGATTTTCGATGAAAGCTATCGATAATTTCTCAACACTAAACGATACACAGCATGTTATGTTCACATCGCTGTACGCCTTAAGGCTGGTAATGACTTGTGGTTCGCAATTTTCAATTTCTAAATTGAATTAACATCTGTCACGCTATCAAGATTGCACACTCAATTAGTTAAACATTGAAATTAGGACCGGTTTTAGTGTTTGAAATGGGCTAACGTGTTTGTTACGCTTACGTTCCATTCGTGGGAACTGGGGAATCCTCTTGACATTACGAACTAAAACGACTGAACATCCGCCCCTGCTGGGCCTTAACTTAACTGTGAGGTGTTGCGAGCACTACCTACTCCTATAATGAGATCAGAGAAGTGTAGGCATTCAAGGAAAGTAACTTAACAAACCTTACTTTTAGACGTTTTTAAGCCGCACTAAACCGCCCTTAGTTCAACTATTGCCATCTTGCGACATAACCTTGCAAAGCACATTTTCAGATGATTTCAGGCTGACCTACGCAGAACTTTGCTTACCGACTATCATCTAGGGACGTCAGTTGGACGAGGTAAACCCTAATATGCGTCCCGTAGCACGCAGATGTCCGAAAAAACATCACAAAATTTCAGACCAGGTCAAATCTGGCTTCACAAAAATCGTTGCGGTTCGTTGTCACTATTTAGCCACTGCACCACACTTTTATAACAAACAAAGTAAATTAGCAACGGTTAAGTGCGAGAGTGACAGCTCTATCGTATGTGAACGGTCGCATAGATTTATCTTTTGTTTTCTTCATAAACATTTTGTGCGCAACGACCCGTGACACGCCCTAATTTTAAGGCGGCTTTACATTATAACTATGATTAAATCGATCAGCAAAATATTGTCTATACACTGTATAGTACACACTGTATGTATAGTATACAGCGATTTTGTAAACTCGTTTCGAACTTTATTAACCTGTCAGAGATATCACTACTCGCGTTGTTAAGATAAATATTATTGATTCACACTACTCAGGACATTATAACAAGTAGATGCTTAAACATTAACGCATGTACAGTCGACGGCATTTCGGGTTACTCATTCCGTTTTTTATCCTGCTCAAATGTCATTTGTTTGCAATAGAGCAAAGTCTGACCGAAAATGGGTAGCGTGATGTGCTGTCGACCGCACAATTAAGACGTTTTTTTGCTACAATGCTATCTTCACCATACAACCTTCAGAAAAGAAATTTCTACAGAAGAACGAGTAATGTTTATGTTTATTATTGTATTCTCGCTCTGCTTCTATAAAGGTTTATGGGAGTTTGATGTTTTAAAAGCTTGAGCGTGTTTAAAAAGCATCGAAAAAGTGTGAAGCCACTTTAACTTTCCCGTGCCTATAAACAAAAGGGCTATTCAACGAATTCAATATGACAAGGTAACTATATAATTTATTCAGAGAGAATACTTCGGGCTAGCTGATTCAATTCAAATTCTTTTTGTTTCGGCTGCAACAGTGTTAATCGGAAATGAAATCTCTAAGTATACAGTGTGTAGAAATATAACAATAAAACATGTACGATAAGCAAATTCTGACGGCGTTGGATTTTGAAGCAGTCATATTTCCCAGTTTTTTTTTTGAACTTGGAAATCGGTCACGATCATATCCCAAACGGCGTAGTCGGAGGCACACTGATTGCTGCCGTCATGGTGAACGAAACATTCAGAAGCCCACATTTTGCCTAATGAATTAACCAAATCTTTCAAGGGCGAGTCTACTACCGTTAAATTTTAAACAATACGTTACTAACGTTTTGATTTCATCTAGGATTTGACAACTAGCACCCCTCTACCTCGAGACGTAAAAAAGTTATGACAAAATAATAGACAAGGTACTTACCACTAATTGTTGCAGGCAAAAAAACTTCAATTATTTTTCAGTTAATTTTACATACCCATCTAAATATTAAACTCTTTCTTTACACTCTGTATATACAAATTCAATGGGCCAGTGAATCCGGCAGCAATAATTTGAAAGAAAAGTGAAAGGAAGTGAGTTTTTTTTTCAATTACCATTACGTGTTTCGAGTGTACCATAAAAAACTATTATAATGCCATAAAAACGTGCATTTGACCACTGTATATCACGATGCTCATTCAATTCATTCTGATCTAAATCATTGATAACTTTGAATAAATCGCATAGCAAAAACTTATAAGAACACAATATTTAGAAAAAGGGAAAGGGTTACGCTTTGATTCATTACCAGTGTACTATTATAACGGTCATGGAAAACATAATATATCCCCAGCAACCCGGATAACGGTGGTAGGCTCACCCTTCACCACGTGGGGTCCTAAATTCGCTCAGGAATTGTGGGCTTCTGAATGTTCAGTTCATAATGGCAGCTACAATCAGTGTTTATTTATTTATTTAAACTTTATTGCACAAATAGGGTACAATAGGCGAACTTAATGCCATATGGCATTCTCTACCAGTCAACCTTTGGGTCGTGCAGAGATTATTTAGTTCGGGTGCTTATAAGTGTTCCTCTATAATCGTGAGTGTATTATGTAGAAAAAAATGCTTTAATTTCCGTATCTTCCTTAAACAGAGGTCCTCTTCATGGTCAAAAAATCAGACATTCATTTTAATTGTGATTTTGAAGCATTTCGATCGAATATTTGTTTTAACAATAATTTATGTGTGTATAACCTGGTATAAAAATATTTTTACTCATTATTTATGCGTTGGTTGAGTTCAAACCAATACTCGTTCTGACAACCTCATTTATCCAGTCGGTTAAAAAGGCGAGGACCAAACTGTCTGCAAAGAACCAAGCAAGAAAAAGGCCAAAACATCTTTCACATAACCTTTTAAGACCAAAATTCGTCTAGACCTACATGTCCCACTTACGCAAGTTGCGTAAGAGTTTCACTCAAATGGAGGTGAGGTCAGTGTCTGTTGTCTTATATTCTTGCTTATGTAACTTAACTGCGAACGTTTTGGTGCTCGGAATAACCTGTTTTGATATGAAAAGGTTATTTACCATACGCGTTGAGAATCTCTTCCGCTGAGATAATTATTATTTTTAATATCTGAGTAAGTAGGTAACTGGGATAAGTTCGGCATTATCTCATAATACTGAAAAACAAGCACAGCTTATTATTTTGAAAGTTCACAAACTTAAGGTCTAAACGCCTTCAAATTCAAGTCGTCACTAATAAGTGACGGCGTGCTCAACTTTAACTGCCGTCACCTAGATCCCCTGAGTCGCATCAATCAATCTTGACCAGTAGGTCTAGCACAAACCGCTTAAATTTTAGAATCGTAAAGATACTTTTTCCTGTATCTTGATACTTGGCTGAATTTTAACGATGAAGAAACATGCTATCACTTGGTCAGTAGATGATGATGATGATGTAATCCCGGCCGATTTCGGCCACGGCGACTGTCTTCACCTCCGGTTGTGCCGTTGATGTGCTCTCATGTGGCTCACGTAGCCTATTTTGTTTTTAAACAACCTCACACATTGCGGGCATGAGAAACAAAAGAAGAATTTTTCAAATAGTTCCAATCGTCTTTGAATTATCAAGGAACATACAACCTCTTTTGAAGTAGGTAAATACGAATCTGAAAGTTTTGAAGCCGCCAGCAACACCCAATTAATGTACACCTTTATGTACAAATTAAAATGATAGATTACTAGCACAGGTCTAGACTAATCAATGCCCATAAGCTCTTAGCAAAAAATGTGATGGATGTATTTTGATTCTACCAAATAATGTAGGTGTTTAGTAACAATGAAAATGCGAGGTAAAATATTGTATGCCTCATTAGCAGTAATAAAGCATTTCTTGTTTTTTTGCTGGTCAGCCGTAGATTCGGGTTGTAATTTTTTTGATATTCAAAATTAGGGTCAAGTTCCAGATGGCAGCCAACCTTTAGCGTAGGGGAAGAACACCAATTAGGAAGCAAAGGGTCATGAGTTTGATTTCCACTCCAGCACAAATGATAACAGGGTTAGTCAGAGGCACACTGGTTGTTTCCGTCATGGTGAACGGAACATTCAGAAGCCCACATTTTGTGAAAGGAATTTGAACTCAACGTGGTAATCGTGGTTGCTTGGGTTTTTAACGGTGTTTTCCATTAGCAAAGAATATTACAATGAACGCAAATTAGTGTTGTGGGCAGTATCGAACTCGGGTTTCAAGCCAGATTTCTTAACTACTGGGCCACGACGCTCTCATTTGATGGTGTTACATAACCCACATAAACACAGCACGTACTTTGTGTTCATTATACAACTTACTGCCAACGCTCCGGTGATTGAGAGCACCAACAAAAACCTAATCGAATTGCATAATGGCCGTATAGCTAGCCCGCTATCATGGGATTCAATTTGCTAGGCAAAATGTGAGCTTCTGAATGTTCTGACCACGCCAGTTAGGGAGCATCTGACCCCGTTTAGGAAATAGTCGTGGGCGAGTAAAATTGTGTTCAAGATCATCATCATGATATCACTATCACTACCCTGCCCCCTGGTAGTAAATGTATGTCTTCATACGATCCTTTGGCTGGATATCCATTGAAAGAGAGCGCTCTCTTGTCCAGCTAACCAGCGCCATGACATCTGTCTTGGCTTAAGCAAGCTAAGTTAAAACCGTTTCAGTTTGGCTGCCATTATGATTGCTTATTGTACGGTCAACGGCACATCACGCTACCCATTTCTGGTCAGTCCTCCTTGGTTTATTCAAACATTAACTTTGTACTGTAAAACATTGGACGATTTTTATAAAGAGTAACTGCTGAGTTTCTTGCCGGGTCTTCTCAGTAGAAACAACCTTCCGACGCCGGTGGTAGAGTCACATTATGTACATGTATTTTAAGAATTGTTAATAATGTATTATTATGTGTACGTTTATTAAGTAGTTAAAATTAAGATTCTTCTCGATTTGAAAGTACTGTGTAATGCCACAGTATAAACATACAGTAGGTTATCTAAGGCCGCCCGCCGAGTTATTAGCCTACCGTGCACGCGGCACAGCCCGTCCGTACTGCCGCCTCCCTATGCCTCCCTATTTTATGCTAACGTGTGCGTGATGTGATGTGTGTGAAATCGCGACACGGCGCGCAACGCGCACGCACACATTTAAACCGAGAGTGGCACGTTTGTATGTAGGTGTTCTACTGTATGTTTATACTGTGGTAATGGTCTACTTGAATAATGAAATATTGAATTTGAATTTGCTCTATATTGCAAAGAAATGTCATTTGGTAAGAGCAAGATAAAAAACCTGGGTAGCCTGATGTGCCGTTGAATGTAGTTACTTTTCAAGTAAATAATAAATGTACCTATTGCTTTTTCTCTTTAAATTGTAAAATAAACCTATAACAATACGTCTATCTGGGATGTGTGAACATCTCAAGCAAACCACAACCCAAATTGTCTGATGCCTTGATTTGCTCATTGAAATATTCATTTGAATGTGAAAAATCAACACAGAAGAAGATCACTCCGCCTTATTTGAGTTTCAAACGTTTCATTTTGAAGTGCTTATTCAACGGTAAAATTTACCACGTCATTTTTGAAGTCATTATTTTTACAATACGTTTTTGAGAGGATGAACTCAAAATAAATAAATCTTGACAGATCAAGAGAGTAACAAATCAATGAGCGTGAAACGCTGGTCTCAAGTGGGGTTTTAGGGTTCCGCACTTCAGAGCTAGTAAGTAATGAAACCGTCATGCAATATTGGAACAAAACATTTTTGCAATTTTGCTATCTGTTCTCTTATACTACTCAAGTAAGCCATATCTTCTAGTTGCCTTAAACTGATAAGACTGATATTATAATTTTGTGTCTTTTTGGTACGATGTTTTTTAATAAAGATATGTTGATTTGAAATATCTTGAGTTGATAGATACTGTCATATTAGTAGAATTAAAATGTCAATTTACAACTTGTAAGAGCTGCTTACTTTGAAGCGGCGTTACCGAATCCAGACATTAATCTGCGCTTTGTATCCTGTTTTCGTCAAAGCTTTCATACCTAAAATTACTTATGAACCTATTCCATTTCATTTAGTTACGTCAAAAATTATTATTCGAGCTGTAATTAAAATACAATTAAAGCTCAAGTTATTTTCAAATTAAATAAATAACTTATCGCTGGAAAGAATCGTAGCGATGTTTTTGTGATTTTCTTTCTTTACATGCTTTGCAATAAATAACAACAGCAATGTATGAGTATCCTACTAATATTATAAATGCGAAAGTTTGTATGTGTGGATGTGCCGTGTTGCTCTTTCAGGCTACAATTTATAAATAAATACTTATAACATTTTGTTTTTCAACTTAAGTCCACGCGGACAAAGTCGCGGGCGGCCGCTAGTTTGAAATATTACAGAACCCCCGATACACCGCTGCGCTTCCGACTTAACCCTTCAAAATGTGAGAAGAATTAAAATATTACAATGCATTGCCGGGCAAGCTAGAAACGGCAATCATTGGAAAGTTTTCAAAACTCCAATTAAGACTCCGATCGTGGTCATTAGACCAATCACCTTTCGTTGTACTTCGACGTCAATCCAATGTAGTGATGATAGCAGACGATCCTTAATCATCATCAATGATGGGGTGTTGATGTCAGAACGTGCCACAGGGTGTTGATGACAGAACGTGCCAAATTTTTCAGGCTAGTGTCGAGATAGAAACACATTTTTTTCCCGCGATTGGGTTTAATTAAAACATTTTTTTATGAATAGCCTCCGTTTTTAAAGTTGTATCTCCAATCTTTTAAAAAAAACAGGGTTTTTTCCCGAAAGTTCATACACTTACATGAATAGCAATGAAAATTTTCCACATTTTTAAATTATCACCTGTATGCCCGCAACGTCGTCACTGGGGAATTCGCAAAATGGCGATTGGCGTTCCATACAAAATTTCTATGCTTTTATTCATGTTACAGAATCTTTTGTTTTTCTCCTCTGGATTAAGCTTTTAAAAAAAACAAAAAACGCTGTCACACATGCGCTTTCCCACTTTCATTGTACTTTTCATATGCCCTATTTTTTTAAAGTACTCTTGACTGTTGAGGTTGGTAGTTCACGATCAGTGCTGGCTTAACTAAAAATATCAATAATCATCATCACTGCTGGGCATAGGCCTCCCCCAAGGATCTCCACAACGATCGGTCCTGCGCTGTCCGCATACAGCGGCTTCCTACGACCTTGACCAGATCGTCGGTCCTCCTTGTGGAGGGCCTTCACACGGAACGTCGTCCGGTACGCGGTCGCCATTCTAGAACCATTCCACCCTAACGGCCTTCGGTTCGAAATGAATAAATTTAGTACCTATAAAATAAAAACCTCAAGTTCTTCATAATCTTGAGCAAGTGTCGAAGAAAGATTAATCTCCATGGGGTTCAAGCCGTGTGTATTTTCAATTGTTATCGCATAGTAAAACTTCTATGATTTATGTATTGTTAAGTAGATTTAAAATGTTCGATACCTTTCAACGCAACGGTACCTTTTATATGTTCATTTAAATGAAACATGTCTGTCCGATGCATCAATATTGATATCATTATATCAGACACGATTTTACTGATGGAATGTTGTGCCCTGCAGTGGGATATTATAACGGTCACTTTATTCTGTAGTCTTTGTGTAAGTGAGAGAATGATATAATATTATTTATCGCTTCTTTGTAGATATCCTTAAATTGTCTAGCCGTCAGTCAAAAGCTCAATTTGGCAGTCAAAAATGTAGCTGTAAACGCCTTACATACATACTTACATCAATCTTGCCTTATTCATATTGGCGCGCCGATTAGCGCAGTGGGTATGAGGGTCGGTTACGCTTGAGACTCAAAAGGTCGCTTATTCGATTCCCTCACCTGCCCAATTGTTTGATGGTGAAACTGAATTTTGTGCTTGGTCTGACAGATTTGTACTCCAATTCATTATATTTAATTATTGTTTATCTGTTAATGACACCCACCTAGCACAAACTCTGCTTAACTGCAAACCCTTTAAACTCAGAATTTGATTTCAGCAAGTTTGCAAATCCTGACAGTATCAGTACTTATAGTATAGTACCATAGTATTGTAGAATCGTCCCAAACCTAAGAACTTTTTGGAAACGTCTGTAGAGAGCTTTCCTTTATTTAACTCATTGAAGAAAGAAAAGTCTTAGAAAGCAAATAATTACTGAAATGGGATTCAACCTAATAGACATTTGCGTGTTTTTTTTAGCGAAGCGAATTTATCGCCAACGCAATGGCTGCGAAACCTCTTCAAAGCTTTATGAGAACCTATTACGCAGTAGTAATAGTAGTAGTACTACTACTATAACTACAGAAACACGTTTGAGGCGTTAGAATTAGTGCTGGCGAATATTGTAGTCAATTTAAAAGTCGTTTCGGAAAAAGCGTGTTGATGTGAGAATCTGCCTCATCATCCTTAACGCCTGTTATTTTGGCTACTTTTGGGTACAATAAAGTACCTAGTTTTACAGAGACGTTTTGAAAGTTGTACTAAACATGCTGATTTTAGTGAAATATTTCACGAGCATGATCACTATCTTTAAACTTTTGCCCAATACTTCATGTCCGATACTCTCTCTCTATGATCCTTACCAGTGCGGACCAATAATGAATTGTATTTGTTTCTCAAAAGTCTAATTTTACATATTTATCATAGGTAATGTATCAAATTAGACGATTGAGACTCAATTACAATTCATTTGAAGCATTTTAAAATTAGCAGACTTGGGGCCCAGGAAGAACGCCTACTGCTGCTTACTAGGATAACTAAAAAGCCTCGTATGAAAACCCTTCGTCTAGTAGGTAGTCCGGTGGTAAAAAGAAGAGGGTGGTTATCAAGTTATTTAAGTTATAGTATAGCACACCCTCCAAAATGAATTTTATAAAATACCAAAGCGATTTTATGTATATGCCCTTAACTTTGGAGTTGGTTCCAAAGAACCTGGCCCTTCGGTCCACTGAGTCCATTGCATCCATTAGGTATTTGGCACAGCCATCCCACAGGTGGCAGCACTTCATACACGACTGAACTGATTTCTGAGAGTTTTGACTGTGTCAGTTCATACAAAAACATCAATCAGTTCAACTCTGAAGACACACATGAAATGACTAACCGTTCACTCCTATTCTTCAGCCGGCCCCCCATTTCAGGTCGTTTCGTTGTCTGGGACTTTTTATTCGCACTTTTTATCAACACTGATATATTTTCAGTGTAATTATAGTCTTTCACTACATGATGTCCAAAGTCCAATCGCTACGTCTAATTGAAAGACGATGAAAGTCTGAATCGACCGTTCAATGCGCCAGAGTTGTATTGTTTTTTATTTTTATTCTAGTGCATTATAATTTTCAAATGGCTACCTACCAATCCATATCGAATGTAAAACGCAGGCATCACGATGATTTGAATTTTTCGATTCACTAAGTTCGTCACACTTTTTTGCGTGCTAGCTTTCAAAATGTTGTTGCAAAAAATAGTTGTTAGATGGAGGTTTGGTTCTGATATATTTTTGACATTTTATGAAGTTGTTACATAAATGTAAATATGAGAAAACAATTTGTCAATGCCTTTAGATTTTTGCACACATGAATAACGGGGCGTTATTTTTAAAAACTCAAACCCTGTTGCAACACTGAAAAGTTTGGCCTCTTCAATTCTTATTAGAGATATCGGTCCAGCCGTTCCCGAGTTTTAGCGAGACTAATGAACAGCAATCCATTTTTATATATTTGGACGAACAATCGCCCGATGCGTATCCCCCAACCCTCATAGATATAACAAAACTACTTATGGGCGGACTTGCACTGTCCCGGACCTATAGTTTGAGAACGAGTCTAGCTAGTTTCGCCATCGCGTTTTTGATCTACGCTATGACAGAAAAATGGCATACAAAAAAAACAATAAAATAAGTACAGAGGCCAGGAGATCAAGATAGTTAAGTTGAGCTTATCAACAAATCGACTTGCATCTGTTACACACATACTATCATGCATGTTTTCCCCATAAGGTGGGCAAATACCCAAAGAAATTATAATAATACTAGATAGGTTATGTCAGTACTGATGCGAAGTCAAAAATTGTCCACTGCGTACGCCTACTTATAATGTTATGAACGTGTGAGCAAGATAGTATGATTATTTACTAGAGCGTAAACGAGACAGATGCATGTTGCGCAGTTTCGTCTCATACTGTCAATGCTTTGCCCAGGTGTTCGAAAGTTCTGATTTCGGGTGCCACTTTTTTAGCACAAGTAACCCATCTACCTCTTTTTATTATAATATCATTTCAGATACCACATCATTCTACTTCCTACAAACTCGAAACACAGCAGCTCTCGCTTCTTACACTCTCATTAATCCTTTCAAATGATCGTCGGTTAAGATCTAATGAAAGTACAAATTATTTTCAAAAAACTTTTCTACATTAATTAGCCACTCTTTGTGTTGCTAATTAATTAATTACGTTAAGAGCGTTTGTTTTCTTTTTGGAAATCAATCTTCGTTAAGAATAAAACTATCATTTTATTCATGTATATCGTGTTTCTGGCCACAATGAATTTACTATTAAATTTGGTTTGTATTGTTAAATGTACTTACTCATACAATAATGAGTGCACGTTTTGGTTGTATGAAATCAATCCGCAAGCGTCTGTTAAGACGTGAGTACTGAAATGAAATCTTGAAAATGGTACGTTTAGAATATGAGTTTGAACACTGAATATTTTAAATGACAACTATTCTTAGCAAAACAAAGGGTTTTTATTTTTGTTGGCTTTCAGATAACATCTGCTCTAATCATCTTTTTAACATTTAAAAAAAGGAATGTGTGTGTTGTTTCTTTAAAGTTTGTCATTTTTGAGGCAACACTTCTTGACACCTAAACATTTAAGTCAACAGACATCAAATTTCGGTTAAGAGAGGTTGACTAACCTGAGTTACAACTGATAGTCACTACATCACTGTACTTATCATGCTCTTAACTGGAGCTTTCAGCCGCTTTCTAACAAAGACTGAGGTTATTTTGAAGTACACAATAAAAACAAACAAGACAGATTTACTACTTGATTCATCTGAAACTGATACACGTTCTTAGGTGTCATCACTACATAGTATAAAACAAAGTCGCTTTCTCTGTCCCTATGTCCCTTTGTATGCTTAAATCTTTGAAACTACGCAACGGATTTTGATGCGGTTTTTTTAATAGATAGAGTGATTCAAGAGGAAGGTTCATATGTATAATAACATCCTATTGCACCCATGCGAAGCGGGGGCGGGTCGCTAGTACAAATATAAGTTATACCTATAAACATAGACAAAATAATCACAAAAGGTAACACCTAACAGATATATGGTCATGAGCAGTCCTAATCATCTTAAATTGATTATTCACATTAAGGATCTCTAAGAATCAAGGTAGTGGGTGCATAATTTGAAAATCATCGTCACGCTAGGAGTAGTGGTAAAAAAGTGGGCTTTGTTCACTGTCTGAAACCAAGAGTCTTTGTGCAGACCGTAGCCGCTAATTTAGGAGTCATTCGAATGCTGACCCAAAATTAAAGTTCATTGCTGACGTACAGTCAGCATAAAATATACATACATAATTTTTTTTTCAATTTTGTTAATTTTCTTCATTCATGGAAGAAAACGTTAGCACACGTTACGATATTATTGCACGAGTTGAACTACAAGAGTAGAAGCCATTTTTGGGCGTGAAAATAAGCCCAATCCTTTATTGACTTACGTTTTAGAAAATTATGTTTTTTTTAAAAAAAAACACTTATTTTTTAAAAAAACACGTTGAATCGAATCAAATAAATGAATGCTTTATTCAACAAGTACTGAAGTACTCTGTCATTGTGGTATTACGTTTGCTTTTTTCAAATCGTGACCTTTTTGATCACTTTGTCTACGCACATAATTTTGATACTGACTGTACCTAGTTATTGTCAGAGGAAAGAATAATAGAGAAGCAATTTTTTGGTTGTGGGTTATTTTATGAGCACTCAAGCGTGAGACGTTGATTATATAGAGTACTATCTTATTTCTAGACTCACGAAACACTTATCATTAGCAATATCTAATGCCTAGAATTAAGATCTAAAATGGTAGACAAAGCGATATTAATATGGTACTAGCAACCCGCCCCGGCTTCGCTCGGGTGCAATGGTTGTGTGGTTTTATACATAAAACCCTTTCACTTCAACCACTCTATCCATTTAAAAAGCCGCATCAAAATCCGTAGCGTAGTTTTGAAGATTTAAGTATACATAGGGACAGAGGAAGCGACTTTTGACTTTTAAACTATGTAGTGATGCTTTCATAAGGTATACTCTATCAAAAGCCTTAAAATATGTAGAGTTTGAATATTTAAGTCGTGAATTCTGCGAAGTTCTGGATGCTTTCGTGGAGGACCTAAAAGGCTCAGGACAGACTAGATTGGAATCGCGCAAAAGAAGCCTTTGCCCATCAGTGGGATCCAAACGGCTGATTTAAAACTGAGCTGAGAGTTGAAAGCAATATTGATTAATGGTTCGACCAAAAATATGGCATATCCATACTATTATTTGCAAGTGCTAAAACTGAGTTGGGGTTAATGTCTGATGTTTAACTCATGTTTTCGACCCTAGAAGGCCTATTTTCCAACTTTCACCAAACGGATTTTATAAAGTTTTCAAAGTAAATAAAGCAGAATGGAATGCGTATAGCCTTATATGTATTGTTGGTTTTATATCGCAGTATCTAAGTGTTAACCATATTGTTTTTACGGTCCCCATATAAAATGTGTAATTCATCATTACCAATAATAAAGCATGGTGTAAAATGATTTCGCAGTAAAAGTATTGAGAGGATCTAAAGTGTTCGCATACAATAGACTATATGGCATGAAGTTAATGTTTTATTGTATTTAATTCTTCAGAAGAAACAGTTGTCTTTTCTGTTGGTTTATGTATTGTTAGGTCATTAAAAAACGAAGAATTTCTTGTTTCATATGGCTTAGATGTTATTATAATAAACTATCCCAACTCGGTAGACAGACCGGAGTACACTGGTGTTAAATGCTTGTTAAATATGAAGCTATACAGGATGACTCATAAACAGCAGTCCAGAACATTTTTTTTACGTAGAGCTTCATAACAATCCATTTTGAAAAAAATACCATTTGCTTCTTAAAAATTATGATTTAAATACTTTAAAAAGTTACGATGCTTTTTATTTTATTTTTAAATTGCTTTACTTCCAAAATTTTTGGACCACTGTAAATGTTTCAACCTGTATAATTATATGATAATTGCCTCATCACTCTACGCATTAGAACTAAAAAGCTGTAACACATTTAAAATGAAATCTGAATCTGAAATCTAAACTAGCCCCGCAATTATTTTTGACTTGAGTACTCTTTTCTCATATCATATTTGCATAGGAAATAAGACAGTATATATTTGTTGAAGAATGATGATGGACACTTAAAGAGCATTGTTTGTGCATTTTTCAGTTTTCGGACTGAAATATGTCGAAAACTGTAACACTTAGATAAATATGGTGCTTTTACATTTTCTGTTTGTAATTACTCCTATCGATTGACATGCGTTAGGTTTTATGGCTTGCCGCCGAAACATGTTTTTTTCAAAATGGCAGACAAGTAGGTATGCCAGAACTCATACAAAAATGTTGGATCCTCTCAATAGTTGGAGAGAATATTCAGGCAATCCGGAAAGGCGATAATGCGATAAATATCCAAGGAGATAGTTATTTCTGTGCAATTAGCACATGTCAGAGTACTCGGTGATTTGTCTGCCTTGAAGTCAGCCGCGGACGTCAGTAACGTGATTCACATTGTGAATTCCGTGATTCCCTTCTTATGGCTAAGATAAGGATGTACAACGGTTAAATATTTTTTGAGTTCTATTTTATAAAATGAAATCTTGTTGGTACTGAATGTACCAACCAGACAGGAAGACCAAGAACAGGACATCGAAATGATGGGTGCGTGCAGAGTGGTCAAAAAGATATTGGCGGTTTGACAAAAATAATTTGATTACTGCAATGACAGAGTCGTATGCCATTTGAAGCGTAACCATATTCTATAATAAGTGATACGCCATTTTAATCCTGTAGTGAAAAGTTTGGGTTTTATAAAAAAATCAGACATATTTGCCACACTGTACGCACCCATCATTTTGATGTCCTTCCTTCCTGCCTTTAGTATTAATGCGAAAGTTTGTAAGTGTGGATGTGCCGTGTTGCTCTTTCACGTAAAAACTACTGGATAGATTGTTCGATTTACTTACTCGTATGTTTATTTATTAACGTTGCGCAGATTTTACTGGTAGTTAAAACATATGCCAAAATCAGGTAATAAATCAGGTGTACCCATTATATTAATAGGAGCTCTGTTTTATTTTGAGTTGAATCTTGGTGAAAGCCATCATTATATGTATTTACTGACGTAAATTTTTATATCCCTGAGAGCATAGTTAATCTGTGATGAGAACAACACTACGAAATACTGATGAGTTTTGCCGTATTTTCCATAATTTTTATAATGGGAACTCGTTATTGAAAAATCTTTACTAGCCAATTCTACAAATTGTTTGTAATTAGTGTCTTCTTAAACAATTTATTTTTTTGTGAAGGTATTTTTCAAGAAAGATGTTAATTTGTATATAACCCACCATAAAGTAAAACCATAAATTTTGTGGGCATTAGTAGATGAGAATTCAACATGCGTGATTCACCGTAGAATAAATTAATATTTGGATACATAGTCACTTAACAGAAGGCTCCATCCGCATTTTCACCTTTATTGCCCTATCTTACGGTTCAAAAGTAAATAAACAATTTGGAAATGGTGTGACGTTGACGCGTGTTGCAGTATTATTTAACTATTGTTGTGTTCCTTAATTGGTGAGGACGACCGATACAATTTAGCATTTAGTTGCTTAGATTGGGGCTAGATGGCGCTGTGTGGAATAATGTCCAGAGAAATTCTTTTAAAAAAAATTAAACTAGAATAAATTATGAATTTACTTATATCGATGAATTCATCAACGTGCAAATTGTTGAGTAAATAACAACAAAATGAATGAGAATTCGAAAAAAAATATTTCAACCTGATATGTAGTAATATAGGATAAGATAAGCTACAAATACAAATAAGGCTGCGTTTCCACCAAAGATGGGCGAGGAGGCGTTACAAAAGAGGTGGTTGTAGAACGAATAGGACCATTTCATTGAGCGTAGCCAATTAAATGAAATGAAACGCACCCTCAGGCCTGTATTACAGAATCCAGTCCAAAGTTTAGTAAAATACTCAGCTCGAGTAACAACAAAAAATAACTTTACAGATGTTGTAAGAATGTGTAGTTGATTGAACCACGGTGCATCGAATTTTCTAAAGATTGTCAATCTTCAAATCCAAAAGCGAAGATTCACTCATGGCTTAGTTGTTTATAGAAAATGGTATTTTTGTATTCTATTATAAAATTGTTTTATTCGAAAGTCTGGACTGTCAAGTAAACTGTCTAAAAAAGACGTATCGTCTTTGACAGTTACAAGTGCCGGCAAAATCAAAGCGGCAGGCCAATTAAAATTCTGCGTGAGAATCGTTCGGAAATGATTGGCACAATGTGGTAATAAAATAATTGAGACCGTTTTGCAATTAAAATGTCTACTGTCTATTTCCTCATTCTTAACAAAAAGTAAGTACAAAGAAACGCTCACCCACTGTCCAAGTGATTGACATTTAATTTCATTGGTACACCATGGGAGTTCTCTTCAAATGATTTAACCTCACACCGGAAAAACACTTGTAAGGCTTTCGCCCAAAGAAAGTTCTCATCAAAATGCGTAGTAAACCCGTGTTCAAACCTTAGTTAATCAGACTTAATAAACGGTAAAATGATAATTACAAAACATTAAACAGACAGCAGTATCTACCTATAAAAATATTTCTAAATGTTCTACGAATTGCCTATAGTTAGTTTTATATGGCTATGATATACCTAAGGTTAGTTTAAAAAAACACAGACTGCCTTAGTAGTAACAGCATCTGAACTGATAACAGGGGTTTAAGTATGACGTGTTGAAAATAGTGAACCTACTGTTAAATCGAGTAAATTTTAAAATGGCGAATGCTCGATATTCTGATACAAGTAAATGCTCTAGTCTATACTACCTTTAGGTTTACCTTACAACGAGGCCTAAGTAATTTAATTTTATTCTTAGTAGCTGTCCAGGTGACCTAATAGGTACGCATAGTTTCTCTATTTGCATAGTAAATATTATTTATAGATCCGATATCAATAGAAACTATTCTAATTACATCTGCATCGATTTCATTTCCTACCAGCTGATACCGCATAGTCAAAAGTGTCGACCACCAATAGAACAAATGACCAAACCTGCTGTTGAACATTAGTCAGAAAGTCATAATATCAATCACAATATCTTTGGTTGACTAATTTCGCCGAACATGACTGCTATTAGATCGATGATTTTGAGCTTGTGATTGACAATGATCAATCGATAAAATCGAATCCGAACAGCAGGAAACCTTTTGCCTTTCAAGTTAGGGAATTTCACTTATTACTTAGATTTAATAAATTGACGCGCTTTTTATTTCGTTTTCCACGGCAGAATGATTTATAATACCTACTAAATTACGATTCATTTAATATGTAACTACAATAGTATGTATTTACAATTTTGCAATCTTTTTCATTGATAAAAAGGAATGAAATAGTGTTATTTTGATATTTGCTAGTGACTTTAAACATGAATAATACACATAAAAATGCAATTGAAACTTAATTCCTTCTTTAACGAAACCAAACTAATCGGTTAGTACAATCTTGCGCTGAAAAAAACAGCCCTAAGGGTGAAAGGGACAATCCTTTTCATGGAGCGATGAACTCAAATAATGTTGATCCGTTGTCTAGTATCCCGTAGTGTACAAGCTATGCTTCATTTAGGGCCAGATGGCTCTGTGTAAGATAATGGAAAGTGATATTTATAAATGAAATTGTGTTTTAGTAGTAACTCAAACCAACAACTGAACATCTTACGAAATTTGTCTTGTTTTGAAGTATGTTAATTGTAATTTTCTCAACCATCTCCGCCTTCGCCCTTTTTACGTCTACTCAAATAATTAAAAGTAGTAATTATAACATCTGAGCAAAACACCTCGTAAGTACAAACTGCTTGTTAATATCTACTTAAAACAATTACAAACGTTCTTGTAGCGACGAAACCATTTTTAATAGCGGCAATAACTCTTTCTTAACGTTCGGATTTGAATTTAGAAAGAACTACATGGGTGGTTCTGATTGGTCCGACAGTGATGGGCCTTTATTAAAGAGTCGGTTACATTACAGCCTCAGTGAGCCTATTGTAAGTTCAAAGGTTTTCTAATTGCCTACAGTGCTATTGTATTTTAATGTTAGTACGATTTTGATGAAGATTGATTCGGATCTTCGTGGCTCAGTGGTTTAGCATTCTGGCTCGGAGCTTTTGTAGCCTCGAGTTCAAATCTGGCTGGAGCACTAAGTGTTCATTATTCGAACTTGCAGTAAGCTCGCCCCTAACGTTTGGTACACTCGCTCAGGAGAGGAAAAGTTGTAAAATATACGAACTTGGTGAGGTATCTGACAGTTCAAGACCCAGGATATTCTACAGATTTGATTACTAGACGTTTTATTTCTAGCCTTGTACCAAGTTAATCAATAAAATATTTTTTTCTTTACTTTACTTTAAATTACCATAAATAAAGTCTGAGTGTACTCGTACAAAGGTGAAGAGTATTACCAATTTTTTTCTCTTCTCTATAACATGTTGAGCATGTTGAAAGGTTACTCTGCAGAGTTTCTTGCCAATTTTCTGTACTGAACAGAAACAACTTTCCGACAAAACAAGTTTTTTTGGTTTTTAATTCTAAATCATAGCAAATTCACATAGTGCTTCAGGCAACCAGATCTCATTAGCTCGCGTGAAGCTCTTTCTTTGAAAATTATAGTCATCATAACCCATTCGCTGGCTGTTACAATTTAATAATGATGTATGATCGAAAGTAAATTTAATAGTAAAAGTATGCAGGGCATTCATTATAAGTTACTGCTGGGCGTTTTAGACAGAAAGATTATGAAGGGCCTTATACTGAAGAAGTGGACAGTGGAACTGTTTTTGTTATTCCAACTTTGATAAGAGGAAACTAAGTTTGTTGTATAATCGGACTTTTTAAGGAAATCTGTCACTTTCTGTCAAATTACATGTCATTTTCCCGCATCTTAATAAAAGTTTGATAACAACATATTTTGCAAATCAATATTTTTGTGTAACCTGCAAAAAAGCGTTCAATTAGTAAGCTCCAAAAATGTATATTGTGTAAGCATAATTCCTGAAAGTTTTTGTGATAACGATAGTTATGAAAAGAAGAAAAAAGAGTTCCTAATACAAAATTATGATTGTGAACCCAGGAAAATACATTTATAAGGTTCGCTTTCTACTAGTTGTTTTCTTTTTATAGCAACTGAGTAGCAAAAGCTTTAACTTTCTTGCGTGCGTGATAACTGATAATTACTGCAGTGTTTTGCAATTAAACAACTAAATATAGTGTGTAATTTAGAACAAAATAACACAAAGCACCTACGGACTGTTAGAAATGACTTAAGTGTTAATAATGACAGGTTGATGTCACCTATTAAATGTTGTGCTTTGTTTGTATAAGTTTGATAAGAATTGGTAAGTCAGTGGAGATAGCTGCCCTTGAAAAATAGTACACAATCGAGCGCAAAGTAGTAATTACTTCCTTTGCAATGTTATATGAAAACCTCTTGCTTCTTTTGGTTTCAATGTATGTTAAGCTGTTATTGTTTTTTACTAGATATCCCGACAGACAAAAACTATTGGACAGTTGGATAAAAACAATATTTGACAGCCAAAAAATATTGATCCAGTCCCGTTTGAACAAGTACAAAACCCAGGAAGTATAGTTAAATTTGTTGATTTTACTATTTTCATCGTATTTCTTTTCCTTCCCCGGGCTTTACCAACCACAGTAAAAAATACAGTTAATCGGTCCAGCTATTCTTTACTTGTGCGGATAGCAGTTTATTCAGCGATTCATTTTTATTCATATAGATTTTAGGTAACCTAGGTTCTTACTAAGTGAAAAAATTGATAGTGATTAAGAAATTTCTGCCAACTGCTACTGAAGCTACACTAAAGCTAAGGTGCCCTTAGTGGATAAAATACCTTACTAAACGAACGATATTTATTTTTAATCGACGACAGTTAATCATTATATTGCAACTGACATGAAAATGGTAGTTAATCAAAGTGATTGATAGAAAACAACTATACCCTATTGGGCGGTGATTAAAAAGTAATATCTTAAATCGCTGTTATGTTGGCAAGCGTGGTCATACCAATACCCATCAATGTAGTTGACCTAATTTTAATGATGGAGAGGTTTTTACCCATTATAAAAAGTACATTTAATGAAAACACGAAACCAATCATGTACCCAAACAACCCGGATAGGGCTGCGTTTCCATCAGAGATTAATGAAGGATGTGTTTTTAAGAACCTACAATATTCCGCTTCAAACTTAAGTAAATGGAGGGATTCTATTGGTTCTTGAAAACACAATCCTTGCAACGCATCTCTAGTGGAAACGCAGCCTAACGACGGTGAGCTAGCTCGTATTCGATCGGTGAAGGATGTCAGCAGGCTTCTTAATGTATCGTTGGGTATTCCGGCGACAATCAGTGTGCCTCTGACTACCTCGTTTGGGATAGTCGTGTGTTTTTCATGTCCTTCACCTTTCTTATGTCTTTCTGTTTGAGTTTTGTTGTCTTGTACTGTCCGTGCCTTTGGTTTGCTAGCTTTATTTGTGTAGAATTTAAGAGGAAACTTAATTGGTTTAAGCGTGAAACTCTTTGCATAATACGTGACAACTGTCTGTTTCCTAAATGAATAAAATGAAATGAAATAAATAACATGTCCTATTGTTGTGTTCGGATGCAGTCCGTCCTAGGACCTTAAATTTTGGACAGAATAACCTAACTATAATGTGTGATCACTCACGTTTTGAGGGCGATCCAAATTATAGAAAGTATCTATAACAAAGTTACTAACCTACTTTTATAAAATGTAATGTCGGTCCACAGCCTGCTTGGCTTATGCTTAAAATAGATTAACTAGGTCTAGTCGCTTCCAGTCCAGGTCATTAGTCGTAAAAACCGAAGATAAAAGGCTATAAAAATTTATTGTGAAATATAACCAATAATCACATGCCGTCTGACTCTGCGAATGAATTTATGACTTTTAGTATTGTGGATTAGAAATCGCATTCTTATTGAAATCATTGCAAATTGTTCGACAATAAAATCAGTTTGTCTTCGCAAATGTTTTTTTCTTAATTGACCTGTAATAAGTACTTTTGAATCGTCAAATGCTAATAAAATTGACCACACAAATCAAAGATACTACGTAACTAAAGGACAAATTAAAATGAATTCAAAAATACCTTTATTAAAATAGTCAAAATTTCTCCAGTCCTTCGAACTTTTATGAATGTTAATAACAATATTTATAAAACTAACATCGACATGATTAATTAAGACGTTGATGAATAAGTATTTAAGATAAATGTAAACTTAACTTTGTAAGAGGTCATCAATGGTTAGTAATAAATTATTTTTATGATAACTTAATTAGTTGTTAAAATCTCATATAACTAATCATAAAAACGAGCGGTTTATGTGCGTTAAAAATCTCATAAACCAAAAAAGCTTATCATTAAACAGATTATGCGTGTTGAAAAATATAAAGAGAAATGTAATTTATTAGACCCAAATAGTAAGAGCTATTAAAAGAATACAAAAACAATTACTGAAAGTAATACAATTAACAAATTGAGGTCTAATATGAACAACATAAATTAGTCTCATATAAACTTCAACGTTATTAGCTAAAAACTTAAATAGGCTGCTTGTATCACAAATCAAAATCATCAAATCTATATCCTGTTCATTCCTAATTAGGTAATAAAAAACGGTTAAATTGAAAGCGATGTTTTTTTCTATCGCTAATCAATTTAACATTAGTAATCTAGGTAGGCCCAGTTTTAAACGGATGCGTAAAACATGTTTTTGGAAATTTCACCAAGGACATTATGGTAAAGCGTAAGCTAAATGCCTCTTGTTTTTTTACTTTATTTATTAAGTTACAATCGATTATTGATGAAAGACATTTAGGAGGGGAAATTGTACGATTTAAAGAGGCAAAACCAGATGACCGTTACTGCGCGTAGGGTGAACATTCTCAAAATCGTTTTTGTTGTAAATATGTACATACCATTTATTTACTCGACTGCGCCATTAGGAGGGTTATGTTTTTTGAGTGTATGTATCTATGTTTGTATGTAGTGGCACGCTCTGCAGCCTGAACGGGTCCGAAATCATGATTTTGGAAATACCGCCGATGACAACGGTACATCTGTGTTTGCGCTTTGTATGTTTTTTGACTTTCTTTTTTATCTAGACAGACTCAGATACTTGATTTATGCTGTTCTAAAATCTATGACAACATTGATCTATCGCATGATTATTCTAGATAATTCTTACTTATATTATAAATGCGAAGGTAACTCTGTCTGTTTGTGTGTAAATTTGCTCAAAGTCTATAGAGCCAGAAAAATGTGATAAAAGTTTGATATACGCCATTTTTTAAGCTGGTAGCTCGAATCAACAAAATCAAAAATCTGGGGACAACGTTTCCCCACGGGCCTTCAAGCGGCTAATAAGATATTATCAAATACAACATTCAACTTTTTTTATAAAATGTAGGTTAAAAATAGGCGATGTCTAATTTCTTCTAGTAAAATATAACTAGAAGAAATACAGGGAATTTAATGACTTAGTCGTTACGAAATGTGAAACTGAAATTACCGCAAGCAATAAACTTAAATATTGTAAATATTTATGTATGAGTTTAATTTTCAAAATAATTAGTCTAAAAATGAAAAATGCGGCCGAAAGACGCTAAACCGCACGGCGAATTCGCAGGCACAACTAGTTGTTCATATTCAAGTTTTTAGGAATTTGAATGAGGAACAACTTTTTCTTGCGAATCTAGTTACTTACGACCGAGTATTCTTTTTATAAATAATTCATTGCAAATTCATTAGGCGTGTAAGTAAAGAAAATAATTCAAAATATCTAGTTTTGGGTCGAATCCTTTCGTAGTTTTATATATTTGAATATTATTGCGATTTATATGCAAATAATATTTGAATACCTCCAAATAACGGCTGTGCTTGAGGCTGTTTTCAATGGTTGTCTGTTTGACAGGTGTGGTTTTCTAACACAGTAATTATGTAAATATTTTAATAATTAACTTTATCCTAGTCTTGTTTATGAACATTGGTTTGAACGCAGATTTATTATAGCCATATGTGTCAGTGCCGTTAAGCCTAGTTGGAGGCCCTAGGGCGGCTCGATAACATCTGATAGATATAATTATGTATATTATAAGATGTGTACGTGGAGATATAGGCGTTTTTGTTTGCTCGACAAATCCTACTTTTGAGGTTGTGTTCTTCTTCTTCTGCTAACGGCTCTAGCTGAAAACCAGCGCTTCAGCTCAGGCTGTAGCATGGCCAGCCGATTCGATTGTTCTACTTTTTTAATTATAGAGTATTTTTGTTTAGTTGTGGGTATAATTTAGTTCGTTTATTTGTTTTTTGTATTATTATTTTTTCATCAAAATTTGTGATTTGTGTGTCTGTATCTTTCATTAGTTTCTCTGTCTGATTAGAGGAAAGTGCCTTTCAAGTTCACTAGCAGTCTTCACTGGCCTGATATACAACTCTCCAACAACTTGCACTATTAGAGCCTTACTCATAACGACTTTTTGCACCGATACAAAAAGCGTGTTTCAATACCCCGTGACTGCATCGTCGCGTTACCAAGCGATCAACAAGTTTAGGTTCCAGAGTGCCAAGTACGGCAGGCACAAACAGTTTCGAGTTACTTCACCGTCAAGTTTATCGAGCATAGTGCAGCAAGCCGACCAAATAAAGAAGGTCATTATTTACTAGTACTCGATGTACAGATGACTTTCAAATTCGTCAGGGTCTTAGTTAGAAGTTATAACTCCTACTCGCCACTAGATGGCGGTGCTTCAACGCCATACAAATTCGCGTTCACCTACTCGGGACAGTTTAGTGAGCAGAAGCGTTGTGCCTGCCGTACTTGGCACTCTGTTCAGACACAGCGATAACCGTGCTAGCTGAAAATAGTTCTTTCCTTCTAGCTCCGTCCTTTTCAGCACGCGCGATTATCGCCGTGTCTGAACTAGGCCTTTAATCATATCATACTCGAGTTTGTATCACCGTCGGGACTGCATCGCAGTGTGCGATGTGCCTCAAGTTCATAGCACAATTTATGATTTACTAGCGGCCGCCCGCGACTTCGTCCGCTTGGACTTAATTTGATAAACAAAAAGTCATATTTCTTTATAAATTGTAGCCTATGTGCGATTCAGACGTATAAGCTAAAAAGTTAACAAGGCACATCCACACATACAAACTTTCGCATTTATAATATTATTAGGATGCCAGCACGGCAACTGCACGGCTTCGACGCAGCAACTCTCTTGCTATTCTTTGAACCCTAAGTTGTAAGAACGCAAGCTGCGAGTTGAGAGTAGCGGCGAGCACGCTGACAGCTCGCCGTCAGCCTCACAACTTACTGCTCTCGGATGGCAAGATATTTGCTTGGTCTGAGCTTAAGAGGTAGTTTTCACTTGTGTACGCACGCAAATTTCGGTTGCCCAACTTAAAGCACCTTGTTGACATTGCGTCAAGCCTCTGGCTACGAAAATACATTTTTCTAACGGCACAAGATAGCATATAAGTGCGTATCACGTACTTCAGTGTTCAACATACCACACGGTATGAGCACATTTTTATAATATTTGTAGAGAGCCACCTAGTGGGTACCATCGGTCTACTTTTTTCTATTTCAAATATTTATAGTCGATATGTCGTCGACCGATTGTTAAATAAATATGAATAATATCTATAGACTCTAACGCATGGCTGTCTTACTACAAGCTTGCCCTACAGTGGGTGTCATTAATAATACTTAGAAAAGTAATTAGTACACCCAGCTACGGAATAAACACAAATATTTATCTAATAAATTAAACTTAGTGTATCTATAAAACAATTGAATTGAGACCGTCGTTGCACTTTGTCGCACAGCCTTTTATGGTCCAGAGTTCAAATATGGCTGGAATTTCAGTAGATTAGATAAGTAGCGACTAACTCTCCGGTGATAGAAAACACCGATTCAAAACCTAAGCGACCCGGATAACGGCAGTGGGATGCCATATACTTACCACGTTCCCCAGGCATCTGGTCGCACCCATCCTCACCGCTGAGATTTTGTGCGTAAAATACCATCACATTTAGAACGTTATTTACACAAGCAATTTCTTATTTATTACAATTACAATACAATATATAATACAATACAATTTCTTATTTAAGCAAGTCCTTTATTTTACATTTCTATTTGTCTTGGGGCAACTTGTATCGTTTCTTCGCCGATATATCATAGCAGTATTGGTTCTAACCTGCAATTAACTCAAAGAAAGTGATCTGTTATTTTTCATGATAATTTTGCCTTAGAATGTAAGTTTTTAATGTATCACTTAAAATATTTAAGTAGATTTCTGACTTTCGTGATTCGACTTATCTTCGAAATGTTTTTAGGCAGTTATTTTATTGCAAGAAATATATTCATAGCGAAGAATATCTATACAAATAATATAAAGAGGAAAGGTTTGATTTTTTGTTTGTTTGTTTGTATGAATTGAATAGGCTCCGAAACTACTTGGCAGATTTGAAAAATTCTTTCACTGTTGGAAAGCTACATCATTCCTAAGTGACATAGGCAATATTTCATTTTAAAAAAAAATAGGCATCCTTACTAAAATTACGATAACGTTAGTCCACGCGGACGAAGTCGCGGGCGGCTGCTAGTTTTAAATAAAAAGATATTAATTCGATTTTCTCTGTTCTCAACGTCGTTAAATTTAAATAACGGTTGAAAATATCAACAACTTTAAGGATAAGTGGACGTTTGCGAAACGGACGGCCTTCGTCAAATATAACAACTTTCCCTTCTAGTCCCTTTATTTGTAGGTATCTAATGTGTTGGTCGCTATAAAGTTACGCAAAAAGTCTTGTACTAGAATTTAGAGCTACAGGATCTACATGAAATAAAATAAAAACTTAAAAACAAGCCATGCCAGCCAAGGATGCATTCGTGGCCAATTCTTCAACATGAAAAAAAGCGGGAGTTGATATTTTTTTTATGGTTCTAGGTATTACGACTTAAGGTCCTAAATTGTTACTTGATAAAAACAAATGAACAAAATTATTTTCGAATACCCATTCAACGGTATACCACATTTACCCCACCATCCCACTGTATTTTAGATTAATACACAGAGAGCTAGCATAGTTTTTATAGCTAAATACGCAGTTGAGTCACAGCTGACATCTAGTTTTAAAATATTGTCCTTTTGATTTTCGATTGAATCGTAATTGAGTCTCAATTGTCTAATTTGAAACATGTGGTATGATGTTTGCCAAATTAGACTATTGAGTGAGGTCAATTACAATTAAATCGAGACATTCTGAAATTAGCAGACTTCTGGTCCTGGTCAGAAGCACAAAATTGCTTTCGCCCCCACAAAAGAACTACCACGCCTTTCGTAAAGTGTTACCTATATGAATTAGTTTATTGATATCCATTAAAATCGATACGAAGAGATTTTAATCGAATATTCAATGAGATGATCTCTCTTAGCTACGCAATGGGCGTTATAATTTATTACCGATAAATCTAATTCAAAGTTATTTTATATTCTATGAGTAGCTGTTTGTTGTGGTAGGCGCGTATATTAACATTTTATTTAATTTGATAAACGTATCACCATTAACAGGCACGAATTTAAAAGTTTTGACGCTTACTTGGGAGTTCTCAGCGGATAGACCTCATCGTAATGACTCATTACTATGATAAAATGTTGTATGTGTATACCGAATTATTTAATTTCAACTTACGAATAGAGACACCGTTCGATGGAACTAAAATTTCAAACTGTATAAGGTATGTTTTTGAGTTATGGCTTCAGTGGAATTCTAATTGAAATTACCATCAAAGATAAGTCTTTTTTAACAATTTTTTTTTCCATACAATTGTTAGAGCCCTATTGCCATTTGTATGTATAAAAAAACCGCACCTTAGTCTCTAGTTCCGCAAAATTCTTCATTTGAAAGTGCCCGTAGTGCTATCTCATAATGACTATCCTATTTGCAGGTTATCGATAACCTGTTGATAGTCGCTTATTGAGTAACACGGAACTGAGTTCATACTTGCCGCTGACCCCTTGCAATTTAATTGTTCCTACATTTTAGGATCATTCCTTTCGACAGACAGACACTCTAGAGCAGAGATACCCAACCATAAAAGGCCGTCTTTTTATAAAACATTTTTCTATGAGTTATGAGGCCATGGCGACTTTTTAATGGCTAAACTTTAAGCTGTAGGCGGTTGCAGTAGCGTCCCAACTCACAAAAAAGTTTTTTTAACAATTCGACGTCGTAATACGACGTCAAATAAAGTTTTGTTTTGCGATCAAGATTCCTTCAATATTTTCGTGCTGGATTTACTTACTGTTGAGCCGTGACTTTCGACCATCTCATAGGTTTACCACCCCTGCTCTTAGCTAGAAGATATAAATTGGCTAGGTCATCTATCTTTTTGACCGAAGACCAACTTACTCTTACCATATATGGAAAGATCTAGTGTTATATTTGCTGTCAGAAAATTCTGATCTTAATTTTGATAGAGTAATTTATCTCAGATGATATCAGTGTTACAAAAGATTAAAACGGTTTTGGCTTGTGAGTATGACAAGTAGGAATTGTTCCTAGACTGTTGAGTTTAATGACATTTAACTTTTTTTAATAATTAACTATCACGTTTTATGTCATTTAACTTTTAAATAAAGACGTTAAACTATGGCAAAAATGCAATAAGCCGTATTAAATCTTACTGTTGGCACTTGAAGAATTGAAGAAAACTTTTGATTAAAAAAACATAATGTAATTTAACTAAAAAGGCATTTCTTGCAATATCTCTGCATCGGGTGCAGTATATTGCAGCTGTCATGGCATAAACTTCGCTTTCGGCGCTGCGTTTCTGCAACTGCGGAGAAATTAAATTTACTACCTATGCCGATGGCACAGTATAAACATACAGTAGAACATCTACATACAAACGTGCCGCTCTCGGTTTGAATGTGTGCATGCGCCGTGTCGCGAATTCACGCACACGCTATTATAAAATAGGGGGGTATAGGGTGGTGGCAGTACGAACGGGCTGTGCCGCGTGTCTGTGTGCACGCTAGGCTAATCACTCGGCGGGCGGCCTTAGATAACCTACTGTATGTTTATACTGTGGCAATGGCTTTGGCCAAAGATGTACAGAGGCGCTCACATCAACCTTTACATAGGCACGTTATGCTGCTGACATAAGATCTGTTTTGCAATGGTTTTCCAAAGGTTGGTGTGAGCGCCTCTGTACAGTTGCATAATAATTAATAAATAAATCTAGTGTATAACTACTTGGTCACCAGTAATTATACACTCTGTCTCAGAACTAGGATGATTCCCTTGATTTTGACAACCGATAGGCAATAGTATGTTTTCCTATCTTCCTAAAGATTGTTCCGCAGTTAGCTTTCTGTTGAGGCCTTTGAAGCAAGTAGGTTTGAACTGTTGTGATTAGGTAGTAGAAGGCACACTTTATAGCGACTTCCGCATTTCCGCGAATGGGCTTGCTTACATTTTCCAATTCCGTACAAAATTATGTGCTGGTTACATTTCCTTTTACTTTACTTGTTTTATGTATGTTTATGCTGCTCTTTACACCGCGCGATATGATATGACTGTAACAAACTAAATAAAACCTTAGACCCGTATTATTTATCTATTTATTCTTTGTTGCACAAAATTAAGAAAAAAAAACCTTTGGAGGACTTGATGCCTAGAGGCGTTCTCTACCAGTCAACCTGTACTGTATAATATCAGCCTTGACGTTCCCACTGCTTTGCACTTCTACCAAACGTAAAATGAAACGTAAACGGTATTTCTTTTATCAAACTATGTGTTTAAAGAAAACTAACGTTTGCTTATAGGTTTGAAAACGTGAGCAGTTCGTGCTAGACCGAGGGACTGTGCAGATTATTGAAGAAGTTTAGTTGAGGGTAGTGACAGTCTTATCCTCGAATTCACATACGTCAATAAACGCTAAGCACGCGCGCTCAAGATCATGCTGTCCCGTAAAATATCAATAGAACTGATAGAGACAGCTCTCTATACTTCTGAGGGATCCTCAACTATGATTTGCGTTTGTGAATCCGGGGTTAAGTTGTACGGAGACGATTTGATATTATCTCACAGCTACTTAACATCCAAAAAATTGAAACCTCAGACGATCTAAATACATAGTGAAACTTACAGTCAAAGTATTTTCGCTAATCCAATTATAAAACCTTCGTGGCTTCAATTTCCGGTTCAGGTGGTTTTATTATGGTAATTCAGTTTGATGTATATCTAACATGATAAATAAGCCACAGCAGGCAACAAGATATAGTAGACCAATGGAAATAACTCAAACTAAATTGATCTACTTAGTCACTTACCAAAGCCAGCCCGGAAATCGAAGTCACGATCTATTTGCATTACCGCAAAGACTTACTACAAAAAGTTTAACTTAAAAGCCATATGTACTTCCGGAACTCTCACTAAGAAATGACATACCTACTAAATGTTTAATGTTCACTGTCAATCAAAAAACTAATCATTTGGTTATCCAACAAAATATGAAGCATTTGGTTACAAAGAAAGGGCATTACTTTATCCATATCATAAATCTAAAAGTTAATTTCGATCAAGTATGAGACGTTACTTTTGTTAGTCAGTCATATTTTCAGTAGTATATTTTGGTTATTAGACTCGTGAAAATATCACATTTCAGGATCCGTCTTTAAAACAACTAATCACTGTCTAGAGATGTTCAATATACTGAAACCTACTTAAAAAATTAAACTATTATCGAACCTACCTAAGAAAAGATATAGCTATGTTAACTTGAAATGTTTTGTTGTATTGTTATAGTGTTTGCCAGCTGGCAGGCAAAAGCCTGTATGTATGTGAAAAGTCACATACATTTTTGAAAATACAATAGTATGTGAAAAATCACAAACATTTATCCTACGTGTGAATAGTCTGTTTTTTATGTAGGCATATCGAACAAATTGAATATTTTGTGCAATAGTATAAATCATAACAGGTACAATAAAACTTATTTCAGTCTACAAATTACATTCAAGATATCACAAAATATAATCGACATGCTCGTAAATGTAATTCAATTATTATAATCAAATAATCATTCAGCAATGTGGCATCTTCTTGACATCATATTCGAAGTATCTTTATCTATATTTGTTAAAACATCCACGACGCTGTATTCCTATAAAAAATGACGTATTGGATTACGCTAGCATCATTTCGACATCACTCATCCGTAACGTATACGTCCGTCGACTAGCAAGTCGCCAGACCGACTGCGCGAGCGACTGTCGGCCGTCTGCGCCGGAGTGCTCGATGCGGAAGCTGCGTGATGTAACAGCCGGTAGTGCCTCTGCAACCACGTGGGCGCAGATACAGGCTGATGTTTTATACAGGCAGGATTATGCGACCGAATTGAGAAGGCAATGTGTGATATGCTTATGATTCATTGTTTATCTCATTTCATACAAACGACATTAATCGTAAATTCATTTATGACTGGCATGACTGCGGCTTTTTAGAATAAAAATTATTAGTCTTAAATTTTCAATAAATTCGTCTTTGAAAAAAAACAGAATTAGGATTTAAGGTGATTTCTGACAAATGTATTTTTTGTAACGTAAGTACATCTATAAAAATTGTTTCCTTAATATAAAACACTCTCTTCACCAATATCGTAAAAGAAACAGTTAAATCAATAAATATAAGTTAAAAATTTATCGTACCGAAAGAATTGTCGAAGCAAAGTTAATTCTGAGAGCTTGGGTAAGCCACAAGAGAACATACAAGAAAATACCTATAATTTAATTAGCAAAATTAGCTAAATGTAAAGAATGCACATTTAAGGCAAACCAGATAAGTTCACTAGTCGAAACCAGATTATGTAGGGTAAATTAAGTGTTTTCCGTCTCACAAATACGCCGGCTACCATATACAACGTCCAAAGCGCGCGTTGGTCCGAACCAGCGTCGCCAATGCCCCCTCCCCCCTGCACAGATGTACCTGCGCCGCCGTGGAGCTCTCGGTGCCGGAGTGGGCGCACTACCTCGCCGCGGCGTTGTTCCTGCTGTGGCTGCTCTGCGGTCGTCGCCGCAGTCCCGAAAGCCAGGAGTCAGTCGCCAACTAGACCATGTGTATGTACTCGCTTACTTGTATAAGTGTAAATTTTTAGGGAGCTTACATGCTAGAGGGTCCCATGGTGGAGAGTATTCAACTCTGCTTAGACTGCAATACGAATACGCTCTTTCCTTGAAGGTTCAGAAGTTATACCTGTCCGAAAATACTGCCGCTCACTGCAAATTTGTGTTAGTTACGGCAGTTTTATCACTTTAGCATAATCGTATTTCGTTGGTGCAGGTATCAGAGTAAGTGAGCTAACCCATACAAGAGTCAGTGCAAGTCGCTTTTATGTTTTCATCTACTAGAAGTGTTCAACATTATTGTGATTTTTCCATGACGCTTTTTAACTAGACGAAGAAGAAGTCGTGATAACAACTCATAATGTATAAAATAATAATGTAAAAGGGCACTATTCACTGCTAGTAGATAGAAATTACAACAGTCCCTGCAAAGGTACTCAAACCTTTTCAACTCAGTCGGGTAGTGTCTACAGCGTTCAAAAAACCATCAGCCTGTATGGCGTGCGCGGTGAGATAATCTGGCTCATTGCTTACTGCGCGTGCGGACTCCGACGCACATTGGCCAGTCGGCCGGAGACACGCGGCTCGGCAGCACGGATTTTGATCTGTTGCAAGTTCTCGACTACGGATATTCAAATAGCTAATATGATTAGATACATTTACTATATTTATCCGTTGTCTAGTATCACATAGCATATGCATTTAGTTGCTTAGTTTGGGTCTAGATTGCGGTTTATGTAATAATGCCCAGTAATACATATCTACTTTTAAAATTTAATTGTTTAGGATCTATGGGACGTTAAAGAAAAAAATTTTTACTTTTTGTAACCGGTACTGTTGATAAGGACACAAAATGTTTATTTCAAATAGTAATTTTGGACCTTTAGAACAATCAAAAATAAGCAATAAACCTAAGGCGTCTTTCAAAATTTTGAGCATTGAAATTAGAAAGTTTCTTTTTGATAAAATATTCAAATAAATAATTGAAACACAAATCACACACCTACTGATACTGGTCGGGTCCCAAAGTGGGGTTTCTATTGAATTGTATTAAGCAAAACTGAAAACAACACCCAGACAAAAATACCAGTTTCATCAACAAGCATTTGTGCTGGGTGCCGTAAAGGAACCCGCGAACCTTTCCGTTTCAATCGATACTGTTAACCACTGTACTGAACAGACATGTAGATCGACATGTTGTTCAAAATTTATGTCTGAATCACTTACTCGTATCTTATCACGTCTTTAACGGGATGAGGGTCACGGATGACCAATTCGTCATTTTTTTCTGTTGTATTGTGGTGACAGGTTTCTATTTTTATTATTGTTTTAGCATTTTCCATGCAGTATCTTTACTAAAGATCTTAAAAACCAGAAACAGATATTTGGTAATTTTTGGCATATGGCGGGAATCGAACCCGCATCTTTCTCAAACCGGGCGACTGCACTACTAGGTTTCTATTAGACTTCAAACAAGTTTAATGTTTTTCCAGCTAGTTCAATAGATGTCGTGAGCGTGACTTTTACCGTATTCTCATCTGTTGGTTGAGCGCATAACGCCTGTTTGTTTCGGAGCGGCAATGTTTTTTTGGCGAAATTTTTAGCTATTGTTTTCTGCAGGAGTTACAGTTCGCCTTGTAATAGTTCACGTCATTTATAAGATTCTTTCTTATAATGTCATATTTTTTGTGGATTTAAATAAAAATATTTTAAATAGGCATATCATTGTGTAGTTACTTTGTTTAGTAGCTTGTTCAAAGTAGTATTTATTGCTTCAACAGATGCTTTCTCTAATGAGTTTTCACAAAAATCCTACTAAGCTATGTTAAACGAGTATTAAAGTATAAAAGGTACACGAGAACTTGATAATCACGAGATTATCCCGACATTCTTGCAGACTAGCAAGTCATCTGCGACAAATTTATTTACCTCCTATTATGGGCATAGAGGCGGGATTGTCGAGATATCGATAAAGGTTCGCATTTAGTGACGGCTTTCCATTCAGGGTAGCGGAAAACGTCTCGCGGTGACATAGGAATTATTGCGCGCGCACTTTCGACTGGGTCACTTTACAAGCTTTTTATTATTTGAGAGTGTATTCAAACCCACAATCCCCTTAACACAAGCTTTCCATAGTCTGGATCACTACAGAACCTCAGTCGTCGACAAAGCCTAAAGGGCGCAAAAAGATATTAACAGCCGTCTCATTCTCTCGCACTGTATTTTCCAACATGGAGGTTTATGTCTGCTTTAAGTTTATATTTATTTACGTAATTACCCCTCTAAACGGAAGTACAGATGTTCGATTCTACACTTATCTTTACGGAAATAGAATCCTGCGCCGATCTTTGTATTAAAGCAGGATGTAATATTTTATTCCTAAAGTCCACTTACAAAACCGATATAAACTGAAATAAATCTTGTTTATTTGTATCTTTTTGTATTAGAACCTTTTTCTAGTTTAATTTAATCATAAGTTATATTCAGGCATCTAATTTTCACATCCCAACCTCCATAAATAAACATCAACCAATTATTCAAAGATAGCAACAGCCAAACACATAATGAACACGTGCTTATCACCAGAGTGGAATTGATTCTCGGCCTTTCCGTGATATTTATTTATTCACTATGTTGTCACTGTAGTATAAGATATTAAGCTGGACTCAATTAGAGGGGAATTGAGCCAGAGAAAGTAAGGGTTAGGGAGGACAGTTTGTTCTAGGCCCGTCGGGGGTATCTAAGTTAGACATCTTTGCACCCTTTTGGGGCAAGTTCACCACAAAACAGGGAGGAACGGCGAAGATGCGCTTGTTCCTAGCCCGTAAGCAACACTTGAAACATGAAATCAGGAAATATCCCTTAAATATCTCCTTTCCTAGAGGGTGGCACAGCCTACCTACACCCTAGGTAAAAATAAATGGGTAACCGTACCCCAAACTAAATGCACAAATATCCGCACCAACCACACTAATTATTCGGTTAAAACACTCTGCCGAGGTTCTAAATTGGCAAAGGGAAATTACACATCAAAAATACAAACTCCTAGGCATGACCAGCAAAAGATTTAAACCCGCCGGCCATGACACTACCTCCTTAGTTATTTATTTTTTCTTTACCGACGCGGCTTCGGAACGCACAGCCTACAGATAATGGTGCGACACACTCGCGCCGAATTAAACTAATTATCCAAATTTTGTAATTATTAATAATTTAATAAATTATGTTTAATGTACGAAGGCAACAGCTAGATGGCGTTATCCGTCAATGAATCGCGCAAGCATTGCGTTTTCCCAATAAATACAGACGGCTGAGGAAGTTGGCGATTGGCACCGCCAGAGTCATGAGTCCTGAGTCTGAGTCGAATCAAGAGACCAATAGACGGTGCTGTTGCTCTGCTGAAAAACGGGCATTACAGTATCCCCCCAACCACGTCAGAATTCACGCAGGGAATTCGCCGGACGCCCTCGTCCGTACCTACAGCCGGAGCAAAAATAAAACTCTTCGAAATATGAAGAAACACTGTTTATACACACCCTATGGATAGGTGTATATCATCAAACATAACCTTAGTTGTTTTTGAAGTTCAAGTTTAAAAAAAAACAAAATCGTAAGCCTTCCGCTAACGACGTACATATACAAGGTATATAAGAACTGTATTCGGTTCCATAGAATTAACACCCACAACACTCATTAAAATCGGAGTCGAATAGCTACCGATGTTAGGTACAATGTAATTTAATAATATGATCATACTCTATTCGAGTTTACTGAATTTAAAAATTAAAGTTACCAAAAAAAATATATAAAATCGGAGACTACAGCTACCGGGGCACGATAAGATACGATACACAGATAATAATATGTACGGGAGTATGCGATACAAGGTGTCAGTGATCAAATACTCCTGTAAATAGTCGCAATTTTAATTGGGGGTGAGCGCGTGTGTAACACAAATTAATAATCAATTTACTTAATATTCGATGCAGAAACGACGGAATGATTCACTGCCACCATAAGCTATAACTAAACACCCATTTACCGATGGTTACATTTGCCATCGGCGAGCGAAATAATCAGCGGTGGCCCCAGTACGATCCAAACAATGGGAACGCAGGAACATCTTGGATGGACAAAAACCATTAAATAGCCAAGCACACGTTTGATGGTGGTCCCAGCGGAGGCTGCCAACCAAGAAGGGGGTATAAAACAGTAGAACACGAAAGTCGTCTCGTAGACAAACGAATGAATTTAGAAAACAAGGGGAAAGAACAAAACTCCCACTTAACACACACGCGAGCACACAGGCAAATGCATACCCCAAAGCACCTTTGCGGAATAATAATAAATAAACAAATAACGGTGGTAATTGGTGCTTTATCCTACAGCCGATTTCTACGGCACGCCAGGAAGAACGGCGGAGTGGGTATTCGGTCGACCGCCACACTCACGGTGATTGATGAATAAAAGAAAACCATCATCTTAAACACTATTTTACACTAAGTACGTGACTTTGTACAGTATTTTTTTTTTTTGTATTTTTTTTCCAATTTACGATTTATTTCACAGCAGCAACCAACATTCGGACCGCAACCAGTTTCTAATCAACTATCATTTTACACCAAGTACGTAACTTTGTACTGTACTTTTGTTTTATTTTTTATATTATTTTTATTATTATCTTCTTCCAGCTTATGATTTATTCTACAGCAAACAAAATTCGGACCGCAACCATTTCCTTACACACTAAAACTTCACTATATGACTTTTAATAGGTACCGTAACTTCGAACGGTACTTGGATTTGTTTTTTTTTTATTTTATTAGTATTTTTATATTTATGACTTATTTCACAGTACTCCTAATTAAGTATAGCATAGATTAACTATTATGCAATTTGCTTGTTCCAAAATAATAATTGTTGTTACTAGTAAACGAATAACTTCTTTTTATTTTTATCTGTGCATTTACCAAAGACAAAACCATCAATCATTACTTGTCACTTTGACATTATCATTACTTGTCACTTTGACAACAAAATTTTCAACACTTAGACTATTCATACATAAACAAGATTGTACCATGTTCATTGCTTGACAAAATACCAAAAATTTACCAATAATCCACTGATATCTAACTAATAAGACGCTGCAAAACTGACAGAATACGATTTCAGGAACAAAATAAGCTTTTTCAGGTCAAAATAAGGCCTGACAGAATAGAGTCCTCCAGGAATGTTAAAGTGAATTTGTTTACAATTATTTCATATGAAATGGCTTGACTGGAGCTTTAAAATCAATGAAAATGCAGAAAAGTGACCATCAAGACTACTCAAGCCTTGCATTTGTTGTATTATTTGCCAAAACACATGAGGTTATGAAGACAAGGGTCAAATATTTATAAAATGATTATAATCACAAAAGTCAACGCCGCCAACAACAAAAGGATCACAGGAATTCAATATATTCCAAACATCAGTGCTGAACTGCCATTACTGGACATAATCAAGACCAAAACATCTGTAATTTTCAAGATATTGAAGGAAATAAATATCATTATAACGCTGAATATTTTTAATTTTTTAACTTTTCTTTGCAGATATTTCACTAAAATCACCAACAATCTTCATTATTTCTATTATTTAACCACAAATGCAGTGTTAATATGCTCAGACAAATGTAAAACTGTAATATACCCTGTCCTACACGCTGAAAACAACAAAATCACATCTTACTTTTTCAGAATAACAATGAAGAGATTTTTTGCATAAAATCAGTCTTGTCTTGACAAATGCACAGTGCTTGTGTTAGTTAACCTCTTTTTATTACATTTAATATTGCTTCCTACACTATTCCTGTGTAGGAAGGAGTTTCAAGAAACAAATCACAAAAATCAAAGTAAAATAACCTCCAAACATGCACACTCAGTTTTTTAAATTTAATCTTTTCAAAGTTAATTCACTGTTAAAACTCCAATTATTTAAGCCAATTTGCCCACACAGACCGACAGAATGCTGTATTGTGCATGGTGAAGTACCTTTTCAAAGAAAATTCAACAAGTTAATTCCATGAAGCCGCCAAGTTCATACATTTTTCAAAATTCACATTTTATTCATCAAATATTGTTACTTTTGTTAATTATTTTATTGGTTTGCTGTTTAGAAGCATCAATAACATGAAAACAAACATACTTTAGCACATTTTTACACCAAAATAGAAAAAAAAAAGTTCCCCGACAGTCGACCAACAATATTTTCTGAGCGTTATGGGACCAGAAAATAGGACAATTAAGGACCCCTGAGCCTCCTAAAGTATGTTCGGGCGCCATTGTAGTATGTCACTTGTAGTGTTGTAAAATGCTGCAATATGATTCTAGGCATTTCTTTTTCTATCAGCTTCCCGTGAGTACTTAACTTGTTTAGATTAGTAGAAATAAAATGAAATATTGTAATATTCATATTATGTTAAATTGTACCTTAAAATAACATTTCACAACTATTCCGAGCTGTGTACGGTCCCGAAACATAAATCAATTAAATTAAATAAATTCTAAGTGCTCTGAAATAAATATTCTTCATGTCTAAAGTGTGCGTTACCCAGCCCGCAGTAACAGTGTGTCCGCGCCGCGGCAGGTCTCCGAGAAAGTCCATGAATAATCGGGATGGTATTTCCTCCGACCGCTCCTATGCGCACGCGCACCTTAGAAAGCGCTTTATTGCAAGGACGAGAGTGTTCAGAACCGTAAACATGCTGCTTGTAATATCAGCTGTCGAGGCAAAATAGTCTTTGTAGCTATTCGACTGTCGCTTTGGTGGAATGGTTAAGAAATAGGCTAGGAAGAGGCTGCGGTCAGGTAGAATTGTTCCTATTTTTTGGTTGGTTCGTCTTATATTACTTTTTCTTATTGGTCCACCTTTAAAAACTTTTCTGAAAATATGACAATTGATGCAGCTAGTTTAAAAATGCAAACCGCATTAAAAATGCTTGTGAAAAATTTATTCATTTGAAATTAAACATGCCCAGTGCTGTTACAGTCCTACCAACTTATCTGTGAAATGGCGAAAATTGGAACTACGACTGTCATGTTGAAAATGTTGAAATGTCATTCGATTGTCCGTGTCAACAATTTTTGAGTACTATGGTGGTTTTATTGTGATATTTCGGAATTTGTGAAGTTGAATATGCCGAAAGCCATTAAAAGTGATGCTCAAAACATTATTCTCAAGGTTGAAACCTTTTTTAAAGAAGAAGCTCGGGCGAGATCTCCGATTATTCTATTTACCAAAATATACAAACAAATTTCGGCTGCAACAGGTTAGTGTTGTCAGCTTTATTTTTATAAATACCTATATACTTAACCAAATATTTAATTCCACGGAATATTTGTATATAATCTTACTGTAGGTTAACGTAACGGTAACGCACATCTAATAGGTCACGGTTTTTAAATTTCGATGAAAAATAAAATCCTATGTTTCAGGTGTGAGTTAAGGACTCATTTCAAAAATAGATAAAGAAGGGCATGCAGCAGAAGACACTGTTACTAAAATTCGGACACAAGGCAAGGATAGAAAACGCAAAAGTGGAATCATACACATGACATGACGAGAGTACATGAATTTGATTCTGCCAAAAACGAGATGCCTACTGTTAAAAACCTCCTAGAGGTCTTAAAGACAGAAATAAATTACACAGGACAGCGATGATGATTTCGGTAGTGCAGGTTCATCTAAAGATCATAATTACTGTAAATGTGGTTTTTAATTAATAATTGTATAGCAATTTGTTTTTTTTATTACATCCATTAGGTACTTACCACTGCGAATTATTATTGGTATATCGTTGTTAGGGGTTAGGTACGGTCTTAACTAAATGCTGCAAATAGTACCTGGTACCTGATGCAGGGAGAGTACATGCATCACATTGAATGAAAGTTTTAGGTGTGGAACATTTAGTATGATTGTTAAGTTTTCCAGATTCTAGTTTATCTCTCTAGTAACTGTTTTAGCTATCAAACCTTAATATCTGCAGGATTTCCATTTCACTGGATTACTTTCTAAATAAAGCCATTTTTAATTCCGAAGGACAACTGTTTAGCGTACCTACTTACAAATTAATTTACAATATTCAATTTTATTATTTTTATATAATACTTATTTCACATGAAAAATTACCTACTTGTAAAACTCACTCAATTTTAGGCACCTTATATTAATTAGCAACACTGAATCGACGGTGTCGTCCTCTTTCAGTTCACAGATAAGTTGGTAGGTCTGTACTTTCGTTTGACATATTACGGGGTCCCATCAGTTTAAAGGGTTTTTGTGATTTCATTAATTTATTGCACAGATCATTTCTCTATCTTTCGTCCATTCTTAATGTGCTTTACCTTATATTCTTCGTTTATCTTGCCTAGCTTACAAACTGCTACAGACACAATCTATAACAATTGATGCTAAATTATTCAACTTTATAACCCGTCTAAAGTAATTAACTCCGTCCAAAAGGTCTTTAACTTTATCACAAAGGAAGTAAGCTCATATCCAAGGTTTCCTTGAGCCATTATCCCTGAGAACGAGCGAAATCCGAACATCCTGTACGCCATTGTATTGCCGTTTTGATTGTTACCCGCTGTCGAGCGTTGTTTTTCCTGATGACCAGTGATTTGCGACTTAATTAGCAATCTATCTACATGATCTTTATAAGTATTTGAAACAGTCGGGTAAGTTCTAGTACTTATAACCCGAACTGCTTGTTTGTCTTCGCCTCGAATAGGAGAATAAATATTGAAACATTGCAATGTTTTTCCATGGAAAATTGTCGATAAAGTGTTATTATACTATCCCAACACGTTTCTGGGTTTAACACTGGCGATCGGGGCTAGATTGCAATTTTTTTTTGGGTGTCGAACAGTGTTTTTTATCGTCTAAGCAGGATCTTTTGACATATTTTTCAAAAAAAATGTGTCATAATAGCTGATGGAGACTCAATTACGAATCAATTGAAGCGTTATAAAATTAAGAATACAAGGAAGCACTCTAGTTTGCGCAGATGCATTGGAAGGGCGCGTCATTTCAGCGTAGACGATATCTATGACGATACATGCCACACAGACTTTCATGCCATAAGGTCGCATCGCTTATTCGTGCTATGGTCGCGTTATCACGTTGTATTAAGACAAAGCCATACAATAGGTTCTTTAAGCGATTATACTTGGCGACTTTGTGCAGCACTTTGCGTCTGCTGTATCGTAATGTAACCAGTTTTTGGTATGACCGGTGAAGATTTGACTTTTTCCTTAATTTTAAGTGTAAGTTAAACTGGTGAAGGGACAAAGAAAGTCAGTGTCTGTTCTTAGACAAGTTGAACGCGTTAATTACTTGAGTACGCACTTTGAATGTCGATGAGGGTACAGGTGTTTGGTTCGAGACAAAACACTGACAAGGAATTCTTAGTTTTCTTTACTAAGACAACTATGAGCTTTAAACTTTCAATAGAGTTAATGTTTACGAGGTGCCCGTGGCGCAGTTGTGACAGTGATCGGCGACGATCGCTGTTGTAAAGCAACACACGCCGGGTCGGAAATGGGATGGGTGACCACCCGACCGAAATTTAGTGATGTGTATTTCGGGCATCTCCGTGCTTCGGAAGGCACGTTAAGCAGTTGGTCCCGGCTGATGTCGTTAGATGTCAGTCGTTAAGCCTAGTCGGAGGCCTTAGGGCGGCTTGATAACATCTGACATTAAGGTTGCTCACTAACCTCATACCCCTCCCTCCAACAATCCGCACTGAGCCCGCGTGTTGGAGTATGGCTTAATCCACCTCATAGTTGAGGTGAGGCCTGTGCCCAGCAGTGGGACGTATATAGGCCGTTTATAATGTTTACGATAGCGATAGCGACAAGCTAACCTAAGCACTTAGTTTATCAAAACCTTTTCAGATGACTCAATACAAAACTATATAACATTGTATTTAAAAGGCTGACAAATTACCAAACAGTGTATCTTCTAACCTTAAGGCGCGATACCAGGAAAACGGCTCTCGGGAAAACTAAAGTTTTATATAGAAAATATGAAGTATGAGGCACGAAAAAAATCGTCATAGTAGTCAAAGAGTTGCACAATCAGCTCAAACTTCCAGTATATGGATCAACTTACTAGATTAATGTGAAAAAAAATCAGAATATCGCTAAAAACGTGCAAAACGCACTCCCGTATTTCAAAAGTTTAGGCATCATATAAACTAACAACTTACGTGTTTTAAATAACGTGTAAAGATCAGATATCAAAGAAGCATTGCCAATCAGTTGTTTTTCATTGCTTTATTTCAGTTTTGTGCAAAAAATTCCCAAACATTCCGATATTTTCGCTTGAAATCTCCATACAAATTACTATGGAGTGAGTGAAGTTTCTTTGATAGCTGTCCGCGCACCGCCGCAGCTCACTCCCCCCCATGTCCCCAAGGTGAGCGCACGTCGCTTTTGACGAAAATGACATTTATAATTACGCGGATAATTTACACGAAATAGGCGCACATAGGGTCTTTTGTTGAAAATAGTACAACTTTATTTTTTTTCCTCCGTACTGTTTGTTCATATGCATTATGCATAATTTATCAAACGTATGATTTTATCATGATTCACCATGAGAGTTGTATGGCAGGTTCATATTTATAAGTACACTTGATTAAAAGCTCTCTTGGGTTTGACAATTTCGTACTAGTTGCCATTTCATTTTCCTATTCTTTACGCAGTGACGTGCACTCACCCGGCGTCATGTGGAAGACTGACTTGCGGGACTGCGCAGACGGCTGTCGAAGAAACTTCACTCGTTCCATAGTAATTAGGATGGAGATCTCAAGCAAAAAAAATTAAAGTTTGCGTTTGCTTATACGAAACAGAAATAGTTATTGCAATAGAACATAATGACAAGTTATTCGAAATGGAAACACACATCCAAAAAAAGAAAGTTTATGGTACCTAAAATCAAAAATTATTTCGGCAAACGGACTAGGCGTTGGATAATACCAACAATCCATAACGAACTGCCGCCGAATTTACTCAGCACTGTTGTCTCGAAAAATCACCTTAAAAGTATCCTTAAAAAACATTACCTTTCACTGTGCCCGTAGATATATTATGTTCATACTTATAGATAACTTTAGAAGAAAGGATTTATTTTATTGCATTGTGTTGGGTTAATATTGTGTATTTCTACTAATTCTTATCGCAGGGGAAGCCTAGGTATTCTTATGATAGCATAAAAATATTTTAAGGTGTAGCCATGATAATAATATTTCTATATAATTCAATTTAATATTTGCTTCAAATTAATGTTTAATTCAATTTAATGTTCAATTCAATTTGATGTTTAATGCAATTTGATTCTATTGAATATAATCTAATGTAATGGAGGTCGGCCTCTTCTAGACCACCTGCAGGAATTGTTGGTAAATTCTGATTCTGATTTTGTTTTGTATTATTTTTGGTGGTCAAAGTTAGCTGCATGTGTTTCTACCTTTAAGAATGCATGTTTCTAATTCTAAATACATACTAGGTATTCAAAATTGTAATATAGTCGAGAACTACTGCCGACAAACTGCTATGCAGTTTGGCAGATGAAAATGTATTGGTCAAATTTTGTAATTGGAAATAAATAAATTTAAAAAAAAAAAAAAAAAAAACTTCACACCGGAACAGCTTTTACAATTGTACCAAGCACAAATTCGGTTGTGTATGGAGTACTTCTGCCACCTCTGGGATGGCTCTGCCAAGTATCAGCTGGATGCACTGGACTCAGTAGACCGAAGAGCCAGGAGACTGATAGGTGACGAGACGCTCGTTGGAACCAAACTCGAGTTTGGAGCATCGGCGTAGATTTGCCTGTCTATCGGTTTTTTATAAGTTGTATTTCGGAGAGTGTGCGCAAGAACTTCATGACCTGATACCACCCTCTACTTTCTACTACCGGACCACAAGACGCCGCGAGGGCTTTCATCTCCATGTGGTCGACTTTCCAGCGGTCCGAACTAAGCGGTTTGGTGCTTCCTTTCTGGTCCGTACCGCTAAGGAGTGGAACGCCCTCCCTGCGTCTGTGTTTCCGGATACATACAACCTTGGTGTCTTCAAGGCAAGAGTGAATAGGCATTTTTTGGGTAAGCGTGGCTGGCAAGACTGAGGTCAAACGCAAACACATTTTAAATTAAAAAAAAATGGATCAGATAGAACTTTGATATAAATATGAATTATCATATTTACGTCAGCCATAGAAAAATGGCAGTGCAAGCATTTTTATCTCTAACTGGCTATTTGCACACAGCTTTTCCCTGTAGTAATTTGAATGAACTATACAGACAAACGTTCTAGAAAATATAATTAGCATCAACTATCATTTAGATAGTGAAAGCTTATGTAAAAACAGACAGAAAAACGCGGAGGGTGACTTCCTTTCATACTATGCTCTACTCGTAGATCAATTCCAGTAAAATGAAGATCACGGTGGATTCTGTATTAAATTCAGCGCGATGGCCTCTACAGGAGACTAAAGGTATTACTCAAGTGTTATTATCTAAAATAAATTATCCACTTAAAGTGTCTCAACTGTTGACAACTGTTAAATTCCTCGTTTTAGTTAGTAACAAGATAGCTCCGTTTACTGCTTCTTGCAGCTTTTCATTACAAGTAAGACCAATTAATTAGTGGGTTCTTCTGCATGTTACTAGAAATGGCTCCGTGTATTGCTATATCATATGCATTGGATGTAAGAAATATTTTGTGTTGATGATGATCGAACGGATAAACCAAGTTACAACTAAATCTCGATGGAATCGTCAAGTACCAGATATAACATTGTGCAAATAACGTGGTCACGAGAATAGATTGCAAATAATAGTGTAAAAAAATAATTGGCAAAACCGCTTGTTAGTATGTTTAATAAAATAAAATTTTTGGTTAGTTTCTTTTGTTTGCCCTATATCCTGAAATATATTTTGTGGCGAAATAAAAATATCTTTGGTGAACGCATCAAATGATTATCATGCCGCGATTTATAATAATAATAAATAAATAAATATCCCTGGACATTATTCCACACAGCGCCATCTAGCCCCAAGTGAGTTAATTATACTCCGTTTTTATGGGATACTAGACAACGGATAAACATACTCAAATACTTTTTCTTTTGTAAATACATACTTATTATACATAGGAAACACCCAGACCAATACAAACAGACATCTTCATGCACACAAATGTTTGTACTGTGCGGGGATCGAAGCCGCGACCTTTGGTGTAGTAGCCGACTTCTAAACAATTACACCAAGATGGTCGTCCGGATTTATGCATTGCATTTATGCACGGATTGCACGGCCCAACCACTGTGTGACCATAGCTGTCACGATCGCTTTCAAATTTGACAGATTTTCTCTCCGGCCGACCCTAATAGCGAACCTTAAATTCCGCCGATGTACGAAGTTGAATAGCAACTTAAAACTTCATTTCCCCACATCAAAAGAACCTCAATATTATCTTTCAACTGATACTAAAGTCATGAAGTTATGATCTTAAAATACAAATAGACGCATCCTATTGCATAATCATAACAAATATCTAAGTATACATGATTTATTGGTCGTTAATCAGTGACAAGCGTATCATGTTTAACCCGAGGAAATGTCGGATAGTATTTCTAATAATATAATTTGTTCAGAACCCGTTTGATCTGCCTCCGGGTGATGAGCGAACGTTTGATTCCAGCCGATAATAGAGCTGTTACGGCTTTGGTACATTGGTACAGTACCAAACCGTATGTAGGTGTTTAGTACCGATTAGCTAGTACATTGTTTGACTCTAAGTACCGAAACTTACCTGACGAATTCGTATTGTTACTCACTTATTTGTATCGTATTTGCCGCATATCAATCTACTCGTACGAACAAATTAAAGTTGTTCTGAATGTAAAATGAAAACGTAATAGTTCGCTGTGTATTTATTTGTTTGTCTCTGGCAGATGTCTCCCAAACGCATTTTTTCCCCATTTTGTTACAAAGATGGATTTCATTCCTTACACACTCATCTTTCTCATACAAAAAAGCACCGAATTACTTTTGAAATTTATCGGCAGCAGTTCTTATGGTAAAATAGCATCCTTACATGAAGATTATCAGACTCAACTTTATTGCAAGTGTTTTAGCTGTGATTCAAGAATTTTTTGCTCAGCTGTTTATAAAACCCTGAAAAGAATGAGAAGCGTGCTCATTAAGCCAGTAATAAAATTGTTTCAGTGTCTTGACTTTAGTTGGATATTCGTTTAAATGTCTAGGCACCCACAAGAAAAGTTAGTTGTCAGCAATGAACTCCCTGCTGCTAATCATTTGAACATATTCCAAGAACAACTTCTTTGATTTTCAAGTACCATACATTCTAGTCAATATTAGCTACGGGCACAGTATAAACCATACAGTAGGCTATCTAAGGCCGCCCGCCGAGTTATTAGCCTAGCGTGCACACGACACGCGACACAGCCCGTCCGTACTGCCGCCTGCCTATGCCTTCCTATTTTATGCTAGCGTGTGCGTGAAGTCGCGTGTGCGTGATATCGCGACACGGCGCGCGACGCTCACGCACACATTCAAACCGAGAGTGGCACGTTTGTATTTAGATATTCTACTGTATGGTTTATACTGTGCTACGGGTTAGAGCAGTCATTGGACAAACACTTAAAGCAGATTTATGCGTCGCACGCGCACTTACAATTGAGCGATGCGTTACTTATGCAGGCATGCGTCGGGCTGAAAGACGCGCTGACGGAATGGAATGAAACGCTTCGTAGAACTAACTTAGCGATGACACTTGGACGTTGCGGGACTTGGCTTGGGAACAATGGTAGAAACAATTCTCTTTGACCTTGAGGTAGGACATAGCGGATGTCTTTACTTCTCATCTTAGGAAAACAAGTATTGAAACTAAAACAACTGAGGCTAAGTAAGCAAAGTAAACCATGCCACGTGAGAAATTTACACTAAATGCAGAAACGCCAATCAAGGTTGAGCACACCTTCAAAATCCTGCCATCACGTGAATTGTCTATCGGACTGAAAGTGACAGTTTGCAGTCTTAATTTTAATAAGTGTATTTCTAATTTGTCATTTAATGTGTACAATAAAGCATTTCTTATCATATGTCTCGGAGTCATCTGTTTTTGTATATATTCAAAAGTTCAGATGTCATACTGCATCACATACGGATGTAGGTTAATAATTGTTACTGTACCAAGACATGAATCATTGTCCGAAATAGATGTGTTACTATTATGAGCTACCACTCACCTCTCTAATTTAAATCCAGTTGAACGAATTAAAACAGAATGATTCATAAAAAGAAACAAAATGAAGATCAGTGAAAGTCAAATCCGTCTTTGATTTTACGTTAAACGCATATCAACTACTTACACTCCCCAAAACAAGAAAAGTTTGCAACACAGTAGAAAGCATCCTTTATATCCTTGTCTGAATGAAAAAGTTCTGCTGCGATTCATTATGACTATCAGCTATATGACAGGCTTCCTCCATAAATCTTTGGGAGGAGCTTCATCATGACATCCATCTAGTCTCCAATCTTGCTATTTTCTACCTTTTGACGGGCTATTAGCCCAAGTAGTGGCTATCAAAGCCCACCGGACAATGAGGTGAACGAAAGGCTTTCCAACTCCTAACATTTAGGTAACGTGCCTAAGGCTGAGGCTTGACTCAGGGCGTCGGACTGGGAGCAACTGACGTAAAGGATAAGGAAAAAAGCAACCGGGTGCGTTTTGGGTACCGCGAAGCTTGGAAAAAGGTAGAGGCTTCTACCAGCGCCGTTTGTGTTGTATCAAAGACGACGTAGTCGCTTTCGGTCATTTTTGCTAATAAGAGGTTTAGTGACTTATCTTTTTTGCGGGTGCATGCAACTAGGCGTTGCAATAGGTGCTGCAAGATAAAACTTGGTTTGTACAAGCCATATAGATTTTATTGTATGCAATAAAACGAGCTTGCTGTTTACGCTTCGTACTTAAGTTTGCTTGCGAATAAAACTTCACATTCAGCGACATCGTCTCCGAGTATAAAATTGCAATAAAAACATATTTATTTCATAGACTTTTAATGATGCAGACTCGTTGGGACTTGTAGTTGCTGATAATAAAACTATAGCGATCAATTATTGGGCATGTTGCCAGGAGATCGTTTGAACTCATCAGGACAATAAAACTAGTTATAGTTCGTGTACAGTTGGCAGTGGTGGCGATTTGATTGTACAGGCAGCTAAAGATAAATGTAACAATCTGGAAGTTCACTTCGTACCGACACACTTCAACTTATGCGCATGTTATGTTTGTGGTTGACTGTATCGCTCTCCGATCTAAACTAACATGAAGGGATTTCACATCTTCAAAATAGGGGGATTAGGAATCAACCTAACAAAACTTAGCTCTGAAAGCTTTTGGCATATTCTGCCATTTTTTTTCCGTAGGGAAGCAACAAGGAGAGAAACTCAAATTGGATTTACGTCCGATTGCCAAAAGGCAAGTTGGGCAAATATTAGGGGTTGAGAGCGATCCATTGTTTGAAAGCCAGATCTGTTGTTCGGAAGCCAAAACTTGAGCTATCTTAAAAAATGGTTAAGGTGATCCAACACCCATTTTAGGAGGTTCGACAGCTTTTAATTGAGATCCCCATTCGATTTAGCTAGCTATATTTAAGTTAGAAGTCTTTTTGTATTTTAATTGCTATTGTATTTTTGTTATTTTTATGACTGTCATTTATGCCGAATAAACTTGTTTTATTCCATTTCAAGTTATTCTATCTTGAAGTGAATTATTATGAATGATTAAAAACAACCATACAACACCAATTGGTACTCAGTATATTACCGCGTAAAGTCTTAATTATGTCAATTTTTCAGTTAGTGTGCTATTGCAGTTCTCGGAAATCCTGGTATTCAGCACAATAACGAACAGTAGGTATTAACATAAAAATCCAGTATTTAACGTTACGGAAGAAAAGTCAAATACTTAAGGGGCTGACAAGAGTGAAATTCACTTCCAGTTACAAAAATATACTATTATAATGTTGAACCAATGTTCGTTTTAAAACAACAAATGCATGTTTCGGTAATCAAACGTGAGGTATTTTTGAAATAACAATAATTGTTCAACTGATCTATTTTTTCTATGAAAATGTAAACCCAAATATCCAATGTCTAGTGTGGAAAACGCTTCAGAACGACTTTCCAAATTACTGAGTAAGTAGACTTGAACGGGTTGAACTTAACCGGGCTACTTAGCATCTTGTGGATATACTGCAGTTTATATTAGTCAATTCGCATATCGTGGAAAACCGATGGGCGGTCGAAAACATCTAAGGCACTACCAGCCATCAACCACGTTGCGCGGCCTCTTGTAGAAAATGACAAATATTATTATGTTATTATTATTTTTTAGCATTTCCTATGCAGTATCTTTACTAAGGATCCGAAGCTTCAGGCGGGAATCGAACTCGCGTCTTAACAGACCGGCCGAATCTTTCTGGTATATTTATCCTATGAGCTAGGGTGATTCCATCAATGTTAAAGGCAGATACACCTTGTGTAATGTATGGGGTTAAACGGAAAATAGCTTAAATGCATTGATGAAAGGTAATAGGTACCGTCGAAGTATACATTTGACCTGTGACCTTCTGCCTGCATACATTCCGCATAGATGTGCATTAATTGCAAAAGAGCTCAGCTAATGCCAGCAATGTAACTCCAGCTGCGGTTGACTGTACAGTGGCTCAAGCGAGTGGCGGAACCGTATGCGTTTGCGCACGCGATGCAGCGCTTTCCACGACGCGTTGCGCTGTCGTCACGCCATCTGGGGGACGCGAAAATAAGATGCAATGTAAACCAACAATTAAGATCGACGGCGACTACCAATGGGAGTATTCGCTACTTTTTTGCCACCAGGCGGCGCGTCAAAAACCGTTATTAGGTTGAGTGCTTTTTGAACCCGGTGCCTAAGAAGCGCCGCCTGGTGGCAGAAAAAGTATCGAAAACCCTTATTTACTTGATACATGGATTGACACTTTTTCTGCCAGGCGTCTTCATAGTTTAGTGTCAGCTGTGTTGGTGTTAAATGTACAGATATGTCATCGAAAGCATAATCGTATTTTATTTATATATCTGTATTTTTATATATTTAATGGTATGTATCTATAATATAAAAATGAATCGCAAAATGTGTTGGTAAGCGCATAACTCAACAACGCCTGGACCAATTTGGCCAAATCTTTTTTTTAAATGTTCGTTGAAGTTCAAGGATATTTTTTACGGCAAGAAAAATAAGAATTACAAACAGTGGTCCACGCGGACGAAGTCGCGGGCAAAAGCTAGTTGTATATAAATTAATTTGGTTTAGGTTAGTATATATGTATTTTATCATTTATGATATATGTTTATATGGTTCTAGTTTCAATTATTTTGTCCACTTCTTTTTTTTTTTTATTATGCTCTTTTTATATAATGTTTTTTTTTTTACACTGTTGCACCGCCTACTAAATTTTTTTTCTGCTTAGCCCTATGGTTGACTGGTAGAGAATGCCTTTTCCGGCATTAAGTCCGCCATTTGTAACAATCTCATTGTTGTGCAATAAAGTATAAATAAATAAATAAATATGTCACGTGACTGATAGAAACAGTTGCTAAGAGAAAACTAAATTGTGGTTTTTCACTATATTTTTAGCATTTTCTTATGTTTACTCGCCTTTTAAACCTTCCCTGGAACATTACAATTTTTTTTTAAACCAGAATGAGTCAAATCGGTCCAGCCGTTCCCGAGTTTTAGCGAGACTAACGAACAGCAATCCATTTTTATTTATAGAGATAAAAGAAACGCAATCAGCAGAGTTGTCAGAGTTTGGAATGTTAGTTTACGTTGCAGCTGACTATACGCATTTTCCATTTACAAATTGGCCACGTATCGGGTTCCCATGAGATGCACTAGAGCAAATGTGCGCGTCGTGTTCTGAATATGCACTAATGTAGATGTGCAGTTGTTTCTGCTTCGTGCAGGGAAATCAGTTGATGCTCTAGGTTTTTCCGCACTACCATTATGCAACCCATCATTGCTATGAAATGTAATATTTTCTTATTTTCTTTCAACAACCAATCAAACAACAGCTTGTTCAACTGGTAGGCACAGGCTTCACCTGAATTATAAGCTAGAGCTATACTCGATGAGAGCGTTGAGGCCAAGTGGTTTAAGACTCTGGCTCGGAACCCAATCGTCCCGAGATTAAATCTGGCCGGAATACACCACCTACTTTTGTTCACTATACGATTTGGGGAAAACCCAAGCAACCCGGGTAACGTCGGCAGGCTCGCCCCTTAGCACGTTGGGTTCAAATTCACTCGGCGAAAGTGAGTTTCGGAATGTTCCGTTCACCATAACGGCAATAATCAGTATGCCTCTGACTTACCCATAAGCTGTAGTCGTGAGGGTATGTAAATCTATACACCAACTCTCGGGGTCAGTGCGAACCACTCCAATTTATTAAACCGCTCAAAGGATTTCGACTAAAATCACTGACATCTAGCGACGTCAACTGGAACCTTTTTTTTGATAGTGGTCTTCAAGATGACCTTACTTCACCTGATGGGAAGCAACCGTGAGGGCCAGATATGGGGTTGACAAGCACAGTAATAGAGAACTACTTTGCTGGTCAATCTCATTTTGTAGGACTGCATGCATAACGCCCCGCTTAAAAACCCCGGGATACCATCCAACCATCTACTTATTGCGCTTTCCGAAGCACGGAGATCCATCGGAGATCTCTTAATTTCAAACAAGTCATCGACCGTTTGACTATACATGCTACACTATTTGTAAATAAATGAATAAATAAATAATAACTTTGACTGACGTTTTTAATCTCGATGACTAATAAGACAGAATCAGTAGACAGATAAATTAATTGCCTAAAATTGTTTAACGGCCCATAATGAAATAAACTAAATTGCAGTATCTCAAATCAAGAAATGTTGAACCAGTTCTAAGTTATTTTTATTAGCAAAATTTTTACGAGTTCAACCGTTCCGAACGTAACTCACTTGACTCCCACATTTGAATTTAGTTCTAAATGTTATATAATAAGAAATGTAGCCCATTTAATGGAATGGTGAAATAAATGGAAACACATTTTATGTGGTCTAAACGAGATTATTATGCAAATGATTGATCTGAACTGCAAATATGTCATTTGTTAAAATGTCCGCTATCAGAAATGGATTTTCTAAAACAAGTAGAAATCGATTTCATTTTAGAATTTGTCGTGTGTGGTTGAAATGTTAATTGGAACTTTTACTTCTTGTGTAGTTTTAATTTTAATATTCATAGATTATTTAAAACGTTACACTTGTATTATAATTTTATTTTTCTGAAAACAGCAGTCGTTACAGATATTTCTTTCCATAATTGTAATTCGTAGGATGGTCTCATAAGCGCGTTCCGTAGCGCATTGTTGTGTTCTCAAATAACAGTGACAATAGGACCTAGCATTCTTTAATTGTCCATTCCGATGAAATGTTTTTTTATTCAATGTGGACGCCACTTGGTCCTATGAGGCTCCTAATCAATTGATCCAACCATGAGCATTATGGAGTTTCTCTTGAAACTCCGACGCATGTATTGGCTTCATACATTGTCAGATGTTCGCACGACCACCCCAGCCGCTTCAATGCCTAGTTTTTCAAAACGCCCAATGAATCACTTTCATTGAGTGAAAACCGTGAGAAGACATTGTCTAAAGCTACAGATGATGCGCAACAAAAACTTTTAATTGACATAAACTGTACAGGCTGGCTTTCTGCACAGATGAAACCGTTGACAGAACGTCCGTTGCTCGTTCTCGCTCTAAAAATCTGTGCCTTAATTAGCCCAGGGCAAAACATCTTCTCCATCCCACGCTGCTCTCAAATACCTATGTCGGAAATTTAGTCTCACAAATACTAAGTTTGTCTTGACATCTTCTCCTAGTGGGTATGTCTAGGTTGTCATTTTGATTTGTAAAAATACTGGATATCCTCACCCGACAGACGTCGTTCTGTGTAAATGCTATTGGTCTGTTACAGTTCATAAAAGCAATATTTGACGATACGGTATTCAATCGTTTTCGTTGTAGGGAAATTACTATATCTATTTCCCGTAGCCGACTTCTTGAACAAAATCCCCCAAGATGCTTCTCTCAAAATCGAGTAAGCAAGGCAGTAGGCACTAAAGCCATTTCGTAAAACTGACATTCTGTTGGATTACTATTCTATACTCATATGTATTTAGCTAATTACTGTGAGTTCGACTCCACCTAGCTATAATTTTAGCCTGAAGCAGCGGTTAGAAAGTTGACTTATTGTCTAACTGTAGCATTAGTTTTCGCTGTCGCTACAGTAACACTACAGAAGCGAGATTATAATTTATTGGATTGGTTTATAACCGGCTTAGGAGTGCTAATTATAGTTTGGCTCTAGGGCTACAGGAAGACGAAGTGCTTTTAATGGGACTTCTATTTTGAAGTTAACATCTTTAGATATTTAGATATCTTATCAATTGCATATAAACAACAATGTATTACATGTATCGCTAAAAAGTTTTCTTCTCAATAGTCCAGATAGGTCCATAGAAACCCTGAAATTTTTGCTAGGAAATAAAATATTTGTTTTATCAAAATAGCTTTTAAACGCAACGTTTGATTGCAATTAAATCTACGTAGACTTCTTCCTATTACAAAAAAAGTCAGTAAATTAAAAAACAAAGCATTATGTCACCTCCAGGTAAGTGTAAACAATGATGAGAAACGTAAATCCGACAGTTCTAGAAACGAAAGCACTAACTGGGCACATTCTTCTACGCACGCGGCGAGGAACATGTGAATATTGACGGAGTTAAAGCTCGGAGCGACCATAACAGTGGTAACTGAATTGGACAAATGTTTGTCGACTATCTCCAGTGACACTCTACTTAGTATGTTTGGTCCAAGTTACTCGGAATGTCAGTAAATGTCTTAGTGAGCTTAAGAAGAAAAGGCAAGAACTAGAGTAATACTACAGAGTTGTTTATTTCTCCTTCCTTTTACGATTATGTTTGTAGCGTTGGGTGGTAACCTGGAAACATTCATTGAGAATAAACGTTTGCTTAACCTGATCATAAAATAGTTCAAACACGTAACGTACCATACTACTTGAACATAGTTGAACAAAATCGTTAAGAATACTAGAATATTCATTGCTTTATTAATTTGAAATATGTTGAATTACTATCAGAAACAGAGGTGTTCTGAGTTTACTAAATTGATGTTTTAAATAGATAAAATTGATGACAACAATGTTAAATTCTCAATTGAAAAGAAATATCTGCTTTAAAATAGCACATAACGTACATTTTACACCACACCCCAATAATGTGTACTTGGCGTCGTCTGCTCCTTGCGCGTGCGCACAGGAAGTGAGCTAAGGGCTTTATTTGTGAAGTATGTTTGTACAGAACGAGCTCGTTGTCCGTCTATTGTTCGAAATGTTGAAATATCCTCTGTAGACGCCACGTATAAATGGTATCTGTGAAATATTACAAGGAAACTGGTAGATCTCAAACAAAAGAACGCTATGCAATCAAACTTAGACTGGCTGTCTCTAGCATTTTGTGGGGACTTATCCTTAAAACTTAGTTCGATGTCAGTCCAGCTTTTTTAGAAAGTATAACTCTTCCGACAGCATACTTTATACGTCTCACTGCTAGGCACAGGCCTTTTTTTCACGGAAATCTATTCAATTCCTAAAGGTCCAGATTACTTACGATCTGGAAGTTTAAGGTGTGATGGCGTTTAATTACGTCGCGTCGGTTGCTGCCATAACGATCTTGTAATCCATAAATAGGCACCCAAGTTAGGTCTCCGTCGTAATTATACACAATTTTGCAAACCATTTTGCAGAAGCTACGCAATGATACTTTTCCTAGACCTTGCGAGATTAATCACAGATTTTTATAAAAGTGTTGGTTAACTTAAACAAAGCTCTACATAATTATCTCCACTCTGCTAAGTTCAGATGGTAAACAAGCCACTGGCACAGTATAAACATACAGTAGAACATAATGTGTGCGTGCGCGTCGCGCGCCGTGTCGCGATTTCACGCACACGCAATTTCACGCACACGCTAGCATAAAATAGGGAGGCATAAGGGAGGCGGCAGTACGGACGGGCTGTGTCGCGTGTCTGTGCACGCTAAGCTAATAACTCGGCGGGCGGCCTTAGATAACCTACTGTATGTTTATACTGCGCCATTGAGCTTGTCTCTAGCTCTAATCTAACGGCACAAAAACAAGCCATAATAAAAACAAACAAGACGCGAGATAATACTAAAACTTGTTGCATATCCGTTCCGTTTTGTCGTCCGTGATTACGTAAAATGACATTTTGAATCATACACGCATACGTAATGGCCCTCAGTGACATACAAACTTACCGGTTATATGTAATACTTTTACTTCAATCAACAAACATGTAACCAATTGGCTCTGATTGAGACCTATTTGTGTAAACTAAGAATTGACAATTAACACATTCTTGGTTTGACTGTGTTTGATGATGTAATGTATTTAATTATAAATATGATACAACGTGTAATAACATAACGGTTAGATTAAGTGTGATGATAGGTTAGTTGGTTTTGACGACGAAAAATTCTACGCCCAGTTGTGGGTTCGTTAATGAGATTGAGCGTGAAAAAAAAACTTTGAGGCAACAATTTCATTGGTTGGGCACAGTGCTCGGCTCGCTTGGCAGCAGTCTCTTTAGAAATAGTTGTATAGAAATTGTATCTTAAGTTCTTTTAGGGGGTCGCTGACAGACAGTTTCCAAACTCTTCCTAAGTTTACCTGCATTCTGAAAAGAAAAAGCTGCTGAGGCCTTCGAACAGCGCCTGTTCTGATATTGCCGGAAAGCCAAACAGTTCGTTTTAAAACAATTCGAAAAAGATGAAACGCTGATTCAGAAACTCATTGATAGAAATAGAAAATAATTTACTAACAATAAGTTCTTTGTTACATCTTATAAGCATACTTATTACTAAATAACATTTAGCACATTTAATGGTAAAAGTAAGAAAATTGCAAAGATATGGGAGAGTGGCTCCTTCTGGCACAGGTGCATAAGCGCTTAAAATTAGTACTTTTTTAAGTCGAACATCATGATGATCATCGAATGTGGTGATTTATTTATTTCCAAGGTCTTGTGGGTACATAAGCTAGAGTCTGATTCATAGCCTCTTCCTAACCAGTGTTGGTACTTAAGTATTTACATGCACAATTCAGTCGTTCTAAACATTTTCACAATCCCAAGCAGTGATGGTTTAAGCCCTATGTGAAAGTACGTTGGCTATTCACTTTCTTGCATTACAATGCTTAGGTCCAAGTTAGTTATTGCTCATTCTCAATGCTACTGGCGTAGAGGATCCGTATCTCCCCATTTACATTAGGCACCAACTTCACCTGGAGTCTGGCTGATTACTATCATTTACCACCCACGGAGAGTAAGTTATCTGGATCCTAAAAGGCTTACCCCCTTATTCATAAAAACTTGAACAGCTCTTAAGCATTGCGCTTGTTTTTATGAATAAGGGGGAAAAAATAATCTGTGTCTGGTTTCCTCCATTCAATATTCAGTAAATCAAAAGTCAGTCAAAGTTCCTTAGCCACTCTATCGTCACAGCTAAATACCTAATGTCTTCTCACCTGTCACATCGTTTACGCCATATTGATTTTTTCTGTTGCGAATTTATGCGAATTTTCCGAGAATTATTTGCTAATTTTCCGAATAGGATCGCAAAATGATAAACACACAGACGAAAAGCTCATTAAATAAGCGTTTATACTGAATACAGACTAACGTGTTTTTATTTTAAGAAAATTAATATTATTTGGTTGTATTTAAAAAATGGCGAAAAAAAATCACTTTTTTCGACTTTCACTTATCTATTTTTTTTAGTATTTGAAAATCAAATCTGTAACCTGTTTTCACTGCATCTGTATAATACACAAATTATTAATTATTTTGAAATATATTACAGTGTGTAATATGTAATAATCTATTTACAAGTTTATTTTAAACTTATAGCATGCACTTATTATCATAACATAACCTCAACATGAACTTTTGACTTTTTATTTTTCTTACTTTGGCGTCTCGTAGAGACGGTCCGTAGTTGCCAGGTCGATACAAATATCATAGAAAAATTGTAGAAAAATATTCAATTGAAATAGTAACAGCAAAATCGATTCTGAACGGAAAATGAGTCACCTCTCCAGTGCCTCAAAAACTGGTAGCTAAAGCTACCAGTGACAGTTGAGACGACATTGGCATTGGTAGCTCAAGTTACCAGTGACATTTGAGTGGTTAGTTGCACTTGAGCATTTCTGATTCATTTGTAAAAATATCTCCCGGCGAAGATTCGCTTATTCCTTTGCGGCTAATAGCGAGCCAGACCAGCTGTCTCCCAATTAGTCCACAGTCAATGCAAATTGGTCACACGTGCTCGTCTGATTCGATTCCGGCCACTTAGTGCTGCTTCACCCTGGTTGAACATCTTTATTATCCTGATTGGAGAGACTAATCATATCAAAAATTTGGAAAGGAACTGAATTTACGTGTAGATTTATGTTGTACTGGCTCTGGAGTATACTTCTTACACTTTTTTTTTTTTTTTTTTTTCGGGGGGAATCCTTTTACGGACGTCCCGCCCTTTGGGGGAAGGGCGGGGATGTGTCAGACTCGTCAACCGTGAAGCGGCAGACACTACTGACTAAACCCCCCGGTGACCTTCTTCAGCGCGTACCCAGAGGATCCCCGTGATCTCAGGTCGTGAACTCCGCCGGCGGACCTCTGGCGCACTATGCCGGTATAACCGGCCCAACTCGAGGGGAGTGATACCTCCCCTCTACACTCGCCGGTGTGTACGACGATGTGAGGTCACTCCCACACCGCCGTCCTTCCTCGGGGCCACTTGAGATGGAGGCACACAGCCCCCGCCGTGTGCACTCCCAGTGACCCCGAAGGCCCCCCTTTAGTCGCCTCTTACGACAGGCGGGGGGGAACCGTGGCAGTATTCTAACGCCCCTGCCACAGGGCGAATACTTCTTACACTTGTCTTAACTTTAGATTAGTCCTAAGATTCTTTCAAAAGCTTCTTTCCAATAAACCTTGTTTCAATTGCCTTAAAAATCCCTGTCCGTCTTTTTGTGATAGCAATGACACGTTCGCTTTGAACTAAATTGACACGAATATTTTTTACATAATGTTAAAAACAGACCTATTTAGAACCTGAAGCACAGGCATGAGCATTATTGAGCAATTTTGGTAACTATTATGCTAAGAAATCTCTCGATTATTCCTAATTAGTGTCCTTGTTGTTGTTGTTGTCCGTGTTGACGTCGCTAGATGTCAGTCGTTAAGCCTAGTCAGAGGCCTTAGGGCGGCTTAATAACATCTGACATTAAGGTTGCTCACTAACCTTAAACCCCTCCAACAATCCGCACTGAGCCCGCGGGTTGGAGTATGGCTCGTTCCATCTCATAGTTGAGGTGAGGCCTGTGCCCAGCAGTGGGACGTATATAGGCCGTTTATGTTATGTTATGTAGTGTCCTTAACCTGACAAGAGTGCTTGCTACATGTCTGTAATCCATGTATATTGACCACACACCACCACACGCTCGCCCCCCTGATTCGTTTCGCGCCAATTGCGCACTCCATGCCCTTATGAGACGTCTTCATTACGAAGAGCTCGTACTAAGTGGTGCTGCTGCAGGGCTGGTATTTACATATAATGATCGGTTAAGTTTATGTTGTCTTCAAAGAAGACGGAGTTTGTTTTTAGATGATGTCTCAAATCTGTAGTAGATTATCTTAAATCTGCAATAGATAACTTTAATAGATGCTTAGCTTCTGAATGGACCGTCTTTTGCTTGTTGAATCATGTCTCGATCCAGGCGTATATCTTTGCGTTTCTGTCAAGTGTAAAAAAAGAGTTCGTCCTACAGCTCTGTAGGCGAACATTTTGCAGCCTGTAACCGTCCACCGCTGGACAAGCAACATCTGTTTTCCTAATCCCACCACTTCCTGTCACCCTCTTTAGGTCGTCAGTGCAGAGTTATCTATCCACTTATAATTGAACGTCAAGAATTTGAAGGGCAGTCATGCCGTGCACTGTCTCAATTCTTAAACTAATCCTGAAGTGACCGTCAGTCTCAGCTGGGTGATCTTAATTAGCGATCAAGTGTCATGACACAGCGTTCAGGCTTGTGTCACTCCACATTTGAGACGGTTGGCGGTAGGCGTGATAATTCAATCAAGTAGGTGAGTCTTGACGCTTCTTTACTTTTCATATATTTCAAATCATCCTTTTTGGAGCTGTCTGTGTACCATTTTAAAACTTTCGCTGTCCTACACGCTTCTTCCAAAGTCGCTGAAGTTCCGATTACGCAACTCTCAAGTTGATCGTACCTGACCTGAGTAAGTTGATGAGTATGAATGGTACCATAAAATAAACGAAAATGGTTACTTTTAAACTTGTTTTTAATATCTTACTCAAGAGTTCCTGTAAAGGCCTACTTATTTGTGTTATGTGTATAAGAAAAATAATATCAAGTTAATATCTTAAATCAACATTTAGGTACAAACGCTTGGAAGGGGAGTCTAATACAAAGTTGTAGTATCGTTCATTTATTTCTTGATTGCAGAACTGACTTAACAAAATACTTATTGGCAATTTATTAAATGAATAGTCCTCCCTCATTGCTTTTACTCTTATAACGTTGGTAAAAACGGATGATTAAAAGGAATTAGTACTTGCAATATTTGGTTTTCTGGAAAAGTAAACTCTCCGATTCCCAACCATGAACATCAGGTTTCCCAAAGTGACTAAAAATAGCCCATTGCGTTTTATATTCCATACGCGCCTTAGCTACCGAATTTCACCGCCGGCGTCGTTTAAAAACACATTAACCGAAAATGTCCGTTTTGTAACAGGATAACCGTGTTTTACCATTAATTGGGCCGATGAAATAATGTTCTTTTTTCTTCTCGGTAACGTTCTGATTATTTTCGCAACCTCAATACGTCTATCGCTCTCAGATGTCTATGTAGGCTACGCTTATGATAACAACCTAATTTTGTCTCTGTAATTAGGTTTGTTAATGTGGGTTTATGTTTTGTCTTCTTTTATAATTTACCTAAAAGTCAAATGTGTTTTTTCTACCGGTTTAGTACTGAAGTTTCCTTGTAACTTGTCCTTACTTAGTGAAGGTTGAAAATAAGATATATATTTCGCAATACTTAAGTAGCTTACATCTGTACTCGTTATACATTTCAATATAATTTATAGCAGGTAGTTTAATCAGGAATTGCACTTACGTATCTAGAACCAAAGTAACTGTCAATCAAAACGCATGGTAATGGCTAGTCAAGAGATATAACTATAATTATGTCAGTGATAGTAAACGTAACTGAACCTGCAACAGTGATTACCGATGCATTGTCACGCCCGGCAGGCGCCCGCGGTGACATTGGCTTTCTTATTGTCGCTGATAGCGCCGCTGTGTGCGCACACGCAAGTCGCTCGCCGCGAAGCGCGCGCGCCTCCACGCTCCGCGACGCGACCGCCCGCGCGGACCGCGACATGCCCGCAGTGAAAGTCTTCAACATATTCGGTGGGCAGAAGCCGGCCGAGAAGCAACCTGCCCCGCCCCCCGCGCAATCGCCCATGCAAAAATTCTACAGGACCTTTTCAGTCGGTCCCGAAACCTCGCCCGAACATAAGGGGACTAAAGTAACCGCGATCGCCGCCTGTCTCGAAAAGAAAATCAGTGATCCCCCTAACGATAACGTGCAAAAGTTAACTAAGAACTGTGTGTCTGTGAACGGTAAAACGGATGTAAGCGCGCGTCAACACGTGTACGAAAATGTAAACATTTCTAGTGTATCGAGGGATGTGAAACGCGATAAACTACTCGACGAGACGAAAGGATACTCGTCTATTTACGAAAACATTATTGTAGTTGGAAAACCGGCTACTGGTAATACACACAGTGAAGTTGCGGCTGAATCAAAGCTAAATAAGGCTTTGCAATCTTTTGATAAAATACTAACGGAGTTTTCTGAAAGTGCATCGCTAACCCCTGACGTTAACTTAACTTACAACAGTTTTGTTGTGCCTAAATTACAAAAATCCAAAACTTGCAGTATTATAGAGTCACGGTGCATCTTGAAAAAAGCCAATTCACATCCTCACGGAGAGGGCAAGACGCGAAGTAAAGTGGCACGCAATAACTCTATAGACAAAACAACCAGTTTGTGGAATCTTGACGACATGAAAGGCAAAGAGCTGACTTCACCGCTAATGCCTTTAACACCCACTGTTGGCGACAAAATGAATCCAGATAAGTATGCCACATACAAAATTTCATCCAAAAACTCGTCTCGGGTGAATTGCATTAAAACCGAAGATATAAAAAAACTGGATGTTAAAACAAGAATCTTAAAAAAGACTTTATCTAATCCACCGTCAGTGCCCGTTCCGGTTATATCCAAAACGAAGCAGGTGACGAAAAAAGTCGACAAAAAAGTGAACGACCCAAAGAAAATAAAACCTAAAACATGTACAGATAATGGGTCAATAAATATAAAGATGGCTTTCGAAAGTAGAGATGCTCCGAAATCACAAATGCAAAAGGCAAAGAGCGTGTGGGAAATTGGGAATGAGGTAATGATATCACCCGGACTGGAACGGACGCGATCCACAACTTCTATCGCGGGCTCTCCAAGCAAGATCCCGGTGATCAGGAGTCAAATGTCGCATAACAAATTCAGCAGTACTCGAGCTCTATTTTCTCCCACTCCTGTTGATCTAAGTAATGTAGACCAGCCCAGAGAGTGTGCTCAGAAAAAGAAACTAACTGCGTTAAGGAAAAACACAGACAAACCCGAACTATACAAACAAATAAGACAAAAGTCTCAACTAAGCTTAAAAACAGATCTGAGACGCCAAGTGGATAAGCCAAAGAAAGAATTGGTGGATAATAAAAAAACTTCATCACCAAAATCTTCAATGCGCGATTATTCAGAGGAAATAAACGCTGTGCGCGCCAAGATGCAGCAAAGAAAAATAAATAAAAGAGACATTGTCATAGTGGCATCGGAAATGAAACGAAATGAAAACGAATCAGATGAAATCGATTCGACACTGACACCTGTCAAATCCATCGTTAAAAAGTTGGAACTAAAAACCGCCAGAGAATCCAAAGCGGAAACGACACAGTTCATTAATTGTAAAATCATTCCCGCCGTCCACAAGGAACTGTGTGTCGCTAACACGACTTTCCATAACCATTTGAGCACACTCGTTGGTCGACAAATTAAATATGTCGAGTCAAGGGACGACGTAAAAACGTGCTCCCAAGACAAAAAGCTCGAATTACATAAACATGTCGATGAAAAGATATCGGATACGCACTCCGACTGCAGCGACGACTCCGGTCACGTCTCGAACGACGCCGCCAACGATAACGACCCGGCGTTTGACAACGTGCACGACCTAAGCCCCGTGCACAGCTCCATCGACGAGGTGGACTGCAAGATCTTCGACGGTCCCAAACAATTCGGGATAGATTTATCCGAGAATGCGAAGACGGTGTGTCCCGTGCGACCCGCGAGGCGCAACGGGCGAGCCAACGAGGTCGCTAGCGGTACCCGCGCCACCGACGCTCCGAAAGTGGACGAACAGGTACGCGACACTGTTAACATATCGATAACAGCAAATTACAGGTGCTGTTTACCTGTTCACTAACTCTCCTGGAGTGAACACGGTGCAATTTAGATCACCAGCGATATGCCATAGTAACTATTGCTAACCGATCTGACTAGTCTGGCGAGATTTGCTCGAAAGCTGTCCGCACACCTGATGTCAATATTAACGATGCAGCGGTCATAGACCTCTTTCCTATTCATTTGAGGTTTTAAAATTTGTAAAACATCCATGCGTACAGTGAAGTCGGGCAAGACGTATTCATACAAAATATGAATTGCATTTCGTACGGCGATGAGTAACCATGACAAGACGCACTCAGCATCGTTAATTTTGAATTTCAAATTAGTAAAAGGTCCTTTCATACCTTATATCATCGACATCATTACTAATGTTTTTTTGAATATGAATAGATATTTATAGAGGTAATCAAATTAAACGTTTATAAATAAAATTCGCTCGTAAAATTGTAAGCTCGGCCACTGGTTTCGCATAATGGATAAACATGAATAATTTTGCATAAATATCTAATTGATTTGCTCCTAATCTTAAATGAGTACAAAAATCTAAAAGCGTTGGGGTCAAATAGTTTTGTTTCGTGTCATAACTATTATCTAATCCACTCGGTCAGTGATTGTCTTTAGGCTTCAAATTTGCATTAAGCAGTAATTTGTTTTAGGCGATCATTTTACGTTACATAATATGGTTTTACAAGCGCATTCCTGAGTGATAAATCTTGCGGCAAACGTGTTAATGTGAATATATTACTACGTGATTTATTGGATAAGATAACTGGGAGCCCATTTCGCTGTATAAGGCGTGTTATATTAGGCGGAGTTCATTTATTTCGTCTGGTTACAGTCAGGTGCACTGCAGGGGTCAATTCTGGGGCCAGATTTGTTTACGCTTTTACTTTCACTTAATGCTTTTGGTTGTTTAAACTCACTTTTTTGCGTAATCTAATGTAGTTTGACTTATAAAGTAAATAACCTATAATGGATAGATATGGTTTCCGGTCTGAGATGTATTTTTGTGTATTACCTAAGCAATATGTTCGGTTATGCAATATCGACAGTTAATAGCGAGTTTTCTAGGCTTGGATCCGGATAAAGATTTCTAGTTTCTTGACTCCTTATGAGCATATTTCCAAGTTAACATGGTGGTGTTTTTCCTGATCATCTTGTTTCGTAGTTAAAAACTTGACACTTTCAATTTCAACTTTCTCACAGTTTAGTGTCGACAAATATTGCTACTTGGTTATTTATTGACGAAACTCTTTCGTTATTCTATTTACTCCGTTATGAATATGAAACGTAATCATCGTGGTCGCTCTTAATCGTATAATTTAACCCAGACATGTTTCAACAAAAGATTGTAAGGCATGAAAGCTACTGCATTCAGCGTTGTTATAATACGTGGTACTTTCTATTTCGCCGCATCTACTGAATTTATGTGCCTTTCAAGAATCAATTAACATCTTTTACGATACACTTTAAATCTTCAATAAAATGGAATTGACTGGAGTGATGTAATTCTGTAGAATTGCTTGTGTGTTTGCGATTGATGGTATATTGAAGATTGTGTCCAGAGTTTAAATCGCATGTAAGAGTTTATTGCTCTTGCATGTAATGGCGGTTCTCAATTGAATTCACATTCAGCTGTCATCAGTTTCAATCTTCCCAGTCACGTTTACAATTTCTAATAAAATTGCTTTCGGGTATAAATTAGGCATTAGACTGTCCACGTCGTGGGCAGGCACATGCTTATCACGTCGCCCTAACTTTCCCTTCTAGTGAGGGGAAAGCCTCCGACAACTGTTGTCAAACAACAATTGAGCAGTTGCGACAACGGTATTGCTATTATTTGCTATGTGATCGTCAAACATGATCGCTATGATGAAGTAAACGGCCTTGCCTACTTGTGTACCCCAGTGACTTAAATAAACTAGACATTTGAAGATAATTCTTGTTTACTTTTCAATTTCTACCAATACATGGATCCGTTTGTTGTTTTTGAAATTACTGGGAATGTTTCCGTTTTTTTAATCGTTTAAGAGTTATCTTTCTAATCACAGGTGTAGTTATGACTGTCGATTTTTTAAATGTGCCCTGTGTAGTGTATGCCTTACTGAAATGGAAATATGGCTTAAATTTGAATAGTTTTATGTTCTTGTACATGACAATGATGGCAATTAAAGCTCGGAATGGTATTGCTATACATTTTATTGCTTTGTCCGTCAGTCCGGCGTCGGCGAAAGTCCATTATTTATACAATGCGGGCTTCCTATTTGATAATAATGATTGACTTGTATAATTCTTTGTGGAACTGCATACGTATCATTGTGTAAAGGTATGAAAGTTTCATCAGTAACACTGGATAATGAAAGTTGCTGCCATCGTGTTTCACATTTCGTAACTTGGTACTATGGAAAGAGATGTGAAAAAAGTATACTTTTGTGAAGTATTTGCATAAACCTTTTTGCCTTTGATTGTATTTGACTAGTATTTTCGCATTGAGTTTATGTTCGTTGTTATACAATTTTACTTGGAATGAAATTTCAGGTATTCGTTTTAGTAATTTATTACCTACCTCTATTGGCAATATCAATGCTGATAAACAAGTTGGTTATACATAACACCTGCACGTGTTTCAGTGATATCTACTACATTCTGTAGTTTTCACAGCACATGAAAATTGCTTTAGGTAGTAATTGCTATTTTTAAAACTTAGTCATATTGTTCGAATTATTCATTCTGTCTTTTCCTATTTTATGCAGTAATCAATGTTAGGTGTTTTGTTCATGAATCATGACTAAAAGTCATTTAGTGCTTGTTAAAGTTTTCAAAATAAGCTCATTATGATTGGTCCAACTTGAAAATGTTGTGACTCTGTATCTAGATAGTTAGATATATTATTTTTGGCTCCCAAAAACAACCGAAACAAACAATTTAGAAATACAGATTAATGTGTTAATGTTAAGCAATTAGCCTATATTTTCTCCTACTGTTGGGCTCCCTGATCTGAAATTCTTATAGGGTATAATTTGTCTTTCGGGGCTCTCGAAACATAGCATCACCACCCGATGCTCCTCATTGTAACGATAACTTGATTCTGCAAGTCAAACATTAGCAATGTTGGAACTAGTTTTTATACTTTTATCTACTCTACAACTTCGTTAAACCAAATTAATAGATTGACCCAAAATTTCTTAGCAAAAACTCCAGGGTACTAAGCACTAAAAGATTCACCATTTCGTTCTAGCTGCTTCCATAAGTGTAATAAAACTGGAAGCTCTACTTTAAATGAGAGTGCTTCAAGTGTCATTTCCTAAAGACTTACGTAAAAATAACCATTACAGTGTATCAAAAAAACTGTCCCACCAGGTGCTTATTTTGGCATAATTTGGTTTCAACATGTTATTTGTCGGAAAACTGGTCGAAATGAACGCTGCGTGCAAATTGGCCAAGTAATTTAGCGAATGGAGTTCAGCGCAGACGTGATGGAGCTCTTTGTAGGGTTGTCCACTGACAATTTCTTATAGCTACGGAACAGAAAATCGGACCGGGGTTTTTAAATTGGATGATCTTGCTTTTTTCCTCCTAAGTCTTTATAATAGATTGAATATCTTGAGCTTTAGTATGAGATAGAAAAAAATACAATTTTATGTGCATTGGGTGCATTTGAATCCGCAAGATCAAGAAACCTTGTGCTACCACTGTCACAGCGCTCTTCCAAATCTTCCCGTAGCTTTACAGAGTCTGGTAATCTGCTCCATTGTCAGTACTCTTATTTTTTCTGTGTCTGATTTGGCCGATCTGATTTGAATTTTTTGTGATTTGGCCGCTTCCGAGCTGAGCGATAGTAGGCATCGTTTAAAACAGATCAGAAACCAGTGACAGCCCTGCCTTGAGTGTAATTACGGGCCAGCAGGTGGTCAGTGTAATGACGCGATCTCTCGACGCTGCATGCTGGCCCAAGACAAATACAAGTGGTCTACGTGGCTCCCTCTATGTACACTTTCACAGACAAGATACAAGGTACAGAAGACAGGGAAGATGGGCGTTATTGAAGGAAACGGAGGATAGGAATTATTGTGTGATTAAGGTTAGAATAAAGCTTGAAATGATGAAGAAGTCATTGAGTTGTACAATGGAATCTAAAGCTCTAGAGCCAAAGGCACAGTTAGTTCGTAAAAATAGCTCCTCCTGTGGAATATAGTAACTATACTTGACAGCTGCAAGGTAGGCCTGAAAGAAGGAAGAGAGGCAAACTAGATGCGCATAGCATGGATTGGTTGACACTGTCTTAAGTCCCTGGGGGCTGAGGATTGAGAAGGGAGACCTTCGCTTTGCAGTAGGACGGAATATGCAGATTTAGCATTATACTTACTTGGAAGTGACGGTTGCAAACCTTATTCTTCCCTAAAACAGTTAGATTTTGGCTTAAAATTCTTCCGTGTTGCGAAATTAAATAACATACGTCTCATGTAGCTCAGTTTAGGATAGAATAAGTTTTGCCAAAGTGTTTTCAAAAACTGTACACAGTCCTCCATATAAACATAGAAACCAAGTACCGCAGTATCCTTACAATAGAATCAAATGTTCTGTCAGCTTGTACGTCAGGTTTTCCCTTAGCATGTACAGATTAGTGTAGAAAGCCAGTTGACCTAAACTGCAATTGGAAAACCATCTGTTAAGAAACAATTTAGTCTTGCCTTGTCTTGTTTGAGTTGGAAAGTCTAGGCCGGTAAGCAGCTCCCATAATATTTGCACATTTCACATTGTCGGTCATAATAAAGCTGGATTTACACAGTTCGATTTCAATCGGGTTGTAACCGACTGTTTACTATTACTTGGCTTCGGATAATCGCTGTGTAGTTTTACCATAGGCAGCTTACTGCCAGAATTTATCATTAAAACATGTGAGATTTTGGATGTGACATTTTGCTCTGAATGCATGAATGCATCTGAACGCATTATAAAAAAATGCCTTGCTTATTATTTAAACACTGACTAGGTACCCAGGTGGTCCCGTGTTAAAGTCCGCCTGAAACTCCCATTTTGTTAACATTGTGCAATTTGCGGCTAACTCTCCGGTGATGGAAGGCACCGATGAAAAACCCAAGCAGCCTGGATTATGGTGGTATGCTCGCCCATTCCCAGGTTGGGTGCAAATTCACTGATTCACTCGAAGCAATGCCTGCTTCTGAATGTTCCGTTAAAATGATGGCAATAATAAGCATGCCTCAAAGGTCTATGACATGTTATATTATTTTGTTTCAATCATTAATAGTACATTGTTACTCTAGGGGTGAAAGTAACTTATTTAGTCCCGAGACGGGGTTTGGCGCCCGGAACGAAGTGAGGGCGCCAATAGTTCGAGGGACTAAATTAGTCTTTCACCCGTGGTAAACTCTGTGCTTTTCATTACGAATACAAGGAAAGTAAAAATAAAAACATGAATTTGCCAAAGAAAAAACTTGAAAAATAAATGAAGATCGAATTGGCGCTATCCCGCCTATTTTGTTTGTTTTTTTTTTCTGTGGCGGGCCCACTATTCAGCCCTTTTATTATATTTTACTTTTTATTTTCATCATTGGAAAAATGGCAAATATTTTGCTCAAATCTAAGTTATTTTGAAGAAATTGTTGAAACTAAATTATAATAAAGAAATGTATATTCTCTAATCAATACTTAACTTTAAGTTATTTCAATTTTACATCGTGGCTGTATAGAAAGTTGGAACATGGTTCAATAGATATGTGAAAAATAACTAAGTACTTTTTTAATACTTTGGCAGCTGTCAGTTGAAAGTGATTCTCCCTAGGGATGAAAAGTATTACTTTCAGCCCGCTTCTCAGGTCAGTAATGACCTACTTTCAGAGTATGAGTAATGAAAAAGTTATAATTGTACCAGTACCTACACTTTTTGTTACTTTTAACTTTTTTACCGACAAAAGGATTTGTCCTTTGTTGTTTCGTCGTCTGGTGTGAATCTGCCCATAATAGCGGCCACCTGCAGCTCCAAGATTACGTGCCATCACCAGGGCTGTCGCCTGTGAAGTTGCCGACGTAACTGTTCTTGACACAACAATACCTACAGTTGTTGTTTATTTATAAGCAACGGATACAATCTGAGCCACTTCGACAATTGCCAACCTATTCACTGTGAGTCACACCGTGGAGACCATTTTGACTTGTAAATATTATATTTGCGCTGAATCGGAATTTTCATAGTGACTTGACTGATACTTGAAAAAGTGAAAATACTAAACTGCAAGTAGCTTTTTATTTATTGGTCGCCTCTTTTATGTAAGGTACTTATTGCTCTTTAGGTCGATATATCTTAATATAAATACATGATGATACATGCTTGTGCTTACTCAGGGACAACTAAATGCATTTGCATTGAAAGTCACATTTTTATTTTTGGGAATCTATCCGTTCCTTCTTAGGACGATTCATTATGATTACTATGGAATAATTGCCATTGAATACTGCAAGTTGTTTTTGATTGATCCTCTAGAAACCGGATCTTTTAGAAAATCTATCTTTACAACATAAACATAAAGTCGAGTGCCTTTTCACGTTAATACGTGATAGCGGTGAAAGATACTCCACTCCGTGAGAAAACTTGCAAATTGTTCGATCAGCATATAAAATGGCCGAGGTAGTGGTAAACCACATTCCATTATGCTAGGGATAATGTTGTTTTCATTAACTGAGTCTAGAGCGTGATCGGTATTGGAAAACTCGATTAAGGTACTCTCTTATCTAACCATGTGTAAATTGTACTTTTAATTTGTATATACGAGTACAGTTTCTGACTTTCGCGTCGTCATTACTAGTTTAGGACGCTCATTTATCAGTGAAGAAGAAATCATAATGTGTTTGAACATAAGAAACCTCACCTAATTTAAGTTTACTATTACTTTTGCTTGAACAGTTTCAGTCCCTAATTTTATCTTCTTCTTCATTTTATCCCTCATCATTTACCCAAATGCATTGGAAATAGAGGTAGAATCAAAGAGATCCAAAAACACCTTTCATTTTACCAAAAATATCACGTGCTTAATTATTACAAAATAGACGTCGAAAAGATAAAATCATGCAAAATCAATCAAATACCCACCTATCCTAATGTTAACGGCATTTAGAATCCGCGTAGCGTAACAGTTTTTTGCGTCGAGTGATGGACGGGGGCGCGGCGCTCGCTTTTTCTGCAACGTCGGCAAGTGCAGTGCTGCTGTTTGCGTTTTTCTTTTGTTTTGATCGCAGTTCAATGACTTGCAAGTTACGTAATACGTCAACAATATGTTGCATTTACCTACTTCCGCGTCATTTGTCCCTGAATTTTCTAAAGCAGTGTTTTGTCAGCATTTTTGCCTTAAGTTGAGATTGTCGCTAAGGTATCATTTAGGAGTAAGATTATTTTTGATATTGCTATTGAAAACCAACACGCTCGTTTTCCATTTGCTTAACATTTTTTTATCAGCCGTAGATGAAGAAGCTTCCCAGTTAAATATAGTTTGTTGTACGGATAAACTACTATGCTTTGAGAACGGATGATGTACATAAGTGCATGTTTGTAGATTTAACACAAGTCAAAATTATTATCATCTCCGTTATTCAATGAACATATTGAAAGTTTTGAATCTTTCCTGTTATCGTTTCTCGTTACCAAATTGTTTCACCATTTATTGAACCAAATGTTATTTAAATAAAACTTCAAGTTGTTTAAGATCGAGTTTAAACTTCTTTGTAAATTCATTTCGGTTGTCAAAGGAATTGTGATTGTTTCACAGAACTCGAGACTTCATGTAACTGGTATCACGTATGACATTAACATACGAATGTCGGGAGTGTCCGGGCGTGAGATTATGCGATGTCAAAATTAGAATTAAAAGTCTTTGGACTTACTATTTACCCGACCGATTTGGTGTAATAGTTAAGGAGTTAGGTTGTAGACCAGAATTCCAGGTTCGATCGCCGAACATTGTAAATATTCGTGTACATGAACATATCTGTTTACATAGGTCTGTGTTGTTTTTCTATGTATATTATTTGAGTAAAAAAGTATTTTCAAGTATGTTTATCCCTTGTCTAGTTCTCATAGTAGGTACAAGCTTATATTTGTTGATGACGTACATACTAAAACACCTAGACACAACAAACACAAAATGTTCGTCACAAAAAATCGTATGAATTGTTTGAATCATAATTTTCTAAACAAGTAAAGATAGCTACTTGAAACAACAAAGCACAAGATGTTTATCGCAGTTATAACATTTAAAACACCAGTCATAATTATAAATTTCAAAATAATATGTCTCAAGAAGCTATAAATCTTACATTGTTTACACTCGGGTAAGCTTTATCTGGTCCTAGTTGTAAACAGAGAAAATGCTATTAACAACAAACGGTTAATTATAGTGTTCACTACTAAGTTTACGACTTGTTATATGTATTCATTACGTTTCTAGGTATGTTTAAGTGACTAGGTTTCAAGATAGCCGCTAGAAATTTCACTTTTCCTCAACGTTTCCTGGGCTAGAAAGCTTATACCCCTTACTAAGGTAAGATGTTTTTCGATATAACATTTATCAAAATTTAGATAATGTGTGGATATCGTTTCAGTACATTGCTTTACAGTGATTCACCTCAAGCAATCGTATAATTATGATGTAAATGATGTCAATAATGGTTAATAAAATTGACCCTGATTACGGAGGTTTTCTGATTGATAAAGGTAATTTGGTAGCCAAAATTCAGTTTTTTTCAATAAAATTGATATTATACTCACAGGGTAGGCAGAAACCTAATTTTTCACTTGCTATGATCTTGACTTACATCTTGTGCTTCTTACACTCACAAGAATCCTTTTCTATAGGCTCTTCTTAACTCTTGACCGTACCCTTTCTGAGAACATCTTTCTGTTAAATTTTACACCAGAATTCAACAGTTTACTCAAGTATTTGTCAAAAAACACCGGAGTCAGATTAAAATCTTGCTTTAATACTAAATCGGCTAGTTTAATAGACCTTGTTAATATTGACAACAGCAGTACCTACTTACAAAGCCTGACCCACATATACAATCATGAATGAGATATATGATACGACTATTTGTGCCCTAGCCTACAGTTTATCAAGTTTCATCAACTTAATAGTTAAGATGACTAATTTACTGCTTGTTTATACGGAAATGAGAATGTTTATTAAGCTATTGCATGTTTTATTACATAATTAGTTTATTATTAGTTCTAACCGACTTGTCGCAGGAAATCGTCAACAACACTTTTTCAAAGTAATTTATGACACTAGACCTCAAATGCACTAACGCCAATCAGAAAATTGAGCACGCTTTCAAACTTATGTTGTCCGGTAAATAGTCAATAGAGCTGAAAGTGACAGATATTAATTTTAATTTGCTTTTGTGAATTTGGGGACAAGAGTCGTATTTTGGAACGATGCTTAAATCCTTATTTATATTCAAGCAAATCCTATACATATTGTTTAAATAAATTTGCAAAGAGTCACATGCAATGTCTAACTTTTATGACAACTTTGACGTTAATGTCAAATACCATAAGTAAGATGGTCCCCTTGCTTTATTTGTTAATTAGTCGGTTTTCTTTAATATGAAGAAACACTGCTTCTATCTTTGCTTACAGCATATTTTTTTACGACTCGTTTCGAAGATCCAAAGATAATAAAGTTAAATAAGAAAAGGATTAACATAATCTGCCAGCTAAATCGATTAATTTCGCATTCCGACGTCGGCGTGAACACGCAAGCCCCTTACAGTTACGTTATTTTACGTTGCAACAGAAACATTTGTTTTCGCCCGGAAGATAAGTGGAACACACCGCTTATTCAAATCACTGGAATTAGAAAAGTGGTTTGGAAAATTGATATATTATTTTTACTCTACTCTATATAATATTCTGTTTACCTTGTGGTACTTAAGTTTCAACGGAGCTAGTCTTGACATGACATTTTATGCTTTGACAATTTTATGGCAACTATAACTATTCATGTTAAGGAAATTATCACGAATATGGTCAAAATTTCTGATGAGATAAATATCATGGGACATAATCAAATCATACACTATGTTAAACCCGAACGACGGATAAACATACCTAATGCTTATTTTGTGATTCTGATATAATCAGTAATGAAACAACAGTGCAAAAAACGCTCGGCTATGTCACTGCAAGTGTTATATCAAACCCATCCCATTGGACAACCCTATAAACGCACAGTGGTGTATTTTCCTCAAATATTGTAACTGAATTTACTGAGGTTACTCTACTGTCTATAACATTGTGTACTTTCTGCTTTTTTGCGTAACAGGTGGTTTACGTAATTCAGATTGGTCCGTCTCGTTCAGATGGTTCACATTCTTTCCCAAATGTATTCATAAAGTTCCGCGAGCCATTTGTCCAATGCCTGATAAAAAAGAGTTCGTTATGTCACGCAGAGGAGACATAGTGGAACCACAGGTTGTGGGTGTGATTACATCTTTAAATTTATGGGTTCTGTTTTTATACGAATCCCTAAAAAGGCTGTTGAATTTAGTGTCTAGAGATGCAACTTGTCAAATAGTGTGAGAAGCTCACTTTTTCTATAATAGATGGCGTTATACCTATGTGAAAAAATAGCGCAAGTAATGTGTTCCTAAAATTTTTCTTTAGATAGGTATGATTGTTTTGCAAAGCAATTTTAGTGAAAAAACTGTGTAAAAATTTACCAAAGGCAGTCATTTGTTTAAAATATAAAACTCCCTATTGTCCCTAAGTTCTCTGACTAGCTGAGACATCTAGACGTCGACTTGGACCTGCCTACCTAGACTTTACTCGTACTTAACATGCATCCCGAATTCCAAGGCTCACAGATGCCAAGATGTTACGTGAGATATTCCTTTTCTTGCCCTCCATCAAAAAGTTAGTTTATTTTTAGGATTGGGTTTTTTCGAAGGACTTTCTGAGGCGACTGTGTCAAATAAATACTTACTCGCTTTAATTGTAGGCGCTCGCTTCCTGATAATATAAAAAGTATTAAAAAGTGGAATAGCTATCTACAAAAAAGTTAGATGGAGTTTGAAAAAGAAACTGGGACGTTCACACTTCGTTGATCTCAAGAGTTTGTGGAAAAAGGTGTGCCTTCTCAGGTGTTTAATATTAAATTCCTTACTTCTACAATCTTAACTTAATATTAAAAGGACGTTAACTCTCTAATTTTACCTCAGCTATCTTGAAAAATACGTTGACCAAAATATGGCACAGATACGAATACATAAAACTCATTTTTGAAACGTTAGATAAAATCTTCCGCAGTGGTTATAGTAGGTACTCTGGATAAGAGCTTTTGTTCAATCCCGAGTTCAATTCTGGACGCAACATCTACTTAGTGATCATACTGATCATCATACAACTTGCTATTTGTTGTGAGTATTGTAAACACCTTTGAAACATCAAATTGATCCGAATAACGACAGTAGGCTCTTTCTCTCGCCAAAAATCGCAAGACATTGCAGCACCATTCTGCGTTCCTCTGATCACCCCTTATCATTACCTTGACAAAAATGAGGTACAGTACGGATACAGAAAGCGGACTAACTCATTACAATACTTGAAACGAACTCAGCGGACGTTCCCTCGATAGAACAACGATAAACAACATTACTGTTCTCTATCGTGCCGGTGCCCTTTTTACCTTTAAGGCCCAACCACTTGAATGGACTTATAGCTTCAAGTTTTTCCTATGTCGCCCCAGTAGCGTAGATCTTGCAACTGGATCGGTACAAATTGAGGACTGTTTTTGGTTCTTCTTAGGGCTGACATTAGGCAGTCTACACGGCGTTGTCTAGGGCTTAAGTTTATTGTGCAGCATTAAACAGACAGTACAGACACGGCGATAACATTGTAGGGTACTACAACAGCCACATAATCACTGAAACGAAATATTTTCTCCTCTATCAACTCGCTGACCATAATTATTACCAACTCAACTTTTTTTATAAGTGACCTTCTCCACAGATTTATATAATGGCGGAAACTATAATCTGGTTGTTTATCCATCCAATATACACTTCCATTAGTGTCATCGAGTTTATTTTTTTCACACATATCGATAACTTAGTCGAACAAGCGTTCGCATCCAATCCTACAAGCAGAGAAAAATCCAAGTAAGGTTTTTTTTTCTATTGCATTTGCCAATTCTGCATTTTCAATTTCAATACTGGCTGATCCAACATAGGCTGACCTGCAAACGCACAAAAGTCGTTAAATTGTCTAAAAATAAATAATTTACGGTTAAATTTTCTTCTTTTTTCGAGGTTTTTTTGTCACGCATTTCGTGACACCTCTGATGTTGCAGTTGTCCATGGGCAGAGGTGATTACTCTCCATCAGGTAAACCTCTACTCGTTTGCTAACTAACTCATAAAAAAAGAGGCTCAATCTTATACAAACCTTTTCTCCTCATAAAAACGAACCCAACAAAATATGCTTCCTGAGATAAGAGCCTGCACAAATTTCTGCGAATAATATTAATTATTCAACTACAGTTTCCAGCCGGAAAAAAGCAATCCGGCCATTCTACAAAACGTAACACTTTTTGTACACCTGTTTACAACCCTATGGTATATAAAGTGGGCCGTCGCGAGCGAGTATGGTGCAATGGATTGACCGGATGAGTGTCGTCGGCTATTACACCAGATTACGGTCAGTGTGTAACGATGTTTATGTCCGACGTGACTGATTGGCTGACTTCCATTGATGCTTAGGTTCAGCGGGCTTTAGTGAAAGTGTTACGGATGATTTTAATGTATAAGTAACTGTAAGAATGGAACGCCGCCGGTGTAAGCTGAGCTATCGGTACGATGAATTTGCATACGCGGCGCGGACGGTACGAAGGCTATACTGTGTGGTTGACTTTGCCTGTGTTGACGCTTGTTATGCTTCATGTATTTATGCCAATATTAAGACCCGTGTTCTGAACCGAATAAAACTCGATTCACACTCGAGTCAGTTGATATTTAAGACAAATCAACCGCGGACTTGAATCTAATTATGAATGTAGATTTATACTTGAGTGTAAGTGGTTTACGAAAACACTCTGACTTTAAAAATGTTGATGGCTTTTGTTCATGAATCAGAGGACATATTTTATTTCCAGTGTTTTCTATTGTTGGCTGCATTTATCTCAAAACAATAAATTAACTATTTGTTATTCTCATCATCATCATCATCAGCCTGTTGCAGTCCACTGCTGGACATAGGCCTCTCCCATTACACGCCACTGAGCTCGATCTTCGGCTGCTCGCATCCAGCTCCTGCCAGCCATCCCGCGCAAATCATCACTCCACCTTGCCTGAGGACGTCCTACACTACGCTTGCCGAGACGCGGTCTCCACTCAAGAACACGTTTACTCCAACGGTTGTCGGTTCTACGGCTTACATGGCCAGCCCACTGCCACTTCAACTTGCTAATCCGGTGGGCTATGTCGATAACCTTGGTTCTCTGCCTTATCACCTCATTTCTAATTTGGTCCCGCAGAGAAACGCCGAGCATAGCCCTCTCCATAGCCCGCTGGGTGACTTTAAATTTGTGGACCAGCCGTGCCGTTAGTGTCCACGTTTCGGTTCCGTATGTCATGACGGGTAGGACGCACTGATTGAAGACTTTTGTCTTTAGGCACTGTGGGATCGACGATGTGAAGACCCGACGTAGCTTCCCAAACGCTGCCCAACCCAGCCGAATTCTTCTATTCACCTCGTTCTCGAAGTTGTTCCTACCTAACTATACAACACATATTTTTGAACAACTTCGAGAACGGCGCCGTGTACCGCAATCGGTTCCGGTAGTACATGTTCATTGAACATGACCTTGGTTTTGTCCAAGTTCATCCGTAGACCGATGCGCACAGAAGAGTCAGCCAGGTCACTCAGCATCTGTTGTAGGTCCTGCAGCGTTTCCGCCACGATGACAATGTCGTCAGCAAATTGCAAGTGAGAGATGTACTCGCCATTGATGTTGATGCCACGTCCTTTCCAGTTCAGCGTCTTGAACATATCCTCCATTGCATTTGGGAACAATTTCGGGGAGATAACATCCCCTTGTCTCACACCCCGATGCAACGGTATGGGACTTGTTTGCTGATTCTGTACTTGAACGGACATAGTGGCAGCTTTGTAAAGACATCTCATCACTTGGATATATCGCCAATCTACTTGGCATCGCTGCAGAGACTCCAGAACAGACCAGATTTCAATTGAGTCAAAGGCCTTCTCATAGTCCACAAATGCTAGACACAGGGGCTGATTATATTCTCCAGTTTTCTGTATAAGCTGCCGCACTGTGTGTATGTGGTCTATGGTGCCGTATCCGCTCCGAAACCCAGCCTGTTCCGGTGGTTGGAATTCGTCGAGTCTTCGCGCAAGACGGTTCGTGATCACCCTTGAGAACAGCTTATAGACGTGGCTTAGAAGGGAAATGGGTCGATAGTTCTTCAGTAGGGTTTTGTCTCCCTTTTTGAAGAACAGGACGACCACACTCCTACTCCACGCCTCTGGAGTTCTCCCTTCGAAGAGGACAGCGTTAAAAAGCTTTTGAAGCTCCCTGAGTAAGGGTCTGCCTCCTGCCTTTAACAACTCTGTTGTAACACCGTCCTCTCCGGGGGCTTTTCCATTTTTAAGCCGCCCAAGAGCGATCTCGATTTCGTCAATGCTAACTTCTGGCAGGTCTTCGGTGTAGTGGCGTGTTAGAGTGGCTCTAGAGTCCTCATTTCCGGGGTCAGGTCGAGATGCATGCGAAGCGTATAGCCGTATAGCCATAGAAGTTTTCTACTTCCGAAAGGACTGCTGGCTTCGAGACAACGACTTCTCCACTTTCTATGGTCAACTTCGTCAGGTGGCTTCTTCCAAGAGATCGTACGAACACTTTTGATCCCCGGTTTTGCTCGATCGCTCTCTCAATCGAGAGGGTATTAGAGCAACGGAGATCGCGTCGCACGTGCTTACTAATCTCTCGGTTTAGAGTCCGTTTCCCTGACGAAGTGACGGGTGGGTCTTCTCGTCGTCTCTTCATTAGCCCTAAAGTCTCTTCGGAAAGCTTCGACTTCTTGCCCTTGCGCTGCATTTTACAAAATCTCGTACCTTCTTCCCTGAGGACTCGAACCACATCTTCAAGGTTCTGGTTAACGTCAGTTGTGGTTTCCACGGCAGCAAATCGGTTCTCCAGATTTGACTGGAACGCTTCAGATCCCATGATAGTTTGAAGCAGAGTTTGTTATTCTAGATCAGAACAATGTTTAAAACAATAATGTACAGGCTTACAGGATTGTCCAATTTTGATGGACTCGTAGTTGGGTGGTTTGTCAATAATGTGTATAGCGCGTGCCTCAATGGCAAATACATTATGAACCATAGCTTCTGAATTTCAGGTCAAGCATTGTAATTTAAAACCGTTTTCTAACATCCATAAATTAACACTTTCCAACGGGGCTATCAAGGATTCACGTTGAATAATTAATCCTTAATACGTATGTCAAATTCGACAGCTGTCATGTAAGTCGGCAAGTACATGCCATTATTAGTAGGTATTCGATAATCAGTGATCGTTACATAAGGCACTTTCTTTTGTTACGTTTAACCTGTACAGACGGCCACGCTTCAAATGTGAGAAAACTGTTAAGATATCATTTTTATTGGATTAGTTCAACTGTAGAGGTTTTTGATAGAATGCAGGGTTCGGTTTGCAAATTCTGCCTCTGATTTTTCAACTCCGCATTTGAAATATTTTTACATGAAGTATAAAATTGCGATTAATAATTATCAATTATTAGTCGTTCCGTTCCAAGCAATGTTTTAAAAATCAACTACTTTGGAACTATGTCACATTAATTTTGTCGAATTATGAAGATGCTGTCAAATCAATGTATTTTTTTTGTTTTTATCCAGTATTACGAAGAACTATAGTGCTTACATATTTTTGACGCTTACTGTACTTGGCTGAACTTTACCAGTTTTACTTTCGGCTTGAAAATCATTTTGTGAATAACGATATGGTGGCTCTCTTTAGTTAGAATTGAATTACAACTAATTTATGGGCATGCAGGTACTATCTCTCTTAAATTATAGTGCCAATGATCTGACTCTGCAATATGCTACTATTGAAATGTAACTATATATAGGTTTAAAGAACTTTATTCGCAGGTGTAGAAACCTCGAAAATATTTTAAAGGCACTGCGTACACAAGACTAGCTATATCTAAGCGTAACATTCGTGCAAAAAACCATTACTGCATTTTACATTTATTTTAAGTTGTAAGATATAAGTACACTTATTATTTACTTTTATTAGTTTATATTCACTCAAAAATACAGCATACTTCCTCAAATGACATAATTTCTCTATACGCTTACTTACTACTGCTAAACTTTGAGAGCTATATTTGACTGTAGAGTGTGCGTTCTTAACCCTGAAAGAATACCGTGCGAGCTCAACAGACTTGAAGTTAGCGCCTTTTTACTACTATTTACCACCCTTAGTTTGCAATGAAAACACAATATCTAACATACATCTCCTCTTGTTCCAGATTATGTTCCGCGGCGGCGTGGTGGGCGGGCTCGACGCGCGTCGGGACGCGGCGCTCGCGCGCGTACTCGTGCGTTTGCAGGCGCGTTCGCGCGGCCTGCTCGCGCGCCGACGCGCCCAGCGCTTGCGCACGCAGCACACGGCCGCGCGCTGCGTGCAGCGGAACGTGCGCGCGTTCCTCGCCGTGCGCGACTGGCCGTGGTGGCGGCTGTTGGTGCGCGTTACGCCGCTGCTGGCTGTGCATAGGACTGAGCATCGACTCAAGCAAGCTCAGGTATGTGGATTTGATGTTTTTTATATGATCACTATTTTATCTCAAACGGAGTAGTCAGAGATAACGGAACATTCAGAAGCCCATATTTCACTGATTTAATGAACACAACGTGGTTAGGGGCTACGTTTTATGAGATAAGTACTTATTGTTTCCCAAAAGGTATACGAAACGATATTAAAATTTGCTAAGTTGGCACATTTGCTTTGTTTACGTCTACCTATTTACTGTAGCAGATCTAAATATAATGTATTGGTCAGTTCCATAACTCAACAAAAAGAATACGTCTGGTAAAATTGCAGACATAGCTTCTAGCAAAAAGGTCGCCTATATTATAAATCAACACGAAACCTGCATTACCTAATCATTTGTATTAATGGGGCAGACACTTTGTTTGTATGCGTTCAAGTATTTCTTATCTTTATCTATTGTATTCGTTAGGATAATCGGCCTATATACGTCCCACTGCTGGGCACAGGCCTCACCTCAACTATGAGGTGGAACAAGCCATACTCCAACACGCGGGCTCAGTGCGGGTTGTTGGAGGGGTGTAAGGTTTGTGAGCAACCTTATTGTCAGATGTTATCAAGCCGCCCTAAGGCCTCTGACTAGGCTTAACGACTGACATCTAGCGACGTCAACCGGGACCAACTGCTTAACGTGCCTTCCGAAGCACGGAGATGCCCGAAATACACATCACTAAATTTCGGTCGGATGGTCACCCATCCCTTAGGATACACTTGAATATCCCAATTAACAGTCTGTATTTCAATAACATTGCGTGGCAGCATCATTAGCTATATGGCTTAATTATGATAAACATTTTATAATTCTGGGGTAACATACTCTTTTTATCATCATAACTGTCCTACTTTTCTTTAAGTCCAGACATCGGTTACCAAATTCAGTAACCTCTATCACTTTTGATAACCCCGAACATTGTAATCACAGCAACACAACAAAAGTGTCGTAACCATTCGCCTCACTGATCTCGGTCACAGGTTACCCACGAGTCACTAGTTATTCGTCAACAATGCGCGCAAGTTGGTACTTCCTGCCCACCAGATGAAGCGGTCGATGACCCCGAGATACCCAGACTAAGAATGCGAAGGGAAGAATTCACACGATTTGTTGATTATTTTTTAATGACGCAGTTTTTAATGATGCGCCTTTTTTAATGATGTCTCTATATTATCTTTGTGGGATAGAATTTTTGAAATTGAGATGGTATGGGGGCTTTTAAGTGTGATTTTCCCTTCAAAATTGATACCATACTATAAAGATCTAGGTTTTAAGACATTTAATGATTTCATAAATGAGATAGATCTCTAAATTTTCTTACCTTTAACCTGATTTAATAAGAAAAATACAGCCAATTAGAAACCCTTTCATTGAATATGCTTCGGTGCTCGTATGAAATTCATTGTGATAGACTCGTAGAATTACCAACTAAACAAAGACTTATTGTGGCAACTTGATCCCCTAAACGTCTAAAAACATTGGTAAAATTTAAGATTAGGTATCGCACTGAGTTACTTCTTATTTTTAGTTTATAAAGTTTCGTCAATATTTGCAAAAAATACTGCTGATAGTTAAAGCAAATAGATACTTCCTTAAAGTTGACGGTCTTGTTCTTTTTTTGTTTTTCTACTGCTAAAAAAAAATAGGGTCTCGCCACTGTTAGCAATCTTCTCTCGTATACTTAAAAGCTTTCTGCAATGTAATTTTCTCTCTAGGATGTGTTATAGTTCTTATCATTAAAAAGTGCAACTAGTCTCGCTTCATTTCCTGCTGCTATCATTATCGTGCTCTGCATTAGTGTTTAGTGTAATTGACCACTTTATCATCAAGTCTATAGCTTTCTAGGTGGACTGTCATTAACACCAACTATATTATAAATATGATTAAAATGCGGTCACATTTTAATGTGAAGAAAATGGCCTACATATTGCGGTTATTTTGCAAAAAAAGCCGACACTATTTGCTGTTCATCGGAAATTTTATCTTGTTAACCATTGTTTTTATGTATACCTACTTATGATCTAATTTTTTTTCAATTTCTTATAAAACAAATTGTTATTAATTAATTAATTGATTGTTAATTGGTATTGTTATTCTGATAAAACAAATTAGTATTTTATTTGTGACAATTCGTCAATCAATGCTTTGAAATACTTATCAGTTATTAAACAGTCTTTTCAGACGTATTTTTGCAAACAAATATCATTTTGAAAGTAATCAATTCCTTCATTAGATAATTGTGCTACAGATAATTTGTTGTAAAGATTAAAAAGCAGCCTAGTAAAACACTTTAACGCATCGTAAACAGCCAAGCATAAGTTGTACGCGGCTGTCGTTATTCCATAATGGTCTACTTTATCATTATGCTCAGAAGCTGTGAATATATTATATTTGCAGTTGGAGAAATATTTACGAAGAGTTAATAGAGATAGACTTTAGAATTTTTCGTTATACGGAATAGATTTAAAAGTTAGTGTACGGCTCATCAGCAGTAATTGATTGTGCTTACTATTTCTATTTAATCTGTTTGATAGTAATGCACTCGACAAAAGATTTGAAGTTAGTCAACAAAACTGAAAGCTGTCCTATGTTCTGCCTAAATATGTCACAGCGTTTCTATCTTTCTTTCTATCACAGTAAACGTATTTCTATGTTTCAGTAGATATGTGATTTTTAGTGTTTGTAAGTATGTTCCACAAGGAAGCAACATCATTAACATACGCAGCCAAGCCTTCAAGAACAGTCTTGTAACATTGATGATTTTTTTGTGAATATTACTTAGTTTAGTTATATAGCCTTCCGCATCCTAAGCTCAGCTCATCCGTCATCATTTTGTTGTCTTATTAAATCGGCTTTTTGTATAACCCCTAACAAAACCGGTATAGTAAATTTCCCGTGAATTGCCTTTTTGTGTACTATCCAACGATATAGGAAGTGAGTTTGATGTGCCCGGTACACACGGGCGTAATATCGTTGCGTAGACAAGTTTGAGATGTAATCAGCCTTATGACCACATGAGGAAGGCGGCGTAACCTTTGCGGAGGGCATTTACATGGTTCAATTTTGGCGCGACTTGAAACCTATGAAGAACTTTGAGGCCATTGATTTTCTATTGTGTTATGACTTCTTAGCCAAATGTTGACAATTTCAGTAAAACAAACCCTTGTTCATAGAAGATTGAGTACTTTAGTGCTATTTTTGCTAATGTTCTGTACTGTTTTGGATAGTGTAGACAGCGCTAACAATTTATAATTCATATTAGCTTATTCTATGCCCTATCTTTATCTACTCTGAAAATGTCGGTCACCCTTCTATGTCAAAATCTTTTTTAGTAAATTCACTTATTTTAGCACACGACTTTTCCCATGAGTAGCGGGCTCGTAGATACGACTTCAGCTAATAGCACAGTGTAAATCCCGCCCTACCTCAGAGACCACCCGCTCGCAAGCTCGTCTCAGCTACGTTTATTAGCTGTTAAACTCGCCTTTTTACCGTCATCTTCGACCAAGGAAGCAGTAAAAAGTTTCTAAGGGAAGAAAATTGCAATTTCCATATGAAATTACTAAGCAGTATTTCAGCGCAAAGTCTCTAGCTTGCACCGTTAGAAATTAATTATGTTTGTTATACATGAACGTGTGGATAATTCTGTCGAATTATCGACAAGTGAGTAAATTATTACAATTTCTGTGCGCATTATAGCCAAGTAGTGTAGTTTTTACATTAAAATTAATATTGATTGCTGAATTAATGCATTTAAGAGATTGGATTGATGTACAACATTTTTCAAATAATACTTCGTGCTCAATCTTCGCGCACTCGATTTTATCGAAATTCGTGTTAAACTCTGTAGACACTGACAATTTCATGATAATTATTTATTTTAATGTAATATTGAACGCAGATTAGACTTAGGAATTAGATCAGATCAGATCCTTATGGATCTGATTTACAACAATCTGGTTACAAACTACGAAGAAGCCAGTCTGCAATCAACCACAATAAATGATTTGTAAAGAATTCATATTATGCAAAAATAGCGTTTAGAATAATGATATGGTTTTCACTAGATTAGGACGCGCTGAATGAATTGTAATAATTCTAAATATTATAAAAACATTAAAAGTGAATGTTTTACAAAATCTCTGCACCAAAACGACCAAAAAACCAAAAAAAACAAGTTGATTCAGAATCTCAATGTTTCGCTAAACATTCTGTGTTCTTTTTTCAACCCGAAACCTGTCTCAATACCTACATAGTACAAAATTGTGCACGTTATTGACGTAGCATGTGGGGTAAAGATCTTCCTAAAGTCACTAAACAATTTTTAACCGTGCATCATAAAAATAAACTTAAATTTTAATTCCGTGGTAATGAACTTGAAAGCATTTCCTCTTCATGTCAAACATTAGGAAGCTGTAACCCGATGGGAGGAAACATGTCACTCCTCTCTCACGGGCATATGGTATCAATCAAGAAAAAAAACAGATAGACAAAAACTCCCCACACACGTTGCAAGTTATGACTTATGAGTGTTTTGATTTAATAAAATCAAGAGATTTGGTTGTTTATTTTTTACTTATGGTTCTCATCCTTTGCCTTTTTCTTTTACCAGAATACAAAAGGAATGCATTTTATGTTGAAAAAGGGTTAAGTGGTTTCAATGAGTTTGACTACTTTTCATTTTTTTTAAATAGAGAAAATAATTTTATGTGACATGTCACCTAATATTTAAGTACCTAGTTGTTATCTTCTTTTTATTTTCAGAAGCCATAAAAAAATCTAGTCTACGCCTAAAGTAATAAAATAAATATGTCAGTCTAGCTACTAGGCAGTACCACAATAATGATATTGTTATGACTTGGAAGACACATCAACTTTAACTGCATAGATAAGAATGTTGCTGATAAATATAGTGAAGAATATCAGTACCCTATTTGCTGGTCGTGCTATAGGTACTTCGAGTCTTACAAAATAGGGTACTAAAAGAACGATTAAACTCAGCGAACAAACAGAATTAAAATGACCAAACATTCAAATTATTTAAAGCTCATAGTGACGCAAACACATTTATTTACATGCATTATACGATTTATCGGCAAATTGTACAAGTGTATAAGTGTCAGGTAGTCTCACCCCTTATTCATAAAAAATAACAGCCCTACTTCACCACTTCTACGAGTATCTAACACTGTAAAGTTTTGTCTATTTTACTCTACTTGTTGTCGACATTTGCTAGGTGACAGGACGCCAATGCTGCAGCACTAAATTAACTTTTATGAATAAGGTAGACGGCTGGATCCAGTCGCATTGTTAACTAATAAAGGCATTAAACTGAATCCATCGACATTGAAAAATTGGTGATAAGCACTCACTTTTCTGCGATAGTATGTTGTTGTCAATGATTTAAAAAAAAAGTAAATACGTTATTTCAGTACTACTGCGAAGTGGAAAATTGCACACTTTTTAGCACAAGTAACCCATCTAAGTCTTTTTTGTTGTAATATGATTGGTTGTTGTCGTAATCGCCCTTCACTTGGCTCGCATTCGAAACGATGCAACAGGAAAACAGCGCTTTTCTTTTCAACGACAACCTACTTCCGATGGCCGGTGGGTAGTCGCGACTTCTTTTGTTCTATGACCGCACACTTACCGGTGGTCGGTCGTGTGTCGATGCCACTAATAGGTGTCGCTACTGGTGCTACCACATTAAGGGCCGGCGCCCACTATCGGCATCGGCACGCTTCAGGCTTTTAAGGTGGCAAATAGTAATATACTCTAACATAATGGCAATAAAGTAGAAAATGCCGAAACAGAAACAGGACAAATGCATTTTGTTTTTACGAGAACACATCACGGAAATTTCTACTTTATTGCCATAATGTTAAAGTACATTGCTATTTGCCACCTTAAAATCCTGAAGCGTGCCGATGCCGAAAGTGGGCGCCGGCCCTAAAGGGATTCGAGGATGATCCGCGTTGTGGTGGCATTTCTTATAGGTCGGTGTATTGCGAATCGTTTTGGCTAACTCGATAGGAGATACTCGCTTCTCTTTGTTCGCCTTATTGAGCTAGATGTACTCGTACGCTTAGGAAGCAACAATGAATTTGAAAAATAAATGATGTCCGTTGAAACATGTGCTGAGATAATTCACATTTATAAAATGTGAAGTAATGCGTGTACTCATATCATGTTTTTAACAAAGTTGTCAAATAGGCCCCCAATCCAGTAACGTGTAAAGGGATGATTTTTCAAAAGTTCAACAGTTGTGACAAGAAATCCACACGCGATATCCTCCATCCCCATTTCGCTGAAAGTCACCGACTTGCCAGGCGCGTGCCAACCGCCAATTTTAATATAGATGCTACTTTTTAAACGCGTTCGACCGTTAAAGTAGTATCTTTATTTACATTAAAATAATCTAATAACCTAGGCAGTTAGTCGAAGAAAAACACGCTTTCATAAATCACGTGAAATGACGCGACAAGTAAAACAAATGAGTTTAATGGCACACACACTTTACTGAATTGTTTTTGTCATCTACAATCCGAGTAGAAGTTCAATAAGTTAACAGAATGGTAAAAATGATAGATCAAATAAGATCAAATAATAGATCTTAATACCATAGACGGTGGAAACATAAATTCACCTAATGATAATCTACAATAGTAGAATAAAAATTCCCGATATTAGTAAAATCTACTAAGTACCTACTAGATTTTACTGATATCGGGAAGACTCCAGTGGGAAACGAATACGAAGGGATACGAAGCTGAAATTCAACTGAAAATGTTACTAATTATAAAATTAGTACTAGGTAAACTAACCACAGAACCAGAAAATTCATACTAGAAACCAGGTATGAAGATTTTCATTATACTGCAAAATAATTTAACTGCTATCACAATTTTACCAATAATTCTTACTTTATGATCAATTACCGAAGATGACTCAATCGACCTGTTAAGACTTTAAGTATTCTCATTTCTTAATAAATCTCTTTAAAATCTGAAGATACTTTAACAATCCTATTACACTTCCACTTTTAGATCTCGCATTAGGTATTTATTGCAATATCAACTTCAACAATTTATTTTTATTGCTCCACTAGCAAACTAATGAAAGTTGTTTGTAATCAAATCAATTAGTAAATACGTATAATTCACAGTCGAATGGAGTTGGGTAGCGAAAGGCAACCGATGCAATTGAGAGAAACCCATTACAGAGAGGTGCGCAGGGCCAGTATTTCCGGTCAGCGCCCGCGCAACTAGGGCTGCGGATTAGCTGGCCCGACAGACGTCGTTCTAACAGTTAATATTGGACTGTTAATATTGGATATGACAGTTGAATTCAAACAATAATTGACAACTAATAATTATTCCGATCCCGGGTCGTTGGACAGAAGGAACTAAATCTAGAAAAAATATTTCAATTTTTTTCGCGAATTGACATTTTTAAAATAATGTTCTGTAGTCCTTTTTGAGGCTCAAGTTATTGGCTGTGAAACTGATCAGAAGTATTTCGTAACCTTCGATGGCATTCCGGCTGACATAACTTTACATCTCCGTGCTTCACGCTTACTTCAATCATCAATACTTCACTCTGAATTGCTATTTTCTCTTATTTCGTATACATGTATAGTTAAAAAAATATTTGGCTAGGTTATTTTTGAATTTTAAAGATAACTCACCCCGAGGAAAGTGAGTTTGGCCCCAACCGGAATATCATAGCTCGTCTACTTCTATATATCTGATGCGACTCAACATTGCTGGTTTCTACCTAACCGAGGTTAGAAATTGTGAATAGGGTATTACACCATTTTTTGAAAACTGATTAAAATCAATCTTCGGGCCGTAATTTACTACTAAAAATTTTATTTTAATTTTTAAATAGCGATAGATGGTCTAAATTTATGTTTAAAATTAGGACTTGACTTTGACGTGCGAAAACGCTAGCCGCCATGATGTTTCTCCGCGTGACGTCACTCGGATAGTAAACAAGCAAACAATACGTACAACATTAATCATTTAATCTGAAAATAATGAGTTCTGGTCCATATCATTGGTGTCTGGTTCCTGAATGCAAAAACACAAGTGTTAAAACGCCACATAAACTATGGATTCAAGTGCAGAGTGATATCAAACTGAGAAATACTTGGTTAAAACTGGCTAGAAGAGATCCAGAATCATTATCCACAAAGACTAGACTGTATTTCTGTGAAGACCACTTTGATGTAAGTGATAAGAACTATAAATAGTAGAGTAATAATCTAACAGGACAGACAAAGAACTAAATATGAGGCTTAACCTCTTATTTAGTGGTTTTGTCTGCACCTAGTGCATTTATAGGTTAAGTTTTTGTACATAAGTTATGTAATATTATTTCATGTTTTAGCTGGAAAATTACACAGGGTATAAATTAATGGGTTCTGTCAAACGCATTCGGATGAAACCAAACTGCGTACCATCCAGAGTTGATTGCCAAGTGGAAGGGAAACATAAGTTAACACCAAGTGAACCTCAACCTGCATTTAACAAAAGGCAATGATTTTCTACCATGATGGAAATTGAAGAAACTATGAAGAATAAGGAATGTGATATCTCATTACCTTCTTGTAGTCAAGGTACTTATTTCCTTTTGAGTTGTTCATTCAACATTGCCACTTAGACCGATATTAGAAACATTGACTAAACTTTTCTATTATTTTCAGATTTTATGGTTCTTGAAATGATTAAGAATAATGGTAAAGCAGTCCGAGTAGCACCAACTCAGGAACACAAATCCATTCAAGTCTGTCGGATGACACACTACGTTATAATAAATATTTAACTAAGAGTAATTGTTTTATTGTTTAGTTTAATATTATTTGTATGAAACATACAATTAAGTATAATTTATGAATTTATCCATAATATTTCGGCATAAAGGTAGCAATAAAATAACATTTTTTTTATAAATTGCATATATTTTGATAAATATCTACAGAAATGGCAACTATTATCTATGAGTGCACGACGGGGTTTCGATTCGGCGGTGTGACCACAAAAAAATTCAACACTATGTTTGCAACCACCTTCTGATCAGGCACAATCGTGGCACTTGACACTAGTCACAGATTCTTCCTCTTCATTAACAATACTGTTACTGGTGATACTGCATATGGCTTGGTACGCACTTTATGTTCAGGGCATACCGTACACTTAACCAAGCATATGTTTTGAATTCGCTTGACCTGCACATAGCCTATTGCGTCGTGTATTTAACATTTCTCAACTCAGCAAAACAAAAATCGGGATTGGACACAAAGAAGTTCGTCACCATTAACGAATCAATTTTTGGCAGATTTGTACTATCTGCTTTTACAAAACCGTCTTCCATGATGAAGTTTTGATAATTTATCCAATATAGTTTGAACAATGTAGACTAACAACCAAATAACTGAGAAAAATTAAAAATTTATCGCAGAACACAAACGAAAAGTTACTTGTTTACTATCGGAGTGACGTCATATCGGATTCCAAAATGGCGTCTGCTGTTTTTGACATATTAAGAACAGATTAAAAATGTCGATTCTTAAAATTAAATTATTAAATTAAAACATTTGATTTTGGCGAAATATCAACGTTTTTCTATTTATTTTGTGCAAAATCTATCACATGAATGCATTTTTATATTTTTTCTTTCATGGTGTAAAATACCCTATTGCATCTCATCAGCCCTGCCTAGGACCTATGAGTATCTAACATCGTATCGGCTACGAAACTTTAATTTAAATTGCGTATAATCATAGGGTCAGAATGCACACCCATTGATCATAGAAACTCCTAGTTATTCATTCTCACAGGCGAAGGAACTTGTTTCTAACCTAGGCAGCACTTATAAGTAGCGACTCAGTCGAGCCTCAGTAGCGACAACGATCATTAGGCTTAGCACGAACCGCTAACGTTTTGGTAATCGAAAAGTAAACGATGCTTTTTTTCTGTTTCCTATGTCTTCAAGAAAAAAATGCCGTCAGGGGGCAAGTTGGCAATAGGCGATTTCTCGGCGAGGCGATCTCGCCCCGACGCGCGGCGTGCTCGCAGCGTACACGCCGTGATCTTCAAATTTGAAGCGGACTCGCGGCGTGCTCGTAGCGTTTTTGCGACGATCGCCTCGCCGTGAAATTGCCCAACAAACGCTGGGTGTGACAGGCTCTAAGCAGTTAGCCGCGGTTGACATCGCTAAAAGTCAATCGTTAAGCCTTGTTTGAGGCCTTAAGGTGGATTGGTAACATATGACATTCAGACAGACAGACAGGCTTTTACATCTATCCAACAACGCACTGATTGGAATATGGCTGGTATCACTTCATTTCGTGAGACGCACAATAGGTACCAAGTAGGTACACCATGATATTCTAAAATAATGTTAAAGTAAATCTACTAGGTACTATGCGTTTTGCAAAATGGAGTGTCCAATCGGATGGCTTGAAATCCTACCTTTAATGTTTGTGTGCACTGCTCGTTATTCTCGTTATAAAAGTCTAAAATTCTTGTGAAGCTTTTGGTTTGTATTCTGCTGAGATGTCTCTCGAATAAAATAACAAACGTACCTATCATTAATTTATACGATTTATCGTGGGATCCGCTCTTTGGACGCATCACTGGGTGTCGTACAATGGACATTTGTCAAAATTGTTGACTGTACTTCTAAATTTATTCATCCGGTTTTGGGCGACTTTGTCATGCCTTTAAATAATGGATTTTACGGAGGCACTTTAAATCAAAGTGAATAATGTTTATACGTATTAATACACTCCTTCTAAAAAGATATTATTAAAATAGCGGCCGCCCGTGACTTCCTCCGCGTGGACTGAGGTTTTTTTTGATATATCTTTATAAATTGTAGCCTATGTGTTATTCAGATGCATAAGCAATATTATTGTAAATTTTTACGTGAGCAAGACGGCACATCCACGCATACAAACTTCCGCATTTATAATATAAGTAACATTATTTGGTATTTGTAACTTAGTTGTAAGTACAGATTTTTTTGTTAAGTCATGAAAGTTGCCGATGATGAATGACTTACTTTTTTTTCTTACCTACATCATCCCACTGCTGGGCAAAGGTCTCTCCTAATCCTTTCCAAACATTTCGATCCCGTGCCAGGCTCTGCCAATCTTTCTCATGATGTCTCAAATCATCACTCCAACGTTGAACTTATTATACAACTTATTAGTATAATGAAATCGCTTTTGTGATGTGATTTAGTCTGCTGGCCCTATAATTTTGTGCACCACAAACTAACAAAAAATACAAAATGACAACGCAGCTCGATGCAACTCGATTAAAACAGCGATTGTAATGGAAATGATCCTAACTGCTTGCTTAATAGAGCGAGACAGCTGCCGCAGTAAGAGATGAATAGAAAAACAAGAATGGGATGGACGCAGACCGTAATGAACCCGTACGATGTTTTACACAGCATTTTGACGCAGACACTCGCTAATAGATTTTTTGTAGGCTTAATCATGGCAAATCTTTAGATCAGTCTGTAAACGTAGGAGGAGGAGGCGGCTCACTAGGCGGGCCCCTATGTTGGGGGTCGGTTGGACCCCCTAGTTAGAAGCAAGCAATGGCGGCAAAGTAGTGCAGTAAATCTTTTGTGAATCCGCCGGCACCATATTTTGGTTACCGAGCAACTTTGTACACCATTATAGGAGAACATTCAGGAACGAATTGTACCCAAAAATGAAAGTGCGTCAAATCCGTCAAGACGTTCAGGCTGCAGAGCGTGCAAACATTGAACTTGGCGCCAGAAATACGCTTTTTTGATTTTTTATATTTTGATATACCTAGTGTCACTCTCAAAGTAAATACGAATCCAACGACACCTCACAAGCTGAAATCCGTTCATCCATTAATTCTGGGAAGTAATAATATTTTTTTAATTTAATTTTTAATTTCCAATAGCAGTCCAAGGGTTAACTGTAAACGGTTCTTGTGCTTGGAAAGAAGCTTCAGGGCGTCGTTTCCAACAAGATTCCCGTATCATTTTTGTATGGGCGGCAATTTCATTTTTGGGTACGAAATGCATGTTCTCCTTTAAGTTTAGGTGTATTCCTACTACTCTACTACTACTGTATCTGTGATCGTTATCCCTACTGAGGTGCGGACACCACGAACAGATTTGTAATATGATATGATTATGCATTAAACAAATATTACTGTTCATTCTTCACGTGCATTTGTAATATTATCCCCCCACCGCATTTTGCGTCATATGACAGGTGGATATTATCGCTTTTATGCGACTTTGGGTTATTCAAGTTTCGTATTATAACATCTGCGCAATGGCATTCTGTTACACACAGAAGTCGTCAAGAATATCTATAAAGTTTTTGCCCTCTTACCCCTTTAATGCTTAAAGTTAATAGAGTGCTCCTGTATTTTTTCAGCAATTAAAGTGTCCTGTCCTGTCACTTACTGGCAAAAAGAATGAGAAAACTTTTGCTGTAGGGCTATTAGCGTCGTCATGAATAACCCCCGAATTCACAAACGTCTATCAACTCTAAGCACGCGCTCAAGCTCATGCTGTTCCGTCAAATGCCAATGGAACTGAAAGGGACAGCTATACTCCTAAGAAATGCTCAACCTTTATTTGCGTTTGTGACTTCGGGACTTAGGGGCCAAGTTTTGATTCTTCAAATTGGAACGATGGCTGGCTCTCATCAACTTGTGAACACATCTACTTGTGCCACATTCAAAAACTGGTTTGCTCAAGTTCACTCTCTTTATAAGTTCATTAAATTAATTAATTCAAGTTTAATGTTAAAACTGTCTGGCTCTTTTGTAATGTACGCAGAAATTGTAACTAATTATACAATAACATTGTATTTTTTTGGTAACAGCTGAGTGACATGACATGTTTTTCCATTAGAAATAAATAACTGACGCCAGAGGTTTAGTCACTTTGTTTTTGTGTATTGTAGGAATAGAAGTATCCAAGTTATATTGTGGGTTGATTTGTTTGGACGATTCTTGTTAAAATACTTTGACTTGATTATCTAAGAAAGACCCGGCTAAGTTGTCTTTTGGGGGCAATACAGGTAATTATTTTTTTATCAGTGCACAATTTCTTACCTATGTGTATGTACGTGTTATTGAACATAATCTCCGTAAAGAAATTAGGGTATTTTCTGTCCTACATTTTTCGTAAATTTCGACATCCGAGGCTCAATCGTGTGGCAAATATTTTCCTTGGGCTCATTGCTTTTGCCCCTGATTCAGAAATTAATTTAAGAATGATTGTGTTTTAATTTTTGATTTTAATTCTAATTTTCAAAGGGAAATTTCTTCATTAACGCGAAGGCACAAAACGGTATCAAGGCGCTAACGCAGATTTGATTGTCATTCGTGGCGGCCCTCTAGTGGCGAGTATTGGTAACCGTCTTTTGTCCTATGTAAATCCCTGTTAACTTACTCGATGTCTTTGCTCGAGAAAACTCGCACTTAGGACTATTTTTGAAGATTTGACAGATTTAGTTATTTACTACATTTTGGTGAAGAAATGTTGAAAATAACGAAGTATTCACCAAAATGGAACCGAAGTTTTGCAACTGCGTATGACTGATTAGTGATTAAACTCCAAGACCTTCAAACATCCTATTACAATGCAAATGTCTAATGTTTTTGTAAACATATTCACTGGTCTTGAACTGAGCGATATCCTTGACGTCACATGATTCATGTTTACAATTTTCCTTTAATTTTCAGTATTATTTGTATTGTTTTTTTTACGGCGCCCGGGGTCCGCTCTTCTACATCTGTCGGACCACCAGACGCACTGGCTTGCGTCACCGCTTTACAGTGGACGTGTCACGCATACGCACGAAGCGCTTTGCTTCCACCTTCATCATGTGTACCGCTAAGAAGTGGCACGCCTTGCCGGCGTCAGTGTTTCTCGAAGAGTACAAGTTAGGAGTCGCGAAGAGTGAATAGGTTTCTTCTAGACAAGCATGCTCCATCGTAGACCGCATCATCGCTTTTCATCAGGTGAGATCGCGGTCAAATGCTGGTCTATCCAAATTAAAAATAAACTGCTTCTCCACTTCGCCCTTGTTGTGCATCCCTCTCTGTGAGGCCACTGGCACGCATGTGATCCCTCACGACGTCAAACCAACACTTTTTGGGTCTACCCTGTTTGCAGGGGCCTGGTGGAGGCGGCATGGCAAGACATTTGTTTCCCACGTAGCTTGCCGGTTTCCGTAAGACGTGGCCGTACCACTAAATTGCAAGATGTGTATTACCGAAAGCACCTGACTTTATGGCTTATAAGAGACACTGTGAACACATTTGTATGACACTAATTAATTTAAACATTGTCGGTATGCGAGAGTTGGCTCGCTTGTTTAAGGTTTTGGCATCGACTCCTATTGGCGAATTCTTGCCATAGCTCTGTATTGTCACTTATTAACAGCAGATGTCATCATTTAATTAATTAACTAGAATATATCTTTACTGGCCAATTTCCCATTTGTAAAAGTTTGTTGAAAAGTATCAATGTAATGACGCGCCCCTTGACTGTATCAACGCATATAGCAAGCTCTCATAACGCGCAAGTAAGGTTAGATGCGGTGGAGGGGCGCGGTATTTCAGCTTAGACGATGTCTACATTCCAACCATGGACTATCGTATGGCGCTGTAATTACTTAATTAGGCAATGATCCTAAAGTTAAGTGCCCGTATATTTGGTAAGGTTTTGTTTGTAAGCGTTAGTTAGTTGAAAAGTAAAACGTAAATAAAAATGTAGAAGTGTCATTAAATAGGTCCAATACTACAAATAATTTTGTATGTGTATCTAATATAAAACAAGTGAAGTTTAAAAAAGCTGTGGTGCTTATTATAAAGCATAATAACCAGTCTGTGATGCTCACGAATTTTTGTTCATTATTCACTCAGTATTTTTACCTGTAACGATGCAAAAATATGTTTATTTGAAATCATTAGCGACTATCTCTTGTCTGGCTGTCTACGTCAAATCCCAATCGTTTTAAATTCTGCCTATGTCTAAAATCTCATTCAAATACTCGTCACCTAGACACACTTCTATATCACTTATATTACTATGCAGAATTTATCAATGAACAGAATTGTGAAGGTCAATCAATGTAAAATCCATTCATTCATATTATGGCTGCTAGTATACATAATTTCTCCCACAATAGGAAACAGCAGGCCCTTTGCCAAGTGAATGCATCACTGTCTTACTAGATCTAATAAACACAAAGCTATTCCAATATCCAAATATCTATTAAACCACTTCTATGTAGGTATTAAAGTGTACAGTAGTATGTATATAACATTTTGTTCTATTTACAATAAGGACAGATTCATTTATATGTAACAACATCGGAGAGCACACAAAACAATTTCTATAATCAATCATAAGTTGTTCCTAAACTTACCTAAACCCATTATTGAACCAAGCTCGATAATATGGCATCAAACAAAAAAATATATAACTTAAAATTAAAAAAACTTTTCAAAATGCAAAAACATTTGAAGAGAAATGAAATGAATTTCCAGATATTCTAACAGATTAGATAGACCAGTTTTTGGGCTGATTAGGTTTATAGTCCAAGAACTGCTGAACACACCGAGTAACGGTTTTCCTGTAAGGTCAGAAATAAAGGGGGTGATGACGTGCAGGGCTGACGCCTGGCAGGTCATGACTATTGCCCTTAGAATACTTGAAATCACAAGTGTACTTTGTAATCTTACAGGAAGATCGTTACTCGCAGGGTTTAGTAGCTCTCCAGCTATTAGGTGTCATAGTAGCTCCAAGCCGTATCCGATATACCCATTTTATTTTTTTGCAAACTTGAACTTGAACGAGAGTATTCTTTTAACATGACTTAAGAAAATTGTGTCGCAGTTTTTTATAATATTTTTCTTGACGTACGAGTATAGTGTGTCTTCGAATCGTAATTACATTTTAGCATGCTAAGGAAATGCAGCCGCGGTAACGGCCATTTGCGACTCTGTGAAGCATTAAAAAGGAGCACGATATTAGTGTTTTAGGAACTATTAGAAAACACGTTGACTTTGGCACATTAGGTTTTGATTAAAGAGACCATTTGTAAAAAAAATGGTAATCCAAGCAACACGGGAAATTCTTCTTCTAAAAATTATCTTACAAGGCTGTCGCTGACTGAGGTTTTGATATTACATTTTTGAAAATGACTGACTGTTTGTATCAATGAAGAACGAGTAGGTAGAGAAACATTATGATGGAAGTAACAAAATCACATCGCATGACGAAGCAGAATAAAACTACCATAAACAACAGCTACAAATCAACTTTAATGTCGTAATAGCAGCGTCAGTAGCAGCCAATAGATCATCAACCGGTCCACCAGGTGAATAATCAGTTAATAGCCACTCTCAGTGCATAATCCAGTGCGTTTCAGCGCAGTCTCTTGATACTTGTAATCTCTCCGCGTTACGCTCATCACGGTATGCGTTTTTGCTAGCCTCAGCGAAGATAGTAGTATCAATACGAGGAGACGTAGGGTTGTCAGCTGATTCTGAAGGCATTTCTTTTCTGCTACTCTGATTTCAGCTTTTGAACGATTACATGAGCTTGCATGAAAATGTTAAGAATCACTGATTTCGTTACGTTGGCGGGTTTGGTAATGCGTGAAGGACTGGGGTATGAGGGGCTGAGAACTACCGGAAAACAAAGACCCCTACCCACTAAGCTTAATGGTGGCCTTTTCCATGCAAAAACCACGGGTCATGATCCTTGAAGGACACCCTTACTCACTAAAATCTAACATATATTCACCTAAAATGAAAGAGTCAGGATTCCTGTTGGGCGTTACATAACATTCTTCCGCCGCTGTGTTCCATTTTTAACCCCAATAAGAAGGGTTGTTATTAGTTTGTCGATAGTTTGTCTCGTCGCTCCGCAGAGCCTAAACGGATAAAACATGATGGATGATGATGATGAAGGTACAAGTGGTTTTTGTGTAGGTTTGTTAACTTCTCCTCTCACCAATGCTTAGCTAAAACATCCCAAGTATTTCAAATACTTAAAATATCCCTCTCTGGACATTATTCCACACAGCGCCACCTAGCCCTGAGTTGAGCTAATTAAAGCCCGTTTTCATGGGATACTAGAAATGGATAAACATACCTAAATACTTTTTCTTTAATAAATACATACTTTATATACATAGAAAACACCCCAGACCAAAACAAACAGACATGTTCATGCACACAAATATTTGTGCTGTGCGACTTTGGGTGTAGTAGCCGACTTCTCAACAATTACACCAAATGACAAATGAACGCACACAAACACAGTTATTATTATCATTGCATAGGGTAAGTTGCACCATAGTAGAAGTTAAAGTTATTTTTTTTTGTTAAATTTGACAATTCGACGTCAATTATTTTGGTCGTCAAATTGTGAAATTTGACAAAAACTTTAACTTTAACTTCTACTATGGTGCAACTAACCCTTAGTGAAGCATTTTGACAGCCGCTGCTAATGTCCGTGCGTCCACTCAGTTGGCAGTTGGTCCCACTGAAAATCAGCGTCTGAGCCTATCAGGTCCAGGCATTAGCTGAGTGTGGTCCATTTAATTTTGGACATCCTGACACTGCTGCCTGGTGGAAATTTTTCTTTGTTTTTCTATTGTTTGTTTTGTTTTTTATTTTTTCCTAACCACCATGTTCTGTATGTTTTTTATCTGTTGCGATGTTCAGAATCAATAAACGTTTTTTCTTTCTTTCAAATCGGTCGTCAAACTTATTAGATACAAATACTGTTAAGCCAGCCCTGCCAGTGACGCGCGTCTTCCGCATTGCCTGCCCATCGGTGTGACACGTCCGTCCGCAACGAGCGCTGCGCCGGCGCAAGAAACGTGCAATCACCGAGCTATTACTGATTGGATTCGCGAGAATTCAAGGAGAGATTGTGAGCGTCTAAGGCGTCTAACTTTGCAACGTAGATGTAATATGCAGGAAAACCTGAAGAAAGTAAAGACATTTTAGTAGCCCAAACATAAGTATATTTTTTTAAATCAAAACAATAGCAACAAAAAATTAAGTAAAAATACATAGTAAACAGGCAGTAGTGAGGCTAACAAGGTGCTGTCTTACAGGTTTTAGTTCGAATAAAATAAGAGTACCAATTCGTTTCTTATGGAGTCCGTTTTTGAAATAACATGGTAGGTCGCGGTGCGGACGGGAAAAGTTGGGATAATAGCTAAAGCCGTAATTTTGAATTGTGTTAGCAAACAAGTTATATCAATGACGTTTCTATTAGATCCGATGAATCTGTGTATATAAGAGGTCGTCTTTAGACTCAGTGGTATGATTCGATAACTGAAACTGGATAACTGAAACTGGTTGAAAGTACTTGTAACAAGTCTATTTAAATAAAGCTATTTTTGATCTTGATTTTGAACCATTTTCAACAGCATTACTTCCAATACCTCATAGTTGAGGTGAGGCCTGTGCCCAGCAGTGGGACGTATACATATAGGCCGTTTATGTTTATGTACTTCCAATAAAAACATTTTCGGCAGTTATAAACATTTATCATAAACAGATGTTTCAACATCAACCTCATATATTTTTGCTTCTAATAGTGGCAAACAGTCTGTCGCGGTCCGGCGCTCATCTCGATCGCACATCACTCGACACTGGTCGCTTTCGAGAAGATTGCGCTTTTTATCGCCGTTATTGCGACCAATTATTATGCTAACTTGATATAAGTAAACGTGATTGACGTGATACAAAAGTACAGAAGGTTCCTTGATAACATCATGGTTGAGAAAGGGATGCATGGTAGGTTTAGAATCACGCTACTACTTATACGGGGTGACTTTGCATGTAAGTGGCAATTGTTTAAATAAGCTCTATGGAACAATATAATGTCTTTATAGCTTTTTTTTCTAAAACTTGTGGTTTTTTTTGCATGTTTTAAAATATCCTAAAAAGTAAGTCAATAAAGAATTGTGCTTGAATTCGCGCACAAAAATTACTTCTACGCATGTAGTTCAAGTATCAACTCGTGCAATAATATCGTAACGCGCGGTGGCGTATTTTCCTTGAATGAAGTAAATTGTTTTTTTATACAAATACACACGATAAAAACTCAAAAAAATATTATTTAGCTATAAGGTAGAGTTACCTTATTTAGCTACTAAGCTATGACAACAATAATTTGAATGAGCACATCTGTATATTTTCAGTTTTTGGTTGTTCGTTTGTACATTTTCTCATTTTATTGAAGTAAGTAATGGATGACATCTAGGTTAGTCAATGTTTTCTTTGATATTCTATGTTGGGAAGAAAGTGCCCTACATGGCTATGAGCATGCATAAACACAGTCGTCAATACCAACTATGGTGATTGCGTGCAAATAGTTAGCTATGCGGTTGAACAATACTTATGTAAAGTAAGTATAGCTTGTGGCTGGGACATTTCTAATAATTAGTGCCTGTAAAAAACAATACCTAGGTAACTGAATGTAGGTACTATTGCCAAGAGCAAAACCAACCTTATGGCTGAGCTGCCTGAATGCGGCGGTAGGCTTGCCTCTTACTTGATTTCCAAAAAATCGCTAGGCGAAATATGGGCTTCCGAAGGTTCCGTTTACTACAAGAGCACTTACTTTTGGTCCAGTGCACCGCCTTCATTCCTTTGTCTGATTGTGTGGTTGACTGGTAGCGAATGCCTCTAGGCATTAAGACCGCCATTTGTACTTTACTTTTATGCAATACAGAATAAATAAATAAGAGCAAAACTCAGTATGCTTTTAAATATCCCGTTTGGTTTCAGTTCTAATAATAGTTTAGTAAAAATGTGTTCTTTATTATTTACAGGAAGAGTTGGAGACACTACGCACCAAATTGGATAAGACAGAAAACGAACGAACACACTTCAAGAACGAGACAGAAAAACTTGAAACTAAGGTCAGTGCTGTTGCTTTCTCTCTTTCTCTGTGTCTATTTTCAGATTCGTAGTCTGATAATTACACAGAGATCGACCACAGTTCGATTCCCGGTCTAGCTAAAGTATAAACGGCTCAGAGTGAAATGTCTGGCAAATTCACAAAAAATAGAGCGTGTCATCAATCAAATCATTAAATTTAAGCGTCGTGTTAAGCTTGACATCATAATCTCTACTTGGAGATAACATCAAATGTGACAAATGTGCAATAACATAAACTCCAGTTAGAGCTTTAACCAATTGTGTATCTTTTTAAAAACTGTTTAAAACTGACATTTGAATAACTGGATAGTAGCTAAGAGTTAAGTCAAGAGATCAATTAAAATTATATTTTAAGGCATTAAACAAAGCTAGACTATTGTTTGGCAATATCTTGTCTTAAGAGTGCGTATAAACCCAGCAAATTTATAAAATTCACCCGCACCCCCCTCTCTGCGAACACTATCGCCCGCCAAACCACAATACATCTCTCTCGCTCGCTCAACGCGTAGCTTCCGTAGTGTACGTAAAACAATCAGATAACACAGTAGGCATTCTTCTTGTGAATACATTGCCTACATTTTAATGTACGTAATTTTACTTTGTATATAAGTTGAATGTTATGTTGTAGATAGTAGTCTCATCTTTGAAATTATTTTTAAGGATCTTTATGCAAAAGGTAAAAACAGGGCCCTAATACGTAGACTACACTGTCTTTCTGTCACTAGTTGATTTTTTCACAATAAATACTAAATACTAGCAGCCACCCGCGACTTCGTCCGCGTGGACTTAGCTGTATATGAAAAAAGATTTTCCCGCTTTTCTGTTGAAATTTTCCTGAATTTTCTTTGCTATGAACCTCACGGAGCCCGAGACCTTTCCAACGAATGCAAAACCGTGGAAATCGGTTCTTGCGTTCTGGAGTTATAGCGTCAGGAAGGAAAACCCGACTTATTTTCATATACTAAAAAAAAATATATAAAATATATAATCAAATGTATATTTTAGAGTAAATACACAAGCGGGTTTTTTTGCGTTCTTTGTTCTATATTAGTGACGGTAATAGGTGGACGCATTTGTATATTTATAAACAAAAGCTCCCCGGTCATGATTTGACCCGGCTTTTTTTTTCGTGGGGAAATCTTCATGGATACCTCGCCGCCCGGGGGGACGACGATGTTATGTTGGACTGCTACCGACCAAAACCCCGCGGCCGCTACTACGCGCCTCAAGGCGCTTGCAGGCCGCACTGGCCCCGCAACCCCACGTGTCGCCCTTAGGGGCCTCAACGAGTGGGTGGCTAGTCCACCACACTGCCACGCCTTCTATTCGCTTCCCGGCGGTTGGACCCTACCACCAGTACTAAGCCCCCTCGCAACGATAAGGTGAGAACTCATGACGGGGTGGTTTGACTCTCCTCCACCAACTGAACACGAATTAAAGGGTCATATCCCGCCTGGCGCGATTGTCAGCGATTATAATAATAGATTTTCAATGTGTGCGTGTGCATTGGGTGAGCACCCTCTAAAAATGAATAAAAATGTTCTCACCATTTAGTTAAAGGTCTAAAACAATTGTAAATGTAATCTTGCAATTTGTAAAACGATGGAACCGAAGTTATTTAATGAAATGTGTGCTCACCCAGTTCTTACAAAGGGGCAGCCGTATCTCCGTATGTAATGACTACAAATACCAATAGTGTACTGAATTTTAGTAAAAACCTATTCTAAATAGGGTTTTAAAATTCAGTTTCACAAGATCCGTAATAAAAAAAATACAAATGATTTCTTGTGCTCACTCAATCCTCACGTTATTAAAAGGGCTGATATTTTAGCGAACTAGCAATTAAATGGCATTCATAATTTGTACTGTTTTAGTTGTATTGTCACTTTATTTTGTAACGTGTGAACACCATACCCTACCCTACTCCCTACCCTACTCTATAGAGTTCCGGACAAACAATAAATTGCGTATATCTCCTGAAGTAAATAAAAATATCAAAAACGTATAGACATGATCATTTTGTATTTTTTTTGACTAAATTTGACATGTTAACTTATTCTTCAAAGTTTAGTTACAAAGAGGTATACACGTTTTTCACTTTACGAAAATAAGAGGATTGGGTGAGCACTTTAAAAAAATATATACTCAAGAACGCGCAGTGATAGTGGTTTGTTTTATATTTTACAAAATTATGTTCATAGTCAACCAAAACAGTACAAATTATGAATGCCATTTAATTGCTAGTTCGCTAAAATATCAGCCCTTTTAATAACGTGAGGATTGGGTGAGCACAAGAAATCATTTGTATTTTTTTTTATTACGGATCTTGTGAAACTGAATTTTAAAACCCTAGTCAGAATAGATTTTTACTGAAATTCAGTACACTATTGGTATTTGTAAAGTCATTACATACGGAGATACGGCTGATCCTTTGAGAGAACTGGGTGAGCAGACATTTCATTAAATACCTTCGGTTACATCGTTTTACAAATTGCAAGATTACATTTACAATTGTTTTAGACCTTCAACTAAATGGTGAGAACATTTTTATTAATTTTTAGAGGGTGCTCACCCAATGCACACGCACATATTTTCAATTGTATCTGGTTTATAAGGCGTTGAAAGGTGAATGAAAAATTAAAATGAATGCCAAAAACATCATCTTTATTTCAAGTATGTGCATATTATACGAGGGTCATTCAATAAATACTTACTTAGCCTACAAAAAGTAAGGGAAAATTTTTGAAAAGTTGCAATTTATTTTTCAACATAGTCTCCTTTCAGTTTCAGATACACTTAGCACAGCGATGCTCAAACTTTTTTAACCCGTCCGAAAAATAGTTTTTGTCAAACTCTGCAAAAAAGGCCTCTGTGGCGGCAATGACCTCCTCATTTGATCCATATCTATTCCCGGCGAGTGTTTTTTTCAGATTAGGAAACAGGAAGAAGTCTCAAGGGGCCAACTCTGGAGAATACGGTGGATGGGGCAGCAATTCGATCAATTTGGCCATGGCAACGGCAGACGTGTGAACCGGTGCGTTGTCGTGGTGAAACAGCACGTTTTTCTTCGCCAGGTGGGGTCGTTTTTTCTTTAATTCGGCGTCGAATCAGCCCAATAAATCGGCATAGTAAAGCCCTGTTATTGTTCTACCCTTCTCGAAGTAATCGATGTAGATCAAATCTTGTGGATCCCAGAAAACGACTACTTAGAGTGCGTCGTCGCTTCAATGAACTGTAATTGAAAAGTTCAGCTATTTACAAAATTAAAATTAAAAAATGACACAGTAGAAAAAAAATAATGCGGAAGCCATATTTATACGGAAAGGCACAAATTACCCACTATTAGGAAAGTCATTTGCAATTAAGCATAAAAGTACTCGTAGCAAGTGGCGTTCTGAGTCAAAATATCGCTCGGCTCATGCGTTTTGTGGTTGCAGTTCTAACCACCCCACCCAAATCAACCCTTTTCCGTTCAACTGATCGGATTTATTATATATTTACAGGAGAGTGCAAAGCAGCGGCCAGTCAAAAAAGTATGCGGGAAATGGTTAATTTCGGCGTCTGTTACTTTCAAATTACTGATTTAAGACAGGATGGTTTGGAAAGTGATAACTTTATCAGAAATTATCTAACGTTATTTTTCAAATGACTATTTCCTATTCGTTATTTTTCTCATGACAGGTCTCCGCTAGTTTAAATGTTATCGATTGTACTGTAAGAATTTAGGCGGATACCTTTCTGGAGTATTCTCTTCATTCCTCGAGTAATCATTACGGTAAGTATTTTTTCTGACTGACAATAGTCTGTAGATATAGGCTGTCTATTAGGGTCTACATTTTCCAAATTCAATGTTGTTCTGTAAAATAAACACAGTACTTAGTATATTTACTCATGTCGTAGTAACTAGTTATTGTTTCAGCCAGCTTCAACTTTACTAAAAAAAATATCCCAAGATGGAAAAGCAAGTATGGATACTATTTTTAAAGAAACCTACATAGTCGACGACGCGCATGCCTCCACAACTTCATTTTGATCACACCTGTCAGATTGTGAAATATTTTGAGATGCAGCAATTCTGAAAATTAAATATTATTTGAAAATAATTTACTTACAATAAATACCTGGTGGATTGAAACAAATACCTTCGAAATCAACCTATTATTTGAAGAGACCAACTAAAGTCATGTGATTACTTAGCATATACTTTACACCATCTGTTTACGTCATCTTACTAGAGCGACTCAAATGAATTTATTTCTCTTAAAATACAATACAACATACCTTCGACAATTAGACATCCTTGCAGTTTGTAACTTTTTTAGTTCTCGTTCACTAAGTCCTTTTCTTTTTCCCCATTTCACTATTTATTTTGAAACTCGGAGCAGCTAAGAATTTGAGCGTAGTCTTCTCGTCTCAACGGAGCGATGGGTACTGATGTGTGAAATAGAAATATGTGTCAAGCTTCACAAACGTGCGACGGAAGATGACTTTTTCCGCGGAATCAAAACGTATTAAGTGCCAAAAGTGTTTAATCGTTATAAATCCAAAACTAAAAGTAATTTTAAAAAATGGCTAGACATAGCCCTTACTTATTTTTCAATATAATTATTTATAAAAAAATTGTCATCATAGTAATTGCCATGTCCAGTATAAAACGAAAAAAAGGGAAAATCAGACGTAACTTCGTGATTTTTTTTTATCGAGATAATTTAATTATTTTATGTTTTTGATCAAACACAACCCTCGAAAATATAATGAAGCGTAACATTTAATAAATTCATAAAATTTCATCTAGTATTTATCACGTACAATCAAGAAGAAGATTGGTAGTTTTGCTTTATGCGCACTCTTAAATTGTTTTTTCAATGTTTACGTCAAAATCTGCCTTGAACTTCAGGTTCAAAACCGATTCTCTTTCTTTGGTCATACACATATTTGCGGTCAACGCACTGCTTAATTTTGTTAACAGGATAAGACTTACTTAAACACATTTAAGCCGGTTTATTATTTTGGTCTGGAGGTTGTGGAACTCTTTGTGTAGGTATTCAAAAGTCAATAAATATTATTATTCATCAAGTATTTATGGTACATAACCAAAGATTGCAAGAAAACACAAAATACATCACTTGCAGTATTTTTTCACTAAAAAGTTTAGTCCAATTTTGCTGAACGGAACGTAACGTTATAAATAATTATTTTACAATTATGGTTGTGTTCACGAAGGAAAACCAAATCATTATAATATAAAACTTATCTACTGAAGTTTTGAGTCGTATAAATTATTAAAAAATAAAGTATTATTAATAAAGCCTTAAGTCGAATCAAGCAAAAACTCCGCAAACATTTGGATTACTAACGTAATTAACGCCTCACTACAATCTGTAGAAGAAAAAATACTAGGAATAACCTTTTAGAAACTTGATATTTCTGAAATATTCCCAGGGAACAGGTCTGCAGCTAATTCGTTGCTGTAGTCCCATCGGGCTGGTGCCGCTTTTTGTCCGAACTGGTTGTTTGCTGAGACAATAAAACGTAGCCCTTAATTACCTACCGGAAATTAGGGTTGTCGATCTTCTTGTCATCTTAGGGCGCGGTCCGTTTTGAGTCAACAGTGATAATAGCGCGCTCTCATTCGTTCCGAATTGATAAATTGTATGAGGGTAAGCGACGTGAGCGCACTTTTATCATTTTTGACTCAAAACGGAGCGCACCTTTAGTAGGATCATTTTTTTATGAGAGAGATTCCCATGATGAGAAGGGTATCTTGGTAGAAACATGTTTTTATGAGAGAAATTCACGTGATGAAAAATTCACGTGCGCTAGGCACGGACAATAGCAACACCATAGGATTCACCAATGGTAGCCGAGCTTTTGAAAGAAAAATATTTAGGTACGCCTATTATGGAAGGCCTTGAAAACCTCATTATCTCTCATTTTACTTTTGTACTTTGCTCAAAAATAAAAAAAACAAGTATTTATATAAATGCGCTGCTTTACAGCAACCCTTTTTTCAAAAAAGGCAGAGTCAGATACTAGAGACGCTAGTCCTCCTCGGACATTATTCCACACAGCGCCATCCAGTCCCAAGTGGGCTTATAATAGTCCGTTATTATGGATACTAGACAACGGATAAACATACTTAAATACTTTTTCTTTTGTAAATACATACTTAATATATATAGGAAACACCCAGACCAATACAAACAGACATTTTCATGCACACAAATGTTTGTACTGTGCGGGGATCGAACCCGCGACCCTTGGTGTAGTAGCCGACTTCTCAACAATTACACCAAGACGGTCGTCAAAAACATAAAAAAGTTGAAAAAACATAAAAATCAAAATTCTTGTAAAGTCCCATAGACTGAACCTATGTAGGTACTATACACATTACTGGCCTTACGGTGGAATTCACAAAAGCAAATTAAATAGTTGAGCGTTTAACAAATACTTGAACAACGCTCAAACTGTTTTTTCGCATTCACAAAGGTTCATCAATTGCTCCTCCTCTCACGTGATTAAACTAAGTTGATTAAGCACTCAAACGAGAAAATCGTATTCATGAAAGACAATCAGCGTGCCACAGATAATAAAATGCCATAAAATGTGACAAATAGCGTGCTCAAATATTTAAAAAGTTGAGAGCGGTCGCGACCTATCTTAAATATTTGATTTGGAAGTATTTTAGCTTTAACGCCCGTTTTAAGGACTTTGGTAGAAGAAGTACCCCTTGTTAGAAGTCTGTGTAATGTGTAATACCTAAAAACACTACAGAAATATGTCAAAACGCAATTACAAATGCTACTGAGAATTGCAGTTACCGACAATATAAATTAGTCAGCACGTCCCCAAATTGGAAGAAAAGCAATCAAGCAACACAGCCAATATACGGAATACTCCTCGCTCTCCATCATTATGCCAAGGGCAGTTATCAAAGACCCACAATCAGAACAGGATACTACCATTTCCAAAAGACTCTTCCAGACTCCAATGTTTGCTAAACTGTAGCTTGGATGCCAATGCCAGCTATCAAAAATCCTGGGTCAAAAGAATAGTTAGTACCATTATCAAAAAAAGTCCAGTGTGCGCCATTCTAGAGTGTAGTGAACTTGGTGATTCAAAGTGTGGCTACCCATGTTTCTATCTCAATTTTAAGAATAGTTGCTGGACAAACACATTATTGCTTCATTAAAGGCTCTGGACCACAATAAAGAGACTGTTTGGTATTCTCAAAAGAAAATTTTCTTGTCCATATTTATATCAATTATTGGGAATGGTCTATGTTGGTATAGTTATAATCCTACCAACAACAGTGGAATGTGCAGTGTATTGTGGGCTCTGTTAGGGACACATGAAGTTAAGTCGTTGGTGTTGTGTAGAAGGCACCTAACATGATGTAATAGTGTAGTGAACACGAACTGCATAAATAAACACCGTCAAATCAATAATTGTTTTATTTACAACTAATTATTACATCATATTGATTAGTTCTAAAACACAAGTTCTTTTCCTAATCTATCCACCCATCATGTCTCACTGCAGGGGAAAAGCCATCACTCCCAGTTTTTAAGTTATTGAAGTAAAAAAAGTGTGCACCTACTTAAGGTTGTATGTTTGTTTCCCACTATACACCTAAAATTGTGTAATGAATATTTGTGTCTATCCTGTGTTTGGGTGTTATATCTATTTACTAAAGTACCTATGTATTAAGAAACAATATTGTTTGTTCAGTCTTCATGATCTATGCTAAATTTTGGGAGCAGTGACCCCGGTGTGGATCTCGAATATAAATTATGAGTTTCATGATAATTAATGAAAACACAAAATGAAAATGAATAATTTATTTTATATAATTCAAAAATAACAAATAAACTATAGGTTCACACAGTTGGAATAGAACATTACAATGTGAAATCACAACAAGATAACAATTTGTTAAGATGAGGAACACTTTATTGCACGCACACTAAATTATTAGCAAAATTATTGTTTTGAAAGTAATACATTTTCACCATAAAATACAAGTTAGGCAGTCTTATTGCTAAAAACAATCTCTTTCAGACAACCTACAGGCAGAGGAATAATGATAGAAAAGGTTAGCGAGTCAAGCTAGTTTGTTGCTGAAATACCCAGCAGAACGGTCTTTTTTAAAAAAAGCTATTATTTTAAACATTATATTTATATCGTATTATATATTCAGTGTCCACCATTGATTTGATGCAAGTGGTTAAAGATTCAAACAGCTATGAAATACATATTTTGCTGTAATGCCTGCCAAATTAAAGTTTATAGTAAGTTATGTGTTTTACAAACAATACCAATACATACAATACATTAAATGCTCCTCAGTGTTAATATTCTATTGAACAAATAGAGTCTACTACCAATAAAATTGATTGTTTTGGCATAAATATAATTCTTCTTCTCTTGCACCTTCTAGGTCTCCTTCTCCATATAAAGTTAGTCACTATAGCGGTCACAGTTGGCAAATAATATGCAATATCATCATATTTTATGTTCAACTTTTGTGGTAGTACTGCCTTATTAATTATTTCCTTCATTTTGGTTATCTGCTACTCCATGAAGAGCTGGAAAGTAAAATACTTGTTAATTACATTTGTTTTTCAGCAAATAAAGAAAGGTAGGTAATGGCTAAATTTACACAGTGGAACTTTTAACATCAAACAAAAAAACTGTTTTGATTTTAACTGACTGTATTGAAGATTGTAAACTCAGCTAAATAGAGTTATTTAGGTACTTACCTAGTAATCCATTTCCAAACTATCCATTTTCAGCTTGGCTTATTTTATTAGAGTTATTGTCTTTGCAGGTACTTTATCTGCAGTCAAGATCTGATAAGATCAAGTGCAAGATCTTACACTGACTGTAACGGATGATCCTCCAGAAACCCAGATAATTACTTGGAAATGTAGTTACATAATATAAACAAATTTAAAATTTAATTTAATACGTAATTCTAACCTAAATTCTTAAAATGACTGATTGACACATATTTGACATTTGGTTGCGTTCCGTTTTTACATAAATATTGTTTTAAAAATGAAAAAGTATTGTTTTGTTTATTCCATTTTTTTTTTTTGTTCAAACATGCGTAAATTTCAAATTATTAACCAAGCTACGTTACAGTCATCTTAAATTGAGATAGATCTGTGAAAAAACCCAAGAATTGTTCATTTCCAGCAATAATTTCGCCAAACAACGAAACGAATCGAGGCACAAAACCATAGTTCCATCAAATGGTTAGCGAGAACGAATGATTCTTTTTGCAATGTTGGCATTTCGGTTTGTTTGAAAGATGCTCAGCTGATCACGGTAGAAAACTGCTTAATGAACGTTTGTGAATAGCATTTAAGTTAAGCGTGCGATTAAACTAATGGCTTAATTAGTTGAGTGAGTGATCTGATTTGCCTTTGTGAATTCCACCGTTAGAACCTTACCTTAACCAAGATTTCGGTAGACAGCCCTAATCTGTTTATACTCAGCGTCCGGTTGAGCTACAAAAAGTTAGTAAAACTTATGTTTATTATTCATAGTAGGCTTTGAAGAGTTTTAATACGAACTCACGTAGTAGACTATAAGCTTTCCCATGGGATAAAGTTTTACATGATCATCGGTTTGGTAATGATAGGCAGTTTTTATGCGGCAATAAATATAGTTATTGTTAGATTTGGTTCTTAAAAATAGAGTACGATTTTACTATAGTATGTGAAAAAATATAAAACTTAGTTTGACAACTCTGGTAGTTCTTCCCATTTTAATGGTCAAGGAAAATGGTGAAAACATATTAGTTAGCTATTTTGCATTTCATACCAAATTACAACGCGATTACCTTGAACTGTGGATCTCTTTTCTAATTTTTACCATTTTTGAGAACATAAAACAATTAATGATTGTGCAACGACGGGTTGAGTTTCTAGTTCATCATAAAACGCACGACTGCATTTGTAAAATAACTAAAGGTTATTAATGTTCCGGGAAAAAAACGAAACAAACTAGTGAAAAGTCCATTATTTAGTTATTTCAACACAAATCGATAATCGCATCGATTGAAACAATAGAAACAATGGCAAAGGTAATTATGATTAACTCGGTTCATTCGCGAGGAACGGCCCGCCTACTGCCTACAACTTGTATTCTAGGTCTCCTTGAGCTGAAGGATATTAGCCGTCCATGTCACAGTGCCTTGGCGACTTTTCACTGTGACAAATGTCTTAGCAAAAATAAAACGCACGCTCTAATTTAAAAAAAAACATAATAAAAATGAATCGACTAGCTCTATTTTTTTTTAAAGTTGCTGTATTTCTGTATCTGTGGTAAATAAAAGAAATAAAACAAAAACGTTTCCGTTTCGTTTGTTCACTGGCAGCTGAGAAAAAAGTGAAAAGTTCTATTTTTAAAACGCTCGAGACTTGATAATGTCGATCGTGGAACCAGGCTGTCCATCGCAGTGTGATAGAGGCCAGTGATTAAAATTAATGTGCGATCTCAATTAACTATTTGAAAATGCATGTAAGTGACCCCTTTATTTTTCTTTCTTATTATGTTTTGTTCTTGCTGGAAAAAGTACGCGGATCAAGTAATGAATAGTTTTAATTGTTTTTCACACTTATCACTTTCCTCGTATTGTCTTGTCATACGTAGGTACCTACTAAATGACACGTGTCATGAATTTTATACCTTGTTTATTTTGACAGGTAATGTAGAAATAGGCTGAACTTCGTATTCACATTACAGTCACAATGCCTAGGGTAGGATTTTAATCGACTTATTTTGACAACACTAAATTTTGACAAACGCATAGTAGTAGTATAGGTATCTTACACAAAATTCTGTGTGAATAAGAGGGTGAATGTCTAGTAACTTTAAAATACTGTTAGACAGTATGATTACACATAATTGTTTGTACTAGGAATAGTAAGCAGCTAGCGATCCTTCAGAGTTTATTGTAGTTTTACGTCAGTTCTACATATTTGTCTATATTTTCTGGTTTTGGAGGTCTTCATACTTTTCCTTCATGTGACACACTACCATATCTCCGAAATTACCTAACTATTTCTAAGCGTAAGACGAGGCCGGCAAAGTGTTATTCTGATTGGCGCCTAGAGGGTTCTGTGCCTTTAAGGATTGCTCTGATAATGAACTAGATAAATAGTACGATTCGCCTCTGTAGTATTTATCCTACTTCACTTGGTATTGATTCCTTTCAGCCTCAGCACACAAAAATCAAGGCTTGCGTTGTTTTTCTAGTTTTGGATAAAGTCGAGGCGTTATTAAAAAACTTTTAAATTCTTATTGTGAATCTCACAGCATAGTAGGTATATTGTAAATAATGGTTTTAATAATACCAGTTTATTAGTTTCTCCTATTAAGAACTCGCGAGAGTTCCCATCATTTTGTAAAGGAACCATAATCAATTAGGATGTATCAGTAACAGGGTCACAGTATCTTACAAACGGTAGGAAATATATACATAGGTATTACCTATTATTGTAGAAACGTTTATTACGTAAGGCAACATTTTTCGCTGAATACATAATTATAGGTTCAGTAAATATATATTTTTTTGCCAATTTGTTTTTATCCGCACTGAGCCCGCGTGTTGGAGTATGGCTCATTCCACCTCATAGTTCAGATAGGCGGGCTCCGTCCGGGGGAACCCGTTCCCCCACTACGGACGATCAGAGGGAGTAGTAGGGGTTTTAGTCGGTAGGGCCACTGGTATACCACCTTTCCAGTGGAGAGTCCGACATAAAAAAAAGGCCTGTGTTCAGAGTGGACGCAAATAAGCCGTTTATGTTGCTTACGATGCTGAATTTAAACTCTACGTTTCATTGGTTCTTGGTTTGATACACGTTAATTAATAATTTGTAATCTCGAAAATTGCGCTAATTACATAATATTATTCAATTATACCTTTTGTACAAAAAAAAACATTATAAAGTCTTAAACGGCAATTCAGGCAGTTTCGGCTACTCAACTTGCTATGTTATTGAAAAGAAAACACCTGACAAAAAATAATCTTAATTGTTAATCTACGTCAACAATTACAAAACAGCGTGTCAGAGTGACGCTGAAGCAAATTAATTTACCTGTTTTATTTTTGCGTGAGCCTGACCTAGAATCATAAGCACCGTAAATAATTTCATCGCACCGGTCCTTGACCGCCGTGCTAGGGAGGGGAGGTTAAAATTATCGATATCGACGCATGAAATGAATAAAATGATATTATTACATCATTTAAAGAATGCTGAGAACGTTGCATTGAAAATGTTAATTTAAGGACCTACTGATTAGCACGTTTGCGCAAATGATTCTCATAATACAATGAAAAGCAATTTTAATCATTATTGTTAATTTCTACAGAATAGTATATCTCATATCACTTGCCCCTGGATTGTCGGGGGAGCTGATTCAGCTCATCAGGAAATTGAAGCAGTTTCAAGCGGCAAACTTAGGCCAAATATCTTTCGCGTTAAAAAAATAACCATTTTGGCAATATGGCATTTTTTGGCCATTTTAGTGCCAAATAATGACGCGCAACGATCTACCGTCATTTTAGTAAGATTCGGCGATAATACGCCTGACAGCTCGTATGAAACTTGAGGTGCATTTTGCGGCGTGCGTAGTAGCTTTACTACCAAAACTTTACATTTTCTGCAATGATAACTTCAGTATGTTAAAAAGTATATTATTATTGTAAGTTATGTTCAAGTACCCAGAGAAAATAAAAATAAACAAGCGCTGTAGTATACAACACCTATAATTAACACTTGTTCGTTCCACTGCTAAAAAAACTCCATCGTTGAAATCGAGTCATAAAGATAAACGGTATTGATTTAAGCTTAAATTGTATTTTTTGTAGCAAATACTTTGAAAAATAATTGGCAGCATATCTTATCAAGTGAACTGGATTAGTGATTGTTTGAATGTGAACTGAAAATGAATTCAGTATCCTCGAACAAGTTGTTAAATTTTTTTGTCGATATTAGTCGATACAACTGTCTCGTCCCTACTCGCGGGACATAAAGCGGGAAATGGCACAATCGTTACATAACAAAGCTCTCGTCGTACCGAAAAGTTCGTTCATTTCGTTTTCTTCACATTTTTTGTGTTGTGCAGTGACTCACGCGCACGTCACGTCTCAGGGAACTTTCGTTTATTTTAATGATCTTCTAAATTGTTATTATTTATGATCCACGTACAAATAGCTTTATTTTGTGGAATTCCTTTGGCAAAGAAATAGATTATTTAAATTTGAAACAAACTACCAGTGTTATGGTGTTATCCAATGGGCTGGAGATTGCGTTATTAATAGATGGTTTCATGTTATTTTGAGGATTTAAAAATACCAGTTTTGTTAGCACTACTGACCTTTTGGCGTAATGAATCTTGCTTGTAGCGCTGAAGGCCGTGGGTTGCATTTCTACCCATGAGACTAACCAAAGGTTTGAAGGTCTAAACAAGTTGTTTATATCTTCTTCAATGGTTGAATTTTACGAATATTTAGTTGATCATAGGTATAGCATAATGCTAGTGTAGCTAACCCCAAATTTGTATGAAGAAGCACTACCGAGTTTGGAGTTAGGTTAGTCTCTATAGACTGCTGCATGTTTACGCACAGTACAGACCACACCTCAACTATGAGGTCGCACTGACCACACTCGAATGCACAGGCTTAGTGCGGATTCTGGGAGAGGGTACATGTTAGTGATAAACTTATTGTCAGATGGAAGCAAGCCGCAAGTTATACAATAAATCAAAATATGCCATTAAATACTGTTGCCACGTTTTAGACGTTGTTTCTATCGTGGCCGATCCTTCGCCACTAAGCCGCGGGCAACTCATGTAAATATATCTGAGAGTTGTTTATTTGACGTCTCCATTACAAATTCCAGGTCAGTCTTTCAATGACATTGGGATACATGCAGAGCTTTATTGCAATAATTTTCGTTTGAACACATGGTTTATTTGTAGCAAACGTGCGACCTGTTTTACAAGATGTGAACGGCCAGCATTAAAACTTGTTTTTCAAATTTCTTGTGATCCTTCTTAGTTTTTTCTATAGCATACATTTAGAAATCGTGTTGTGTGCTAACAATACCTACGTATTGAATGAAACAAAATTGTTCTTAGGACTGTAGAAAAAACTAGGGTTTGTAATCTTACCTAGATTACTTACATATTTCTTAAAATGAATTTAAAGATTGACAGTGTTCTCTTTAACTCTGACTACCACTGTAACTAAAAAACACTGAAAAACTCCAGAATACCAATTAAAAGAACTCAAACTCAGTACGTGACAACCTTTCAAATAAATCAAAAGATAAATATGTTTATGTCTTTTAAACTAAGTGTGATAATTAAGTTAATCGTATGACTAATGCTATATTAACACGCACTTAAGTATGAGGCAAACGCATGAATTCGCGCCCAATGTCACGTCGCGTGAAGTGAATTTAAAACGTACAATTAATTTCAATCATTTTCGCTCGGAATGAGATCGTATTTTACCGCGCGCGTTCAAAATAACACCTTGTTTTGTTTGTCCAGTGATTATAAAATGATGTGGAATATATCATTTATATATTTTGGTAACATTGTTTATATGGAATTACGAAAACTTTTATTTTAGAAAATATATATTAGGCATCCGCAGAATACCAGCGTCGTGATGCTGCGTCACGCACGACACATGCTGAGCGGGGACCTTCTTGCTATTACTACTACTAAACATGTACCTAACTTTTTACACAAAATTATGACAAACATCTTTTGATGTTTGTCATAATTTTGTATTTTACGTGTAGCTTTACCAAATAAACTTTTTCATTTAAATTTCTTTCATTTTTAAATGTTAATTTCACTGAGGGGCATCAAAATCTATATTTACATCCGTAGGATTCCACTAATACTATATTGCTCATACTTATTAAAAATAATATAGCAAACAAGCACACCAATTAATACAAAGAGACAGCAAAATCTAACCGCTTAGTTTCTCTAACACAAAATGTGGCAAATAACATCACTCTGATAGAAAAGTAAAAGCCAAACAGTCCGCAAAGGGTGTTATTTGATTTGTGAAAATTATAGATTGCGTTTGTAACACTTTTTAATTGCGGAGTTCGCGCGATTTGCGAGAGCGTGCGAAATGCGTATCACATATTGTATCGGTTGGATCTCCCGTTTCACACACCGGTGTAATGCTTCCGTCTATCTGAACATAAGGAGTTTTATGGCTTTAGACTAAGAACAGTTAACCTGTGGCCGATTATTGCGTAGTGTCAGCCTCTTCGAACATCATAAGACACTGTTCCAAACTTTCTGGCTTCAAACTAAGCAAATTCTGCAAAGTCTGGACTATGGGACAACGGAGACACATACCGAAATACCTCCTCCAAACCAATACAAACAGGACATGTTAATGCACACAAAAGTTGGTACTGTGCGGGAATCGACCAGCACCTTACATTGAATGTTGTAAGGCAGACTTAATGGCAAAAAGGCAATCTCTGCCAGTCTACCATAAGGCTAAGCAGAAAAGAACAGTAGGCGGTGTGAAAAAAACAAAATGACATTCAGGTGGGTAATTAGGATTTACAATCACATGTAATAATATCAATATCCATTTATACTTTCCCAAAATGTTCCTGGATTCTGAATCTGTCAAAAGTGATGTCATTGACATGTTTGTTGGTTTTCAAATATTTTTTTTAGTTATCTTTGTATACAGAATGATGTCTTCTGGGGCTGGGACAGTTTATAGTGGATTAAAATACCCAGTTAACAAACAACGTGACTCTACCACCTTAATTGTGTGTACTTTATTATGTTCATCACCATTTGTCCTGTCTGTCTAAACTTAACTAAATTAACGCGATTGGCAATTGTTTTCATCTAACTGGCTTGTTTTTTCTCACATGTACATACATAAGTGGCATCCAATGTTCAGCGCCGAAAGTAACATTACATAAAGTCTTGAGTGATTCCATTTCACTTTTATTTTTGCTGTATTTAGTCGAAGAGCTGCCGTTTGGTTGTTAGTTTTTATTTGTACTGCTAAAAGAGTGTTTCTACCGGATATTGAATGTGAAAGCCGAGGAAATGTGGGGAAATATTGGAAATTGAAGTTAACTGTAATTATGAAAACTCTACTCATTTTTACGTTATGCAAAAAATGTGTTGAATGGGTTTTTACCAACAAATGGGTTTATACGCTTCATTTATGTTAAATTAGATTGTTAGGTGAGCTATGGGCTAAAACAACGTTCAGTTGGGTGCCCCGAAACGTAAAGCGGTATCGCGGCAGACTTAGGAGGCGATTACGACATCTCTCATGGTCGTGGTCCAGCGGACCCGATGGTCCCGAGATCAAATCTGGCCGGAACACACCTACTTTGTTTTCATTGTCGAATTTGCGGCTAACTCTCCGGTGATGGTAAACACCGATATGAAACCCAAGCAACCCGGATATCGGCGGTAGGCTCGCCCATTACCACGTTGGGTTCAAATCACCTCGGCGAAATGTGGGCTTCTGAATGTTCCGTTCAGCATGACGGCAACAATCAGTGTGCCTCTGACTAACCCGTTTGGGATATGATCGTGAGGGTATGTATGACATGAGAAAGACTACCGTCTAGGGGACTGGTCTACCATGGCTCTGGGCCGTAGAGAATAGGATAGTGGAGGGAAGGCCTTTGCAGTAAGACATTTTTAGGCTAATAATAATAAAATAATAAATACAGAAGTCAGTTTGCACACCACAGTCTTCTTGTAAAAAAGCTAATCGATTGCATTATGTACCTTTCTTCGAATTCCTATACGCGTTCATAATGCGTTTTGTTTTTCGCAATTAAAATTTCGATCAGCGTGATGTAAGATTTATACGTTTTTTTGTCTGCGGTCGCCAAAATTTCGCAACATCATCATTGTATGGATAAAGTCATTTGTCGTATTACGAAACTTTAGTTCTTGGAGAGCTTTCTGGAAAAGCTTGTAGTATGTGTGGTGCTTTGACATTTAGCAGTTGCAGTATAAATGCAGAAAATATCTACTGTTAGCTTAGCAACGCTTATTTTCTTTCAAAGTAATTACTTTTAAAGTGATACTTTTCAAGGGATACTTTGAATCATGCAAGAACTACTGTTGCTGTACCCTATGTTTATCTTCAAGACATGTTACTAGTAGATTCACCTAAAGTTTTGATTTTGCCTTCACTTTTTTAACATACATACAATGTCAAATAACTTTTATATCAGACACGCACTCAGACATTGCACAGAATACGTTATAAAGGCCCACGTGTAGCCCTTGCGGTTGACTTGTAGACAATGCCTCACCCACGCAGTCCTCCAATTGTAATTGTATCTTGTGCAATTAAGTTTAAATTAAAAAATGTAAACATAAGTCGAACAGGGCGTTAAACTCACAACCGCCGACACAACAATTACTTTAAAGTTACATCGTGATCCTGATTATTATCATGACATCACTGATAAACGAATTGAATCTTTTCAAGAGATTCCAACAAACTATAAAATAAACATAACCATAGGCATAATTTTACCATATATTATTAAAATTGCTGACAGTTCCACCGAAACATAAAAAATGTTTGAGTTTTATGTTGATTCTGCTTAAAAACGCAAAAAACAAATTTTGAGAGTGTCCTTTTTTGTGTCCTATCCTGTCAACGCCCTAAAGCCTTAGGGCGGCGGCTTGATAACATCTAAAATTCGTAACAGTATAGAAAATGTTATAGGCTAAGTTCAAACGCAAACAAAATCGCTGGCAACAGCCAGTCTCAAATAAATCAGTAATCGAAGTGAAATCTAAATTAACGCATCATTAAATCTTCGATCCATCATAAAATGCAAAGTGAAACATTTAGAGGATAAGCTAGCTGATGTTAATTTTGTGCAATATCACCTAATGTTGATTTGTTCATCTTTTTTTGCTAGCGAATTGTGCCGCTCATTCTCCATTTCTTTTTGACTTACATAATCTTAATCTTTTCACTCTACATCTTTTCATGCCTTTCTAAGATGATAAGAAAGATATTTTTTAAGCAATGTGTGTTTTTTTACAACGCACATACCAATTGTTTTTGGTAAAGATGTCATCTTTCGAATTTCAAGTGCTACTCATTACTAGTGCGTAAACAAACTGAACACTCGCTTTAAGGAAAACCCTCATAGACATTTTTAAACGCGTTAAATAAGACTCTTTTCAATGTCATTGCCAATTTTATTTCTGTATCTGCAAATACTGCCTATTAGACATTGGTTTTGTTCTAATTGTTACTGATAATTCTTATACCAGCATTTTTTCGTTCGGATTTAAAACTTTTCAAAGTTGGCAGTCATTCGCAAAGCCACTATTGTCAATGATCAGATGGTGCTTACTCGGCCTAAAGGCGTAGTAATCCTTTTTCAACCAGGGTTAAGGGCTGCCCAGCCCTTGTAAGAAGAAGCGTCCCCAATAATATATTTATCGGAAATATCAACAACTGTCAATATAAATTGCTAATTTACAAACTGTTTCTGCAAACGTAGCACACATTTATTTTGGTGATGTCTAAAATTTGACACCGTTATTATGCCAGATTTTTTACATTCGGATTCAAAACTTCTCAAAGTTGGCAGTTATTCGTAACAAGAGACCGATCGCGATTGCATCAAGTGTCTGCGCATTGGCAGACGCTGCGGTTATTTATTTCTCATTCGGCGGTTTAGGGATGAGCGAAACGGTTCTTCGGATTTTAAAGATGTAATGGATCGTAGTGTCTCGATCTGATCCGCGGATCGGGTGGCCGCTGATCCGTTACTAAGAATTATATTCGGATCGATTACAAATTAAATTGATTAGAGATTTGTATTGTTGAAGAGAATAATGAAAATAAATTCATTCGTCATGAAATCATGAAAAGATAGAATATTTTTATTTTTTAGCATTAGGGATAATGCATTATCATCTTACTAAAGATAGGAAAACCAGAAAAAGACAATCGGTCTTTGGCAAAAAAACCCGCGTGGCGACTGCACTCGCCCGTTTTGCGAAAGACGCGGGTTCGATTCCCGTCTGATGCCAAAGACCGATTGTCTTTTTCTGGTTTTCCTATCATCATGAAAAGATGTTAACATTTGTAACGTAAGCAACGATCAAGTTCGTAAGTATGGCATCTACCAAGCTAGCCTTATTTGTAGGCGAATCGTCTTTATATTTGTGCGATCCGATCTTTCAAGTTTTGTATCAAATCGCTTGAAAATCGACCTCGATCCGTTCAAAATCATATCGTATACTCGCGATCGGAATTTGTAGAAGATCTGATGAGATTGGTGCATCACTAGACGGTACCGGCGCACGCGTCGATTCGGGTTAACTGGGATTAGCCCTCTGAATTATGTTGAATTTATTTTTTATATGCGTAAACTTTTACGACCTTGGATTGTTGCCATAATGCCATATTCTGGTTTTGTTTATTCTTTGGTAAATAGTTTCATTTATGCGTTTAAAATTGCTATAATGTTGTTTGCTGTAACTTTAAATAAAAATGTAGATCAATGCAATTTCTTATTAGTAAAATGATGTGATGAATTTTTAAGTAGTGACTTAAAAAATTGCCGAGATGCATGCGATAATGACGATTAGTCTTTGTAAAATATTTTTCCGAAACCGTCTAACAAATACTTAACTAATTGAACTAAATAACCCAAGCCAACGGTAATAAATATATTAGGCGTTGGAGATAATTGTAAACAGGGTCATCCGTCAAATGTCTGGAAACATAATTCTAGTCTAGAATTACGAAGAATTTAAAACATATACAAAATTCAGGTCGACGCTAGTTAAAATCTGAATTAATAGGTCACATAAAAAATACTAATCGGTAAACCGAAAAGACGTCTGGTGTATCGTTTTTGTTTGTTTATTAAACTGGTTTTGCTACATTGGGTATTTTTTTATGAAATCATCAAACGCTTTCTTTAACAAAACTTTTCATAAAATGGACTTCGGTGTCTCTGAGTTGTAAAGTTATATCATAACTATGGTACACTCACCAAACTGACTTTTGGTATTATTTTTGCCAGAAAGTCATCATTAAATCAAAAACGACGAACAGGCAGCCTGAATTTTTTAAACAAGACCTTAATAAATAGCTGGTATATAACTTTAATTTACGACGTATAAAGTTATTTTTAACCGTCACAAACATAAACCTTGTTTTTGCCAGAAAACTCGTATGCCCTCAACGTTCATGTATAATTTTAACAAGATTTTGCGTGTTTAGCTGAAATAAACGCGTGTGAATTGCGTCAAAACACCGCTAGTACGGTGTTATTTGACGTCGCTTGCTTGGAGATTGAAAACATATTGAGCGAACTAAAACGTTTATTAAAAATTATCTTCTGAAAAACGCAACTTTAAGCTTAGACTAAAATCGTTTACTCTACTCAGGAACAGGTGGCTGCTTAAGTTCGTTGTTTAGGATCTTGCCTAAAATGACATTTATAGGGGACAGACTACCCATTGTTTAACCGAATCCTCCCTTTTAAACCCTCGACGCAAATAATAGTATAGAAATATCAAAAGTTTGACATGTGCAGCATTTTGTATGTATCATACGTTTTGTTCTTCAAAGGTGACATATCCTCAAGAAAACTGAAAGGACCAAATAAGTCAAATCCAGTTCAAGTATATTGCCCATCTCTTCTTCAAACATTCGCAAATGTAATTTGATTCGTCTCTACGTTAGCTGTTACATAAACAATAGTTAAGTGCGGGCGTAAATCGCAAAACAAACGCCCATCGGCCTTCACGGTTTCCGGACGGCTACTCCTGCGCCGGTCTGCTGCGTCCGATCCATTGACATTCTTATCGGTGACCTGTTCGAGGTATGACCTTAGAGTTTGAGATGAATTTTGTAATTTATGAGAATGGGCTATTTATGGGTGTTTACTTGTTTCTTGATGAATTTAACCAAAGCGTTGCACGGTAATTTAAGTGCAACAAAACTGCTACTGTACATAATCTGGAAATATTTAGTGGCATAAGAGTGTAAGAGTTAAAAATCTCATGGTATTAAAAAAAACTATAGCACCACCTTAAACAAACTACTTGACTGTGACCAATGGAGGAGATTAGGAATATTATACATAGAGGACATGTAGACGTCTTTTTCTTCTTTTTATTCTCTCAACTCCAAAACGATTGTTATTGCTTTTAAGGCTCTTGTGTCATGGAAACCATGTGCCTGTAATACCTATTAATTTTAAACATGCAAACATTCGTCTGCTTATGCGTTACTTCAAAAAGACAAGACAAATCTTTCGATTGTTATGTATTTTCATCCCGGTCCATCTAATAACTGCCCGTTATTGGTGACCTGGTTATGGCATGTGCCACGTTTGCTTCATCGATGACAGCGGCCGACAGACAGGCATAAAGCGAAAGATTAATGGATTAAATCACCATAAACTCATTAGCAACGGAAATGTTAATGGTGACATTGTTTAAATTTATATCGCAGAACCGAACTTCTTTGTACCATTTCAAAATAGCACTGTGCTGCAACTGACGGAGTCGCAGGTTTTGGTGGATGCAGGCGTTTTATTGGAAAAAAAGGGTTTGGCTATGTTTTAGATTGTCGTAGTTGATATACCAATGATGAAAATAAAACGATGACAGACGCTCACTACTATATTTTCAAACGAGATGATCAAAGGCACAGACAAAAAATACAACAGAAACCAAACAATTGATCTGAAAACCAGAAAAAGACATTTGGTCATGTTTGCATCAGGCAGGACTCGAACCCGCATCTTTCGCAAACCGGGCGACTGCACTAACCAACTATCCTGCCTGATGCCAACATGACCAAATGTCTTTTTCTGGTTTTCAGATCTTTAGTAAAGATACTGCATGGAAAATGCTAAAACAATAATAAAAAAAAACCAAACAAATGTTTGAAACTCTGTGAAGACACCTCAACTAGGTATTGGTGATGGATTTGGCTGCAGATCATTGCAATAAAATGATAGTCACTCGATGTTTTGAACATAGATCGGGCATACGAACGTCCACTGATTTTGAAGGTCCAATGCGTGTCACTCGCGCGTGCACTTCGACATCTAAGTAAACCAAAATAGTCGAGCGGCTGCGTCGGCCCGGCGACCGAGATAGCCGCAGTTACTCCGCGGAGCCCTCTCGCGCCGGTTCTATTTCCAAACGATGTCCCGACGCATCCCGACTCGCCCGCGACAATAATACTGCATCCGTGAAATGGCACTGGACTTTCACCGCGGGAGACACTTCCGCTACAGCAGGAAATGTAAGCGGACACCAGCTTGACAACATGCCGCACGCGCCGAACGGGCTCGGCCCCTTTGCCAGCGGCAATGGCATTGCCACTCAACTTAAACTACAGATTCCGGAACACAATGGCACAAACGGGAGTACACCGACCAACGGAGTGCACTCCTCGAATGGAGTGTTCTCTCCTAATGGAGCACTGTCGCCAAATTCCAATGGAGCCCTATCTCCACCCATATTGGATGCGACCCTAAAGAAACCACCGAAGCCACCACCAAGTCGTCCTATACTGCCGATGAAGAAGTCTAAAACTCTACCTATACACTTTGAAGAAAGGGTACCGCCAAAGCCTCCAACTACACTCTTAAATGGAAGAAAACTTTTCGTTACCAAGACATTAAATGAGGTCCATACAATACATCAAAGTCCTTATGAGAAATCTTTGTTGTACCGCTCACCTAGTCCATCTTATAAAAGGAGTAGTTCGTCAGCTTCAGTGGAAAGGGGCTCAATAGCAGAACTTGCTAGACGACATGTGCCAACTAGTAATGTATTGATTTCACGATCGCCTAGTCCCTCATCGTACAGTAGCATCAGGAGCTCTGCCAGCCAATATTCGACATGCAGCAGCAATGGCACGTATGTCCCACTTTCCCGCTCATCAAGTATGAACTCGACTCTTTACAATAGAACACCGACACCTCGAAGAATGTTTCCTCAAAGCTGTGACTACTCTGAAAGTATGGACCTTACAGAACTAAGGTCTAAAGAACAAGCCCCAGTGGTATTCGACGCCAACTTGAGCTTTATACTAGGCTGCAATAAACAACCAGTACGACAGAAGTTTAAACCAATAGCAGCTCACTTGGAAGAAGGAACTTCGTCAAATTATCTGAGTTCAAAGATTGATAACTTCCTCAAGAGAACTGATCATGTTATGGATGAGTGGCGTCGACTGGGCCACAAAGATGAGCCTGATCTAGAAATGTACTTCGATGGAAAGAAAAGGAAAGTCGGTAGATCAAAATCTGCGACAAACATAATGATAAAAGGGTTCACGCTGTTCAGCAGAAGTGGAAGCAGAGCCAGCAGTGTGTGCAGATCCACTCGAGAATTATCGGAAGACCGCACGACGGTTTCTGAAATGGATGAGGTTGGTGAATCATTGCATAATCGTTTTTATTTCCAGGCATTGAAATGCTTGAAAGCGTTACGCGATGTTGAAAACACAGCTAATACGTGCTAATAAATAATGTTGAGCGTAGATAGTTGTATCTGCGCTAACGGTGGCGCTTGCGATATACATCGTGCCGCTGCGCGCACACTCACAAACTCTTGCCAAAAGTTTTTTTCATTGTTGACTTCTGACTAGCTAACAAATGCGTAAGATTCTCAGCCGTCCGTCATCAGCACATTCTTGTCACTCAAATTCAAGAGGAAGTTTGTATTCTTGAAATACGTTCTGAAAGTTCCTGCGCTTGGAAGTGCGTGGGCCAAGTTTTTTAATACATCAGTGTTTATATGAGCTATTACATTAAAAATTCCCCAAATTCCAAGTGAAAATAGTTTTGTTTTCGCAACTTTCCTTCGGTTGTTTTATGTGTTAGTACCACTAAATTATGTGTATAAGAAGGTTTCCGAATCGATTTGAACTCTTTTGCCAGCCGTTCAATTACGCAAAGATATTTGGCTTCAGTTTTAACAGTCTTCATTTTGACATGATTCGATTTAACCCAAAAGTTTCGCGACCGTTTGGCAAGCAGTAAGATTTCTCGTATTGCGTTGCAAGTCAAACTGTGCTCTGGTAGGCCACCTACTGGTGCATACGTGATGCGTTCCAATTTTAACCTGTTGTGTCTGAATTATTGCCTGTTCATTATCGTTACATTCACGGCCGTGCATGGGGCGGTAGTTAGTAAATAACTCTTCTGTTATGAGTTATTGTTGTTGTAAATAATGTTTTTGGCTGCTTCTGAATGTGTAATCGGTTCGCTTAGACATTGATCGAATTGAAAGATTTTGTAACGATATGAACTGTACTTATGGATAAGTGAGTACTTTTGTTTGAGTTGATAAGTAATGCTAGCCACGAGACCGGCCTACTCCAGCGGCGAGGGTACATTGGTTGTTTTCCCAACTATTGACCAAGCAAAACAAACAACTGACATGGCTCTCCCTCCAGTGGAGTTTCCGAAACACAGTGGCAGATTTGATACCTTAAGATACTTAAATCCAGAAAGTTGTAACAAATTCTCCCTTGGTTCTCAAGTTTGGTTCCCTAATTTCACAAGCACAAGTAACCTATCTACGTCTTTTTATTATAATGTCATTGTTAACAATAAGATATCATTATGTATCCACGTAGTTTACCATTTATGAATGCACCTACAATTTATTGTAATCGAAGAATAGAATAGAAGTTTGGTCGATCTACACACATCAAAAGTGTCTAGGGATATCTCAAGCATTTTCATACAAAGTATAGCTATAGCTATTGGGGAGGCTGTAAAAATTAAAATATTGATACCAACGTAGAAATTTTTAGGACACAGAAACTGCTTTATCTGCCCTTTCAGATTGTATAAAGAAATTCATTGTGGTAGCATTATTGTACAATCGTAAGGACGTTAAAAAAAAGACAGATTTTTCTTTTAAAAGGTTTCAAAATTTTAGCAAAATCAAAGATATTAGATAATGCTCAGCATTATCTTAGAATAACTCGAGGAAACAGGCATAAGATAAAGGTTAAGAATATTACAAAAAAACGTTTGATTTTGCTAAAATTTTGAAACCTTTTAAAAGAAAAATCTGTCTTTTTTTTAACGATTGTACAATAATGCTACCACAATGAATCTATTTCTTTATACAATCTGAAAGGGCAGATATAGCAGTTTCTGTGTCCTAAAAATTTCTACGTTGGTATCAATATTTTAATTTTTACAGCCTCCCCAATAGCTATACTTTGTATGAAAATGCTTGAGATATCCCTAGACACTTTTGATGTGTGTATTTGTCATGATGAATAAAATAATTTCCTTCAGCCTAATGAATGATATTTTCTCTTGCTCCAGCTGTCCGAGGTGGGCGGCGAGTTGGCCGAAGAACGCTCGGCGGCTGCGCTTGCGACGGAGCGCGCCGACGCCGAGGCCGCCGAGCGCCTGCGCGTGGAGAGGGACAACAGGGACCTCATCACTAACAACCAGCGGCTGCAGCAGGTATGTCTAACAAACGGAGTGTGCTAATGTTAGGGACTACTAACTGTCCGAGGTGGGCGGCGAGTTGGCCGAAGAACGCTCGGCGGCTGCGCTTGCGACGGAGCGCGCCGACGCCGAGGCCGCCGAGCGCCTGCGCGTGGAGAGGGACAACAGGGACCTCATCACTAACAACCAGCGGCTGCAGCAGGTATGTAAACAGTCTGTGCTAATGTAAAGAACTACCTACTAGTTTTAAGAAAGAGGACTACCAACTATTTTTGCGAAAGAGGACTCGCTGTCTTCCGTAACACAGCAAACTGCCTATTTGAGTAGACATACTCGTAGCAATCTCCACTCTCCAACTATGAGGTTTGAAAAGCCAATACGCGCGCTCAGGGCGCATTTTTGGAGAGATAAAAGGTATAAGTTACCAACCAGTAGATGGTATCAACTAGTCCTAATGGTGCATCCACAACAAGAACTGTAATTATGTGGTGTCTTTTCCGGGAATTTTGTGCTTCGGATGTCCCTTTACGCTGTTGGTTCTAACTGGCATTGCTAGATGTCAGTTGGTGAACCTAGTCGGCGCCCTTAGAGCGGCTTGATGCCATCTGACATTAAGGCTTATAACTAACCTTACATTCCTCCAACAATCCGCGTCAAGACCGCGTACACCCGCGATTATGGATCGCACCACCTTTAATTAAGGTTGTTGTACCTACCTATAGCTACAGCGAACTCTAAGGCCGACTTTCAGTATGTTGCCAATATCTAACTCATCCCAGCACACTAGGTTACAGTAAGAATTATTGTTTCAGGCATCCGAACGGCTGGAACTCGAGCTGCTGCACTGGCGATCAGCCGAGAATGGTGCTGACCCTTCAGACTCGGAGGGGTCAGAAGCCGACGCCAGCGCCAGTGGCGAGAAATACAAACGAAGGTGAGTGCACTATGTAAAAAGAGTAACTATTCAGTTTTTTGTCGAGGTCTTCTCTATGGAATCAACGTCCGAACCGGTGGTAGAATCATTATATTTTTTCTTGACGTGTCATAAATGCTTGTAATAAGTTTGATTCGATCAGAAACCTACCTATTATGGGGCAGAGCATGCTGAAATATTGTATTATATTTTGCAAAAAAAAGTTTCCAATATAATCATCAATGATACTGCCATAATTCCTATAACAGGTTTAACAATGAAACTGTTATATTCATTCCAAAAGATTACAGTTGGGCCCTAGATCTTAAGTTACTCGTAGATGTCATTCTTCTTATCAGAATATGGTAGCTACACAAGTTTGTGACATCGGTCTTTCGGTGGCGTGTCAAAGAAACAGATGACGATCGGCAAGACTTCAATGTGTCTCTTTGCTTCAACATGCTACTTACTTAGCTAGTATCAAAAAAACACATCATTTATGGAAGTAAACACTTTTTCATCTATTCTTGGTACTATGAAGACAATCGCTTAATATATTAATTCCTTACAGATATGAGAGCGCCCACCGGGAGGTGCAGCTGCTGCGCGCGCAACTCCGCAGACAACACGAGGACGACCTGGAACAGCTGGTCGCAGTCAAAAAGCAGCTCGAGAAGAAGGTACAAAACTATATTTGTCTCTTTTTACCGTTTCAACTGTCTAGAATTCGAGGAGTATGCTCAATTGTTTACCTCTTTCAATGAACGACTTTAGAACAGTTAGTCAAACGTGTGCTTCGACTTATTGAATTCAATTTATCCTACGACATCCCAAGCACTAGATCTGATACATTATCTAAGCTGAGAGGACTAAGCTCTTGGACTTCAGACGTGTACTTGAATGAAATTATAAGCTGCATACTTAACGTACCTAATGAGATAATAGGTATACCTAAGTGTCTACTTACCTGTTAATAAGTACCTCATTGCGATTTAAATCTTTTGATCGGCTGCAAGAGTGGGCGTATTTTTTTTAAACACCATTTTTTCACGCGTTAATTACATAAATGGTACCTTTTGCTTCTAACACGCATTTTGTGTGAATACCTATCTGAATGAAATGATTTATCCTTGCCCTAATTTTCACATTACTGAATCACATTTGAAATTCCAATATACATTTGTCAATAGCAGCTAATGGCTTCCTGATCTGTAGGTAATTTTAACGCGACTTGAAACGCGAGCTTGCTGTCCCTTCGTTGCGTGGGTTGTATTCATATTTCTATACACAGGAACCCATAATAATGTGCAATAGATAACTTGGTTTGTTATGACTTCCAAACAAGCAACTGGCAATGTCTCAAAACGTACTTAAATTATATGAACGCAGTTTGCGGAAACTATTTGAAAGTTCTGCAATCTTTATTATATGCACCTTACGGGTGGGCGTCTTACACTGTGTTTGTCATTTTATTATTAAAGTCTACATTCCATTACCCTTCTGCCTGTGGTTCAAACTTTTACCAGCGTCTTTGTTCAGACTAATTAAAGATTTTTCTCTTTTCTTTCTTTTAATCGTTTTTGTTCATTCTTAATACAGTTACCTAGTTAATACTAACCAATCAAAATATTTTCGGAAAATAGTAGGATGTAGGATAGTATTATTCGAGATACCTTAAATCGTGATTGTTAATAAAAAGATTTTAATTCATATTTCAATACAACAGTCATTTTCAAACATTTAAATTACTCAACATAATTGTAAAACTTAAAACCTTTTCTTATAGTCATATTTAACTACGTTACCGTAAAAAACCTTCGCCCATTCATATCTAGTTACTGATACTTTATCTATATCTGTAAATATTCGAAACGTATCTTAGATCATCCTTGGTGAGACTCAGATGCTGATAGTGCCACCAAATCTGATATCATCTCAGATATCAGGCACGTTGTGTACACTTATCGGTACCTTACGGACGTACTTAACGATTTTTGTGAATATTTAAATAAAAATATTTAAAAAATAACATTTTTGGTAATTAAATAAATGTGTTAGTGGTTATAGTTTGGAAATATGGAAGAAGAAATAGAAGAGGTTTGTGAATTTAATTCAAATAAAATAGGCAGGTTATTCATTAAATCATGAGCTAAAACCGCAAGTTAGGAAACAAAGCAGCTGCTCTGATAGTTTAAAGCATATTAAACTTTTGCCTAAGCGATTGAAACGCTCTTCATTACAGGATTAACTGTTTGATTAATTAAGTCTAGTTAGAATCTAATTTGTTCCAACAAACTTCAGTTGGGAAAACTTATTTACACGTGAGAGATAATTGTGATTTAAAGAAAGAAATTAATTCATAAAATATTGCTTTAAAAAGCGCAATTTAGGAAAATGTTTAATTCACTTACTAAATTGGTGAAATTATTCTACCTGCCGACTCAATTTGTTCGCATGTAGTTAGATCTTTAACTGTTTCTTAATTTCATCGTCTACTTTCTAAACCTGCAAATATGATCATACAAGAGGTTAGTGCACTTTGACATAATGGCGGACAATTGTACACCATAAATTAGATTAATTTATATCCACTGTTTCACCACAGTATAAACCATACAGTAGGGTATCTAAGGCCGCCCGCCGAGTTATTAGCCTAGCGTGCACACAGACACGCGGCACAGCTGGTCCGTAATGCCGCCTCCATATGCCTCCCTATTTTATGCTAGCGTGTGCGTGAAATCGCGTGTGCGTGATATCGCGACACGGCGTGCGACGCGCACGCACACATTCAAACTGAGAGTGGCACGTTTGTATGTAGATGTTCTACTGTATGGTTTATACTGTGATTTCACTGTTGGCCGACGTCCAGCGGTCCCGCGGGTTGGTGACACAATGATATTATGACATTGCGTGTATGTTTTTAACATTAACTAGATTCAGTCATTATTCAATTAAGATTAAACGGTTTTAATTAGTGCGGCTGAAATTTGTAAAATAAAATACCCGCGTAAATCTACATTATTCGAAGGTCAATTATGTTTTTTATGATCGGTTTTTAGTGAAACTGTCCGTTAAATGACTTATTAGTTATAACTGTATTTATCTGCCTGTGTCATAAATTTCATTTATCTTTTTGATCTCAAGATCATTTTCAAAGATTTGTTTATTAATCTGATAGACTTACTAGAGGTATAGTTATTTATAAACAATAAAATATCGTTAAGTCATGAGCCGGCTTCATTTGTAAAGAGTAGGTAGATCTAACAATGCTAACGTTCTATCTCGAGTTATAATGAGATGGAACAAGATAGCAAAAAGCCTGGAAATAGCTGAACTAAACTGGACTTTACTGGAGATTACATTTTTGTAAGATCCGAATCCTACCGGCCTGAAATTACTTTGTCTGAAATCACAACGTTAATTTCACAATTCTTCCTAAAAGTGATTGCACAAATAACCATAAGATAACATAATGACTATAGCATACTTAAAACCGTTGTGATGTTCCAGGTTCAAGATGCATACGAGGAGGTTGAGGAGCAGAGAGCGGTCGCTGCACAGTGGAAGCGCAAGCTGCAGAAACTCACCAATGACATGGCTGACCTGAGGTCACTCCTTGACGAACAGGTAACACCAGTTGTTCTTATCGCATAATTTTATTTTAAGTTCTTACGCTGCCCTTTGTAAAGGAAAGGAAGAAAAAATCCTACTAAAAACATCGACAACCCCTTGCTACTTTTATGTAGGCGAAAAACAGAATGTTCATAAGAAGTTAAATCCGATATGGCAACCCGTTTCGGGTTGACTAGAACCATGGAGGCTGATCACCTCGTGTCCGAAAAGTAAGATGATACATTCTGTCGGATTTGCATATTGAAAGTCAATCCTGCACCTCACCTTTCTCCGGTCGTATTGATCTGTCGTCCCACCTGGCCATAAAACGATGATGGAAGAGAGACACACTTGTGCACTATACTATCTCTTGCATCCCTGGTTAGTCTCAGTTAGATCTCATTGAGATTAACTGTGTTTCTAAGTGAACCATCCGGCCCAAGATGCGCACTGAGATGAAACTTTGTCACGCGTTACCTCGTGCGCCTTGTAAAGCGCGAGGTTAGTCGCGGTGTGCATGCTGTTTAGTCAGAAAGGCCTTACAAGGTCTACTCAGTTCGAGACCAACACGACCTTGGTGTAATGTCCTAGATATTAACACTTACCTGGTATAATTCAACAGACATGCCGCAACAACCTGCTCGAGAAGCGTCAGCGCAAGTTCGACGCGGAGCTGCACGGCGCGCAGGAGGAGCTGAAGCGCGAGCGCGGCGCCAAGGACCGCCTGTCCCGCGAGAGGGACCAGGCGCACGCTGACAAGTACGCCTTGGAACAGAGCCTCTCTGTGAGTATATACAGTGACATACATATCTTCTTCTTCTTAGTCGGATACTCTTGGCAGACTGGTCCTGGCTGCTGAACTGCACGTCGCGCGATGTCTTTCCACTTTTGCCCATTTTGTGCGTTGCTAGTACACTGTACTGCGGTCGACTGTGTAGCCTTTCTAATAAAGTCGATCCAGCAAGTAGGAGACCGGCCTCGTGCTCTCTTCCCCTCAGTGTGGCCCTGCACTACAAGTCTCTCCATCGAGTGCTTGTTTCTGGAGATATGTCCGAAGAACTTCATACATACATGACTATATGTCAAACGGGGGAAGCTCATTGACTTAGTATCTTGACTTTAATTATCATATCGTTTCGGGTAAAACACAACTACAGACACGAAATGGGAATTAGATTGCTGGTCATCTGTGATTCGTGACTAATTTTATTAATTGCATTGGTCCAATCTTTTTTTTCTTATTCTTACCCGAATGCAAGAAGAAGCTTCCCAATTCGACTGTATTATTTTCATGCTTTAGAACTTACATCTGGGTGAACCAATTTTGATGACTCTACTTTATTTGAAAGCTGGTGTTCCCCTTGTGGTCCCATTTCAATTACGTCCAGTTTTGACACTGGTATCCATGAGAAAACCTTAAAAGTCTTAAACTCGATTTGGGTTTGCTCTATCATTGCTCGGCATTTCCACAGTATAACCATACAGTAGACCCATTTGACGACCGTCTTGGTGTAATTGTTGAGAAGTCGGCTACTACACCAAGGGTCGCGGGTTCGATCCCCGCACAGTACAAACATTTGTGTGCATGAACATGTCTGTTTGTATTGGTCTGGGTGTTTCCTATGTATATTAAGTATGTATTTACAAAAGAAAAAGTATTTAAGTATGTTTATCCGTTGTCTAGAATCCCATAATAACGGACTATAATTAGCCCACTTGGGACTAGATGGCGCTGTGTGGAATAATGTCCAAGGATATTTATTTATACAGTAGGTTATCTAAGGCCGCCCGCCGTGTTATTAGCCTAGCGTGCACACAGACACGCGGCACAGCCCGTCCGTACTGCCGCCTCCCTATGCCTCCCTATTTTATGCTAGCGTGTGCGTGAAATCGCGACACGGCGCGCGACGCGCACGCACTCATTCAAACCGAGAGCGGCACGTTTGTATGTAGATGTTCTACTGTATGTTTATACTGTGGCATTTCTAAACGGATAGACTTGTTTTCGTATTTCAATGTAGTAACTTTAGATGAATCTAACCATCATTCTTTTTGTTTAACAGGAAGCTCGCCTCGAGCTCGAGCTGAAAGAGGAGCGTCTAGCAGCGGCGACGCGCGAGCTCGAGGAGCGCGGGGGCGGCGGAGACGAGGTCGCGGCGCTGCGGCGAGCTAAGGGCGAGCTCGAGCGGCGCGCGCGCGACCAGGAGGAGGAGCTGGACGACCTCGCCGGGCAGATACAGGTCGGTACTTCTGCGGGTTGGTGTCATACTTCTATAGGTCGGTTTGTACTCGCACTGGGCCGCTGAGTGGCTAGCGGCGTGGAGACGAGGTCGCGGCGCTGCGGCGAGCTAAGGGCGAGCTCGAGCGGCGCGCGAGGGACCAGGAGGAGGAGCTGGACGACCTCGCCGGGCAGATACAGGTCGGTACTTCTGCGGGTTGGTGTCATACTTCTATAGGTCGGTTTGTACTCGCACTGGGCCGCTGAGTGGCTAGCGGCGTGGAGACGAGGTCGCGGCGCTGCGGCGAGCTAAGGGCGAGCTCGAGCGGCGCGCGAGGGACCAGGAGGAGGAGCTGGACGACCTCGCCGGGCAGATACAGGTCGGTACTTCTGCGGGTTGGTGTCATACTTCTATAGGCCGGTTTGTACTCGCACTGGGCCGCTGAGTGGCTAGCGGCGTGGAGACGAGGTCGCGGCGCTGCGGCGAGCTAAGGGCGAGCTCGAGCGGCGCGCGAGGGACCAGGAGGAGGAGCTGGACGACCTCGCCGGGCAGATACAGGTCGGTACTTCTGCGGGTTGGTGTCATACTTCTATAGGTCGGTTTGTACTCGCACTGGGCCGCTGAGTGGCTAGCGGCGTGGAGACGAGGTCGCGGCGCTGCGGCGAGCTAAGGGCGAGCTCGAGCGGCGCGCGAGGGACCAGGAGGAGGAGCTGGACGACCTCGCCGGGCAGATACAGGTCGGTACCTTGGACATCCTTGGACATTATTCCACACAGCGCCATCTAGTCCCAAGTGGGCTAATTATAGCCCGTTATTATGGGATAACAGACAACGAATAAACATACTTAAATACTTTTTCTTTTGTAAATACATACTTAATATACATAGGAAACACCCAGACCAATACAAACAGACATTTTCATGCACACAAATGTTTGTACTGTGCGGGGATCGAACCCGCGACCCTTGGTGTGGTAGCCGACTTTTCAACAATTACACCAAGACGGTCGACAGTCGTTCTATGGGTTGGTTTTTTACTTTTACAGCTTTGTTTTTACTTCAACGGTTCTGTACTACATCGGTTTTATACTTTGACGGGTTAGTTTTGTCAGGGGTATTCTACTTTGATAGGTCGGTTTTCTACCTCGGGTTGCCTTCATACTTCTATAGGTCGGTTTGTACTCGCACTGGGCCGCTGAGTGGCTAGCGGCGTGGAGACGAGGTCGCGGCGCTGCGGCGAGCTAAGGGCGAGCTCGAGCGGCGCGCGAGGGACCAGGAGGAGGAGCTGGACGACCTCGCCGGGCAGATACAGGTCGGTTTTGTACTTCTACAGGTCGGTTTTCCAATTCTACGGGTCGGTGTGTAGTTCCTTGGGTCGGTCTTGTACTTCTTCACATCGGTTGCACACCTCTGTGCGGTTACGGATTGTCGAGAGTTGAGTGAAAGACAATGTTTATTTTAAGATTATATTTAAGTGTTCCACAATAGTCAATGTTAGTAAAATGAATGTTAATGTTGTGAGTGCAGCCGGTCGCGATGACTTCGTGTAATGCACTGATTAGGTAAAAATTAACGCATCGACATTCGGCGTGTAAGTATTGAGGTCAATGTTTTGTTCGGTAGTCATTACACCGAACACCTCTGCAGGTCGGATTTCTACTTCTACATATCCCTTTTCTACTTGTTGGATCGTTTTTTTTTTACTTCTACTGGTCGGTTTATACTTAAGCAGGTCTGTTTTGTACTTCTCCATGTCGAATTCCTACTTCTAAATTTATGTGTTTTTTATACTTGTGCAGTCGAAAGTTTTGTATGGTCGACAGAAAAGTGCCATTCAGGACCCACCTACCACCCTATTGATAAGTTTGTCTTTCTACCAGGCACATAATTAACGAACAGTTAACCCTTACCAGTAAGTTTATGCTATGGTGTATGTTACAGTTGCTGGAGAGTTCCAAGTTGCGGCTGGAGATGTTGTTGGAGCAGCAGCGCAAGGAGGCGCGGCTGGAGGCGGCGGCCAGGGACGATGAGATGGAGGAGACGCGCGCCAACGCTGCCAAGAAACTCAAGAGTTAGTAGAAACTTCAATTAGTAAATTAATGTACAGAATGGCTCAACTGTAATTTTTTTTTGTATTTTCATATCCCTGGACATTGTTCCATACAGCGCCATCTACCCGTTATTATGGGATACCAGACTACAGATAACCATACTTAAATAATTTTTCTTTTGTAAATACAAACCTAATACTTATACATAGGAAACACCCAGACCAATACAAACAGACATGTTAATGCACACAATGAGTACTGTGCCGGGATCGAACCCGCGAACTTTGGTGTAGTAGCCGACTTCTCAACAATTACACCAAATCGGTCGTCTAATTAATGTCTTCTTACTTTACCTACTTGATGTATGTATTTTTGAGTGACAAAATATCTTATACTATAAATAAGTCCAATGTACCTAACACTTCTCATTAGCTCACATTCAAAACCCATCTTGTGAGAAGTGTTTCAACCTGTTCCTGCTACTCGAACCATTCGCTTCTATTTTTTATTCATTTATTTAAGCTTTAATGCGAAAAATAGTTACAGAAGGTGGACTTAATGCCAAAAGCATTCTCTCAGTCAACCATTAGGCGAGACAGAAAATGTTTAAGAAGCTCTATTATTTTATTATCATTGTTTTTCCCCTGCCAACAGTGCTAGAGAGCCAGTTAGAGAGCGAGCATTCAGAGCGCAGTTTGCTTCTTCGAGAGCGGCACGAGCTGGAGAGGCGACTGGCCGCGTTGGAGGAGGCGGCGCGGGCTGAGAACCACGACCAGGCTCAGCTGGTACAGAGGCTCAAGAGGTCAGCTATCATTATTATTCATTTATAACGCTGTAATTGAATCGTAATTTAGTCTCAATCGGCTAATTTGACACATTTTCTATGAAAAATATGTCAAATTAGACAGTTAGGACTCAATTACGATTCAATTGAAGCGTTCTTAAATTAGCAGACTTGGGGCCGAGAACGAGATACAAACTAACAGCTATTAAGCCAACACGTTTATATTGTTAACAATGATCTAATTGTAACTAAACATTGTTATGAGATATACAACGGCGCACTTTCGTAACAATGTGCTGAAAAGAATCTGCAACGTCGGCATCGTGATCTTCCGCCAAAAACTTATTTTATCAAATGGATAGCGCGGGCTGTGGTGTGAAGATTATACACTACTGTCCTGACTGACAGTTTAATAAAAACAGTATTTTACAACCAACAAATAGGTTTGTCGATCCCGTACCGTTTGACAGACACAAGACACAGTTAAATTTCAGAATACATTTCAGAATTTTTCAAAACCAAATCGTTGCAGCCGTTCGAGTATTAGCGATTTATTTTCATTTGAATAGCTCTAGCTACGATATCCATTTCTAAAGTGTGCCCAACAGCAAAAATGCAGTTCACAATACAATGAAATAAGTTAAAAAAGTCATAAAATCGAGTTTTTGAATCGAAGTCGTCGAATATTTTGTAAATATGTCCTTGTTAATACTTCATGTAGTTGCTTGCGGCTTTGTTGCTGTGTCAATTACCCTCCTGACTAAAAATCACTTATTTTCACAGGGATCTGAAAAGATACCGTGCTCTCCTTCGTGACGCACAGACAATGCTGGAGCAGAAAGAAAAGGAAGGCGGTGCCAAAGCACAGATTAGACAATTAAAGAACCAGGTAAATAAACCACTTTATGAACATATTTCTGCACACTAAATCAGACAACACATTTAACTCAAGTTTATTTGGCTAGCTTTTCGCTTTTACGAAAGCGATTACAACGAATGTGGTAACGGCAAAACACCTTGTTCATAAATCTGCTTCATGACTTTAGTGATGCTGCAAAAATTATGGTAAGCGTGTCATGCCGTGGACCCTTTAAATGAGTTGAGTCATGAACGCTTTTTTTAAAAACTAGATATACACTAACGTTATGCTGAAGTTAAACATTTGAAATTGTAAGCATGCTAAGTTTAAACTTAATTAAAGGGGACGAACGACAGCATGCACTGATGACAACAGCGAAACTCTCTTATCTATGTATTGACGCCATAAGTAATCGGACTAAGAGATAGCTACATTACAATATTAATTGCTTGGACACTGATGAATCTATCATTTATTTCTTCGTCAAATTTTGTAGAACTATATAAGAACATAACTACCTACTTAGTTCATGAAAATACTCTTACTAGCTTAACTTTAAACTAAAACATCAATAATTACCACCTTGCAACTAAAACAGCTCATCAAATGCACAACAATCCACAGGTGGAAGACCTAGAGCTATCAGTGCGAGCAGCGACTAAAGCGAAGTTAGCAGCGGAAGCGGAAGCGGCGGAAGCGAGCGCTGCGCTTGAAGAAGCGACGCGAGCGAAGAACGACGCCGCCGAGCGAGCGCTTACTGCGACCAGGGACGCCGCGGCGGCGCGTGCGCAGCTAGACGACGCTGAAGAGGAAGCTGCGGAGGTTAGACACTCTTTATTCATATTAATGATAGTAAAGATGACTAGACAGTGCCACCTAGCCCCAAATCAGGTTAGTAATTTGCTAGACAACGGATGAACATAATTTTTTTTGGAAATATTTATTCAACATACTTACTTAGGAAATACTCTAGGTGTTTCCCCCCGAACGAACCTAGTTATATGTTCATGCCGACGCATGTTTGACATGTGCGGGGATACAACACACGACCTTTGGTATAAATAGTAGCGAACTTCCGAACCATTACACCAAACCGGTCGTCATAATATTAGTTTTAAACTAAGAACGACGCCGCCGAGCGAGCGCTTACGGCGACTAGAGACGCCGCGGCGGCGCGTGCGCAGCTAGACGACGCTGAAGAGGAAGCTGCGGAGGTTTGTCACTATCTACTTCTTCCTCATAAAGGAGAAAGTCCTGTTAGCTTACATATTACTCTAGAACGGCTGAACCAAAGCGATGGGGCGGCTGAAAATAGCTAGGAGAAGCAGGAGACGAACAGGGGTTACTTTTCATCCCGATCGACGGCGTTATTCTTAGGTTTGTAACCTGTCATAAGATGGAATCCACAAATCTGCTGGTCCAAGTGGACTACTTTGCCTGAACGACGTCTGTCGGGACAGCTAGTTAGATATAAACTAAGAACGACGCCGCTGAACGAGCGCTTACTGCGACCAGAGACGCCGCGGCGGCGCGCGCGCAGCTAGACGACGCTGAGGAGGAAGCTGCGGAGGTTAGACATTATCTACTTCTTCCTCATAAAGGAGAAAGTCCTGTTAGCTTATATATGTCACCGGAAAATAACAAAAACCGTAAATTTATAAATTTCCTAGGAAATTTATCAACTTTCGTAAGATTATAAACGGGAGATAAAATGTATTATTTTACGGCTACATTTCCGGAAATTTATAAATTTGCGACGACTCGTTGTAAATTTATAAACTAACGAATATCTATTCGTAAAATTCTAAACGGTTCGACTAATCACAGAAGAGCTTTTAATTTTACGCTTTTATAAATTACGGAAAATAACACACTGCTCTCTGATTGGTCGATGTTGACAGTAGCAATGCTTGTGTTCATAGAATATGATACAATCAGACTTGCCAAACTGTACAGTTATCAGTTTTGATTACCTAACTGACTGGAATTTTACTTAAAAACTGGGTAGGTTTAACGGGTTACATAAACATACTTAACATAAACGGCCTATATACGTCCCACTGCTGGACACAGGCCTCACCTCAACTATGAGGTGGAACGAGCCATACTCCAACAAGCGGGCTCAGTGCGGATTGTTGGCGGGATGTGAGGTTAGTGAGCAACCTTAATGTCAGATGTTATCAAGCCGCCCTAAGGCCTCTGACTTAGCTTAACGACTGACATCTAACGACGTCAACCGGGACACAACACACACACATCACTAAATTTCGGTCGGGTGGTCACCCATCCCATTTCCGACCCGGCGTGTGTTGCTTTACAACAGCAATCGTCGCCGATCACTGTCACAACTGCGCCACGGGCACCTCTTGGGTTAACGGGTTAATTTTTACAATATGACAGGCTGATAACCCCTACTTCATCAAAATAAAACAGCAGAAATCGTGTTTTACGATATCAAAAAGTTTATGAAAAAATTACTCAAATACCCTTATAAAATATAACATACAAAAAATAGCATACCCTCACGATCATATCCCGAATGGGGTAGTCAGAGGCACACTGAGTACCCGTCACGGTGAACGAACGGAACATTCAGACGCCCACATTCACCGAGGGAATTTGAACCCATCGTGGTAAGGGGCGAGCATACCGCCGTTATCTAGGTTGCTTAGGTTTTTTATCGGTGTTTCTCATCGCCGGAGGGTTAGCCGCCAATTATACAATGAACACGAAGACGAATTGTTCTTACAAAATTTAAAACATTAAAACCGGCCTTCTGCCAAAATGAAATGGCGGAGGAGAGGAAGGATGAAGGAACACGTGACTTATTCGACCAATCAGAGCGCACATGGCGTTTGGTTACTGCCCACTTATTATTTTACGGATGCGTTCCGGAAGTTTATAAATTTCCGGAAATCAGGGCGTAAAATAATACAATTTGTCTCTCGTTTAGAATCCTACGAAAGTTTATAAATTTCCTAGGAAATTTATAAATTTACGGTTCTTGTTATTTTCCGGTGACATATATAACTCAACAACGGCTTTCATTCGATTCGAACGGATTCGGGGCGGTAGCTTAGAAGTAGGAGACGGATATGGGTTACTTTTTATCCCGATCGACGGCGTTATTCCTAGGTTTGTCCCTGTCATAAGACGGGATCCAAAAATAGGCTGGTGGTCACATTTGGCCATTGTCAGAACGACGTCTTTAGGGACAGCTAGTTAGTTATAAACTAAGAACGACGCCGCCGAGCGAGCGCTCACTGCGACTAGAGACGCCGCGGCGGCGCGCGCGCAGCTTGACGATGCTGAAGAGGAAGCTGCGGAGGTTAGTCACTATCTTCTTCCTTATAAAGGAGAAAGTCCTGTTAGCTACACTATTTATAACTCAAGAACGGGTGAACCGATTTGCTTGAAAATACTCTAGGTGGGGCGGTAGCTTAGGAGATGGGCAGGGGTAACTTTTTATCTCGCTTGACTAACTAGCTGTCCCGATCGACGGCGTTATTCTTAGGTTTGTCCCTGTCATAAGACGGGATCCACAAATATGCTGGTGTTCAGATATTGTTGTTATTGAACTGTCACAGTCCAAGTGGACTACTTTGCCTAAACGACGTCTGTCGGGACAGCTAGTTAGATATAAACTAAGAACGACGCCGCCGAGCGAGCGCTTACGGCGACTAGAGACGCCGCGGCGGCGCGCGCGCAGCTTGACGATGCTGAAGAGGAAGCTGCTGAGGTTAGTAAACATTTATTTATTTATGGTACGGTTTACGGTACATCACTCTACCCATTTCCGATCAGTCCTCCTTGCTCTATTGCAAAGGAATGACATTTGTCAAGAGTGAGAGAAAAAACGGAAATTTGGTAACCTGATGTACTGTTGACTGTACACCAACAGCAATGCATACAAAAACATACACAATAAAGTACACATGGGTCTTAGATCATACATGCTCGCCTATTACAGGTATACACAACATTGACCAAGAAATGCCGCTGTTGATTTTGGACTAAGTCCTACTACAAATATTAAACAAAAATAAAAACTATATGAAACACAAATATGATTCAAGCGGACTTAGCACTGATAGATTGGAAGTGATCAACCAATTTACCCTTGAATCTCTAAGAACGTGCTTATCGCTTGTTCTTATTCTCAACATCTGTCTTGAACATGAATAACAACATCGTTTTTCCATTCCAGCTGCTAAAGAAATACCGCTCAAGCGCAAACGCGCTCTGCGCAGCGCAAGCTGAAGCGCGCGAAGCGAGCGCTCGAGCGGAAGCGACGGCGGAGGAGGCGCGGCAGTGCCGGGACAAGCTGGCCGAGCTGGCCGCGCGGCTCTCGGCCGCTGAGGCCGGACATACCATGGGGCAACATGAGGCTGAGAGACGGCTGGAGATGAGGAATAAGGTAAAATACCGCTCAAGCGCCAACGCGCTATGTACAGCGCAAGCTGAAGCGCGCGAAGCGAGCGCTCGAGCGGAGGCTACGGCGGAGGAGGCGCGGCAGTGCCGGGACAAGCTGGCCGAGCTGGCCGCGCGGCTCTCGGCCGCTGAGGCCGGACATACCATGGGGCAACATGAGGCTGAGAGACGGCTCGAGATGAGGAACAAGGTGAGATATCGCTCAAGCTGAAGCGCGCGAAGCGAGCGCTCGAGCGGAGGCGACGGCGGAGGAGGCGCGGCAGTGCCGGGACAAGCTGGCCGAGCTGGCCGCGCGGCTCTCGGCCGCTGAGGCCGGACATACCATGGGGCAACATGAGGCTGAGAGACGGCTCGAGATGAGGAACAAGGTGAGATATCGCTCAAGCTGAAGCGCGCGAAGCGAGCGGTCGAGCGGAAGCGACGGCGGAGGAGGCGCGGCAGTGCCGGGACAAGCTGGCCGAGCTGGCCGCGCGGCTCTCGGCCGCTGAGGCCGGACATACCATGGGGCAACATGAGGCTGAGAGACGGCTGGAGATGAGGAATAAGGTGAGATATCGCTCAAGCTGAAGCGCGCGAAGCGAGCGCTCGAGCGGAAGCGACGGCGGAGGAGGCGCGGCAGTGCCGGGACAAGCTGGCCGAGCTGGCCGCGCGGCTCTCGGCCGCTGAGGCCGGGCATACCATGGGGCAACATGAGGCTGAGAGACGGCTGAAGGAATAAGGTGAGACACAGAATGAGGACAATTTTCAGCCTTATTAATTGGCTGGCCTGGCACGGGATCGAAATTTTTGGAAAGGATTGGGAGAGACCTTTGCCCAGCAGTGGGATGATGTAGGTTAGAAAAATAACACTGTACAGGCTTGCTATAGCTTACAATAACATTGCCACACACAGCGCCGTTTAGCCCCAAACTAAACAAAGCTGTTCTATGAGATAATAGATGACGGAGAAAAAAAAAACACTGAATACTAGATAATCCTGAATGTAGCCCTTAGAGCATTAAGAACTGGAGATGCCTTACGTGCCTTACCCCTCTGCATGAAAGTTACTATTAAAAATCCAAACGTTGAACAAAACTACTTGAAACTTGAAAATTTTGACATAACGAGTCATACGTCGATGAGTGAAGAGCTCTTCAAAAATGCCGTTTTGTGCTGTAGATAATTGTAAAAACACTTGGAGAAACTCAAATTGGAAGAAGGATAATATTATGTTTCATCCGTATGTATTTTTTTGGCTCAATTTCATGATTCTTTTGAAAAAATCCCTATTATTTTAAACACCTGAATCATTGTTTGGAATGACATTAGAGTTTTTTCGTAATCACACTAGTGTTGGGGTTAATGTCAAGAAACATCGATTGGCAAGTTCCGATTGCACTCGAATAAAATATTTCAATAGTTCCAATAACGTAAGAATAATGTTAATCGGATGAAATGCTTTTTTATCAGTTGATTATGAGAAGTGTTTCAAATAATCACTAAAAAATAACTGTGGGTGAGGTAGGTAACACTGTTTGAAATAAAACTTGTTATTTGTTCAGCTATAAGCTTCATTATTATTCTTACAATACGAAAACATGCATTTAAAATGAATGTTTCCAATCACATAATATCAAGTTTACTAACTTAGGCAGTCTGTCAAGCCCTAGAAACATACATACAGCTCGTTTCAGTTAGGGCTGATTATTCAACAGTTAGATCCGAGTTATCGGACGAACAAATAACAACTCGGCAGATTTCAAAATATTGAATTACTAGCAGCCGCCCGCGACTTCGTCCGCGTGGACTAACGTTATCGTAATTTTAGTAAGGATGCCTATTTTTTTTGAAAATGGAATATAGCCTATGTCACTCAGGAATGATGTAGCTTTCCAACAGTGAAAGAATTTTTCAAATCTGCCAAGTAGTTTCGGAGCCTATTCAATTCATACAAACAAACAAACAAACAAACAAAAAATCAAACCTTTCCTCTTTATAATATTTGTATAGACGAAATCTAAATGTGGACCGTCCACTTCAGACTATGCATTAGTCATAGGTAGATTTTAAAAGCTGCGGCGTTATTATTGGTTAAAAATTATAGGTAAATTTATCAGACCAAAGTTTTTAATCCTCAAAATCGATGCTTAGTCCAAATATTTACTCTGGTGATTTATTTAATGATTGCTTACTGCTATATTGCTTTAAATGGTTAGAAGAATCTACACGTTTCAATAAGATCGTAATTAAGTAAGTAAATATTCAAGAAGGTAAAAAGCCTGATTTTACCTGTTTATGTGAAAGTGCGTAATTTCCAAAACACAAAATAATTCACAATTTCTAATCGAAACATTTGTTCAATTTATTTTTGTACATCCAATAGCTGTGATATGACCAGCACTAGCCAAGTTGACTTATGGTACCGTGTAAAGACATAACTAATGTCAAAAGTTGTGGTTGTGTGAATCATTTCATTGACATGTGTGTGTAAAATATCCCTGTGTTGCTTATTTAGGTTTGTGTGCGATTGTGCCAACAAGCCTCTTCTTTTATAGTAGAGGTAAGTTTCTTTGTGTGAGTGTTCCCCCTGCCCCCGCAAAAAGGGACAGACTTTTTCAGGCATTGACGGGCGGCCCAATCGCGAGTCTATTTATACATATATTGTCTAAAATGTGCCTATTAGAATGAAAATTAACGGCTGAATTTGTTACTGACCGCAAAACTTGAGAACGACTGAAAAACCGTTTTTACTAATTGGGTTTGGGAACTCGTCTCGTAAATCCCTATTTTAATTTTCCACATTCAATAATTCAATTCCACGTCCGATTGTCATCACTTAGTAAAGCCCTAAGCCGAAACCCGGCCTAGCGAAAACCTTTAGGCATGCCACTTAAGTATGAGGGGTTGAGACCCCATTGTTCGGTAAAGCTGTGTTACCAAAAATTTTACTGATTTTTTTTGGCCAAAATTTGGTTAGCCAACTTTTTGTAACGCACGATAATATCGCGTTTGTATCGCTACTGAATCTGAGCGTCCCGTGGCTGTTTTATGACTATTCAAATTCAATTCAAATTCAACATTTCTTTATTCAAGTAGACCGATAAACAATAGGTACTTTTGAATCGTCAAGAATCTTAATTTTAACCACTTAATAAACATATACACAATAATACAATCATCATCATCATATCAGCCGAGCGACGCCCACTGCTAGGCATAGGCCTCCCCCAATGATCTCCACAACAATCGGTCCTGCGCTGTCCGCATCCAGCGGCTTCCCGCGACCTAGACAAGATCGTCGATCCACCTTGTGGAGTACCTGCCCACGGAACGTCGTCCCGTACGCGGTCTCCATTCGAGAACCTTTTCGCCCCAACGGCCATCGGTTCTCCGCGCTATATGCCCCGCCCACTGCCACTTCAGCGATGCAATCCTTCGAGCGATGTCGGTTGTCTTACTTCTTCTGCGGATCTCATCATTTCTGATTCGATCAAGCAGGGAAATACCAAGCATCGCTCTCTCCATTGCTCGGTGGGTGATTTTGAGCCTTCTTATGAGACCCACAGTAAACGACCACGTCTCACTCCCATATGTCATTACTGGCAACACACACTGGCCAAAGACTTTCGTCTTGAGACACTGAGGTATTTCGGACGCGAATATAAATGCCGGAGCTTCCCGAACGCTGCCCATCCGAGCTGGATTCGACGAGAGATCTCTTTCTCGAAGTTGGACTTACCTAACACCACTATGTTTACCTGCGACTGCCTGTCGCAGGTAAACATAGTGGTCAACAACTTCGAGTGTAATGTTCCTAACGTTAACTGGAGCGGGTGCAACATGGGCATTGAACATGATTTTCGTCTTGTCCATGTTCATCCTAAGACCCAATCTTTGGGAAGCATTACCGAGATCATTATGTTCAGATCCTCCAAGGTCTCAGCCATGAGAACTACATCATCGGCGAATCGTAGGTGTGTTAGGTACTCGCCATTGATGTTGATGCCGCATCCTTTCCAGTCCAGAAGCTTGAAAATATCCTCCAACGCAGCTGTGAACAATTTCGGAGAATTAACGTCTCCTTGTCTCACGCCTCGCTGTAGTTGGATCGGATTAGAGTTCTGGTTCTGGTTCTGTAATCGGACCGACATGGTGGCGTTTTGGTGTAGGTACCTGAGCACCTCGATGTACCTGTAGTCCTCTGTGGCACCTTTGGAGAGACTGCAACACTGCCCAGGGGGGCTAAAACAGCAACATTTTAGCATTTCATATTATGAATCATCTAACTGACGTTTCATCTAGACCGCGGTCCGTTTCGAGTCAAAAGTGAGGAACAGCGCGCTCACACGCATCCCGAATTGATAAATTGTATGAACGTGAGCGACGTCAGCGCGCTATTACTCACTTTTGACTCGAAACGGACCGCGGCCTAGATGAAACGTCAGTTAGATGTTTCATAATATGAAATGCTAAAATGTTACCGTTTTAGCCCCCCAGGTCTCAATCGAATCAAAGGCCTTCTCATAGTCCACGAACGCTAGGCAAAGTTGCAAGTTATACTCTTCGGTCTTCTGTATAACTTGCCGCAGTTGAATGTGGTCTATGGTACTATAGCCTCCAGCCTTTTCGGAACCTGGCTTGTTCGGGAGGTTGGAAGTCGTCGAACCTGCGAGCGAGACGATTCGTAATGAGTCTCGAAAACAACTTATAGAAATGGCTCAGAAGCGATATGGCTCTGTAGTTCTTCAATAGAGTTTTGTCACCCTTCTTGAAAAACAGTATCACATCGCTCCTGCCCCATGCCTTTGGCGTTCTGCCCTCGAGGATGACAGAACTGAAGAGCGTCTGGAGGACCTTGAGTATCGGCCGACCGCCCGCTCTCAGAAGCTCTGTTGTGATTCCGTCATCACCCGCCGCCTTGTTGTTTTTTAAGCTGCTTGAGAGCCATCCTAATCTCGTACAGGCTGACGTCTGGGATATCTTCGGTATAGTGTCGGGTAAGCTTGGCTCTAGGGTCTTTAGCCTTGCTTTCAACCGGTGTTTGAGTGGAATACAGCTGTCCATAGAAACTCTCAATCTCCCTGAGGATTTCAGGTGTTGACGTAATGCTACCTGCCTCAGTTTTCAGCTTCGTCAGTTGGCTTTGCCCAATAGACTGATCTCTGGCGAACACTTTGTTGTTGACAAGGGACTTGTGGACGATGAACCACACCACCTACTGACTGTTAATCGCCCTCCCGGTGGTTACCGGATTGCAGGGTTATCGAGTCCTTCCCCTCTCTTCGGACTTCAGATAACCCAATGATATCCCAATAATACAATATATAAACAATACTTAAAATACATGTGCATAATGTGACTCTACCACCGGCGTCGGAAGGTTGTTTCTACTGAGAAGACCCGGCAAGAAACTCAATAGTTACTCTCTTTAAATCGTCCAATGTTTTACAGTACAAAGTGAATGTTTGAATAAACCAACCAAGTATCGATGCAGATGCGCGACAGTATCGCTAACGCATTGCTACATCCGGGGGCGGGGAGTGGCCTTAGTAAATTTTAGAAAACTGACAAAAACGGCCTATATACGTCCCACTGCTGGGCACAAACCTCACCTAAATTATGAGGTGGAACGCCTTGGCCTCGCCGCGCCACGTTGGCCATACACCAACACGCTGGCTCAGTGCGTATTGTTGGATCTGGACTGTATAAAACTTATTTGTGTCAAAACCGTTTCTATTCGTACAGACGCCAGAATCAAGCCTAGAGCTGGTGTCTCATTTCCTTTTTTACTGTGTTAAAACTGTTCTGTATTCCCCTAGGAGAGACACAAGCCTAGAGCTGGTGTCTCATTTCCTTTTTTACTGTGTTAAAACTGTTCTGTATTCCCCTAGGAGAGACACAAGCCTAGAGCTGGTGTCTCATTTCCTTTATTATCGTGTTAAGACAACTCTGTATCCCACAGGAGTTAGAATTAAGCCTAGAGCTGGTGTCTCATTTGCTTTTATTATTGTGATAAAATAATTCTGTATCCCACAGGAGCTTGAATCAAGCCTAGAGCTGGTATTTTATTTCCTTTATTATGTGTTAACACTGTTCTGTATTATTTCAGGAGCTAGAATCAAGTCTAGAGCTAGAAGCGACGGCGCGCAGCCGCGTGGAAGGGCAGTTGTCGCGGCTGCGCGAGGCGCACGAGGCGCTCGCGGCCGAGCTCGGCGCCGCGCGCGCACGCGACCTGCATGCCAACGACGAGCTCAGGAAGCTTAACCGGCAGATGAGGTGATGTAGGCTTTATGTATAGGTGTAAGGTCCGATTTTCAAATTTTCAGTAGCAGCGCTGTGTTGCAACCCAACAACCAACGAGATATTATGGCTACTGAACCCAGTGGGCGTTCTTTCTTACAGATTGTCCTTCTTTAGTAGGAATGAAATCGGACTGTAGTCCGATTTCTTGTTTTACCATTCGCAACGCTCTTTTATCGTCTTTTCAAATTGCAAGGTGCCATGCTAACAATGATAATAGACCGCTGTGACAACTCTTTAGAATGAAACGCCCGACTCGGCTCCTAGCTACTGAGGCTGGAGCTGAACACTACTTATAAAGAAAGCTAAGATGAAACGACTTTTGATTATTCTATAGTTTATTTTGAAAAATTGGGCAGCAGCCTGCCAAGTGAGACAGAATAGCTGTGTAAGGTACGATTCTTAGTGGCAGCGCTGCGTCTCTGGTTGTTAGGTCCAATTCAGTTGGAATCAAGCCTAGAGCTTCTAGCTCTAGGCTTGATCCTTCGGTCTCTAAGGAGCAAGCCTAGAGCTAGAAGTGACAACCTTCGGCCTCTAAGGAGCTACCCTAGAGCTAGAGCCTCGGGCGCGCAGCCGCGTGGAGGGCAGCTGTCGCGGCTGCGCGAGGCGCACGAGGCGCTCGCGGCCGAGCTCGGCGCCGCGCGCGCACGCGACACCCACGCCAACGACGAGCTGAGGAAACTCAACCGGCAGATGAGGTGATATAGGCTTTAAATGTGCTGGTGTAAGGTTCAATTTCCAGTGGCAGCGCTGCACCGCAAACTAATAACCAACGAGATACTATGGCAACTGACCCCAGTGACCGTACTTTCTTACAGATTTTCTTTCTTTAAATTACAATCCAATGTAATGAAATCGGACTGTTGTCCGATTTCTTGTTTTACCATTCGCAACGCTCTTTTATCGTCTGTTAAAATTGAAAAGTGTTATGCTAACAATGATAACTGACCACTGCCTGTGACAACTCTTTAGAATGAAACGCCAATGATAAGGAAGCGTCACAGGCAGGTCAAATAGCTACCTTGGCCTCTAGTGACCGAGCCTGGAGCTGAACACTTTCAAAGTAAACTATGATAAGTCAGCCTGTATAGGTGTGTTAGGTCCGATTATTAGTGGCAGCGCTGCGTCACTGGTCGATAGGTTCAGCTCAGCTGGAATCAAGCCTAGAGCTAGAAGTGACGTCCTTCGGCCTCTAAGAAGCAATTCTTAGCTACGAGTGACGTCACTTGGCCTCTAAGGAGCAACCCTAGAGCTAGAGGCTCGGGCGCGCAGCCGCGTGGAGGGCCAGCTGTCGCGGCTGCGCGAGGCGCACGAGGCGCTGGCGGCCGAGCTCGGCGCCGCGCGCGCACGCGACCTGCTCGCCAACGACGAGCTGAGGAAACTCAACCGGCAGATGAGGTGATGTAGACCTTAAAGAAACTGGTGTAAGGGTTGATTTTCAGTAGCAGCGCTGCGCTGCAACCCAACTAGCAACGAGATACTAGGGCTACTGAAGCAGTATGTGTGCGTACTTTCTTACAGATTGTTCTTCTTCAGTAGGCCAGCCAATTGCAATCCAATGTAATGAAATCGGACTGTAGTCCGATTTTTTGTTTTACCATTCGCAACGCTCTTTTATCGTCTGTTCAAATTGCAAGGTGCTACGGTAACAATGTTATTAGAGCGCTGTGACAACTCTTTAGAATGAAACGCCAGTGATAAGGAAGCGTAACAGGCAGGTCAAATAGCTACTCCTCTTGGCCTCTAGTGACCGAGCCTGGAGCTGAACATTTTCAAAGTAAACTGTGATAAGTCAGCCGGTATAGGTGTGTAGGCCCGATTTTTAGTGACAGCGCTGCGTCACTGGTCGATAGGTTCAGTTCAGCTGGAAACAAGCCTAGAGCTTAGCTGTGTAAGGTCCAATTTTCAGTAGCACCGCTGCCTTAGATAGTTAGGTTCAGTTCAGTTAGAATGAACCCTAGAGCTAGAGGCTCGGGCGCGCAGCCGCGTGGAGGGGCAGCTGTCGCGGCTGCGCGAGGCGCACGAGGCGCTCGCGGCCGAGCTCGGCGCCGCGCGCGCACGCGACCTGCATGCCAACGATGAGCTCAGGAAGCTCAACCGGCAGATGAGGTGATGTACGCTTTATATATACAGGTGTAAGGTCCAATTTTAGATAGCAGCGCTGCATCGCAACCTAACAACCAACGACATACTACTATTAGTGAAACAGTGGGCGTACTTTCTTACAGATTATCCTTCTAAAAACTTAGTTTAGTAATAACGTAATTTAGTTTAACCTAGTTTGGCATAGAACGACTCTGCGGTCCGATTTCTTATTCTAGCATTCGCAACGCATTCAGAATGAAACGCCAATAATAAGGAAGCGTAACAGGCAGGTCAAATAGCTACTCATCTTGGCCTCCAGTGACCGAACCTGGACCTGAACACTTTCAAAGTAAACTATGATAAGTCAGCCGGTATAGGTGTGTAGGTCTGATTTTTAGTGGCGGCGCTGCGTCACTGGTTGATACTTTCAGTTCAGCTAGAATCAAGCCTAGAGCTTGGAGTGACGTCCTTCGGCCTCTAGGAGCAAGTTTAGAGCTAGAGGCGACGGCGCGCAGCCGCGTGGAGACGCAGCTGTCGCGACGAGCTGAGGAAGCTTAACCGGCAGATGAGGTGATATAGACTTTAAAGATACAGGTGTAAGGTTCAATTTTCAGTGCAGCGCTGCTGTTTGACAACCAACGACGAGCTGAGGAAGTTCTACCGGCAGATGAGGTAAACTAGGGTTACTAGGTAAACTACACACATCAAAAGTGTCTAGGGATATCTCAAGCATTTTCATACAAAGTATAGCTATTTGGGAGGCTGTAAAAATTATTGTAATGCTACCAACGTAGAAATTTTTAGAACACAGAAACTGCTATATCTGCCCTTTCAGATTGTATAAAAAAAATTATTGTAGTAGCATTATTGTACAATCGTAAGAACGTTAAAAAAAGACAGATTTTTCTTTTAAAAGGTGTCAAAATTTTAGCAAAATCAAACGTTTTTTTTTTGTAATATTCTTAACCTTTATCTTATGCCACTGTCCTCGCGTTATTCTGAGATAATGCTCAACTTGTAAACCAACTTAACTTTATGAAATATTTGAAAAATGATATCCCTATGATATCCCTAGACACTTTTGATGTGTGTAGGTTTGATTTTCAATGGCAGCGCTGCGTCGTTGATTGTTTACAACGACGGGCTCCAGAAGCTTAACCGGCAGTTAAGGTAATCTAGTCTTTAAAAATATAGATGTACGGTCAAATTTATAGTGGTAGTGCTGCGGTTCAACAACCATCGACAAACTACTACTGCTGAAAACAGTTGGCGTACTTTCTTACATATTGTACTTTTAAAAATTTCATTGCATAGAGTAGCAAAGAACCACCAACAAGATTGAAAGTGCCATTTGACAGCCAACAATGTTAACAGTGCGTTGTAACAATGTTAACAATGCGCTGTAACATTGTTGGCTGTCGAAGAAGAAACACCACAGATGAAGTTTGTCAATGGATCAGACTTAAACATCTGATCACAGATATTACTATTCAATCAATTTCTTCCGTTTCTGTGAGCTGTTAAGCGACAGCCAAAACTCGCTGGAGACACTATTTACCACTCTTCAGGTAAATAGTATTTCCAGTGAAGCAATATTCAACAAATCAAATAAATAAACGTCACGTATTTACTATAATGCTTCAATGTATTTTCTTACAGAGAGCTAAAAGAAGAGAACTCAACTCTAAACGGCAAGCTAAGCGAGGCGGCGCGGGCTAAGGCCGCGGCCGAGAGCGCGGCGGCGGCGGCGGCGACTGAAGCGGCGGCGGCAAGGGACGAGGCGCGCCTCGCCGCCAGGAGGGCCACGGCCTTACAAGAGGCCATCGCTGGGGATCTGTCTAGCCCCGGGGATTCGAGGGACACTGACAGGTGAGGCGAATTAGAAATTAAGGGAACGTTTCAAAATGCGTAAAAATAACTATAGTCCTAACTGAAATACTCTTTGATAGCTGCCAGTGTCATTGGAAATTGAACTTTATGAAATGCTTAAAGTGTCCAAGTGTTCGGGCAGGCTCAAAAATCAAGCGACAGCTCATACGAATGTATTTCTGTGAGATTTAAGTACAATTTCCTATGACACTGGTACAGTTATTTAAGTAGTTGGTCCCAGTTGACTTCGTTACATGGCAGTTGTTAAGCCTAGTCGGAGGCCTTAGGGTGGCTTGAAATATCTGACATTAAGGTGTCTCACTAACCTTACTACACCCCTGCCACAATCCGCACTAAGCCCGCATGTGGTATGGCTTGCGCCACCTCATAGTTGACGTGAAGCCTATGCCCAGCAGTGGATCGCAAACAAGCAATATATAAGTTATTGTATTTTAGAAAAACTAAACCCAGTTGAATTTGTATCATATTAAATAAAGAACAAATTAATACTTTGAGCAATCCGGAAGATTTTCGGAAATCATAAAGAGCAACATGTATAATGTTTATCTGTTGAACAGTGATAACGACAGCTACAGCTCGGACGAGTCGATCGGCACGTTCCTGGCCAACCACAAGCTGAGTCCCTCCGCGCCCTCGAGGAACAGCCTGCACCTCGACTCACAGAAGTAAGTCATATATTTTTTGTGGTTACTGCAACTACTTCAAAATTCATAATTATACACTGCAATCAGTTGACTAAAGTTGTCCATTACCTAACATGTAAACTTGAAAACTTAATAAAATAAAATATAAATCTACACCTGCTATGCTATTCCGGTGGTCGCCGAGACTCACTTCGCTTGTGCGAGGTAACTTTAAAATTCCATTCCTTCGCGACGGTCGTCGTTTGAGAGAAAATAACTAAGCCAAAAAACATTTTTTGATTATTTACATACAAAATGAGAGAGAATACTAATTCAAAGTCAAGCGTATTGATGATTGAGGTAATCTCATTTCAACATCGATGCTCGCACGTGCGATGTGCACCGCCGGAATAGCACGGCTGTACATAATGCTGTAACTCGAACAACTAAGGCCAGAGAGTTGTAATAATGATTAAACATTAAAAGTATTTGAATTTTGCCACCAAAGTGACCCTGGTTGTTTAAACGTGTTGCCATTTATTGTAATATTTATTTAATACCAATTTTGGTTTATTTCCCACAGATCTCAAACACCGGAAGGGCGACAGAGCCGCTCCAGCGTGGGCTCCGGCACAAAGCCGGCGAGCCCGACCAAGGAATCGTTCGCATAACAGCCGCCCGCCGCCGCCGGGCTACTATCCGGCGCGCTCCCCATGCTTTGCGCCGTCTTCTGCTCGCGGCAGCGACACGACTCAGCGCACCTCGTCCTTGACTGAACACGAACTATTAAAAAATAAAACGTCATGACTGACAGTGATTTCGGCGGGAGTTTTTTTTTTTCAAGGCAATGGAACTGATCAAACTGCCTCAGTGACGCTATAAAGTGATTTTGTGAACGGAATACTACGAATGTTATTAGAAATTCATTATTACAAACAAATACAGCAATAATCAATAAACCACGTTATACCGATAGCTCCTAAATTTAGACTGCTCATTATACACATTTTTAAAATATGCAAAATTTTACATGTTTTATAGGGCTTTTTTCAACATTTTATACAAGATTGCTACACGTTTGGTATTAATAAGCGTTTAGACGTATGGCGCTAGTGTCGGCCAATAGTGTCCACAAGGATTTTTGTATGCATTCCAAAGTATTCTTCATGTTTATGAACTTTTGGCTCTTCGCGTATAAAAGCGTCCTTCCAAAGACGATTCATGGTCCATTCGGGATATATTATATGAAGTCCTACCCTCAATCGTAAGCAATGGAAGCTAAAGTTGAATATCCAATGATTAAAGAATTGAAAAGAATTGAATTGAACTGCAAATGAGAGGGATTCAGACAAAAGGTTTCAAATTCCTACAAATGAGCCTCATGAATGATCTATGGAAATACGTTCACTAGCACCATTCTATCTAGGCTTCGACTTAATTTATTTAGTATAGAAATATTAGAGAATTCATGTATGCACTTAGAGAGGGAACAAATGGGGCGGTTTTTTCGTTATAGAAGCATGAAAAATTAAAAGTGGAAAAGGTAATTCCAATTCCAGAAACCCGGAGTATCCGGAATAAGTAGATCCGTTAATTCCATACCGGAAGATGCTTCTTATTGCGGAAAAAACGCACTGAATGTTCTTAGACATTAGTTGTCGCTGCGCTCAGCCAGCCAGTCAGTATTCAGACGGCCTAGAGGCGGGTTAACTTACAAAATAATATAAGGCCCTTTGTTATTTAGTTAGCTAACTTTTGTAAATAACTAGATGGCATATACATTTTATTATTTAATTTGTAATATTTGTGTGATCAGACTGTTATTCTATGATTTATTTGTTACAAGTGAGTTGTTGCTTTATAGTAGACATTCAATACATATCTGTTAGGTAATAAACTTTTTTATTAGTGTCGAAATACCAATCTTACTTTCTGGTTTGTTTTGCTGTAACTTTGAATTAGCCAATCTGTATTCCTCTATTAAATAAAATATATTCCTGGTAATTGTAATTTAACATGATTATTCTTAAATCATTATATTTATTCCTATATTACTATCTGTGTCTGTAACCGCATATAAAATTGACTATCTTAATATTATGTGTATTGTACGATAATGTGATGAAATGTTACTGAATTCACTACTGGTTGTAAAATGAAATATTTAATAAAGTAACAGAAACATAATGACTCTTTTATTTTTAAGACCTGAGTTTAAGCGCATACCCAGTTTTGAAGGACGAAAAAGGATCGTAGGGGCCACAAACTAGGAGTTGCAGCGTTGGAAGACTTCCCATTCAGTGTATTGATGACCTGGGCGCAGTTTCTGGAAAGCCATCGGATGCACTTAGCTTCCTGACCGTACAATTACAATAAAAAAGACGTAGATAGGTTATGTCAGTACTGACGCGAAGGCAAAAGTTGACCACGATGAACGACGTTGTTAAATTGACCGTGTTATGACGTGCGAACAAGACAGCACGATTATTTACTAGAGCGTAAACGAAACTGATGCATGTTGCGAAGTGTTGTCTCAGACTGTCAACGCAGGCAATGCTATGCTCAGGTGTACGAATCGTTCTGATTTCATGTGCCACTTTTGAGCACAAGTAACCTATCTATTTTTGTTAAAAAAACATTGGTCGGATGCAGACGGCCCAAAGCTGCTTGTTGTGGCGTTTTATGGGGAAGGCATATATCCAGTGTCTAGCAGTGGACTCTTAGGCCTACTGTCCTCGTAACGGCTCGTCATAAGGACGCTTTCGTCAATTGAAGATTGATTGCAGCTTGCATGCATAATACATACTGGATGTAGCTACGAAACTGTCCACGGAGTGGCAACGTTGCCTCTTGCGTTCGTCATGCGGCCTGCGTCCGGGGACACAGTTTTGTTTGTTTCTATGAAAGATGCACCCAAGCTACAAGCAATCTGCATAAAATCTTCAACTGATGAAAAAGTGCATTTGACATGAGGTAACGTGGACAAGGCCTCAGAGGCAAACAGAAAAGCAAAGGGCACCCCACTTTTTCTCACCCCGCATTCCGGCCTTTAAGGGTCTGAAAATGCATTTCCCCACTTCACTGTGTTAATTTGGTTTCCATACCAGAACTGTAAAATTTAAGATGGATAATAAGTATTAAAGACCATAACTATTACCTTTATTTTGTGAATCAGGCGTCTATTAGGCTGAGTGGTCCATGCCTTATAATGATAGGAATCGTTGATAACTTATTGTTAGGTAAAAGGTCGCTACGCTACACTTTGCGCGGCGGCCCAAATTGATTTGGACGCTGTCAGTGCTGTGAGCGCTAAAATCGTATTTTGGACCGCACCCATGGCTTTTCTGGCTATGTTGTAGGTGTTCAAAGCTATGATTTCCATGTTTGACACAAAAAAAGTAAGCACTACGTACGCCCCCGACTCGTGTCAAAAGTGAGTTGTAATCATTTTATTTCGCAAAATCAAATACGGCTTCCTTATTCCATAAATTTAATTTGCAGAACGTTACCGTTATCCAGCAGTAGAGTACTACTTTATTACACATTATCAAGATACTCATCTTCGTGAAAAAATCGCTGTCAGATTTTAACTTTCGGTCTATCGATTTTCCAGGAAGGTGTAGTGAATGAGTTGTTTTCTCTGATAAAATACAGCTTTTAGCCAAGTAGAATTCTTGTAGAGCCCACAAAATGACGGACTCAAAGTATTTCACCACCACAAAGAAGGGCGAGATTTTCGAACTGAAGTCGGAGTTGAACAGTGACAAGAAAGAGAAGAAAAAAGAGGCGGTGAAGAAGGTAGGATTTTAATACTTATAAATTTATCACTCAATCTTGCAATCAGGCCCTTTTCCAACAAAAGTGGTGGTCACAGCTCTTGCGTCTATTTACTCAGGTTGTTTGTATGTCTGATACATCATCTGTACCTTTACTGGCCTTAATTCACTAGCCAGCCTGGCTTTCTAGATCATGACTTTAAGGTACACATGCGTTAATAATGGTAGCTTAATCAGTGATAGCTAGAACAGCTTTTAAGTATTGCACTAACCAGGTCTCAGAATATGTGGATTATTCAAAGCAGGCCTTACTGAGGTAAGTAGTTAGATAATATTTAACTCTGAATCTATCTCAAATAATCATAAAAACCTATTGAACATTTTGAAGGTACTGTATTCTAATCAGTATACAATAAATCACATGAAAACCAACAATCTACAAGATTTCGGATGCACCCATGGGCAGGGACACACACAAATTACAATCACAACAACTAATGTACATTATGGTTTGCAATAATGAATTGAATTGACATTTCCTACCATTACACTATTGAGTTCACTAGGAGATAATGCTTGTAAGCATTATGCTTGCTAATAATGCTTCATCTTTGTGCAATATAAAGAATAAATAATTGTAATTGAAGAGGCAATAAGATTATTTTCTAGTTGGAGTTTGGTAAGCAAACTATTCAAAATGGTTTTCTGATACCTGTCACTTTTCCAGGTCATAGCTTCCATGACTGTTGGCAAGGATGTCTCTGCCCTGTTCCCTGACGTTGTGAACTGCATGCAAACAGACAACTTGGAATTAAAGAAACTAGTGTATCTGTACTTGATGAACTATGCTAAGTCTCAGCCGGATATGGCTATTATGGCCGTTAACACATTTGTCAAGGTATGTTTTGACTTTCATTGTATTTAGTAGAATCAGGTTAATTTAAGTGTGTAGGGTTGTATTGTGCTTATCATAAAATGAATTACTTTCAATAATAATTGATCATGTAATGTTGAAAGTATATAGAAAGAAAAAACTTTTAGCAGAGTATTTGACAACACAACTGTTAATGACTGATTGATATTTTGTTTACATTGAAATGTGCACTTTATACTTGCTGTAACCTACCTAAAAATTATCAAGTCATAGAACAAAACCTACCAAAATCTAGTTTGAATTAATCTCAGATATTTAATAACATAAAATAGACAAAACATATATTTTTATACTTTGTTGGAGAAGGTATGAATTTCAATGAAAAAATTGTTACAACAATTTTGCATGTACAAATAACATTGAACATTATTATTACTAAACTCAGTAGACTTTTGAGACGTAAGCATGGAGTTTTTAAGAACATAATGAAATAAGCTTTTTTATGGTTTTATAAGAATCTTAAATGAATAACTGAAGAGTAGTGTAGTCATTTGTGTGTGTGACTTGTCTTTTTTATCGTTTTAATGTCTACTGTACCATAATTTGATGACTGGAAGGATCTGCCCACATACCAGCTTGTTAAGGTAAATTAATGATCCAGATTCCAATCAGCTCATCCATTTGTAGATTTACACATTTGTCTGAATAAAGAATACCGAAAAACACTTTTTAGGTATAAAAGTTAAGCACTAGGTAAAAGAGTATGACTTGAAATATTTTCCCTGCATGTATTTAGGTATGCATGAAAAGAAACCACTGATGTTAAGATATCCTGATTATCATCACTAGCACAGTTAAGATGTGTAAATCTACACTAAACTATACATTGAATTACAAATATATTGAACATATACAATGAAATATTACAAGTGACATCCATGCCTCATTATATACAAAATAGAAGCACAAAGGCTATTACTTCTCATAATTATCTCTGCAGTAGAAACTCTCTAATCTTTTATGATGCAATTTAAAATAAAATTTCTTTAATTCAATTCAAATCTTTTAAATAAACTATGCTACTTCTCATAGTATTCTTCTTTTTTTATCCTACTCTCTTCTAAGTGATCCAAAATTATTTATCTAACTAGGTATCTCATATTTGTCCATAATAAAGTTGTAGTCTGAATAATCACAAAATAAATATCGGAATAGCGTGTTTCTACTATCTATTCTGACCAGAAAGTTATGAAACCCCATTCATGTTTAATTAAATCAAAGTCAGAAATTCTGTTGAATGAATCTCTTAACTAAATTATGTGCATCCTCTCCTTTTCACCTTAGCAAATCGAATGAAAGAGACTATCAAATTTAGTGATGGCTGATTGCAATCAGTGATTTGCCTGTAACACGGCGCCACAGCTATATTTACTACAGTGGTTTAAGTTTAATTCGGTTGTACATTTTTAAAAATCAGATGAAATTTTAGTTAAATAATTTGAAAATGGATTGTCTTGTCTCATTAAATTTACTAAGACATGAAGTGGAAAGAGATGTGTTAGCTTAGTTTAGAGACTAGTACAATAGAATTGCTATAAGTGTCATTAATTTTAGTCTTGAAAGTAAAGCTTTATTACAATAAAATAGACATGATCATTGTTTAGTTCTGCTCAAACGTGTGGGACTTGTTTAGAGCACGGTAGTGCCCTAACTTCCTAAGTTCCTGGTCCCTGCTTCTAGTGCAATCGCTTCAGTATGATTGATGTATTGCTTCTCTTTCTTTTTATACTCGATACCGAATGCAAACCACGTTGAACGCTCCAGGACTGCGAGGATTCGAACCCGTTGATACGGGCGCTGGCAGTCAGGACCATGGGTTGCATTCGTGTGGACAAGATCACGGAGTACCTGTGTGAACCGCTGCGAAAGTGTCTGAAGGATGAGGATCCGTACGTAAGGAAGACGGCAGCAGTTTGTGTTGCAAAGCTCTATGATATTTCATCCAGCATGGTGGAAGATCAGGTAAGTGATTTTAATTGCACGTATTTTTGCTTGCTCTATGTCCTTCTAAATTGATCCTGCAATCTGTCTTTCCTGAAATATATCCTAGATATAGTAAGGTCTCATGTCAAGTCATTGAGGTTATAATTATTCTGTAATTAAGTCAACCCACCAAATTATACAAGTAAAATTATATTATTATTTTTCAGCTAGTTAGTGGAAAAACAATCCTTATTTTAACAAAATCATTGACCCAGTGTGGGTTAGCCTAGCTTTGTGATACGAGGGTTCGCCAGTTGTTATTGTTATTATGTATGAAATTTAAGTGATGTGTGAATGACAAGTGATTGATGATGGTACTTTTCTATCGAGCTTTTTATGATGATGATGATAGCTAGTTTTCTTTCTGTATTCCTATTCACTCTATTTAACCTTGATCATTTGCAGTTGCGCCAAGTAAGTTCATCCATTTCATTATTTAAACAAAAACTTTAATTTTCAGGGTTTCTTAGACCAGTTGAAAGATTTGCTAAGTGATTCAAATCCAATGGTGGTAGCAAACGCAGTGGCTGCACTCTCGGAGATAAACGAAGCCAGTGTTTCTGGGCATCCACTTGTTGGTGAGTTGTATCCCTTCGTACATTAGTCCAAATGTTGTAGGTACTTTCCAATCCCTAAATTTTACGATTATTGTCCAACAACGCAGCGCCACTTCAAAGCTGGGTCGTTTTTTTTTAAACATGCAAATGTTTGTCGTCACACACAATATCATAAAAATCAAGCAACGCCCTAATATGTCCTCACTCTATGTGTCTTTGAATTTGCACACTGACATAAGAAGCTGAATAAGTTGGATGTGAATACTAAATTACCTTCTGATTGTATTTCTATTATATTTAGCATTTCAATGAAGTCTTTACTAAATATCTGAAACCCAGAAAAAGACATTTGGTCTTGGCTTCAGGAGGGAATCGAACCCGCGTCTTCCGCTAACCGGGCGGCTGCTATTACCATTGAGCTACCGAGACCATTAACAGACCGGCGAATCTTTCTAGTATACCGGGTGGGGCGTTCCGACCGACAATCCTTGAAATTTTGAAAAGCCCTACACATACACATACCTAAGGTATTTTTATTTTATTTTTAAGTTCGATAGTTTTCGAGTTATTGAATGACAAAGTTTTGCTTCAAAAGTATGAGTTGTCAACCTTAATCAACAGCTGTTTGGGACGTATTTAGGGAAAAAGATTTAAGAAGTCACTGACCTTTTTTCTTTTAATTATTGTAGGGAAATCCTCATGAAAAAGCCGGACTTAAGTCGCGGCAATAAGTCAACCATTAGACTAAGCAAAAAAATACAGTAGGTTTGCATAGTACTGCATTCTAGAATGATACTTAAGCACTCATTTGCCCTTGAGAAGATAATAATGTGATTGTATGAACTGAGGAATACAATAACGACCTCAGCTCCTCAACTTAAGTTCCTAATTAAGGCACTTTTTTTTTAAATACCTACGCTAATTAGTTCAGCTTTTGAAACAAGAATTCAAGTTCCATAATTGTTCGTGCTATAACAAAATAATAAAATTAACTAACTTAAATTCAACTTTACATTAAACATAATAAAAGCAATTTACACTATCCACCTTAAGTTTTAAGCCGGCCCTGTCTCCGGCAAACCGACGCGCACACGCCGAAAGGCGATAACAAAGAGACCGCGCCGCTTTGCCTACGTGCCGCCTTCCTTTGCCTAGTGCCGCCGGCACCGAGCTAGTGTTGTTCTCCTCAGCCGCTTAGCTAAGTGTCGACAGTCGACTTGTCGATACCAACTGATTTATCATAATATCATTTCATTGCAATCCTAAAATCCTATAATGTTCCAACAAGATTTGATTGATTGAAAGGAATAGGGACAACTTTCCTTTACGGTGTACCTACAGTGAATCACAAAAAGAACTTAAAACTACCACTAGAAACAAAAGCACTAATTGAACTCGCAAGCTGAATGCAAAACATTGTTTAATACACATTTCTATCTTTTCTGACAAGCTTTTAGCCATTGTACTTAAAGTCCATAAAGAAAACGTGTCTTCAAGGCCTGCCGGTAACTTGTTTGGTTTGTTCGCGGTTATAGGTTTTTTTAGATCAAACACGATTTAACAAAATAATCGATAACTTTGTTAAAGCGTTTTATCGTGTTAATAATCGAAAACTTAACTTAACACTATGAACTTAAGGGCTTTGTGTTTATTAAAAGAACACAATTTATCGACGTTGGAAACCTTGACGTCTCTACTCGCCTACTTTGCTTCTCCCTACCGGACCGCGCTCTGCCCTATTTTTTTAGTCGCTTCGCAGATTTCAGCTAGTGCGTGTGTATCGGGTGTCGTAAAAGCGCGAGTGGTTGAGTGGAGTTTTTTACAAATAATAAGTAGTGCGAGTGTTTGTGTAAGTGAGTGGCAGTTTTCAAAATGTCTTTACAAGCGCAAGACTATTTGGAATTCGCTTGGTGGGAGCGTAAATGCTGTCACGTGTGCACAGGCATACTCGATTACGTCTTCGGCTGTGCCTACTTAGAGGAGGTGGGCACATCGAGCATCGTATTTAAGGCGGTGGGTACCCCAAATGACTTTTGGAATTTGACCTTGAATTTTGAAAAGTTGCACTCCTGTGCGCGATAGATGGCTCGCTGTGTCGCTACGATGATGGCTAGAAAGTATGACATACAAGTTTTGTGTGTATCACAGAGTAGTACAAGGTTCAGAGATACTATTTCTTGGAAAACTAAAGAAACTAAAATACGACTTAAGATGTTATGGAACAGCTTAGCTAAGTACATAAATGTATTTTATACCGAAATTCGATTAAAAGCTCTTAACAGCCGAGTTAGTCCCATTGTATCACAATTGTAAAGAATTCTAATTACATCATCTTTTCCGGTCCTAATGTGAATGTGCCGGCCAAAAGACAGTAAGGCTATATTCGGATAGAGCTTTACCGTCTGAGCATTTGTGAATGTTGCAATTATTTATACAGGGTGAACTGTCCAGCTGAGCATTGTACGCTCGAAGGAGACAGATTTTGACGAAAATCCATTCGGTGAACTTTTACTTAGCCAGGCATCGAACCTGTTGCTTCTGAAGAAAACAACAGCTTAGCCCCTGTACTATCGCTCAGTCGGCTTAAGTTAATAACGCGGATCAAATTGTTGAAAGATCGATTATTCATTAGACTGCGAAAGAAGCAGGGGTGTCATTCTCAATGCACACTGCACTGAAGCGTGCTTCATTTCATTAGAATTTTGGCCTTCTGTAAAACTTAATAACTTTGTCACTGTGATCGTTAGAGTGATAAGAACTAAGCCGAATAGGGTTCTTAATGATTTTCGTACAAATGTGGGAGAATATTTACCAATTCAAGGTGATGATTGAAGTGAGCGTGCTGCATCTTGATGTGAAATGATGTCAGTGAGAATCGTCGACAGGTCAAGTAAATGATTTCAATAGTATACGGGGCAAATTTTCCAAGTGGGTCTGGTAGGCAAAATACTGGTTCTATATAATTTCAGGCCGATTTAATTTTCATTTCCCAACCAGCGTTTTTCAGAATTTGACTACGCCGAATGATCATTTTGAAAACTCAACATATAATTTATTTGTTTTTTATTTAGCGTGTGGTTATCCGGTTATTTATTATCTACCGAATGTTGAATTATGTAGGGTTTCGTTCTAATAACTATTTAATGTTATGTAGATATAACTTACTTTTTAATTCAGTTGCCCACACAATGGTAATTTAGATGTTAATATTATGATGGTGTACATGAAATAGAAGCCAGAAACAATAGTCCGAAATAAAACTTTTTCAATACATTACGGTAAGAAAAAAAAACATGTTCTCGGCGCGGGAGTGGTATCGGGGTTTGCACTACTAACCTTTCCTACCCCTAAACTCTTAATCGCCCCAAAATCGTGGGAAAATTATCTAAACTCCTACCCTAAATCCGTCATTTTCAAGAGTGTCCCACCTAAATCTGTCACTTTTAGAACATTCCCACCTAAATCCATTAATTTTAGAGCGTCCCACCTCTAATCGTCACTTTCCAGGACGTCCTACCTGAATCCGTCACTCTTGAACACATCCCACCTAAATCCGTCACTTTCAAGAGCGTTCCACCAAAATCCGCAATTTTTTAATACATCTCACCAAAAACAAATGGACGACCTGCAATTTGGAAGGAATTTGGATTGATTTCCTAAACCCTTAAACCCCCTATCGTTTAAGGGTTTTGGGGAGAAGGGTGAAGTGGAGCAACCCTCGGATAAAACTCCCGCGCCGAGGAAATGTTTTTTTTCCAAACCTCGATGTGTATGAAAAAAGTTTTTTTTTGACTATTTATAATTTTTCATCTGGTTCATGTACTCGTCGCTTCGCTCTACGCACCTATTATTTCCCGTGACTACCTAACAACTTAAAAAAAAAACATTAGTCCCACTATCGCCCTTCCCCCCAAACCTCCAAAACCCCCTCAAATTATGGGCAAATAATCTAAATGTGAGCCGCATAATAACAATGTAGTACAATTAGAAAACAGTTAATCTGACCAAACGTTATTCGTCTAATCTAATAGCTGTGTAGCCAAGTGAATGGATTGACCATAGAATTTCATAGGTTTGACAAATTATAACCATCCGAAACGTCCATTGAAATTTTAATAATCGTCATACCTATTAATAGTTCTCAAATGAAATGTAGGTACCGTGATGTGTACCTATGTCTTGGATTCATATCTAAAAGTGTATTATGAGTAATGTGCATCGGTTAAGTCAATAAACAATCTTTTCGGAAATACGGTTTAAAAAAACATTCACAGGAAGAATGATTGTGTTTATTTATTCATACAACATAATCAAAGACAACAACATTTTTAATGTACCATCTTTATCTTTTTGGCATAGTTGACGAAAAGCAAAGTTTTTTTCCTTTTTTGCTAAATGGCTTCCATGATGTAAACCGGGTCTGCAACAAGCCTTCCCCTAGGTGTTCTGGGGTCGATCAATTTAGGCAACAAGCAATCTACTTAAATAAAAATCTTTTGGTTTCTTTTCCTTTGTACTCGTATTTGACCAAAATTCATCATCTCTTCTAATAACTTTAGTTTAACAGGAAAGTCACTTCCTAAACACAGACCTATACGACATTTTTCTCTCGTGATGTATGACTGACCCAATATTTGAAAATAAGCAACAGTTGTGAACTTCACTGTAATTCTACCAAACTGCCTTGTTTTTTTTTTGGTCAAAACGGAAGTTTTTATCTGCCACGGTTTTTTTCCAGCCAATTGTGAAAGCTGTAAAAAAGAAATGGATTAAAAAAGGGTAAGGTTATCTATAACAGGGTGATTTTCCTAGAAAGGGTGACCATAATATATGCTACTCACAGGATAGGTTTCGGTTGCGTAAAGAAATGCTACTAAGCAGAGTAACTCGCAACTCAATAAGTTCACGGGACAAACAATATACAGAGTGAACGTTTCAAGTGGGCGTGGTAGATAGGCCAAATCCTGAACTATGGAGAATTTAGAAAAATGTTGAAAGGAGTCTCGAGACCGATTTTAACAAACTTTAAACTGCATACTTACTGAGATTTTTGAAAACACTTTCTTTTTAGCCGGAAATCAAACCTCTTCGTTTCGAAAAAATACACTCTTATAATATTATGCTATCGTATAGTGTCGCTTATAAAGATCAAATTCTGTGAAGTTACATTATCTGGCAAACTAAAGTAAAGGTAGCATTTTAATAAAATATGATCATTTTCCTTAGATTTACTAAACCAAATAAAATAATAGTTAGAAAGGATACTTCTTAAATGTAATTAATGACTGCAATATGAAGCTGAACTCGGCGCTCTCAACCACAAGTAAAAAAATAACAATAATTCTAATTTCCAATAGTAAGTGCAAGTGCAATTTGACAAGTTAGTTGTAAAATGTTGGTGAATGTTAGGAAAATAAACATATTTTATTAAAAATGACACTTTTAGTTCGGTTCGCCATATAATGTTACTAATCAGAATTTGATCCTTATAAGCACCACTCGAGTTTGCATAATAATACAGGATGTATTTTTTCTTCAAAACCATCAAGTTCAAGGCCTGCTAAGCAACATTGTTTCAAAAAAATCCTCCTAGGTATTTTAGCATTTGGTCTACCACGCCCAGATGAAAAGCTCAAATGTGCAAATATTTTTACCTTTCACAACATAGATAATTACTAAATAATATTTCCAAATAAATTCAGGCAAGGCCTAGAACGCAGTCTGGTTCTTTCTGGCCCAGACCGGAAAGAACCAGACGATTTACTTTTACTCAAACAAATTCGTCTCTGCATCGGAAATTACTCTGCGCATTAGAAGTTTGACGCGCGTCTAAAATCACCAATATTATAATATGTACCTAGGCAAACAGATTGCCTTTTGAATTAGCTGCCCAGCAGGGACAACGCACAATACAATATGAATTATTGCGCCATTCATTGCCATAACAATCATTTTCATAAAATCAGGTAGATATTTAGGTAGGTACTTACATTGCAGCTCCAATCGTTTGTTGGGCTCGTTGTGCTGTAGTGATAACTGCAAGTCGTGCGGGACGTTTCTGTCCATTTTATTATAAATATTTATTAAGAAAACTGATATACAAAGCAACGTGATCATAACATAGACTGACAAGAGCCGCTCTGTTACGTTGTCTAAGTGACAAGTCATTCACACGCATGCGCTGTCAGTGCTGTCACGTGATATAACGCCAGAAATAATGTTGTGAGCAAAATCTCTTAATATTTTTCATCAGGCGCTAAGGAAAAATTCCATAATATTGGATAGCTAGCCTTAATTTGTTAGCTAATTAAGAAAATAAAGAGTTACAGATCTGGCTGGACTGCTATGCTTCCCTATACCAAGTTTGATTCTAGACCACAATGTCTCGATAAAGTATAAAATGATGTAGAAATTTCCGGCACTCTGTAGATATGAATTGAATTTTGAGTGCTAATAAGAACTAAAAACTAGTATTTTAGAAGTAACGCCTATAGGTCAACATATAAGTAATAATGTTGTATCAGTTTCAACATCTTAGGTTCAATATTTTTGCCATGAAACGTACTGAAAGTCACCTCGTTTACGCGTATTGGCATTACCCGCCGCCTTAAGGTAAGTGACTGTTGTGTTATTCACAAGTGAGACGAGTGAAATGTGGCGACTTGATCGTTTCGCGGCTTTGGGGAAAGTACAGATAGGTACTTCGTCAATAGGGTTGTCACAACGTACAAAATTATTTTTTTTACGACTGTTTTAATATGGTCTGAATTCACGTATTGAGTACTTAAAACGCAAGTATGTGAGGTTCTTTACACGATATTTTTGTCAATGTCGGTTATTCCGCCCCACCCTGTATTTACCCTATGAGCCAAGGTGATTTCATCAATGTTAAAGGCAACAAGGTAGAAGGTATATCTGCCTCTAACTCTGACTGAGCTCAATAGTGACTGCAGCCGCCCGGTTATCGTAAGACGCGGGTTCAATACCTTCTGATTGTTACTTTATTCTAAGCAAATTAATGTTTTTTCGCTTTATTTTCAATCAGAAATGAACGCCCCAACCATAAACAAACTGCTGACGGCCCTGAACGAGTGCACGGAGTGGGGGCAGGTGTTCATCCTGGACGCGCTGTCCAACTACTCGCCGAGAGACGCGCGCGAGGCGCACTCCATATGCGAGCGGATCACGCCGCGTCTAGCGCACGCTAACGCGGCCGTCGTGCTGTCTGCCGTCAAGGTTTATTTATATTCATATTCATTATTACATGTAGTGTATAAAGATCTCAAATACTAAAATAAGTCGCACATTATAAAAGGCACTCGTTACAATAGACAAACTGCTGATGGTTGCCAAGGTGATTAGGGTGTAGTCTACATTAAACAGATTCTAGTCTTGACAGATTCTAGTTTTGACAGATTTTCTAGTTTTGACAGATTCTAGTTTTGACAGATTCTAGTTTTGACAGATTCTAGTTTTGACAGATTCTAGTTTTGACAGATTGTAGTCTTGACAGATTCTAGTTTTGACAGATTTTAGTTTTGACAGAGTTTCTAGTTTTGACAGAGTTTCTAGTCGTGACAGAGTTTCTAGTTTTGATTGATTCTAGTTTTGACAGATTCTAGTTTCGACAGATTCTGGTTTTGACAGATTCTAGTTTTGTCAGATTCTACTTGTGACAGATTCTACCAATGACAGAGTCTACCAATGACAGATTCTACCAATGACAGATTCTTCTTACGACAGATTCTACTTATGACAGATTTTACATTAGATGGATTTTACTTACGATGACAGATTCTACTTGCGACATAGGTATATCGTAAGGCTGTTGGCTGTCAAGGTTAGTTAAGACACTCGGTACAATAAACAAACTGCTGACGGCCCTGAACGAGTGCACGGAGTGGGGGCAGGTGTTCATCCTGGACGCGCTGTCCAACTACTCGCCGAGAGACGCGCGCGAGGCGCACTCCATATGCGAGCGGATCACGCCGCGTCTAGCGCACGCTAACGCGGCCGTGGTACTGTCCGCCGTCAAGGTTTGTTTAACGTACTTACTTAGCACATTTGTGTTTAGAACTGTTCATCGCTAGATGGAGTTATCCTCCGATAGCTCGCGCAAGCATTATGTTTTTTTGGCTGTATATAGTATAATGTCAAGCTTGTATCGATAAGCACCCCATTGCCCGGTAAAGCTGTGTAAGTCACACCTTGGACTAACAGCTAGTCAATTCTAAAAAAAAAAAGTATCGATAAGCTCCAAAAGCTCATAGATGCTCTCAGGGAACCACAGCTCTCCCAATATATAGGTTAAACAAGTGACCTTATTTTCACTGCCTGTAAGGGTAGCTCTGACCAAGGCCTAACCTGTAGGTTTTTCAAGGTTAGAAAAGATAAGGCACTCGGCACAATAGACAGAGGCGCACTCCATATGCGAGCGGATCACGCCGCGTCTAGCGCACGCTAACGCGGCCGTCGTGCTGTCCGCCGTCAAGGTAAGATAAGATAAGACACTCGGCACAATAGACAGAGGCGCACTCCATATGCGAGCGGATCACGCCGCGTCTAGCGCACGCTAACGCGGCCGTCGTGCTGTCCGCCGTCAAGGTAAGATAAGATAAGGCACTCGGCACAATAGACAGAGGCGCACTCCATATGCGAGCGGATCACGCCGCGTCTAGCGCACGCTAACGCGGCCGTAGTGCTGTCCGCCGTCAAGGTAAGATAAGATAAGGCACTCGGCACAATAGACAGAGGCGCACTCCATATGCGAGCGGATCACGCCGCGTCTAGCGCACGCTAACGCGGCCGTCGTGCTGTCCGCCGTCAAGGTAAGATAAGATAAGGCACTCGGCACAATAGACAGAGGCGCACTCCATATGCGAGCGGATCACGCCGCGTCTAGCGCACGCTAACGCGGCCGTCGTGCTGTCCGCCGTCAAGGTAAGATAAGATAAGGCACTCGGCACAATAGACAGAGGCGCACTCCATATGCGAGCGGATCACGCCGCGTCTAGCGCACGCTAACGCGGCCGTCGTGCTGTCCGCCGTCAAGGTAAGATAAGATAAGGCACTCGGCACAATAGACAGAGGCGCACTCCATATGCGAGCGGATCACGCCGCGTCTAGCGCACGCTAACGCGGCCGTAGTGCTGTCCGCCGTCAAGGTAAGATAAGATAAGGCACTCGGCACAATAGACAGAGGCGCACTCCATATGCGAGCGGATCACGCCGCGTCTAGCGCACGCTAACGCGGCCGTCGTGCTGTCCGCCGTCAAGGTAAGATAAGATAAGGCACTCGGCACAATAGACAGAGGCGCACTCCATATGCGAGCGGATCACGCCGCGTCTAGCGCACGCTAACGCGGCCGTCGTGCTGTCCGCCGTCAAGGTAAGATAAGATAAGGCACTCGGCACAATAGACAGAGGCGCACTCCATATGCGAGCGGATCACGCCGCGTCTAGCGCACGCTAACGCGGCCGTAGTGCTGTCCGCCGTCAAGGTAAGATAAGATAAGGCACTCGGCACAATAGACAGAGGCGCACTCCATATGCGAGCGGATCACGCCGCGTCTAGCGCACGCTAACGCGGCCGTCGTGCTGTCCGCCGTCAAGGTAAGATAAGATAAGGCACTCGGCACAATAGACAGAGGCGCACTCCATATGCGAGCGGATCACGCCGCGTCTAGCGCACGCTAACGCGGCCGTCGTGCTGTCCGCCGTCAAGGTAAGATAAGATAAGGCACTCGGCACAATAGACAGAGGCGCACTCCATATGCGAGCGGATCACGCCGCGTCTAGCGCACGCTAACGCGGCCGTCGTGCTGTCCGCCGTCAAGGTAAGATAAGATAAGGCACTCGACACAATAGACAGACGCGCACTCCATATGTCCGTATGTCATTAAGTCCGTAAATTGTTTTTTTGTAATTTTGTGCAATAAAGAATAAATAAATAAGGCAAGCCGACTGACTGGAGTTCTTTTCTTGATGTAAATGAGCACTAACAAAAGATTTTTAGCAATTGAACCCTTAGGGTGGTGAAATATCGTGTTTCGCATACGAAATCGCGGGCAAAAGCTAATAGGCTTGTAGCGACATCTAGACAGATGCCACAAGAACTCATTTCCTGAAACGCGTCAGCAAAGTTTTCGGAGCGATATCGCATAGATAGAAGAACTCGACAACAACAGTCGAGCAGTAGTCCAACAGGCTGAACGCCGTCTCCTCATAAAATGAAGTAACAACAACGTCGCGTTTGCGACCTGTAGGCCTAGCACGAACCGCTAACGTTTTGGTAAAAAAAGTATGGTTTACTTTTCGATTAAAACGTTAGCGGTTCGTGCTAGGCCTACTGATGTGAATGAGCTCTAACTGTCTCGCTGTTACTATTTCAATATGTATTTAAGTGTGAGTCGAATGGGTTGCTCAACATAGCTCCACTATCTTAAGTATTTCCTCTACTGACATGAGAGTCAGATGATCTTGTGTTAAATGACCCAGATATCAATCCACTTTGTTCAATTGAATAATTGGCATGATAGGAAAAACCGTATTAATAAAATAACAGCCTAATAATCGTTTCTAATAAAGTGTTTCTTATCTTATGTTTTATCTGCAGGTCCTAATGAAGCTAATGGAGATGGTATCAGAAGACACGGAGCTCGTTAGCACGTTGTCGCGCAAGCTGGCGCCGCCGCTGGTGACGCTGCTGAGCGCCGAGCCGGAGGTGCAGTACGTGGCGCTGCGGAACATCAACCTCGTCGTGCAGAAGCGACCCGAGATACTCAAGCACGAGATGAAGGTCAGACATACTAGATACAGTACAACTAGATACAGCTGAAGCTGATGGAGATGGTATCAGAGACACGAGCCGGAGGTGCAGTACGTGGCGCTGCGGAACATCAACCTCGTCGTGCAGAAGCGGCCGGAGATACTCAAGCACGAGATGAAGGTCAGACATACTAGATACAGTACAACTAGATACAGCTGAAGCTGATGGAGATGGTATCAGAGACACGAGCCGGAGGTGCAGTACGTGGCGCTGCGGAACATCAACCTCGTCGTGCAGAAGCGGCCGGAGATACTCAAGCACGAGATGAAGGTCAGACATACTAGATACAGTACAACTAGATACAGCTGAAGCTGATGGAGATGGTATCAGAGACACGGAGCCGGAGGTGCAGTACGTGGCGCTGCGGAACATCAACCTCGTCGTGCAGAAGCGGCCGGAGATACTCAAGCACGAGATGAAGGTCAGACATACTAGATACAGTACAACTAGATACAGCTGAAGCTGATGGAGATGGTATCAGAGACACGGAGCCGGAGGTGCAGTACGTGGCGCTGCGGAACATCAACCTCGTCGTGCAGAAGCGGCCGCAGATACTCAAGCACGAGATGAAGGTCAGACATACTAGATACAGTACAACTAGATACAGCTGAAGCTGATGGAGATGGTATCAGAGACACGAGCCGGAGGTGCAGTACGTGGCGCTGCGGAACATCAACCTCGTCGTGCAGAAGCGGCCGCAGATACTCAAGCACGAGATGAAGGTCAGCGATTAGTCTTCAAGCCTAGTCAGGCCTTAGGGCGGTGTGATAAGATCTTACAGCAAGATTTATTGTTAAAATTACGGTTATAGTACTCGCGCCTTCTCATAGTTGATGGGAGGGCTGTATTCTGTTGTTTTTTCGTTTAGCCCGAATTGATTAAGATAGATAGATATCAATGCTAGGAAAATGCCTGCTTTACTGCTCTCGCAAGCCTGAGAGAGACTGACCAGATATTTTTTTTGTTGTGTTACAACTTCTTGCAACTAGCCAGCCAGTAGGACGAATACGTCTTGTCAGAGATAAACATTTGTATTTTTATTATGCTTAGCATTTGAATATATCTCAATGTACGAATTTTAATTAAGAGATTCGAAAGAACTAAACATTTTAACACTATGTGGTAGACCACAAAGAACCTATAAATAATTTCAAAATGAGTTCTATTTTGCCAACTCCCAAAAAGCATCTCAACTGTAGTCTCAAACAGCTGTTTCCTTCCAGGTGTTCTTCGTGAAGTACAACGACCCGATCTACGTGAAGCTGGAGAAGCTGGACATCATGATCCGTCTGGCCTCGCAGTCCAACATCGCGCAGGTACTCGGCGAGCTCAAGGAGTACGCCACGGAGGTCGATGTCGACTTTGTGCGGAAGGCTGTGCGCGCTATTGGACGGTGTGCTATCAAGGTGAACTTTATTTGTAAACTAGCTGCTAAAATTCGAATTATTTGTTAAGGTTGAGGTCCGAAACAAGCAAAAAGTAATATTAGCGCGCTGAAACGCCTTCCGAAATGGTGAGAATGCGCAACTGGCAGTCAGAGTGACGACTGATATATTTTTTTAAAAAATACACAATTTCCTCGAGCTGACATCAATTTATTTAAAGTTAGTTCTGTGTTTCCTATCTTTATTAAGATGAAAATGCATTATCCCTAATGCTAAAATAAATAAAAAAGTTATTTAAAGTTATTTTTAGTCATTTCAATGTTGACCATGAAAAGTAGCCCCATGAAAGGTTTTGCGCCATATGTTTCTGGGGTGGTGGCGTTGTGTGACGGGTCGTTCCATCCCCTACTCGACAACTTTTCAACTTTCAAAACTATACTGTTGGTTTATTTATTTACTTTGTACTTTACACAACAAAACATAATAACATACTTATTAAAAGAAAACCTCACTGCTGAGTTCCTTGCCGGGTCTTCTGAATATGAACAACCTTCGACGCCGGTGGTAGAGTCACATTATGTATTTGTATTTTATGTATCGTATTATAATATTGTAATTATTTTATATTAGATATTTGACGTTCCGAAAGTTTTGTTCAATTATCTACTAGTCTTGAGCTGGTATTGTTAAATAAAGTTTGAATTTTAAATCAGGTCGAGCCGTCAGCAGAGCGTTGCGTGTCAACCCTACTGGAACTGATCCAGACCAAAGTGAACTACGTGGTGCAAGAGGCCATCGTGGTGATCAAGGACATCTTCCGCAAGTACCCCAACAAGTACGAGAGCATCATCAGCACTCTGTGTGAGAACCTGGACACGCTGGACGAGCCCGAGGCTAGGGCTTCTATGGTCAGTGGTAGATTCATGTTACTTATTGCACATAAACAAAGGAACCTATAGCTGAGTGCTTCATTTTGAGTAATGCACAATTTAGGCGGCGTTATACCTTATGGCAAAAGCTTTCATTCAACCTACCAGTTAAGGAAAAAGAAATAATTAAATTCTATATCTTTACATTGGGTAGTTATTTTTAAATTGATAGTTGAATGAATTATATTTTAAGAGCCCCTAGTGTCCTGGCGCTCACAAAAAGTCGAGCAGTGTGTGGTGTACTTGCCCTTAGTTATTAGCAAGATCCGTTTAAGTTCCTTACAAGAAACTTCAACGGATCTTGCTAATTGATTTGATTTAATAATCATTTTATTGTGCACCCAATTCGATTTCAACATTTTAATAGCGTCCATGTTGACTTACGATTTTTCAAAAGGTTGGCCACTTCTTATTACTAAGAAATGTCTACCCTTTAGCTTTATGGACTCTGAATTGAAAAGATTTCGGTTTATTGAATCAATTTATTTTTTTGATTAGACAACTAATCATTTGAATAAATATGTCGTTACTTACGTAGCATAACCCAAATTTTGACATAGTTGCTTACTCAATGTCCTAATTTTCTCAGGTATGGATCGTGGGCGAATACGCCGAACGTATTGACAACGCGGATGAGCTGCTCGACTCCTTCCTAGAGGGCTTCCATGATGAAAATGCTCAGGTAATTTCATTTCAATTAATTTATTACTCAGTTGAGTTTCTTCTGATACATATTTATACTGTTTGTTTGCACAGCAAGATTTTTTTATGTGTTATTCTTTCGTAAACATATTTTGTTGTGTAGGTGCAACTCCAGCTGCTAACGGCGGTGGTGAAGCTGTTCCTGAAGCGTCCGGCCGACACGCAGGAGCTGGTGCAGCACGTGCTCAGCCTCGCCACACAGGACGCCGACAACCCAGACCTTAGGTATTGTCCTCCACAATCAATGTCACAGCCACTAGACTGATTTTCGAATACTTGTATGAAATAAAGTCTGGCAACTAGCTCAAGAGGCTTATTTATGACCAATAGAGGACCTTGTCCCTTGACAGCTCACGGAAATGGTAGAGAGTGCTTCTGTGGTAAATTCAGATGATAGACGTATAAGTCTAACTCGCTGACAGCCGCCGCTCCCTAGAAGACTAGACTAGATTCCAAGGGCTAAATCCTAAACTATGAAAAATAAGAAAGAAAGAAAGACACATTTATTTGACACATATTCAAATTAAAATTCAATATTTCTTTATTCAAGTAGACCAATAAACAGTACTTTCGAATCGTCAATAATCTTAATTTTACCCCTTCATAAACATACACATAATAATACAATATATAAACAATACTTGAAATACATGTACATAATGTGACTTTACCACCACGTAAAATAAACAAACGGAAAAAGGATACAAACAATTCAAATAACACGTGTCTTAAAGGCAGCATATGCCGCACAGAGCACAAGAGCACCACGACGTTAATTTTCAGAGGTCGCCTTGTTGAATAAAAAAATGTTCAAAAGAGTCTAGAGCCCGCTTTTGACAAAATCTTTCCCTTGCCATTAATTTAGATACTCCTATTTTATTATTCCGCTATAATCATATTATTTAACGTTAATTACAAGGATACAATTTTGGGAAGTCTCATGACTTCATCTTATTATGTTGGCAAACTAAAGGAAGAAGTAGCATTTTTGAGGAGATAAATTTACATAAGTGGTTCTTCTTCAGGGACCGCGGGTTCATCTACTGGCGCCTGCTATCTACGGACCCCGCCGCCGCCAAGGAGGTGGTCCTGGCCGACAAGCCGCTCATCTCCGAGGAGACGGACCTGCTGGAGCCGACGCTGCTAGACGAGCTGATCTGCCACATCAGCTCGCTGGCTTCCGTCTACCACAAGCCGCCTACTGCCTTTGTGGAGGGTACGTTGCTTATTCTGTTACTAGATTGTTCTAAAGGAGGCGGTCCTGGCCGACAAGCCGCTCATCTCCGAGGAGACGGACCTGCTGGAGCCGACGCTGCTAGACGAGCTGATCTGCCACATCAGCTCGCTGGCTTCCGTCTACCACAAGCCGCCTACTGCCTTTGTGGAGGGTACGTTGCTAACTATTCTGTTACTAGAACAATCTACTGGCGCCTACTATCTGCTACCACAAGCCGCCTACTGCCTTTGTGGAAGGTACGTTGCTTACTATTCTGTTAATAGATTCATTGTGGAAGGTACGTTGCTTACTATTCTGTTACTAGATTCATCTACTGGCGCCTACTATCTGCCACATCAGCTCGCTGGCTTCCGTCTACCACAAGCCGCCTACTGCCTTTGTGGAAGGTACGTTGCTAATACTAGAATAGTATTTACTAGATTTTAAGGTTTTAGGAAGAAGGATATCCTATTATCCTTTTATATGCCTTGTTTTTCCTCTCTTATGCAGGTTGAGTTGTTCAAGTGGGCGTAGTAGTCTCGAGACCGATTTTGACCAAAACGGCAATTTAATTTAAAAAAATAATTTTCTTAGCCTGGAATCGAACCTATTGGTTATGATATGAATGACACCCTGTATTATTATGACAAAATGGCAAAATGAAAGATAAGCCTATATTTAATAAAATTAGTTTTTTTTCATGTACATCCAATTAACCAGCCAATCAATTGTTCGAAAGGGCACTTGCTGTTTGAAATTCGAATTATTTGCGCCAGTTAATGTTTTACCTATTATACCTAATTGAGAGTGACTTCTGTTAGTCAAAATGTTCCTGGGGTGGTGGCGTTGTGTGACTGGTCATTCCATTCCCTAAAACACGGTTAAGTGGGATGATGGCTAGCCCACACGCCAAGTTGTGAACAGATGCCTCCTTTAAGTTTGTTTGGTTCACTCAATTTTTTCGTGTTAAAACTGTTTGTTTATTTATTTTGTACTGTAAAAACACCTATTTTCAAAAAAGATTACCTGCTGAGTTTCTTGCCGGGTTTTCTCATTAGACCACAATCCTCCAACATCGATAATAGAGTCGCATTATGTACATGTATGTATTGTTTATGTTATTATATGTATGTTCATTGTGTGGTAGAAAAAGAAATGTATGGCGATTCGAAATAACTGTATGGTGGTCTACTTGAATAAATAAATATTGAATTTAAGATAGATGAATGATCTATTATGTCCCCCCAGGTCGCGGCGCAGGAGTGCGCAAGTCGCTGCCGGCGCGCGGCGCAGGCGCAGAGGAGGCCCGCCCGGCGCCAGCCAGCACCGTCATACCCAACCAGGTTAGAAAACAACTACATTAACCATTCAACAACATCATTCACCAAATTGCATTTCTTTAGCTCACGCCCCATTCATATGTGCGGTCTGTAATGCGATTACAGCTCTGTGAGCCCTGACGGCGGTATCAGGCGTCCCGAATTAAAAAGTCGTGCTATCAGCGCTCACAGCACTGTCAGCGCCAAAATCAATTCGGACCGCTAGATAGTGACACATAACCTAACAAGTTTTATACTTGTAATTTCCATCATTGACAGGATATACTTGCGGTTCTTGAAGTACCTAAAACTGTCTGTTACACTATCACAGAAAAATATTCGTCCTAGCAAAGATTTATTTTGAGGAATATTGGCAAAAATATTTTTACGCGAAAACGTCTGTTTGATGTTTCATCTGACATAAGGCTCACGGCAATAACGCTCTGGAGCCTTAACGTTGTGAGTGCAATATAGCGCCGTTTGTGACGTCACCCATGACGTCAAGCTGTCTGACGTTAGACGGACGTGAGCGCGATATCTCAATTCGGAACGCTTGTGAACGCGCTATTTTCGATTTTGACTCAATTCGGAACGCACCCCATATGTCAATAAATAACTATAACCACTTACCCAAACATATGAAAGGAATATGTCTATTCCTTTCATATGTTTGGTAAGCTTTGAAATTAACGAAATACTTATGATAATTCAGGAATCTTTGATCGGAGACCTGCTGTCGATGGATATCGGTGGTCCGCCCCCCGCGCCCGCACCTGCCTCTAATCTCGACCTACTGGCCGGTGGATTAGATGTACTTGTAAGTATACTAGCTAAGTAAATAATACGTGCTACTAGAAGACGGTTACTTAGCGGCCTCGTTAAATACAAGCCAACATTTATTCAGAAAGGTCACTGCAACTTCGGTATAATCATTAATGTTTAGCAGAGCGTTTAACATCCTGACCCGCAGTTTTGGGGATATTCTGCACGGAAGTGCTAGTCACCTTCAAGTTATGTTAGCAGGACGTGTTAGGTAGACAAGCGACTTGCACACCGACTATAGTACAAATTTATTTGTCTTTTTGGAGTTTATAGCCTCAGTAAGTATAGGAAACCTGAATTTGATTATCTTAAATCGTTTGTTTTTTAAAATTAATAGAGATCTTAGTCAATATTTTAGGCCTATGACTATCCTTTGGGGTTATATCCAGCATTGTTCAGGTACAGGCAACGGCACATAAGGTTACCCATTGCCGTTTTTAGGGTTCCGTACCTCGAAAACCGTTCCTGTTTATCTGACTCTTCCCAAATGACCTAAAATTGGTTGCCTGATGTGCCGTTGATCGTACATTAGCGCCATGAGTGCAGTGAAATGACTTATTAATTCGACGGAAATCCGATTACCTGTAATTTTTATGAAACCTTATCATAAGATAGACTACAGTTACTACCAGTCAAATTCGCCTGTCAATAAATGATACAAACTGAAAGAAACTAAATACTGACCTTCAAATTTATAAGATTGTATTAACATGTCTGTAACGTTGATTTTCCACAAAAAATAAAAAAGTCATATCTGTCTGTACCCAGTTGGGCGGAGGTCCCGCGCCCGAAGCCGGGGCCTCATCCGGCACCACGGGCCTGCTCGGAGACATCTTCGGCGTGTCGGCCGCGCCCGCCTCCTTCGTCCCGCCCAAGCAGTGCTGGCTGCCAGCTGACAAAGGAAAAGGTTAATATCTCTTTGTTTTACTTTTATATGTTTCTTGAAAGATAATTCAGTGCTTGAAGCATCTGTTGAACGATTGAAGTGTAAGCGACAGCTTACTCGCAAATGTCGGTAGACAAAACTTTTCAATTGTTTGAGTTTTTATGAATATCCTTTCACTACACCTTAGTACTTAAAAATTGTTTTTGTCTTACTTTTATTATTTAACAACTTTGACTTTGACAACCTATTAATTCAATTCAATTCAATTCAAATTATTTATTCAAGTAACCAAGACTCAATTTTGTTAGTAAATGTACTTAAAATAGTGTTAATATATATGATTCAGTTACATTAGGTTCCAATACATACAATTTCATTAATTAATTTACATTATATTACAATAAGTCCAATAAATCACATTAAAAAAGCATAACATTTACATTACTATTACATTCAATTATTAAAATATAAATATAAATCTTCATGTCAGTACATACTCATTTTAAATTAGGCAGCACATCAACCATACAACAATGATTAATGTACTGAGAGTCAAAACGCTCACAAAATAGCCTCAAGATGCTGTTGGAGCTGGCCCGGACCCTGCGCACCAGGGATGCACACCTCTTCCTCATGGTTGTGTAAAAACAATCAACGCGGTGCTCGGCAAACATCCCCGAAGCGCTACAGAATCGGGGCAGCCGCAACAGCACCCTAAAAGCATTATTAAACTGAACACGCAAGGCACCGTACTGCTTAATAGTGTGATCGATCCACAGGCTGCATGTGTATAAAGACGTACAGTACGCTCTGAAAAGCGTGATTTTAACACCCACCGAGCAACGAGCAAACCTACGAGCAATCATATTGGCCCTAACAGACAGTGCCCTACGCTCCCGCTCAATGTCTGTATTGTCCTTCAGGTCAGAGGTTAAAATGTGTCCAAGATATTTAAATTGTTCGACTCTTTGCAGAAACGCACCATTGAGTTTAATTGATGGTATATTATCTGGACACTTCGCCCTGCCCTGAAAGACCATACACTCGCTTTTCTTAGCGTTGTATATTAGGCCATGACTCTGAGCATACCGCTCACATATAGCAATGAGCCTAGACAATCCACAGACAGAAGCACTCAGCAGAACCATATCGTCCGCGTAACTTATATTATTGAGACAAATATCGTCTATGTGACAGCCGATATGAGTGCTGCTGAGCTCCTCTATCAGAGCGTTCACGTACAGGTTAAAAAGCCTGGGTGACGACAACCCTCCTTGTCTAACCCCACACTCCAACCTGTACGGATCAGAGTACTCCCCCGACCAACGTACCACGTTGACCTGGTTTAGGTACCAAAACTTAAGAATATGTACCAAGTCAGATGGCATTGAAGTCTTACGCAGTTTTTGCCACAAAATGTCATAATTAACCAGATCAAACGCTTTAGAAAGATCGAGGAAGCACGCATAAACGGGTGTACTACGATCTGTGTAGTACTTTACGGTCTGCTTGACACTCAAAATGGCAGTTTCAGTAGAGAGCCCAGGTCTAAATGAATACCGAAATTATTCTGTTAAAAAATACAAATAACGAAGATTCTCTAACACTAGAACGTTAAATTATTAAACTTGCTAAACTCGTTTATTTTAAACACTTTATTGTAACCAAAATGAAGTTTGAGTGGCTTCATGTGTCGTTTCAGGTTTGGAGATCTGGGGTTCGTTCACTCGGCAAAACGGACAGCCGCGAATGGAGCTGACTTTCACCAACAAAGCCATGCAGGCCATGAGTGGATTCGCCATACAACTCAACAAAAATAGGTATTTTGATTTAAAACGATTTAAAGTAACATTTTCGGTTAAGTAATCAACTGGCAATGGTTGTAGTTATACATTCAGTTTAATTGCTTATTGTGTGTATTTGATAACGTTGTTTCGTTCAATGATGAAAATAGCGAAATGTTAGTCCAAATTTTGGACTGACACAGGATAATGCTCAAGTCCTTCGACGAGTTACCTATTGAGTCGAATTATTATTCGATTATTTTGAACCAGAGCATTCCACGTTTGTTTAAACTAGAAACTAGTTTTTCATTCTGTTTATAATCTGCAAATAGCCTTAGATAAATCGATCGAATCGAAATCTTTATTAAACATAAGATCAAGGGCTGTTGACTTCCATATTTTATTGGTCATCATGCAGTCGTAAATCATTAGTACTCCTATATGCGACGAGGTGTAAAACTTCGGCACAATATTCCATGGTCCTAGAAATTTCCCAAGAGCCTGCTTCAGCTTTCTCGATTATTTCGAACCTTGCATGCCGTTGTTACCTATAAGTAATTCTGAATCCTGGATCATAGTATTAGTGTAAGTCTTGTAGGTGACCTAATAACACGACCATATCCCTAATGGGTTAGTCAGAAGCGCACTGATTGTTGCCGTCATGGTGAACGGAACATTCAGAAGCCGACATTTCACCGGGTAATTTGAACCTTACGTGATAAGGGGCGAGCCTACCGCCGTTATCCGGGTTGCTTGTGTTTCTTAACGGTGTTTTCCATCACCAGAGGGTTAGTCAGATAAATATCATTTTCCGTGTGTATCAGTTTCGGCGTGTACCCGGTGGGCGGGCTGGCAGTGGGCGCGTTAGCCGCGGGTGGGACAGCAGACGCCACGCTGGCGCTCGCCACCACGGGGCCTGTGCAGCGGATGGACCCGCTCAACAACCTGCAGGTCAGCTTATAGCTAATATAACACTAACTTTAACGGAAAAAATGTTGTCAATTTGCTCAACGCACAGTGTACCCCAAGCCTAATGTAGCTGAATATTTACGTGTGGGAATGTGATGTGTATTACAGAAAATACGTATACATGCAATGATATTGTGATAAAAAAGATAATATTATAATATAACTAGCAGCCGCCCGCGACTTCGTCCGCGTGGACTTAGCTGTATGTGAAAAAAGATCTTCCCGCTTTTCTGTTGGAATTTTCCTTGCTATAAACCTTACGGAGCCCAAGACCTTTCCAACGAATGCAAAACCGTGGAAATCGGTTGGTGCGTTCAGGAGTTATAGCGTCAGGAAGGAAAACCCGACTTATTTTTATATAGTAGACTTATTTTTATATAGTAGATTGTATACACGGCAGCTAGGTCCTTCATTTCTCTATACGTCACGATATAAGCTGTCTCTTTGATTTTTTTACTAAATAAGCGCAATTCGAAAGAACTTGACGCTTGAGCAAGTAATTGTTGCTATCAATCATAAATACATACTAAAGGGAAAAAAGGAATATATTGCATTCATAATTTATTTAATTTACTACAGAATTAAGTTCATTCCGTTATTCGAAATTTGCACTTCGTAGGCGCTTAGTAAATTCTGTTATTAGTCAATTCCGATCTTAGTACAAAAGTACACTTGAATTATATTTTATCTTGTTTCCAGGTAGCGATAAAGAACAACGTAGACGTGTTCTACTTCGCGTGTCTCATCCCCGCGCACATCCTGTTCACGGAGGACGGGCAGCTCGACAAGCGCGTGTTCCTCACCACCTGGAAGGAGATCCCCGCCGCCAACGAGCTCCAGCACACCCTGCCCAACGTCCTCGGCAACGCAGACACCATCGCACAGAAGATGACACTCAACAACATCTTCACCATCGCCAAACGCAACGTCGAAGGACAAGACATGCTCTACCAATCACTTAAACTCACCAACAACATCTGGGTACTTCTAGAACTCAAACTTCAGCCGGGAAACCCAGAAGCGACGCTCAGCCTCAAGTCTAGGACCGTGGAAGTGGCTCAGTGCATATTCCAAGCGTACGAATCGATCATCAAGTCGTAATCTCTTATGTTGTTTATATGTATATGTTGGTCTGATGTTGAAGTATTATGTATACTTGTCAATAGATTTGATCGAAAATGTTTGCCCTTTTAGGCTGCGTTCCAAACTGCTGGTATTTCTTTATTGAAATTATGAAATATTAATTGAAAATGTCAAAAACTTAAAAAAAAAAATTACAAAAAAGAAACCAAACCAAAATAAAATTCTATGAATTACAAAATCAATGTCTCTAATTTCACGAAAAATAATAATTACTAAGATATTTTCCATTCCAAGATGTCTCAAGAAAATATTATCCCTTGAAAAGAAAGAGGTAACATTACCAGGAAAGGGTTTATTATTTACTATCCTATTTTGGAGAAGTTGCAGTGATTTTTAATCTACTTTTACCTATTATCCGCTTTTGGAATTCAGCCTGAAGATCACTTCAGTATGACAAAAATACCTAATTGTATGAGTAGGTTCAAAAATAAATTGAAGCAATCGAAAGGTACTCTACATTTTTGATAATGTCCATTGATAGTTTATATTATTATAAGTGATGTATTGATGATAGACTTTTTACAAGTGTAAATTCCATTCTAGTTAAGTATGAATGAATATAATTATGAGATGAATATTTAACAGCTCGTAGTGTCGCGTTGCGCGATCGAGCTCAGACTATGAAGTGTAGGATCATGCTATGTTAAAAGTTAAAACTAAATAAATATTATGTTACACCTATTTGTCGGGTTTACTTATTCCGTTTCTTTCACATGAGTTAAAACTCCGTATATTAACATCCAAGATGAAGCCCATTCCATAACTTATTTGTAACGGGAAAGTCCTTAGGGTCTATTCTACTATTAGAGTTGGAGAAAGTAATAGTAGATTATTAACCAAGGGGATAAAGCAGGGTCTTCTGTCGCGGGTGACGATTGAAATCGCGAGCGTATACGCTCGTGAGGGATTTAATACGAGTCCTGAGTGTAGCGAGGGATTTAAGTTCACCCAAGACTAAGACAGCTTTATCACCGAGGAAAATACTCTACTTTTCGTACCATTTGCGAAAAAATATTTGTTATTATAAACTTTTTCTATTTATCACATACTAGCGACCCGCCCCCGCTTCATCATCATCATCATCATCAGCCTGTTGCAGTCCACTGCTGGACATAGGCCACTCCCATTACACGCCACTGAACTCGATCTTCGGCTGCCCCCGCATCGCACGGTAGGATGTTATTATACATAAAAACCTTCCTTTTGAATCACTCTATCTATTGAAAAAACCGCATCGAAATCCGTTGCGTAGTTTCAAAGATTTAAGCATTCAAAGGGACATAGGGACAGAGAAAGCGACTTTGTTTTATACTATGTCACATATAATACTGGCAGGTCATAAAGAAAGAATTAAAACTTCTTATTCAAATGAGCGCTCGAAAACCTCGGTCAGTATTCCAAATTTGAATCACATTCTCTCCCTAGGGGATGAATGAAATTCAGTACAATTTTCTTTCCCTGTTTTCAACAGATTAAAAATAACTATTGTTATGTCTCTTTTTGCGGGCTAGAATGTCACTTTTTTAAGCAAGTGATACGAAAATAAAATTACAGAATTATTTATGAAACATGACATATATTTAATTTTTCTTTTTACATGGTCCAGACCGTATTACCAGCTAGAGCTCTATATACAAAACTATAAAAATGTATTCCAATTTTTCCTTACACATTATAAATATAGTGTTATCCATTTAGATATTTCATAACAATTAAAATTGTCAGTATGATAAAACGGCAATTCAATAATTCATTAAACGGTCTATAAAACATATGTTTTTCCAAAATAAAACTTCAGGCTACAACATAACTTCGAATATTCCATATTACCAAAACAAAACAGACAAATTAAAATAATTCAGTTCATTTAAACATTTCTTTAAATTAAATAAAACGCAGAAAAATACATTATCACAAAATAGGAAAACATTTCATTAAAAAGCTATGCATTATTGTATTGACATAATATGTTTTGTTTCATACTAGTTCTTATATCATGCGGTTCATATCTTGTTTGCGAATACGAACAATATTTAAAATATTTGCTATTTATCAAAGATTACAATACTCCAGCTTAAAACTGACCAACATAAAATTGGAAATTAATAAAATTCACGCTACTCGCGATAACGGTAGAAATTTATAAAATTTAATCTATTTTCACGAGAAATTCGTTTACTTCTAACTTCTGCCGCATTATTGCCGATAGCACCACCTCCGTACTGCACACCACATTTAAAGTTTTTTCCGATTGGAGTAAATAATACACTAAATGCAGATCGTTGGGCACCGTTAATACTAAGTAACTATAGGGTCTTTGCGCATGCATTTCTTGGATGTAGACGTAGGATCGTCTGTTTTTTTCGACTCTTCCACCGCAGAGTTCTATCATTTCCGTCAATGCGGAGCGCGAGGGTTTGACGCAGGGTGTGAGGAAGAAGGTGATACCTTCGAAGAGTTTCTTTCTCTGTTCGCCGGAGAGGAGTACCTCGGAGATGTCGCATTTGTAGGTGTTGTTGAAGAGTGGGTCGCGGAGTTCGTGGGTTGCCTCGTCGGCGAACTTGTTGAGGCGCTGCGAGTCCTGCACCCACTCGGCGGAGACCAGGTGCTTGACCGTCACGAGGCAGCTAACCAACTTCACCGTGCGAGTTAGCTTCTCCATCACGAGGTGCGTCGCTTCCGCCGCTGAAGTAACCACTAGACCGCCGAGTTGCCTGAAAATGGCAATTGAAAAGGCTGTCAAAGACGTTATTGCTTTGGGAACGAAAGCGCAACAATTAAAAAAATACTTTTAGTAACCCCCGAATTGACAAACGTCAATCAACGTTGAACGAGCAGTCATGCCGTTTCGTACAATGTCTATAAAACATAAAAGGACCGCTATACTTGTTGAGTTGAGGTTGAGCACCTCGATTTGCGTTTGCTAATTCGGGGGTAAGTGGGATAATCTAAGTCGTCTAATTATATCAAATAATAATAATAAATGTCAAATAATGCTAACAAAACAATGATGTTTACTTTCGATATGATGCAATAATATGCTAAAAGTTGCGATTCCTAGTGCAATGGATAGTTTTCTATGAAACATCAACTGTATGTACTAAATATAAAAATGAATTTAAATACTACCTACTAATTATTCAACAATGACTGACGACTATAGTTCGCACGGCGAATGATGATCCCTATGACGTTTCGACTGACAGTTGTTTTAGTGATGCGAAACAATTTCAAACAATTTCGATAAAATATTTTATTAAGGCAAATGTCATGTCATGCAGCCTGGTCATCCAACATAATAAGCAATTTCTATTTATTTTGAAGAAAAGATTAAGCGCATTGATGGTCATAAAACACTAGATAAAAAAGTAACAGTCTTATTTTATTTTACTATTCTTAAATTTTTATTCAAACTGCATCATTTGAATTAAACGAAAAGCGGTCGAAAGAACAAAGAAAATGTGTTTACAAGACTGGGATCGAGATGTACAATACGACAATATCATTGAACAACCGTCAATATTAAAAGTCACTGATAGCTGCAGTTCAGACTCAGATTTTGAAGTCCCGCTTGACCCTGTATCAGCTTCAGATTGATATAATTAAAATACAAACTCAAAGCATTTGTTAAATTTTTCCAACAAATTATCTATATTTTGTTTATCGATGTGTCCCTTCTTAGTCGATAACAGCTTGACGACGTAACTTTTGTAGCGCGTACCATGTACATTTGCATTGAGTTTTTTGCCATTATTTACGAACATTATGTAATAATGTCTTAATAGTCATTTTCATAATTTACTAATGTAAACAATTATGATTTTTTCGATTTTTTAATGGACCTCTAAAGGATTTTTTGTGACAGGACGTCAGTACAATGTTAAGCGCTAGCGAACTGTCATAGGGATCATCATTCAGCGTGCGTAGTATAGAACATCTTAAAACTGAACTAAAATGTTCTAAAATAACACAAAAAAGAAACCTTAGTTCTGTAAATTTAGTTTTCTAAAATATTCTTAGCGCGAAGAATTTTCTAGTACGATGTCATTTTCTATTTTGACTGTTTCTTCAGTCTTGTTGTCCCTTGAATTAAGAACTTGGAAGGATGAGTGATGTAAAATGGCTACATAGTACAATAAGACATAACAACGCCGTAAAAATAAAAAGCATAAAGCCGTAAATATAATCCACAAGATTCCAGTACCAGAAGTGAAAGATTACATCAGTTAAAATACTGTTGCTGTCATGAAAAAAGACCTTACAAACTCAATTTACCAAGTTCCGCGTTTGCTATATGTATTTACCACCATATTAGGCCCGTCACTTAAATATGAGGGGTGAGGGGTTAAGAGCCTTCCGCTCACCCCAGTGTCCAATAATGCTTTGAATGCGAAATTTTGGCTTACAGCTCGATGATATTTAAAAGAGGTATGACGTTATGTCAGTACTGACGCGTAGTCAAAAATTGACCCCTGGCGTACGTGCCTATGATTTGACCGTGTGTACAAGATAGCATAATTATTTACTAGAGGGTAAACGAGACAGATACATGTTGCGCAGTGTTGTCTCAAACTGATGCTTTGCTCAGGTGGTCAAAGTCCTGATTTCGGGTGTCACTTTTTTAGCACAAGTAACCCATCTATGTATTTTTATTATAATATCATTGTACAGTCGGGGAATGAAGGGGTTGATCACCCTAAGATCTGTTTTTGCTTGCTCAATGATCACATTGACATGATCAAATCAATAAAAAGTGGTTCAACTGTCGAATGTGAAGGAACATACGTTTAATCGACTTTTAATTTTCTTATCAACAATAAAGCATACTTTTCGACATACTCTAGCCTGTTACACAGTTTAAAAGGTAACATGTGCTTGCAACGCGTAAATGAATTTGTTTGAAAACTGGTCAACCTTTTCATTCCGCGACTTTACAAGATAGCATGATTTTTTACTAGAGGGTAAACGAGACAGATATAGTGTTGTCACAAACTGTCAATGCTTCATCAGGTGGTCAAACGTCTTGATTTCGGGTGTCACTTTTTAGCACAAGTAACCTATCCACTATTTTAATTATAATATCATTGTGCGGTGGACGGCACATCACTCTACCCATTTCCGGTCAGTCCTCCTTGCTCTATTACAAAGAAATGACATTTGGCAAGAGCGAGAGACAAAACGGAAATGGGGTAACCTGAAGTGCTGTTGACTGTAACAGCTAGTCAATGTTTAAAACCAGGGCCCCAAGTCATTATTACCCGATTGAGACCCAATTACGATTCAATCGAAGCGTTCTAAAATTAGCAGACTTGGGGCCCTGATTTCGGGCACAAGTATATCCTATCTTCGTATTTTTATTATAATATCATTTTACCAGCTAGTTAATTTTAAAAACCAGATTGATTAGAGTCTCTCACCTAACGATAGCCGCCAGCCGATTCTGCGTGTGATGCGGCACAGCACTAAACAGCACGCGCGGAGCCAGGTGCAGCGGCGGCTGGAGCGGCGGCGCGAGCGGCGCGGGCGGCGGCGCGGGCAGCGGGGACAGGCGCGGGCGCTTCGCGCGGCGGAGGGAAGGGGCGGCCGCGCTGCGTTTAGCACGCTCGTTTGATTCTTGGGTTATGTTTATTGGCATCTTCCAGGCGTCTGGAATGATTATGAGTGTTGGTGTCATGGATTTTATGAAAATACACCTTTTTATGCTTTTGTACAAATAATAGATCACGTTCTTACCAAAAATCGTTTGCACTTAGCAAAATTATTTTTAAATAATACACTATTCTAGGACATAAATATGAAAAATAACAATTTTACTCAAGTAAAATAACTTTTCCAAAAATTACTGTAAATCAAATGGAATAACACTAACTTGCAGTTAAATACATCAGAAATAACGTTCAGTTATTCAGGTTTTTACTGGTATTTTTCTTAAATAATTTGTAAACTTATAGTACTCACTCATCAAGTGGGACACCAAACTGTAATCCATCCTAAACGGACTCGCCAAGCTGAATTGCTGATACTTTGCGTTTTCAATCTGTAATAAACAAAATTTATATTAAACAACAATCTTAAAAACTTGGATCTGTGCATTTTGATCGAAAGTCATAAATGGTAATGTTCGAAAAGTGTTGATTCCCAGCAGGGATTTAGTAAAGTTCAATTTAGGCAAATTGAACTTAGTAGGAAATTAATTCTAGAAATGTGTTTCTCAGTAAACTTGTTGAAAATAGTAACGTAGTGTGCTGGTCGACCGAGGTCATGGCGTTTAAAATGTAAAAAAAACACTTCAACGAGGTATTCAGATTTTTGGTATTTATGTAATCTGTTTCTTGTTATTATACTCGTGTTACTGGTATATTACGTTAAGTAAGCTTATTTTAGTGTAAATTCAACAAGTTGCAAATGTGAGCTAGTGAGCAAAGCGAGCATATTTCCCTTGTACATAATCAAAGCTTCTTCAAATAAAGAACTTCGTAAACAAAGAAACCGTACCTGCGACAGCGCGCTCATGTTGCCCAGCAGCAGGTCAGTCAACCAGGCCGCGGTGACGCACGGGATGCCCCACTCCCGCGCGCGTCTGTACTTGCTGCCCTCGGCGCGCTTGCACACCAGGACTGTGTTGTCGCGCGTCATGTACGGCGTTAGCTGAAAATAATGTAGGGCTTTAGAAATGTTTGGTCTTATCATGTTTGCGTTCACTCAGTTGGTCCCACTGCAAATCAGCGTCTGACCCTATCAGTGGCCTAATTACGATCTTTTTACAGGTCACTTTTAGCTCAGTTTACGTCTTTTCATTCATTGGAATTTGACTAAAACATGCAAAGTAAGTTACTACAGCAATAAAGAAAAACTAAGGTTTTTTTTGACACTATGTACCACACAAAACACGACTTGTGACGGTAAATATGCAGCTCAAAAGCTGAGCTTGTGACTAAAACTGTCAGGTTATAAGAGTTTGTAATAAGGCCCCAGGTCCAGGTATTAGCTGAGTAGGGACCATTTAATTTTGGACATCGTGACACTGCTGTCTGGAAATATTTTTTTGTTTTTATATTGTTATTTTTTTTAACCACTTTGTTCTGTATGTTTTTATCTGTTGCAATGGTCAAAATCAATGATCGTTTTTCTTTCCTTCAAATTACCAATGCATAGTTTCAATTCCTAGAAAACACCAATCAGCTTAAGGGTTGTCTAGATATGATTTGTTGCACACCATACTCGTGAGTTACTTCTTCTTATCCTGTCTATAGGAAGGATTGTTTTGATGTGGTAATTTGAATACTTTACTTTCAGTCATAATTTTCGCAAATTGGACATATTAAATAGCCAACAAATGTGAATAAATAAAGTGAATAGTTGTTTACACTATTTTCCTCTTATTTTTCACGTTTTTCTTACCTTCATCAAACACCACAAAAAAGAAATCAACCAAATCGGTTCAGTCCTACAATTTTGCGGTTTATTCGCCGAGTAAATTATGTACCATGTGGTAAGTTTCGAGCCTGTCTTCAGTATCTGGGTTTTTATAGGTATTTTCTTCACTGGAGAGATAGCAGCAAATTAGGTGTTAAACCATTGGGCTACGACAATTTCAAGGGTCGAGTAATTGTCAGCTCGTAAGGCTCTGTGTGTTCCTGCAAGGGTCTCACCTTGGCGCCGATGTGTTCTATGCAGTACGTGATCCGGTCCCGCTCCTCGCCGCGCCAGCCGGAGCGGCGTACATGCGGGCTAGTCAGAGGCGCGCCTGTGTGGGTCTCACCTTGGCGCCGATGTGTTCTATGCAGTATGTGATCCGGTCCCGCTCCTCGCCGCGCCAGCCGGAGCGGCGTACATGCGGGCTAGTCAGAGGCGCGCCTGTGTGGGTCTCACCTTGGCGCCGATGTGTTCTATGCAGTATGTGATCCGGTCCCGCTCCTCGCCGCGCCAGCCGGAGCGGCGTACATGCGGGCTAGTCAGAGGCGCGCCTGTGTGGGTCTCACCTTGGCGCCGATGTGTTCTATGCAGTACGTGATCCGGTCCCGCTCCTCGCCGCGCCAGCCGGAGCGGCGTACATGCGGGCTAGTCAGAGGCGCACCTGTGTGAGTCTCACCTTGGCGCCGATGTGTTCTATGCAGTACGTGATCCGGTCCCGCTCCTCGCCGCGCCAGCCGGAGCGGCGTACATGCGGGCTAGTCAGAGGCGCACCTGTGTGAGTCTCACCTTGGCGCCGATGTGTTCTATGCAGTACGTGATCCGGTCCCGCTCCTCGCCGCGCCAGCCGGAGCGGCGTACATGCGGGCTAGTCAGAGGCGCACCTGTGTGAGTCTCACCTTGGCGCCGATGTGTTCTATGCAGTACGTGATCCGGTCCCGCTCCTCGCCGCGCCAGCCGGAGCGGCGTACATGCGGGCTAGTCAGAGGCGCACCTGTGTGAGTCTCACCTTGGCGCCGATGTGTTCTATGCAGTACGTGATCCGGTCCCGCTCCTCGCCGCGCCAGCCGGAGCGGCGTACATGCGGGCTAGTCAGAGGCGCACCTGTGTGAGTCTCACCTTGGCGCCGATGTGTTCTATGCAGTACGTGATCCGGTCCCGCTCCTCGCCGCGCCAGCCGGAGCGGCGTACATGCGGGCTAGTCAGAGGCGCACCTGTGTGAGTCTCACCTTGGCGCCGATGTGTTCTATGCAGTACGTGATCCGGTCCCGCTCCTCGCCGCGCCAGCCGGAGCGGCGTACATGCGGGCTAGTCAGAGGCGCACCTGTGTGAGTCTCACCTTGGCGCCGATGTGTTCTATGCAGTACGTGATCCGGTCCCGCTCCTCGCCGCGCCAGCCGGAGCGGCGTACATGCGGGCTAGTCAGAGGCGCACCTGTGTGAGTCTCACCTTGGCGCCGATGTGTTCTATGCAGTACGTGATCCGGTCCCGCTCCTCGCCGCGCCAGCCGGAGCGGCGTACATGCGGGCTAGTCAGAGGCGCACCTGTGTGAGTCTCACCTTGGCGCCGATGTGTTCTATGCAGTACGTGATCCGGTCCCGCTCCTCGCCGCGCCAGCCGGAGCGGCGTACATGCGGGCTAGTCAGAGGCGCACCTGTGTGAGTCTCACCTTGGCGCCGATGTGTTCTATGCAGTACGTGATCCGGTCCCGCTCCTCGCCGCGCCAGCCGGAGCGGCGTACATGCGGGCTAGTCAGAGGCGCACCTGTGTGAGTCTCACCTTGGCGCCGATGTGTTCTATGCAGTACGTGATCCGGTCCCGCTCCTCGCCGCGCCAGCCGGAGCGGCGTACATGCGGGCTAGTCAGAGGCGCACCTGTGTGAGTCTCACCTTGGCGCCGATGTGTTCTATGCAGTACGTGATCCGGTCCCGCTCCTCGCCGCGCCAGCCGGAGCGGCGTACATGCGGGCTAGTCAGAGGCGCACCTGTGTGAGTCTCACCTTGGCGCCGATGTGTTCTATGCAGTATGTGATCCGGTCCCGCTCCTCGCCGCGCCAGCCGGAGCGGCGTACATGCGGGCTAGTCAGAGGCGCACCTGTGTGAGTCTCACCTTGGCGCCGATGTGTTCTATGCAGTACGTGATCCGGTCCCGCTCCTCGCCGCGCCAGCCGGAGCGGCGTACATGCGGGCTAGTCAGAGGCGCACCTGTGTGAGTCTCACCTTGGCGCCGATGTGTTCTATGCAGTACGTGATCCGGTCCCGCTCCTCGCCGCGCCAGCCGGAGCGGCGTACATGCGGGCTAGTCAGAGGCGCACCTGTGTGAGTCTCACCTTGGCGCCGATGTGTTCTATGCAGTACGTGATCCGGTCCCGCTCCTCGCCGCGCCAGCCGGAGCGGCGTACATGCGGGCTAGTCAGAGGCGCACCTGTGTGAGTCTCACCTTGGCGCCGATGTGTTCTATGCAGTACGTGATCCGGTCCCGCTCCTCGCCGCGCCAGCCGGAGCGGCGTACATGCGGGCTAGTCAGAGGCGCACCTGTGTGAGTCTCACCTTGGCGCCGATGTGTTCTATGCAGTACGTGATCCGGTCCCGCTCCTCGCCGCGCCAGCCGGAGCGGCGTACATGCGGGCTAGTCAGAGGCGCACCTGTGTGAGTCTCACCTTGGCGCCGATGTGTTCTATGCAGTACGTGATCCGGTCCCGCTCCTCGCCGCGCCAGCCGGAGCGGCGTACATGCGGGCTAGTCAGAGGCGCACCTGTGTGAGTCTCACCTTGGCGCCGATGTGTTCTATGCAGTATGTGATCCGGTCCCGCTCCTCGCCGCGCCAGCCGGAGCGGCGTACATGCGGGCTAGTCAGAGGCGCACCTGTGTGAGTCTCACCTTGGCGCCGATGTGTTCTATGCAGTACGTGATCCGGTCCCGCTCCTCGCCGCGCCAGCCGGAGCGGCGTACATGCGGGCTAGTCAGAGGCGCACCTGTGTGAGTCTCACCTTGGCGCCGATGTGTTCTATGCAGTACGTGATCCGGTCCCGCTCCTCGCCGCGCCAGCCGGAGCGGCGTACATGCGGGCTAGTCAGAGGCGCACCTGTGTGAGTCTCACCTTGGCGCCGATGTGTTCTATGCAGTACGTGATCCGGTCCCGCTCCTCGCCGCGCCAGCCGGAGCGGCGTACATGCGGGCTAGTCAGAGGCGCACCTGTGTGAGTCTCACCTTGGCGCCGATGTGTTCTATGCAGTATGTGATCCGGTCCCGCTCCTCGCCGCGCCAGCCGGAGCGGCGTACATGCGGGCTAGTCAGAGGCGCACCTGTGTGAGTCTCACCTTGGCGCCGATGTGTTCTATGCAGTACGTGATCCGGTCCCGCTCCTCGCCGCGCCAGCCGGAGCGGCGTACATGCGGGCTAGTCAGAGGCGCACCTGTGTGAGTCTCACCTTGGCGCCGATGTGTTCTATGCAGTACGTGATCCGGTCCCGCTCCTCGCCGCGCCAGCCGGAGCGGCGTACATGCGGGCTAGTCAGAGGCGCACCTGTGTGAGTCTCACCTTGGCGCCGATGTGTTCTATGCAGTACGTGATCCGGTCCCGCTCCTCGCCGCGCCAGCCGGAGCGGCGTACATGCGGGCTAGTCAGAGGCGCACCTGTGTGAGTCTCACCTTGGCGCCGATGTGTTCTATGCAGTACGTGATCCGGTCCCGCTCCTCGCCGCGCCAGCCGGAGCGGCGTACATGCGGGCTAGTCAGAGGCGCACCTGTGTGAGTCTCACCTTGGCGCCGATGTGTTCTATGCAGTACGTGATCCGGTCCCGCTCCTCGCCGCGCCAGCCGGAGCGGCGTACATGCGGGCTAGTCAGAGGCGCACCTGTGTGAGTCTCACCTTGGCGCCGATGTGTTCTATGCAGTACGTGATCCGGTCCCGCTCCTCGCCGCGCCAGCCGGAGACGGCGCAGCGGTGGTGCTTGGCGGGACGGTCCCGGGCCGCGTACATACTCGGCAAGTGTAGCGCCTGACAATCAGTGATGTTACAATAAAAAAGACAAGAAGAAACAGAAGAAGAATTGAAGACAGAGTACTGATGCGAAGCCAAAAATTGTACCCTGGCGTACGTACCTATAATTTGACCGTGTGTACAAGATAGTATGATTATTTACTAGAACGTAAACGAGACAGCAGCGCAAATGCATGTTGCGCAGTGTCGGTGCCAATTTTTTAGCACAAGTAACCTATCTACATCTTTTTATTATAATACTAGCGGCCAGCGACAGTCTGGACAATTTGAGACGACACTGCGCAACATGTATCTGTCTTGTTTACGCTCTTTAGTAAATGATCATACTATCTTGTTCACACGGTCATAATTCGACCGGTACAATTTTCGACCAGTGCGAAATCAGAACATTAATACACAAAATCAGCTATTAGAATAATGGACTCTGAACATAAATAAGAATTTAACTTCACATTTTAAGAAATTATTACGTTTTATCTTTCCACTACGACTAATTGAATAATTGCTAATGGGTCTTTAGCAATTGACTATTATTGCGAATGCTGATTATTCTATTCTTACCTGCCAGGGCGGGGCGACGCCGCGGCGCAACATCGCGTCGGATAGCCAGTACGCTGTGACGCAGCGTTTTGCGTCGCGGAGGGCCTGAAGATGGTGACAGTCACAAATCAGCGAGAGAACCTCAAAGTAGATAGATGAATTGTCGTAGGTGGTAGGTTTCTTTAAGAAGGGTCAGTCAGTCTGTTTAGCTTTATTGACAAAAGCGCTCTAAAATATTCACTAGTTTGTTAAAACACATATTTTATTTTATAAAATCTTAAGCCTTGTAGGCTTAAAAAGGTGTAGGCGTAAATTTTAGTAAGATTACTAATCTCCAGTACTGTGTTTTTTCGCCTTATTAATAAATAAATAAGTATACCTGGACATTATTCCACACAGCGCCATTTAGTCCCAAGATGAGCTAATTATAGCCCGTTTTTATGAAGTACTAGACAACGGATGAACATACTTAAAAACTTTTGTAAATAAATACTACATCCAAACAGACATGTTCATGCACACAAATGTTTGTATAGCGCGGGGTTTGAACTCGCGACCTTTGGTGTGGTAGCCGACTTCTCAACAATTACACCAAATAGGTCGTCAAATCTATTGCCTGATCTATTTTGGCCTCATTGTCTACCTCTTATTTCTTGGATAATATAACCAAATAGCGATGTCTCTTCCGCTGCGTTGGCACAGTAAACAGAACAGTAAAATATCTACATACAAACGTGCCGCTCTCGGTTTGAATGTGTGCTTGCGCGTCGCGCCCCGTATCGGCACGCGATTTCACGGTCACGTTAGCGTAAAATATATGGCGGAATAAGGTGGCGACAGTACGTACGGGCTGTGCCGCATCACTGTGAGCACGCCTACTGTTATGTTTACTGTGGCGTTGGTCTGCTAAATCATGTCACCTGCATCACGACGCCGTGCCGCTGTGTCTCGCAGAGGACATGAGTGACGCGCGCGCAGTACCCGGCCTCCACGGCGCCGCCGCGACGTTGGATTGCCTCCGCCCAGCGCCCCACCCGCTCATTGCCCCAGGATTGCTGGTATTCCACCTGGACGACGAACAAATTAATTAGTTTATAAAAAAGGTAAACGAGTAGCCTAATGTGCTTTTCAACTGGGCGTAGGAACCCAAGCTTAAACTATAACGCACAAGTGATATTATTGAGGAACGCTCTACGCGGTATTTAGGCCGATTTTGCCAATAACTAAAACTATATTAGGATTTTGTGAGATACTTTTCCTAAGTCGGAAGAATAACCCTGTATATTAAGCTGAGTCCCTATTTCCCTTGGTAACGCCATTCCTTGGGTAAGACTTTACAATATTTCACAGAAAGTTATGAAGATAGAAGAAATAAGCAAAATTGTAGGAAACTTAACGACATTTCACAAATGTCTGCCGGATGAGCTGGTATTAAATAAAATATAATACTGCCAATAAGTTAGCATGTCTTTTCTTAAATGAATTAATATGGGCTATTTCATGATGTAAAGTGAAACGTTAAAAAGGAACTATAGTCCGTTCGCGTTAAGAATGCAGTAATTTCATACTTGTCCTTCGATGCCCTAACCAATCAGATCGTTCCTAATTAGAAAGCTAAGCCAGCTGAACGCATACTTTCGAACGCAAAGGTTGTGGATCTGAGTTTTTTTTGTGTGCGATAAAATTAAATTTAAAAATCACTGCTTTCTTAACATGAACCGACTATAATTATAACCTTGCGCTGCAGAGGGGTGGAGACCAAATTGTTTATACTCACAATATGAAAGACGCAACCCAGCAAGAATAGATCCGGCGGCAGTTTCAAGTTGGGGTTGTGTCCGTAGAACTGCGCGCGCGGCGGCGGCGCTCGCACGGCGCCTGCGTACACCTTGTTGCCCACGCCGCCCACGCCCACGCCTGGGACGCTTGGGCCCACGCCCACGCCTGCGCCTGCTACTGCCGGCTGCTGTGGATAAATTAATAATCATTTTTATTAGGCCACATCGCAACGTTAGAACTCTCATTAGAACGTGTTTTCAGAATTAAAAATACTCAAAAATTTGTAAGTAATTTTCAAACATTTGGATCAAACGAAAAACAAATAACAAACAAACATATTCGATTCAAGAAAGAGTTGATTGACTCTTGTGTGGGAATCGAACCAACACACTATTGGAGTAAGGGGAAGACATTTATACTCAGGACTGTAGCTAATATGAGCCCTTTTTGAGCCATTTTGTCCATCAAAAATGAAATCAAGTATTTTAGTTGATAAATACATAGTATTAAGAGAGAGATATCTGGTCAACAAGGCGATCTCTTGAAACGCGAACTACTGGTGCTCATGCAGCCACTGCGGCATTATGCTGAGTGTAAGCCTTTGTCAGTGCAGCTTTAATTTCATTAAAATCCATCTAGTAGTTTTACGTGAAAGAGCCACACGGCTCATCCACCCATACAAATTTTCGCATTTATAATATTAGTAGGATAGGATTAAGAGAGAGTTTATCCATTTTTTTTCTAAACTTAGGTTTAGGTGGACTTAGGTCCACGCGGACGAAGTCGCGGGCCGCTCTAGTATTATGTTTTTGTAAACTAAAATACTATATAAAATTTTTGATGGGCAAAATATGCTGAGTGTGAGCCTTTGTGAGTGCAGCCCTTTTGTATTTTTAAGTTTAAATATTTGCGTGTTGAAATGGAGTGTCAAGTAAATGTATTATTATAAAGAATAAATAATGACGATGGGTGTGGAGCTGACCTGATGCGGATGATGCGCGGGCCCGAGCAGCAGCCGCGCCGGCGCGCGCACCGCGCCGCCCGCCGCGTGCGCCGCCGTCATCAGTCTGCACACAATACAACACGTTATATTCACATCTAAATAGTAACAAAAATGATTTCGAGAAAATTAACTTCAGAATGTGTTCGCTTTGAGTGAAAAACGAACGAAGAAGAAACGAGAACGTTTGAGGTCACACTAATGTAAAGTAAAAATAATCTTTCAAGTAAATAAATGTGATTACCATCGCGAAGACTGCGGCTTGCAACTTGATAGTAACTATTTCCAACAGCCTCGTTCACAATTAATGGAATGAAGAGCCGAGTACAATCATAAGATAATGAACATTATTGAAAACGAGAAAAATCTGCTCAGTAGTGAATGTATTACAGTACTCGTCAACTCTACATCTGAACCTCACTGCAGCTCTCCATCGAATGGAGTGAGGTCATTTAGAGAGCACAATAAAAAAATGCTCATGCAATGTTTCTTTAGTTAACTTTGACCCTCTTATTTAAGGCACTGGTGCAATCCTGACAAATTACCTGTTAAGATAGCCTTCTCATTCAAGATTTTCGCAATGTAAGTTTTGCGACAAACATTAAACGTATTGTAGCGAAGCCCTAATCCCCTTATACTTAAACAGCTCCTCAACAACATTTTAACTTTTGTATCGCTTTGTCACTGTCATTATTGTTGCTGCCGCCATTTGCGAGTAAGTGACACAACACGTCAATTGCTTGAACTATGCTTTAGCGTTGCGTTCGTTTTTATTAATAAGGGGGTAAGTTTGTACCTGAGCGTCCCAGCAGCTGAAGGCTCGTGGTCCTGCGCGGGCGCGGCGCCCTGCAGACGGATGCTGAGCATGTTGGCCAGCGCTGTCTTCGTCTTGTGGTTCACCAGCAGCGCACTACCACCTGGGAGACGAAGTTAGAGAAAAAAAAACATAGAGTTATAGGTCACATAATATTCAGAACCTTTCAACCCCAAAACATAGGCAGAAGTAGGACATTTAGTATGCAGGTACTTTTCAAACACGAATTCACAAACATAAATTAAGGTTAAGCACAGTTTTAAGCTCATGAAGTACCGTAAAATGTCTATAGAAATTGAAAACGACAGAAATCCTTGTGTGTAATGCTGAAATTTGATTTGGGTTTGTGAATTCGTGTTTGTTGTATGTAAGGTCCATACCTCCCATGAAAAGATAACGACCAAACCGATTGAATTGCTTCACAATTTAGGAGAAAACAAATCTAAAACTCAACTCTTAAGTAGAACTTCATACTCAGTCTTCAATATTCAATTTACCTTGGTGTTGATCACCCGCCTGCTGCGCCAAAAGCGTGTCCACTTGTGGTTCCGCGATGGCCGCGCCCACCACGTGCTGCGTCACGCCCACGCCTACGCCCACTCCCACGCCCACACCTGGCGCCACCTTCAGGCAACAACTTCATTAGGTATTTAAAACACACAGAGACAAGTACAAAGAATTTGCTAATCTAATGTGTATAATGTGTATTTTTTATTGTAATATTGCTGTAAAATTCAATGTAAGGTCAACGGCATGACAGGCTACTCATTTGAAAGAAAGAAAGAAAACGCATTTATTTTTATTTGCGATAAGTCCTCTTTGCTCATGTGGAAAATAATTTGGAAATAGGGGAAATGTGTGCCGTTTACTAACTTTTTGTGATTATGACAGAGGTAACAATCTAAATACATATTTATACAGGTTTAGAAAACAGCTACCGGTATCCTGTAGAGATCCTGATAGCGTCGTGGCCAAGTGTATAACACTCTAATCGGATCCCGTGTTTGAATCTGGCCCGAACACCGACTTTGAGTTCATTATACAGTTTGAACTCTCCGGATACGCGGTAGGTTACCTTGCCACCTTGGGTTCAAAAATTCGCTGGGCGAAATGTGGGCTACTGAATGTCATTTCACCATGACGGCATAACCAGTGTCACTGTGTCTGGGACAAAAGGCTTGTCCAGGTGACACGTTTCACGCGCGAGTTGAAAAGGACAGAGTTAAAAGTAGAAGGGAAGAAGTATCTCGCACTAGCTTTCTCGCTCGCACTAGTAATACGAGCGAGTCTAAAACGCGCTATCCAGATAGGGTTATAGTTATGTGGAAATGTTATATTATTCCACTCGTACCTGCTTGGTGGCGGCATGGTGGTGCGCCACGTGATCCCGCTGCGCCTGCAGCTGCTGCAAGCGCTGGAACTGCTGCTGGCGCTGCAGCTGGAGCTGCTGCAGCTGCTGGGCGTCCACCGGCCCGCCCGCGCCGCCGCCGGCGCCCACGGGGCTGGCTACCGGCGCTCCTCCTACTGGATAGAAAACATACTCATTGACAACAAAAAACAATCAGGCTTCATGGATTTCACTGATAGGCACTTAACGTATTATGCAAGGGGTAAGTAAGTAAGTTTTTATTATTGTTTTGGCTATTTCCATGCAGTATCTTTACTTACTAAAGATCTGAAAACCAGAAAAAGACATTTGGTCATGTTGGCATCAGGCAGGACCCGAACCCGCAGATCTTTAGTAAGTAAGTAAGTTGTTTATTGTGTATGAAATTCAAGGTAACATAACAGTTATTTTTGTAAAGGATATTGAATCACTTGATTCTACCTTTTCAGGCGTACACACAAATAAGACAATAATTATTACAAACAATTTGAAAATTATAAAACTCAATAATAATAACAAAAACATGAATTTAAAATTAGACTATTAATCATAAAATCAACAAACATTAGAATGCAATAAGCTAAGGGGAAATGCAAGGACGTTGCAACTTGGAAGAAAACGTAGCACATGGCTCAAAAACCTACTATTGTCATTCTTGTAGTACCTCCCTTGTTACTGGTTACCATAATCCAAAAATACAATTACTTCCGTATCAATGCAATGCATATTTATTTGCAAATACTGGCAAAATGATTATAACATAACAAACAACCATTTTGTTTTCGAGTTAATGGCACAAGGTTCCCACATAAATAGCAATGCGTGATTAAAGTATTATGCAATTTCACAAGATCATAAAAACTAAAAATCCCAAGTTGTGGCAATCGATAAATGACTCGCTAACTCTGTAGTCATTTGCATTGCATACCTACTTCAAATGTGACATGATAATAATACCTTACGCTTTTCAACGCTAAAAATATTTTAAACGATTTGTGGAAAAAACTAGGTATTTAAATGAAAATCTCTTGTACCTTCAGATAAGCATTAAAATAAAATTTACGATGGGTAATTGTATGTATCTGTAATGTATGTAGTATTTTTTTTGTCTCGCTCTTATCAATTGTCAGGAATAGAGCTAATAGGAACTTCCGGAAATTAGTAGCCTGTCATGCCGTTGACCGTACAGTCAGAATCCTAAGAAGAATCAGAACCATGTCATCTTTCTGAGTAGTCAAATGTATCGTTTTTCTTTTAGAAAATTATCTAATTTGTACTCTTTCTCTTGTAAATTGAGTGACACGCTCACGCTCTTTCACGCTCCCAGCAACATGCAACTCACTATTTCTATACTGTGTAGTATTAGAATTGCTTTTCTGTAATGGTAAAGACGTTTATTGCCAATCTGTAGGCTCACATGGTTTTGATGCTATCTATAAAGTGCCAAATATCAAGCTTCCAGTTAGTTTGGTGTGATGCAGCGAGCATACATATTACGCGACGGTGTTCTGTGGGAACCGTATTTAACTGAAGCCTTATGGGGACACTGCACTTAAGCTCTCTTTTTTGATTTTTAGTGTTCCTATTTGACTGTTTTGGAACGCAACCTAAAACGCATGATATGTTTCTAAACGATCATATTCATGCAGTGACTATGCTGATTACATGATTTGAAAAGCAACTAGAGTTGAAGCTATCTAGCCAAAGCTGTCGAAAAAACAAGTAATGTCAACCCAGCGGCCACCTCAGATTTGAGTTTAAAATACACATTATATTTCTGTAAAAGTACGTTAAAAATAGACATGAGAAACGAATACACAGTAGAACAAAAAAACAAGAGGTTGTTTAATCATAACACACGATTAGTTTAGTACCTACATACATGTTATAACCTTATAACATAAACCACCATAAATATTTTTAAACAAAGTAACTACTTACTTTCCATCTCTGTCCGATCGACCCTTGAATTATACTATTACAACACTGATTGATACTTTCAGCAAGAACGAAAAACCGAATATCCTGATGATAATAGAAAAAGTTAAATATAAAACACAGCCAACGTCCATGTGCGGGAAAGAATAACTGAATTATTGAACGCGAAGCTTAGAAAACTAGATAACGCATTGAAATTATAATTTGTGATAAAAGCCGTCACAGCGTCCATTACTATGTATGAACCGATATTTGAAAAATGGCAAAACAAAACTTGGGAGGTAAGGTGAGTTATGTATTCTGACGGGAGGTAAGGTGGCTGACGAATTTTGACCCCATAAATACAATTTTGAGAAGTGCGTGTGTCAAGGTGCCCATGCGGTTACCGCAATGTTTAAAAAAAAACAGCTGAAGCCAGAGAGCTTACACAAATATTTGTATCATATTTTTTTTTGTGGAATATTTAGTTAGCGTTTTGAACATGTTACGAGGTGTTATTATTTTTCAAACCTACGCAAACTATCTGTTGAAATGTGTGAGTTTCATTCAGCATCCTCTACCAAAAACTTGAAAACAAATAGCTTCATTAAATAAAAACCCATTAAAAAAATAACTTAACAAAATGGAACTGAATCAATTATCAGTTACTTGTCCCTACTCGAAGATGGGTTGGTAGTTCTAAGTAGGTATAATACATACATGGACTATACATAATAGACATGAATGTGTAATCTCACCAGGTGACTGCGGTGGCTGCGCAGGCGACGCGGCCGGTATTGTTGTAGCCCGCGCGCCCTGCTGTTGGAGCCATTGTACCTGTGCCCAAAAACAAACATTTTGTAAACCGACTACACATGTACAGTCAACAGCACATCGGGTTACCCCATTTCCGTTTTTTCTCTCGCTCTTGCCAAATGACATTTGTTCGCGATAGAGCAAGGAGGACTGACCGGAAATGGGTAGCGTGATGTGCCGGCCACCGTATCTCACATGTAATTTTATTGTCCTGAATTATTTCAATTGTAATTCTACAACTGCTTGTTTTGCACCAGAGCTGAACAAAGCGGATATGACGACGACCAAACTGTATTTCAAACGACCAATCAAGGGCAGGTATGAGAAATACTCCGCCCGTGCGGCGGCGGTAACATGTAAAACACCAGAAATGTATTTATGTGACATTAAATGTCTTCTAAATGCTGAAAAAAAAATGCTGAGAAGAAGAAGAAATGTAATTTTGACTTATGTCGCTTATCTGGCGACTTCTTATGTCATTTCTTGCATTTTCGACCCTTTCTACACGTCGGCAGTCAGTGGGTGGAGCTTGTTGGTCATGCCTCCGCATATTATGTTGTTTCAAGAAGTGTGTTGCAAGCCGTTCTAATCAATAAATGTCTCTGACCAGCTTTGGTTAGCCACACACCGGTCCTCTTTGCACTTCTCTCCTAGGCACTGGTGGATACGGGTTCTCATGAAAACTGAGCGACTAATGAGATCCACTCTTAGTAAATAGACACAAAAATTAATATGACCAGATTCTCTCTACTATTGATCGCCGCATTGTTAACAAGTTTTCAGATTAGGTATGTACATTTAAATGCGCTGATGCCCCAGAAAACAGAATTATGCTGGCCACGCATTCTAAAGTGATTTAATTTACAGTTTAATAGATAACTACCAGTTACTTTGTAAACATCTTATTTTCTGTCCCCTCTGCCCTATGTTCATAATAATTGCTTTCACCCTCAATAATTAAAGTTACGCAACTGGCTATTCCTTTTGATTTTAACACTTAACCACGCTTTTCAGACACAACTAATGCAGGCTAGTGACTAGGTTATAGGGACATATTATATCTAACTGTGTGTGGTGAGGCTTGTGCCCAGCGGTGGGGTCAGACTTTTTGGAACATATTGTTGAATTCTGAAAAAGAGATTCAACGTTTTGAGAATTCAACATAATGTTAAAAAAGGGGTTCACAATGTGCATACCTGCTGCTGCTGAGTGAGTCCTGGCGGCAGCTGGCTGCGGATGAAGGTGACGCTCTGCGGCGCGCCCCCCTGAGCGGCGCCTGGCGAGCCAGTCACCACGCCCGGCTGCTACACAAAGAGATCATTATTAGTACCAGAATGGAAAAGAAAGGAACAAGCCAGGATGGTCACCGATTAATAAAATAGACTGATCAAAGTTCTGACTTTGCCTTAAACTCGGCTACAAAGGTCTGCAGAATTTTCGGTGTTGGTTCCAAATCATCAAACCAAAAGTAAGCCATTCAATATGCTGCGCAGCGAATGTGTTTGCGCCCCAGCCTGACTAAGGTGAGTACCGCGACGAAATTTTTCACGTATTATCTCGTGTGTCTTGGATTGGTTAAGGCATGAGAACAAGCACGAGAGAATTTGGTCAGCTACACAAAGCGGTGTTATCTGACACTAGAGCAGGCGCCGTTGGCGGGCAGATCAGACACTGGTATAATGACTGTGGTTACCTGTTGCTGCGCCAGAGCGGCTGCACGCTGTATGGACAGCTGGCGATGCTTCTGCAGCTGCGCAACAAACATGGCGCGCTGCTGGAGGTCCATGTGTTGAAGCTGTGCTCCCAGGATCAGCTGACGACACCTGGCGCTGATATCTATCTACTGCTAGAGTACGCGTTCAAGCATGGAAGATCAGCTGTTGGTACAAATGAGGTATTACTCCCCTCGACTTGGGCCGGTTATGCCGGAGTTCACGACCTGAGATCTCGGGGACCCTCTGGATACGCGCTGAAGCAGGTCACCAGGGGGTTTAGTCAGAGTCTGACACACCCCCGCCCTTCTGCCAAAGGGCGGGACGTCCGTTAAAGGATTTCCCCCCGGAAAAAAAAGCGTTCCAGCATGACAGATCAGATGCTGGTATAACTATGTGGTTACCTGTTGCTGCGCCAGAGCGGCTGCACGCTGCATAGACAGCTGGCGACGCTGCTGCAGCTGCGCAACAAACATGGCGCGCTGCTGGGGGTCCATCTGTTGAAGCTTTGCTCCCAGGGTCAGCTGACGACACCTGACGCTGATGTCTATCTACTGATAGAGTAGGCGTTCAAGCACAGCAGATCAGATGCTCTTATACCGACAGTGGTTACCTGTTGCTGCGCCAAAGCGGCTGCACGCTGCATAGACAGCTGGCGACGCTTCTGCAGCTGCGCAACAAACATGGCGCGCTGCTGGGGGTCCATCTGTTGAAGCTGCGCGTGCGTTTGCGCGTCCAGGTGGATTAGCTGACGGCCTCCGCCCGACCATGATACCTGGTAGGAAAAATACACTGTAGAAAAGTTTGGTCGGTCTGACGTCGAGGTCGGGGCGTCTAATCCACGAACTAAACTAGATATCGTCTAAGCTGAAATGACGCGCCCCTCTACTTCATTTACGCATAGCAAGCACTCATAAGTGAGTAGATGTGGTGGAGGGGCGCATCATTTCAGCTTAGATGATTTCTAAAACTTTGAATGATTGAAAGCTAAAAAAAATGTGATTTTGACAAGTTTTATGTTTTTTCAAGTATTTCATTTGGGAATTTAGAATAATCAAACTCCATATTAAAAAAATAAAGGCTAATTTGGACTAAAAGGCTAATCTACTCTCGTATATAATAGTTCTACTCTCTTTCGTAACTGTGATGAGTTACGAAAGAATCAGGAGTTCTACTCTCTTTCGTAACTCATCACAGTTACGAAAGAGAGTAGAACTCCTGATTTCATTGTGGTTTAGCATTACCCTCAAATTCTAAAATGCGAATCAAAACTGAGAAATTGATGCCAGTATAGCGGAAAGTAACGACTGGTGGTGGCCATCAAAGGTTAATTTACGTTTCAGAAGTGGCAGATTCAAGTGCAGATCGAGCTACCGCAAACTGTCAAATTCAGATTTTCATCAAATGGATAAGATCAAAAATAGATGGAGGACATTCGCGTTTGTTGTAACCTAATCTGCTGGGTTCTGTACCTAGATTCAACTTTAAGGTAGGCTTCAGTAAACAGTGTGATTTTGCTACACTGATTTTGAGGTCACGTAATATACAAAGTGCTGGGAAATATTATTAAAAACTGTGTAAAGCTGTTGTTCAGAAAAGGCAAATATTGACAAGATTGTGTATTACCACAATTTCAATCATTTTGTTATCATTTACCACATTTTGGGGTTTTTTTTGACAATTTATCTCAGAAGATCATTTCATGAATCTTTAATTTCTGTTTCAAATATTATTTCTGTAGAATCGCAGTTTGTAATGGTGAGAAATGATGAAAGTTAAGAATTATGAATGGATGTATCTTCCCCTTCTAATGGTAAGAGTGCAGTCTGTGACAGAAGCCATGCATGTAGAAGTGCAAGTGAGAAAGGCAAACACAAGAATTAGAAAACCATTTTATATTTTACTTATAAACTATCAACAAAACTGTCTTCAAACATAATAATAACAAAAAAGAATTCTAACCATGATGCATAGAGATACATGCTAAAAGCCTTAGAGTATAGCTCTTACCCTCGGACCCAATGCACCAGGCTGGGCTATCTGCTGCCTCTGTTGCAAGTACTGCTGTTGCTGCCAGGAAACATTCTGGCCTCCTTGGACTATTTGTTGCCCCCCAGGAGAGACTATCTGCTGACCACCTTGATGAGTGATGATTTGCTGAATGCCTCCACCTGAGGACAGCTGGGTGCCACCCTGGGGAGACTGCGGCAGTTGAGACAAAACTTGTTGCCCTTGCCCCACTGTCTGACCAATAATTTGCTGCCCCTGAGATACTATTTGTTGAGAAGATTGAGCAATAACCACTTGTTGCTGACCCTGCTGTGTGATCACATGTTGGCCACCCTGTGACAATACTTGCTGACCACCTTGCGTTATTATTTGTTGCCCACCCTGGTTTACAATTTGCCCTCCTTGGTGAACTATTTGATTCTGAGAGACTATCTGCTGCCCACTCTGTAGGGTCACTTGCTGATTTCCATGCACCAGTATCTGCTGTTGTCCTGTGTGCTGGTTTATCAACACCTGCTGAGGTGCTTGGACAATCTGCTGCTGCCCAGAATTGTTTAAAAGTTGTTGTTTCTGAACTAATATTTGATGATGTGTTTGACTTATAGTCTGACCCTGATTTCCGATTGACTGCTGAAGTATTTGCTGAGACGTCTGCTGTATTGTGTGTTGAGGACTCAGCTGAGACTGTTGATTGTTTATCAAAGCTTGTTGCTGTTGTGTTTGCATTATTTGCTGCTGTAATATCACTTGATTTTGAGGATTTCGAGTCTGCACCAATGGACTTCTTATTATTTGATGTTGACCTTGCACATTCTGCACCATTTGTATGTTTTGTTGCCTCCAAGCGCCCTGCACATTGGCAGTCTGCTGCCCTTGAATGGACTGCTGCACAGATTGTATCTGCTGGCCCAATGATTGCTGTCCTGAGTTACCAACTAGCTGATTTAACTGTATTCCTTGACCAGACTGAGCCTGAGATGTTGTGACCAAACCCTGTTGATTAACCACACCCATATTTATATTCTGTTGTTGATTGGTCAGCGATTGAACTGTTTGTTGTTGAATTAAATTCTGATTTTGATTTGACATTTGCTGTCCTGAGCTTATCAATTGTTGATTGATTACTTGCCCTTGTCCTAAGTTTTGGTTCAGCTTAGCTTGATTCTGAAGACTTTGTTGCAAGTTCTGAGTAGACTGGGCCAGTTGCTGGGCTATGTTCTGCACTGCCTGTGAAGCGCTCTGCTGGCTGAGGCTCAGACTTTGCTTCATTGACAAGTTCTGTTGATTCAGTTGGGCTTGCTGCAAGTTATTAGCACTCTGGCTGAGCATTTGACTTATATTTTCTATTTGCTGCTGGGCTGAAGTCATTGATGAATTAGAAGTTTGTATATTTTGCTGAATGTGGTGTTGATTTCCTTGAATATGCTGTTGGATCTGATTGCTTAAATTTTGATTGATTTGGGACACTGAAACATTTGGCTGAAAGCCTTGATTTTGCTGACTGTTCAATTTGTTTTGTTGTTGATGCTGTAACATTTGCATTTTGAGTTGGTGTTGTTGTTGCAACATCTTTTGCTGCTGCATCTGTATTGCTGTTAGTCCATGGGGCTGCTGCTGTTGTTGCCCTTGATTATACTGCTGCTGTTGTTGTTGTTGCTGCTGCTGCTGTTGCTGCTGCTGTTGTTGCTGCTGCTGTTGTTGCTGCTGCTGCTGTTGTTGCTGCTGTTGTTGTTGTTGTTGCTGCTGCTGCTGCTGTTGTTGATGCTGCTGCTGTAGACTTACTTGCTGCGTTTGAATATTTAATCCTGGTTGGGATACTATAGTCTGTCCAAACTTCTGCATGAGTTGTGCCTGGGTACTTTGAATTTGAATATTCTGACTTATGATTCCTGGTGGTAATGACGTCTTACTCATAATACCAGATGTTGACATAGGAGTGGTTGAGTACCCAATAGAGCTGACCGTTGATGTTGCAATACCAGATGAGTTTGCAGTAGATGGGGGGTGATTCCACGGCATTCTCTGTTTCAGTTTATCTAACAATGCTTGAGTGCTATCATCCTTGCTTTCAGCTATATTCTGTGTTGGCACCTCATTCTTTGCAATACCTTCCTCAAAGTCAAAACCTGTTATAGCACTAATGCGATCCATTGGTTTAGGAGGTGGCTGAGGCAGTACAAGTAATTTAGGATGAAATACCTCAGTGACAGCTTGTATTCTAGCTCTTAGACTTTCTAACACCCAGTCTGGAGTTACAATCTTAATTCTATGTGCAGGCAAAGTGAGAGCAGCACTGTATTTCTTGCCTGATGCCTGACCACAGATCAAATGAGTGCACCGAGTGTCCAGATTCAATTTAACTTTACCACCATGGTATGTTATGAGGGCGAATAAGGTTTTCGCGTCGGCGGCACTCACTTTAGACACACAAGCCACAACATTAGTGAAGATTTTGTTCTTCAGGGGCGTGTAGGGCTTCGTACAAGCCAACTTCTTAAGTCTAGCACAAGAAAACACCCAGTTCTCAGTCACTGCTGGTATCTGGTAGATGTCTTGGGCATCATCCAGGTCTGTATCCTCAGCATTTTGACCACAAATCAGATGAGTTACATAGTCAGAAAAATACTTTGTGCTCTCGGCGCCACCCGACTGCAGAAGTAGCAAAACCTGAAATAGACACCAGTAGGAATAAACGTTACTTCAAAAAAACATGTAAACAAAATAGGAAATAATAAAATAACATAAAAACAAACCCTTTCCGAGACATCGCCAGACAGGTAATACTTGACATCCTTGAAAATTGACTCTTGCAAAGATAAAGAATCTAAGTCGTCAACAATCGTTACCATTTTCTATTATACTAAATAGATAAAAGAAATTGGATTTATGAATTACAAACACATTTTTATTCATGTAAACGCCGAAAACTCAACACGCAAAGACATCCATGATGACTAATGTTGCCATATTCTAAAAAAAAGTTGAAATGTGCGTTTTGTTTCATACAATTATTTTTAAAAAATGACAGCTCTAGCATCAGTACCCGTGCGGTGGAGAAAGGTTATAATTATTAAACAGGGGGGCGCAGAATTAATTACCCTATTGGAATAGGTTTCACACATCATTTTCATCGTCCTTGTAGCCACTAGACTCCGAACTCCGAATAACGAGCCAGTGGTCAATGTTACTGTCAGTAAGTCAGACTAATACGTCTTTTAGCGGAATCTACCACTCATCGACCTATGAGTAACCACATAATATGAGAACAAAAATCAGTTTCAACCCGTGGTTTCAACCATTTCTGTGAGCTTAGTTACCTACTAATTGGAGAGTAAGCTAACTGATCAATCAGTGACGTCACCCTCCGCCTTAGTTAATAACAGATAGATTTTCATACAAGAAATCCTATACTTTGTAAAACAATGCTAAAAGAAATAAATCATGACAGGTAGTTAGGTAGGTCGTTAGATTTTTAAGAAGACATTCCTTTATCGTTAACGTTAGCGTTAACAATCGCTGTTGTAAAGCAACCCACGCCGAAATGGGAGATGTAATTTTCGGTCATCTCATCTCTCATAGGTTGTCTGGAAGAGATTGCTTTTAGCAATAAGACCGCCTTAATTTTAGATTTGTGTTATTTTGTGTGCAATAAAATGATTATCTATCTATCTCCGAGCTTCGGAAGTCGCGTTAAGCAGTTCTGTTGGTCTCGGCTGACGTGACTAGATGTCGGTCGTTAAGCCTAGTCGTAGACATAAGCGTCCCCCCCCCCAGGACAGGCCACACTCTACACGCCTCAAAACGCCGCTATTAGCATAATTCCTGTGGTCTTCATACATTTTGGACTCGCGGCATCCGATACCTAAACGCCAATGGCCGTCACATGCTATAGGATAACTATAGGAATATGCAAGTGGCGGTGTTTTGTGGCCCGACACTGGGCGGCTTGAAAACATCTGATATTCAGTTTGCCATTCAAGTAACATTAGGTACTTATGGTAAACTGAAGAAAAGGTCTCATTTTAAATACTTACTTAAAGTATTTTTATTTTCTTTAGATTCACAAGGCTAACAAATGAAATAGTTCGAAAAGACACTTAGTATTTGTTCGTTTGTTTGACGTCTTCTGTTTCGCTCAGCAAGTCACTAGGCCATGGGCACACTCAAACCAGTTAATGATTAGTGTAGATACTTATAACTCAATTTTTCCTGATAGCATATAATGCCCAGTCCACTGCTTACCACTTGCTTAGATCGGATATAAGATCACCTATCTTAAAATTTAGATACCAACGGCCACAGACATAACCAAGTATACGGACAATGTACAAATTGCTAGCAGCACAGGTGTCTATTTAACTTAGAAAGTTATTTTACTCAATTAAAAATTTCCAAAATCGTCGACACACTTACAATTTACAAAGCCGGTTCGCCCATCCTATGTCGGAACGTCCCATTGAGTTCGCGGCGTAACGCCCCATACCAAAAAGCGGTTTTACCGATCTGCAAGGACAGTGCGACATATTTCTCAACGACCAGTTAAGACGTAAAGCCCACAATTTTATATACACACAATAAACTTGATACATCGCTTCGCCAGTTCTTCCCCGGCCGTGACCGCGGGTAGACGTTGCCAATTTTACTTAAAAATGTGTCGAGAATAACAATTGCGGGAGTACAAAGATGGTTCTCTTGTTAAGTGTTATTGTTTTTGGACTATTCTGCTGGTGCCGGGCTCAGTCACCGTGCCCAGGGACCTTCGACTACCAGAATGACGGGACTGGGGTGATTCGGTTACAGCCCAGTGGACCCGTTTCTTCAGTCAGCATCAGGGTGAACTTCACTATTGCTGCAAGGTTGCCCTCTGTAAGTATTCCTATTTCTTAATTATTTCGAAAAGCGAGTGTGAAAATGTGTGGGAAAAAAATAATCTCATTTTAAAATCTATTTTTACTAACCAATATCTAGGTACATTACAACTGTCCAATGATTGACTTATTCATTTATTTGCCAAATGTTAAGGGGAATCAATAATCGAGCAGGAAAAACATTTGAATCAGACGTTTGGTTGACTAGGGTTGAATTTGCCCAAACTTAATTATTACTTTTTGAAAATTTGTAAAAGCGTTATTTCGAATTTATATCAGAAGTTTGTCCGGCGTAGAAAACAATACCTACCGCCATCACTAAAGTGACAACGTTTAGACTTTTGTTACAAATAATAAGTATCTCTTGGAAGCGATATTTAAGCTTCAAGCTTTCACTATTCATTGAAACTTTGCCAGGAATGTCACTGTTTACAATTCACATCTGCCTTTGTTCGTTTGTAGGTACTAATACAGTATCTAACTTTTTATTTAGATGTTTATTCATTACATATCCTTAACTTTTGGTTTTCTATTAGACTTAAGTTATACCTAATACCGATTTACGTATTTTTTGGTTGTAATTGAAGACTAACCCCCGTATTCACAAACGTCAATCAACGCTAAGCACGCGCTCACGCTCTGCTGTCCCGTAAAATGTCAATAGAACTGAAGGGACAGCTATACTTCTCATGGATGCTCAACGTTGATTTGCGTTTGTGAATTCGGGGGTAAAAGTGGTCTGCACTATCTAACTGATTTTTTTTTTTTTTTTTTTAAAGTCTGGGAAATGCCTTACGCATACCCGTCCACCGGGGGACGGACGGGTTATGTCGGACTCTCCACTGGAAAGGTGGTATACCAGTGGCCCTACCGACTAAAACCCCTACTACTCCCTCTTATCGTCCGTATAGTGGGGGAACACGGTGAGTAGCGCGAAGCCTGTTACGCGTTCCCCCGGACGGAGCCCGCCTGGACGGCGGGCCGGAAGCGACCCCCCCCCATCGTGAGGGGAGGCCAGAAGGGACAGCCGAGGATGTCAAGCCGTCCCTACCAGGCAGCGGTGACCCGTGCAATGCTGGCGGCGGCACCCCCGTACCACGCGCCAGCTGGCCACCGTACGCAGGCCCTACTGGGCCCGCAACCACGAGCCACCCAAAGGGCGGCTCCGCTGCCGTAACCTTCGGTACGGCCCCGCCGGGCCGCGACGCACAGGGGGGATCAGCCTCGGATCACTGGCCCCCACCAACCGGTTGTGCGCCGCGGCCCCAACCACGCGCCTCAAGGCGCCTGCAGGCCCCACTGGCCCCGCAGCCCCACGTCGCCCTTACGGGCCGCAGCGACCCTACTGGGCCCGCAACCACGAGCCACCCAAAGGACGGCTCCGCTGCCGTAACCGACGGTACGGCCCCGCCGGGCCGCGACGCACAGGGGGGATCAGCCTCGGATCACTGGCCCCCACCAACCGGTTGTGCGCCGCGGCCCCAACCACGCGCCTCAAAGGCGCCTGCAGGCCCCACTGGCCCCGCAGCCCGTCGCCCTTGCGGGCCGCAGCGGGCGGGTGTCCAGTCCACCACGCTGCCACGCCTGGGTTCTCTTCGCTTCCCGGTGGTGCCCCTACCACCGGTACTAGGCCCCCTCGCCACGCCGAGGCGAGAACCCGTGAGGGGGCACTATCTAACTGATCATCTAAGTTCTGATAACAAATAACCATTACACAAACGCTTAAGGTAACATGGTTAAAAGACTCGCATGTTTCATTGCAAAATACGAAAATAATTTGAGCGCTTTAATAAAATAAATATTATAGGCATACGAAGGTACGTACATTTTTGACCACAAAGGATGTATGGCGGACGATTGAAGCGACTGACATAGGATTGGTCAAGCTTCGCCAATCAAGGAAATATTTTTTTGCTCCGTGTATTATTTTTTCACAAAACGTGTCTAAAACATGTTTTTAATTAACTAATCTTAGAAGCATATAATAAACAAGGTACACGATTACCGCCATAGATCAATCAACGTCTCCATGAGGCGCAGTTCGCATACTGATAACAATATAAATAAGTACACACGTAGATATACATTAAAATAAATACATATTTAATGTAATGTAAGGTAAAGTGTAAGTGGTCAATTGGCAGATGCATCTAGTTGCTGGTCAATTACCGAAGGTTTACTCGGTAACCCATACACAATTGTTCAAACTTCAAAGCACCAATAATTGTACTCGTAACGTATTGGGTCGTTGCTTCGATTTGAGCACCAGCACAAATGGCTGCTTATGTATAAACGACGAGCGGCGAACTTTTACTGCTATCTAAACAAATAGTCTTACAATGAACTAATGGTCTTCACTCAGCGTATCGTTACAACAGGGCTATAACTGGGACGCGTGCGGCTCCGACGCCTAAGCGCAGGCACAGAACCTGTAGGAGCGCCCTTTCTTTTCGTGGGGCAATCCTGGAATTTTTGGGGGATGAACGACGAGGTTATGTCGGACTCCTACCGACTAAAACCCCACGGCATTCAACCGTGGCACCTTAGCGACAAAGCTGGCTCCACAAAAGGTTTACCGCACTGCTTCGCCACCAGAGCTCTAGCCCCTAACGGGGCCCCCGCCAACCGACCCCCAACAAAGGGCGGAAGCCACGAAAGCGCCTGGAGTACGCAGGCACTTAGCCACGGTAATTGCCGTGCTTTCGCCGTCTTGGTGAACGCCGTGCGATGCGTGCCAGAGCACCCCGCCTCCTAATCTATAACAAATTATATATTCACGAACTCTTGTCTTGAAACTGAAACCGAATTGTCATTATCATGGGCAAGTTAAAGGCAGCCTTTCGTTCCAGTGTACCTAGTTTCAATCGCTTGCTTAGGTCCCTGAGGAACTTTGTTTTGGAATGAACAACAACGCACAGACATAAGTACTTATATCCACTTAAAAACAAACTTGATGTCTCTATGCGTGTGATTGAATATTATTTAAATCTTATCCTTCAACTAGTGCATTGCCTTAATTATCTGTCTGATCATGTAATTGACTGGTAGGCTTGTCATTAACTCTGCTAGTAGTAGGGTACTTTAGTGAGTACTTTTTTGAGCAAAATATTCTAGAGAAAAAATAAGCAAAGATCAAAATTACATTGTCTGTATGTATAGGCCAGTGGATATCAACATCAAATTCGCAAAGCACGATGTAGTGTTGCATTTTTGGTATGTTGTTTGGATCACTTAGGGTGATGTAAATCCCAATTTGCAACTTCGAAAAAGTAGCGCTCGCTGCGCACTACGTGATAAACTGCTAAAATTTTGGACTTTTTTCACTTTTTGCTCTAAAAGTCATAAACTATGCGTTTCCGACAAGTAACATTCACTACACAAATGAAGGTTATTAAATTTACAACAATTGAAGCCTAATTGCAGCTCTCTAAACCTTATAACGACTAAACTGTGGCCATTCGAATATGGTTCGTTTTTCCCGAGATATTGAAATTTTTAGGTTTGCTACCGTTTGAAGCAAAATATTGGCAAAATCCGCTCGTTCTATGAGAAGGTCGTATAATAGAACTAGCGGCCCGTCCCGGCTTCGCACGGGCATTGAACATTTTTCACACCTTGGATTACGTTATCGTAATTTCATTAAGGATGCCTATTTTTTTTGAAAATGAAATATAGCCTATGTCACTCAGGAATGATGTAGCTTTCCAACAGTGAAAGAATTTTTCAAATCTGCCAAGTAGTTTCGGAGCCTATTCAATTCATACAAACAAACAAACAAACAAAAAATCAAACCTTTCCTCTTTATAATATTTGTATAGATTGTAGTGCATTTAATTTTCTTTCATTAGAGCATAGAACAAAGTCTCTGTGACAAATAGTTCACTCACAATATCTGAAAAACAAAAAGAAGGTAGAAATAGTATTTTAAAGAATTGAAAATGAGGGCGAATAAAATCATAAAAAGGATAATACTTTTTCATTTGCAGGGTAATTAACAAAGTACAAAATTTGGGAAAGGAGGAAAAAATATACATACATACATACATACCATCACGCCTCTTTCCCAACGGGGTAGGCAGGGACCACTTCTTTCCACTTGCTACGATCCTGACACACACTTTGCGCCTCCTCTACTTTCATGAGCCCTTTCATACATGCTCGTCGGTTAAAGGTACTCGTGATCTGACCTTTTCTGAGAACATCTTGAACTTGTCCAAGAAACGTTCGTCTAGGTCTTCCCCTTCCAACAGCTCCATTCACCCTCGCCTTATAAATCCGTTTCGTTAATCGCCTTGCATCCATTCTTTCCATATGACCAAACCACCTCAGCATTCCCATCTCAATTTTTGTAATAACGTCTTCTACGCAAAAAATATTATACGCAAATTGAATGTTTAAGAAGCTGCAGTCACTCGCAGTCGTTCTTCTCTCGCACGCTGAATGGGAGATTGTAAAACTTCTTTTGGCCTAACTTATGGTACCTGGCATCAGATGCAACGAGGTCAAAAGTAGCTGTAAGACGATCAATGACTTGCCGTCCCCATGTATCACCTCGACGACTGGCTGCATCGAGCATTGATTCCCTAATTGTTATTGATTCTACTTTGAACACCTCATTTCTGCGTGATTTGGGAGTTTGTTTTGGAGCTGGAGAAACTCCTCAGTGATTTCCTCCGCACAAAGGAAACAAATGCTCCGAAGATTCATAGGGCCCGTTGTTCTAGAGGTTGATGGGCGGGGTTGTGGAATTTGATCGCCTCCACGACGAGCACATGCGTCAATATTATGCCGAGCGGTGAATCTCTTTCTGCAAGCATCGTGAACACTGACTTCGTCTTAAAAGTTCATCCTCTTTGAGGCCACGCTCCACACTCGAGTTAATTAGAGTTTGGATGCCACGTTTTTTTACAATTACCACTGTACTGTCACCTACCTTGAGTGCCAGCCGACACACAAAGCAGACTCCCGGTGGAACCGACATTTTTATGACTATTTAGCCTGACTTCGTTCGCGTTAATGAGATAATCGTTTTTTGGCTGCTCCCCTGCGTTACCGGGTAGGTTACTTCCAATTACTATCTTGTGCGAAAATCAAAAACAAAACATAAGCCCGAAGGCATTTGTTTAGTTGATGGGAGTTTTAGCCAGTTTACACTGCTGCACTGTTACCGCCTTCACCGCGTGGAGGTACTCCCAGCTTATATTTTGATATGCATATTGTGAGTGATTGTGTTGTGCTTTAAATTAATATAATTAAATTTTCTGCAACTTAATTTTACGACCTTCACATAGAACGAGCGGTTTTGCCAATTTTTGCTTCAAACGGGAGCAAAACTAAAAATTTCTATTTTTCGGGAAAAACTGACTATCTTTGAAAGGCCACAGCTTATTTGTTATAAGGTTTAGAGAGCTGCAATTAGGCTTCAATTGTTGCAAATTTAATTAACTTCATTTATGTAGTAAATGTTACTTGTCGGAAACGCATATTTTATGACTTTTAGAGCAAAAAGTGAAAAATGTCCCAAATTTTCGCAGTTTATCACGCTTTGCGCAGCGAGCACAACTTTTTTGAAGTTGCAAATTGGGATTTACATCACCCTAACTGATCCTAACAACATACCAAAAATGCAGGACTACATCGTGCTTTGCGAATTTAGGGTTATTTGTGTCGATTTCTACTGGCCTAGTATTCCTAAATACCACCTTAGATTCACGCCGAATGTCCCACATAGGTGATCATCACATACTAAATATAGTGACACAACGACACAACCAGACACACAAGGTTTGCTAAATTGTAATGAAGATGACTTTTTGGTCAAAATTAAGGAGTGGTTTACCTTCATTTTGCAAAAACATTTAATGATTGGGCAATACAAATGATTTCGCTCAACGTTTTCCTTTTCTGAGCGAGCAAAGTTAGTTAGTTGAAATCGTCTTCAACAACGCAATTTACGATTGATGTACCTATCATGGACCAAAGTAACTACTAGTAGGTACTTTAGTGAAGCATTGCTTACGATTTCCAGAGGTGGTATACGAAGAATATCAGCGTCGTGGTGCTGCGTCACGCACGACATGCTGACCTTTTTGGTACTATTACTGCCGTGTATCTTTGTTTGTTTTCTATTTATATTCTATTTCTATTTTCTTCCTACCGTTTGGTTGCTCACAAATTAGGTGATTTATAAAAACAGTGACATAAAACCGAAATGATACCCTCAGCCCTCCTGAATGGATACACCGTTGCTGTAGCTTTTTGCGAATCTAAGAGGTTCGCTCAGCTCGCCACTTGAAGAGGCCACTGGATCTCCTGGCCCTGGCTCTTTTAGGCGCAGATTGCGATAGATAGCGAAATATTTAATGGCACGGTGGAAAACCCAAGTACATGACAGTCAGGACATCTTCTACTCCTGGTAAAGTGCCAGCGTAAGCCTAGCAGGATCGTCTCCCCAATCCACTATTGAAATAGTTCGGAGAATGGGATCGGTCCACTTCCAGCCGAACATTTAGCTAACGTACAAGATCCGTCTCCGAGAGGTTATTGCATGTTACCTAGACCAAGAAAGTGTACTAGAGTACCAATCGTTTCTTCAGGAAATAAATTGACTAGATAGCAAGTCTCTGGACACACGAGTAGTTTGAAACTCGGCATGGCATTGAGTCTGACAACCATGGGCTACGTAGGTCGTGTCGAGAAAATTGTAGGTCTCTACCCACTTTATCACTCAAATTGCTTTTGTATACTAATTAGATTACTTTAATTGTGATTTTTGACGATCACAAAAATGTATAATATCATACTTTGGATTTTGGATTGTAGTCTCCATATCACTGCATAGTATAAAACGAAGTCGCTTTCTCTGTCCCTATGTCCCTTTGAATGCTTAAATCTTTGAAACTACGCAACGGATTTTGATGCGGTTTTTTTGATAGATAGAGTGATTTAAGAGGAAGGTTATATGTATAACTAGCATCCGCCCGCGACTTCGTCCGCGTGGACTAAGCTGTATGTGAAGAAAGATTTTCCCGTTTTTCTGTTGAAATTTTCCTGAATTTTCCTTGCTTTAAACCTCACGGAGCCCGAGACCTTTCCAACGAATGCAAAACCATGGAAATCGGTTCGTGCGTTCTGGAGTTATAGCGTCAGGAAGGAAAACCCGACTTATTTTTATATAGTAGATAACATCCTATTGCACCCGTGCGAAGCGGGGGCGGGTCGCTAGTTAGAATATAATTCAATCGAATTACTTAATTACTAACTCGTCGATTACTTATAGGTACAAATCCCATGAACCGAAGTTATTTCAATGTAGTTTTTCACTCTGCAAAGCCACAGTTTCACCTACTGTTTAGAAACCTGTCAAAATTTCGCAAACCTATGAAGCTAAGCCGTAGATTAAAAGATTGGTTGGTGATGAAAAATATACTAATCTCTACAAAATATTTACGTATGCGGTTATTAATTATTTTTATGGATTTAAGGTGGTCAAACCAGTTCTCCAACAGATGTGGTCACTTTTTAGCAGGTTTTCTCTATCTGTTACCAGCGATTTCGGAAACGTCAAGTTTATTGTTTCGGCACCTAGTGCAAGCTTAATCCAACAAGCCAGTCTCCTTTATTTAAGCACTGACTTATTATTTTGGTACCAATTATGGACGAGAAGCAGACAATAACAGATGCTGCATATTTCAATACAGGAATGAAAATTAAGGTGGTAATCGAACCTGCGTCTTTCGAAAACCGGGCGACTGTACTAACCACCGTGTTAAAGGTGTATCTGCCTTTAAAATTGATGGAGTGATTCCATCAATGTTAAGGCAGATACTGGCTCATAAGGTTAATATACCAGAAAGATTCGGCTGGCCTGTTAATAGTCTCGGTAGCACAGCGGTTAGTGCAGTCTCCCGGTTTGCATCAGAAAGACGCAGGTTCGATTACCTCCTGATGCCAAAACCGAAAGTATTTTTCTGTTTTCGGATCTTTAGTAAAGATACTGCATGGAAAATGCTGGAAATAATAATAACATAATCAAATCCGCCATTATTATCATAAAATCTGAAAACATACGCCAAAAAACAGTACGACAAGGTATCATAGTCTTAGTCGTAGTAGTTAGTAGTCTTAGTCACTTAAATGTAGACTCATAATCATAACTCTACACAAGTGGCCATATGTAACCTCAACCTGCAATTACTAAATAAGTAATACAAATAAAGAGGATAGATAGAAACTGAGCGAATTTCTTGTATCTGAACCAGTCGTAACGGTGTGCCAGAGAAAACTGGACTTTACAATGTCATCTTATGAGCAATGCGCATGATGAATTGCCTCATTATCGTCCACTTGTTAGCTTCAACGGTGCACGAGGGCTTTGCACTTTCCGTAAGGTCACTATTTTATTGGCAGACAAATGGTCGCGCATCTGAGGCTAACTAACTAATAAGACTAACTAGGTACGAGGCCTGTGTCTTCGGGGCACCTAAGGAGGCTTTAGCCCATGTAGCACCCGTGCACTACGAATACCCTGGCGCCCATTTATTCATTATAATCGAATTGAAATGGCTCTCGGCACTCCACAATACCCGGGTGCACTGCACTCACTGCACTAAACGTAAAGCTACCATTGGTGGCTGATGGCAAAAAAGGAAGTTACCAAAATAGGTCAAATAGTTGCTTCCATGCGAAGCAACTATTTAACGGCATGAAAACTGTTGAAAACTCTTGTGGTCACTGTAAATTGTAATGTCATTTAAAAAAAAAACTCATGTCAGCTGCGTATGAAATTCACTAAAAAATTAATTATGGTTCACTTAACTAAGTAGGTATATCCTTTTGAAAGTAAGCTTCTGATGACGTAATAAAGAGTCTGATTCACCCGATTTTTATGTTTTTAGGTATTTGGTTTTTATGGTGTTCCATGTAACTTTACATGATAGCTTTGCGGGAATTATTTTCAATGGAGTTACTTTAACATCACAACACTTTTTATCTGTGGCGAATATCTTGGTGAAATACGAGTAGGTATGTTCCTTTCAATGACTGGGGTGGCAATCTGCATGTGAACATCGAGTGAATTCGCAGTGAGATTCAGAGTGAGACCTACTTACACTAGACATTTTGGCGATTTGTAAAATTTAATAACTACGCGAATGTGATCGTTTGTGTGAAAAGACTAAGTCGAATAACATTTTAAAATGATTTCTTTACAAATGAGGGGGGAGAATACCAATTCAAGGAGAATTAAAGTTGGCGTTTTTCCCTGAGCGAGATCGAGATGAGATTTGTCGCTGGCCAGAATTGCATAGCTTGTTGCATAGTTTTGTTTGTAGATTATCATCTACTGCTAATGGTTTGATCCCTAATTTAAATGTTACTCAAAATACTGTTAGAAAATTGTCTCTAATAATATTGACAATTCTAAAAATAAATATGTAGGTACATACTTAACAAAACAAAAGTTGTTTTTGAGAAAAAAAATCATAAATCTTTGTTTATAAAAATAAAATAAAACCATAGAAAGATGAAAAATTGCTAAAAGCACTATAAATATAAAGTAATGTATCCTGTGGTCGCGGCCAGCAATTATTTCATTGATTTAAGTACCAACTTGTTTAGGTATTTTACCTGCCAACCCACGTTGTCGGATGAGTGCTGATGTACTATTGCTGATTTCTGACGATTACAAACCAGACAAGCAACTCGTACGTATGGGGAAAAAATATTCGAAATGTTACCTTGCACGCTATTGGTTTAAATCAGTCAGTGGTTTTGTTTACTCTCCAAATGACAGGACTACGTACAGCAGTTTTCAAAACGTGCCAAAAAATTAAGGCAGATTCAGGATGTTTCTTAAAAAACTGCTTCAAAATACTGATGTTTTATTTTGCATGGATATCCGACTCCATAGAATAGGATTTCAGGCATGATCAGCCAATTAGATGTTTGCGAAGATCGAGTCCGTTAGCATCGCGTTTGTCGTCCGTCTTTGCATATCGTCACTGCATTCTCGCCCAACGCCCGACGATAATTATAAGCTATCATAAAAAATATAAAAAAGAACAGTGCATATTCCCTATTACGGTAACAGGGACACCTTTCAAAATGAATAATTCAACAAAAATTAGGTAAATATCTGTTCCATACAACATTATTACCAAATTTTTTTACATACAATATAAAATTTCTTCGTGCGTATTTTTCATCTGTTCGAGTTCGTTCCCAATGAATACCGTGAGCACAGTGGATATTTGTGTTAGGTTAGAGTGTTTGTGTCACTACAAAAGAACTGGATTTTTGAGATGGGTTTTAGTGCTTATGTTTACTTAAGGAAAATATTACTTTGGTATGTAGGTACCAAGAGAATGCATATCTCGTATACTATACTTATTAATTGGCCGGTGACAACCCTACTTAACGCATATTTCTGTAATCAGTCTTATTAAGAGATGGGTTTACCCGTTTTCTCCATAACTATCTATGGATAACGATGTTTAACTAGACACAAGCTTGGATTCTGCTGTCAGGCAATTTTAATCTCTGCAGTTATCACGGGGAATAACCACTTAGATTGGTCGTGAGCAAGCAAACTTTAAAAGTCAAAACTTTTTGTTAATTGATTGAATTTGTCAGAATTTGTGACGACAAAACAAAAAGTGTGTTCTAAACGTAGGTTAGTAGGTAAATATGCGAGTACCTAAGCGTTGAATATCCTGTTTTTAATTAAAAGTTAAAACTTAAAATTACTTATAAACTACTTACGTGGTTATTAAACGCTTAACTACACACATTTTCAAATTGGGCGCACGGGTAAAAAATCTGTAAGTATTTTAACTTCCTCCTTACTTACACGTGGACGAGTACAGTGAACCACAGATCAAACTATATCAAACAGGTTATCAAAAAATCACCTTTGTGCTTATGGCCTACTGTACCTAACGCAATTTTGTGTTTTTTTGTGAGAAAAAGATTTACCGTAGGGGTATAATTGGCAAACGTGAAGATTAAGTCATCAACCTTTTAATTGTAGCGGCGAGTGTGAGTCGATAAAGGGATTTGCCTAGCATGGGACTGGCATATTGCCAATAACCTATTAAACAAGTATTCCTTAAGAATTTCAATTTGATGGCCGCTACAAACATCCGTGCGGCCGCTCACACTGAAACCAGTGTGCAGAGCATTACTGCGTCTGAGCATATCAGCACCCTTATTACCTAAAATTTAGCAATCACCAAATCTGCGCGGTGATCGCGCGGTAGACGCGCGATCGATTGCTTTGCGTCAAAAAAACTCGTATCACGTAAGTGATCGCTGGCTAATCGCTCGCCTGCTGATTAGAATGCACTTTTTGCTACAACACTAGCGCCGTTAGCAATAGAGTAGCAATAACAGGAACTATATATTTTATTAAAATTTATTATGGCTTTGGCGACTGGGCCATCGAAAGATGATTTTTTTTTCATTTGACCTTTTACGGCTACGGACTGTGTCCATTTCAGCCGTTCTTTAGTCAATAATTTCTATGAACAATGAGTGAGGAGAGTTATGTAAGAATTTCTATTTCAGGGACATCAACTATTCATGTGTCTAATTTCTTCTTCAATTGAATTTCCTTCAATTTTTTGCTGCTGTGGCGGTCGAATATTCAAATATGTAATTGTATGTGTTAACATTTTTCATTATAGATGGCACAGATGCTTTCAAGATTCTTGTTTACGAAAATTAAATGAGAAAAAATGGCTAATAACTGTCTCTCTTGTGATGTTTGTAGAAAACGAATATGCTTGGCAAGAACTCTAGGATTGTTCAAAGCCCTTGTGACTTCTTTTACCGCATTCGATACACTAGCCTGGCTGAGCCCGTGAAACTAGCTTTTAGGACGTCTTGTGAGGTAGTGAAATAATACTCCGTTGAGTTCAGAAGGTAAAGGTAGAATTGTATATTGAAATAAAGGCAGATATTTATACAGAAAACATTAAGAGGAACTAACAAATAAAATAGCTTAACCAATAATAGTCTTCTTTTCTCGCGATCCTGATAGGCGCGAAATGGCGCAAAGATATTTTTATGGCGCGCCGCTTTAAACTGACACAGCAGCGATGATGTCGGGCGCGCTCAGTCCGTAATATCCTAGAGTGATTCAAAGCCTTTGTCACTTCTTTTACCGCCATCGAAGCACTGGCCTGTCTGAGACCGTGTAGGTAGCTCATACCCACAGGCTTTTGGTAGGAGCCCGTTGCGAAAAACGACAATGCAGTCAGAACCTGTGAATACACAATGTAAATTGTAGCTTTATACTACTACACTCAGTACAAATTAGTAGGTGCTAAATGAGATTGATTGTTTAGCATACTCACCTTATTTTCTACACTGAGTTTTGTTCTCCTTCTCATTGGAGCCATGTAGGGCTTGAGCTCATTACAGAGGTCTGCAAACAGCTCTTTACTCAGCCTGTAATGAGCTCTAAACTCGGAGTCAGAGAGCTCAGCTCATCGCGCTGTATTTCTGACAGATTCTCTTCTTTCTTCTTCACTAATAGCTTCCATTATAAGCACTGCGCGCGCCATGGTTTTTAAAATTGCTTATTACTCTATTAAACACTCCGCGATTGAGAATCAATCCGAAGAAAAACACGTTTTTTGTAATTGCTAACTGACAGTGACTGACAGTTCAAATCGCTCGCCGATTGCTTTCGCTTTGCTGTCAAAAGTCATAGGTAATACGAAAAATTTGACAACTCAAACAGTTTCGATCGTTTGAATGCACCTAAATGCACTTTTTAGTTCATCGATTGTTCGGTGGAGGCAGCACTCTCGCTATTTGCTAATTGCTTTGTTTTTGCTGATAGGTAATACGAATTTGCGATTTTGGAGCAATTATTGCGCGATTTTTGCTATTGCAAGATACGTGATAACCCCGCAGGTCAGGTATTTTGGACATCATGACACTGTTTTTTTGTTATTCTTGTTTGCCTAACCATTTTGTTTTGTTGGTTTTTCAATGTTCATAATTATTCATCGTTTTTTCTTCCTTTCTTTCAAGAATGAAAACAAACAATGTACTTCACTTTACTGCGTTGATGTCTTTTAATGGGAGGCACAAGTTATGTTCAAAATTAAAATTGCCCATAAAGCAAAAATAAGAATTCTCAAATTTAATCAAACCAATAACCAGCCATCTTTAGCTAAGTGCTACACGACGCTCACCCCCACGAGTTCTCGCTTTGGCCTAGTACCAGTTGTAGGGTGAACTGCCGGGAAGCCAAGAGAACTATGCGTGTCAGTGTGGTTGACTTGCCACCCACCAGCTACGGCCTGTGTTATGGGGGACGTGGGGTTGCGGGCCCAGTAGGGCCTGCCAACTCTCTGGTTCACAATCTGTTAGTGGGGGCCAGTGATCTGTGGCTGATGTAAAACTATAGACCGTGGCAGTACGGTAAATATGGATAATGGATCAATTTAACTTAGGCGAAAAAGTGCCACGGTTGAGTCCCGTATAAGGATTTAACCACAAAAAGAATGCATTGTTGTAGAGTTTATCTACATGTTTCCCTAAAATTTTAGCCAAATTGAGTGAACGGTTTTTGCAGGGTTTGCATTTGCATGCATTTACAGGGTTTTTTACTAACTGTAGATCGAGACCATTTTTGGCAAGATTTGATTTAATTTAAGAGACAATGCGTAATACTTGCTCAGTCTATTGAGAAGACAAGTTTCTGAAAACGGTTCATGCGGAAAAAAACGTGATTTCTATTTTTAATTCATCTTCCAGTAGGATATTAAAACACCTCACACACCTTTCAATGAACGCCTACAAAGTCCCAGGTATTTGAGGAGGTTATTTTATGTTCATTTGTTTCGTCTGTTGCAGAGCTATGTGGGACGTCTAGAGCCCATCAATTCTAACCAAGCCTTGCAGAGATTCAACCAGGGCTCAACGCTGATGTACATAGTGCAGTTTCCTGTGACTTCACCACTGCCGCGACTCACTTCACTCGTCGTCAACAATCGAGAGCTTTGCTTTGGGCCACCTGGTTAGTATGAGTGTGACCTCCAACTCCCTACTGGCTTGAATCCCATTTTCCGTTTATAACATAGGGGTTTGTTTTTGAAAAATGCCATACTTATGTTCAAGAGAGATCAATAAATCACAACCATTGCACGATTCTATTTTTTTTTAACCTCAGAGAAGCAATATTGAGTTTTTCTCCAACTTATTTTAGGACACTGTGTATTGAAATTTAGTAAAATAAACTAAATAAATAAGTAAATAATTAAATTCTGAATCTAGTTTGGAAATTGGTAAGTTTTGAAAGCAATAATAGAATGCGCGGAGCAGACGCTCTTTCAGGCTGCTGCCAGTAAAGCCTCGTTTTCAGGTCGTGGCCAAGACAGTGGCTGGACTGAGCTGAAATGTAAAGAACTTTCTCAAGGCAAGTGTAGAAAATCTGCCTATAAACATATGGAGGAAAAACCTAACTTTTAGTTTGACATAATAAAAAGGTTACACTACAACTACCTATTTATGAATTGCTTCTGTCAAAATGCCGCTGCCCTCGTTTCCCGGGAGTTCCGACTACCACATACCCCAACTACACCTAACCTAGAGCACTGGGCAAGTGTTAAGCTGCAACCCCTATGAAAAGAATACCACTTATTTATAGGTTAAACGAACGGCTATTTAACATATTCAAAATGTTTTAAACAAACAAACCGTGTAGCCTACTCACAGCGTCACATCAGAATCAAAAAGCATATAAAACATGTAAAATATCGAATGATTTATGAATCAATAAATGCAAGAGGCTCTCAAACTGGCGTCGCCGCAATAAAAATGAAGCTAAATTATTCATTAATCACGTGTGACGTAATTGTTTTGTCAAAATACAAGTAGGTAAAGTTGGACACACTTTAAGTTTAACATACTTAACTTCCTAGATAGACATTGACATTAGGTGAGACAATTTACTTACCTATAGTTAAGTAACGAAACTACATTTCAACAATATACAAATACAAAACCAAAGCAACACGGATAACGACGGCACGCTCGTCCCTTACCACGTTTGAATCCCAAATTCGCTAGGTGAAACGTGGGCTTCTGAATGTTCAGATCATGTTCCCTATTCCTTAGAAAGCTATTTGAATACCCGGATAACGACGGCACGCTCGTCCCTTACCACGTTCCAATCCGAAATTCGCTAGGCGAAACGTGGGCTTCTGAATGTTCCGTTCAACGAGATGCCTTTTTCTTAGGAAGTTGTTTAAATACTAGATTAAGTAAGTTCTTTAATGCACTCATCTCACAGCTGTTCCTATTTTTTCCAGATATCCCTGGCCCAGGACAGTACGTGAGCACAATCACCCTGCAGCACATGCTGTACTTGAGGGGTGGCTCGCCGATCAATGGGTTCCACGACAACAATAACATCATCAGTGGCTCGAACAACTTTGGCACAAATAGCTTCACTGGATCTAATGGGTTCGACGGCACAGTGCCAGTGAAGACACAGGTGTTCACAACCAATGATCGCTTTGGCAACAAGGGCACCTACAGTAAGTATATCTTTAGAACACTCCATTTATTACATATAAACTACTCTCTTTCTTTCACACACTGAATCATTGTAGAATCTGATTGCGGAATTCTTTGCTCCTATCCATAAGAGTCCTTACCTTTACTACGGGTTGATTATTATTTTAATATTTCTGTCTTTTTCTAGACATCTTCAGAGCATCTAAATCTATCTAGCCATTATGTTTTCTACACCAAAGCTGTTTTTATTATTGATTATGTTAAAAGACTATCCACTTGACTGTGCGTTATTTATTACTTCTGCATCATGACGACTTGTTTATCAAGGGTCAATATTGCACCACTCCAAAGAATGATGCACAGCGAGTTGTGTTAATACATACTATTTATGCGAGTATATCGTTTTGTGGTTAAGTAACTAGCTTTTTGACATGTCTATCTAAACAAAGATGAGTATGTATGTATGTATGTATGCCGTGGTTGAATATCAATTCTCAGTCAGTCACAAAACACTCTTCTGACTAATGCTAATTTTCTTCATCCAGCTTATTACACATATGGAACAAACGGTCAGCCAATCCAATCAAGTGTTCCCGGGCAAAATGTCTTCTTTGTCGACCAGACAACCAGACCAGCATTCGTGCAACGACCGCAAAACCAGAACGATTACAACTATTTCGATGAACCGACCACACAAAGACAGCCGGAGTACACCACTGAAAGACCTCGTCCACAGAGGCCCCAACAGCCCCAGTGGACCCAACCTGCGCAACCACCGCCGGAATACAATCCGTATACTACTGAGGCACCCAGGCCACGACCACAGCCAGACCGCCCACCACCGGACTACAACCCTTACACTACGGAAGCGCCACGGCCTGAGCGACCACCTCCTGACTTCAACCCGTACGACACTAATCAGAATGGACAAGGTGCCCAGCAAACCCCAAATATGTAAGTCATAAAAACACACAAACAATAGCCAAAACGTCTCACGGCTGGGCCTCCTCTCAACTATGAGGTGGCGCAAGCAAACACGGGATTGTTGGAGGGGTGTAAGGTTTGTGATTGCTGCTGTCAGATGTTATCAAGCCACCCTTAGGCCTCCGACTAGGCTGAGCGACCGACATCTCCTATGATGTCAGCCAGCACCAACTGCTTAACATGCCTTCCGAATCACGGCGATGCATATTGAATTGACTTAAGGTCGTAGCTCATTATACCGGCACCGCAACGTCACCGCAAACCGCAAGATTATTGCTGGATCAGAATCCAGCAATAATCTTGCTGTGCAGTTGCCGTGCTTGCAGAGTGTGCTAAGAGCTTAAGAACACCCCTCAAGCCTTTTGAAAGTAAAATTGAAATCCTAAAATGTTTACACATAAAACATGTCGATTTCCAATTCAAAGCAGAAAAACCTAAACCTGTTTTATGACGAGCCACACAGTTATTCAAATTATTGACGTGTATTTTGTTGTCGTAGCTTGATTTTCGCGATGAAGTGGTTTTTAATGTCGTATTAAGAGATTTTCCCATAACCTTATTAAAATTCATATGTTGATATCGATGATGTCAAAAACTTGCTGGAATCCAGTTCCAGAGAGGTGATTTGTTTACACGTTGCATACCTTGGCGAACAAGTCATTTTTACAGTATCCATATAGATACCTACTTAGGTATACCTTACATGGCAGTTGTTTAATCCACTCGAAGACTTTAGACACGATTTCAGTGAATACTTAGTGACCATCACGTCCCTCTACTACATGAGTATAGAGCATGTTGGTCTATTTACCCCTAGGAAACAGAGTTAAAACCTAACGTTGGACAAACTTAAGGGAAGCGGACACTCGTGAGAATTATAGAATACCCTCCAGCGCGCTTGGTTGCCTAGCAGCCAGCATCGTGAGGAGCGAGCTCAAAACTCCAGGGTATGATAGATACACAGTGTCCGCAGACACGCATCGTCTTCCTCGGGCTCGCTTCACGAAACACGGGGGGACCTACCCCACGCATATTCAGCGATCCCAAATGCACCTTTAGTCGCCTCTTGACGTTTAGCATTTTCCATGCAGTATCTTTACTAAAGATCTGTAAACCAGAAAAAGACATTTGGTCATGTTGGCATCAGGCAGGACTCGAACCCGCATCTTTCGCAAACCGGGCGACTGCACTAACCAATTATGCTACCGAGACCATTAACAGACCGGCCGAATCTTACTGGTATATTTACCCCATGAGCCAGGGTGATTTCATCAATGTTATAGGCATCCACCTCTAACACTCGGAAGAAATATTATTCCAAATATTTAACTTCCGATTAATAGGATGAAAAAGCTATTAGGTACTTTGTTTTATTATTGTACGCAATATTTTTTATTCTTTCTAGACCACCTCGCGGTGTTGGGACTCCAAATCTATCCAACCACGGAGAGTGTGGCCAAATATCTGGAGGAAATGAGAAGGTGCCTCTCATCTTCAGCGGGCAGAACTACCCCAGAGGCGACTGGCCATGGCTGGTGGCCATTTACAAGAGAGCGGTTGGCCGCTTGGATTTCATTTGTGCTGGGACCCTGATCTCTCACAAGCATGTCATCACAGGTGAGTGGCACTTTTGATAACAACAGAACCGTCTTCATGTGGAGTGTTGTTACAGAATGCAGATACCATAACATAACATTTTATGGGTGCTATGGGTGGAATAGAAGTCCGCGGTGTATATTTGTTCTGTGTCTAAGTGCCAATATGCCACTGTGCACCTTAGCCTCTGATTATATACGGTTTTCACCCAGAACTCATTCCCATGCGACCAGCCAGCCCCTGTTCCAATGACCTCAGCGGCTGCCTCACATAGGCAACCTGAGTCTAGGAGATAAAATGTCCCAGACAAAAAAAAAATCCTATTTAAAAAACAGATTCTACACACCCAGCCATTTGCATGGGTGCGTCACAAAAATAAAGTGTTTTTAAAACGTTTACTATACATCAATACAAAGCGTTCATATAAAGTCACCAAAATGTTAATAGCAAATGTTAGCGCCATTCAATGACGTATAACTCCATCTAGGCACTGGTTAAGGAAACTAAGCGGTTGCGCGCTTTTAAAACGCACCCTCCTAGGCGCTAACCCCTCAACAGACATTAGCACTCTCAATATTTCATTGGTTTTAAACGTTATTGCATCAGCATAAGGTTCAAAATTTGGTGGGAACTATATTCCCTCTGCCTGGTAAAGGGTTAACGGAGCATTTCGGACACGGACAAAGTTATTTTTGTTACTGGGAGTCGCCAGTATGCCCAGACTATAAGGTTCATTTTGGTAAGGACTATAACCTGTGCTAGAACCGTTGGCAGTGGCACGGTCTTGGCCAATTTGTGTATATTTTTATGAACATTACACGTCACACACCCACAATACAAGTATTATTTAGTAAAGGGTCATATGACCAGTTTTCATCGGTTATAATTATGAATTTAGGTCTTATGATTTAAAAATATCTACCTGCATGTAAAAATGACAATATGGTGGGTCTAAAATAATTTCCATGCAATTTACTGTATGTCTACGGGCCCCTTGGAAATACTTGGAAGGTCCTTAGGGGTTATCCTTTAAGCTTCAAAAAATAATCAAGAACGGCGATAAATCGCGCAAGGGCAGAAAGACATGTTAACAGGTGCTTCAAGATAGTAAAAAGTGTAATTAAGTGAGAACATGTAATTAAAATTCAAATCAGGTTAATGGCCCCACCTAAAGCAGAGATTGTCACCGTAATTAGCATTTATAAAAGCTATTAAAATTCGCGTTCGGAATTCCTATGGTGATTTCCCAGCCCGCTTCAATATTGATGATAAAAAACAAAACCCATTATCAGTAACTAAGTACCGGTTATACTGATATCGATATGGTGGGTTATAATTTTTGAACTACCTATCTCATGAAAACTTTGAAAACCATACTAAACACATTAACATCATCATACCATTAACGATCACGTCACGTGGTAAGGGTTACCGCCAGGCCAGCCGGGCTAGGCCAGCCTACCGCCGCTAGCCGGGTTGCAAAAGATTAACGAATGAACAACTAGCAACAAATGTTAAAATTTGTTGCTACCTACTTGTAGTGGTTAAATACTAGTAGTAGTAGTTAAATACTATGGCTCTGTGGTCCCAACTTATATGTGGTCTGGCCGGAACACCTTCTTTGTGTTCATTGTTTCACAATTTGCATCTAACTTTAACAACAACGATAAAACCCAAGCCGTTATCAAACGGTTGGTAGGCTCGCTCTTTACCACGTTGGGTTCAAATGCGCTCGGCGAAATGTGGGCTTCGGATATTCCGTTGTCCTTGACGTCAACGATTAGTGTGCCTCTGTCTACCCCGTTTGGGAAATAGTAGTGAGGGCACGTAAGAAATCTTAGCAAAAAATACTAAAATTTAATTTATTAAAAAATGCGATTGATAGCTGTTCTCAATTTTTGTAAATCTTTTTTTTTCTCCTGACAGCGGCGCACTGCATGATCAATAAGAGTGTGAGAATGGTGATGGAGGACATCGTGGTGAAGGTGGGGGCGCACAACCTCGAGGACTGGGGCGACGACATCACTCAGCAGCGGACCCTGGAGTCAGCTCTCATACACGAGTCTTTCAACACCACCTCGCTGGCAAGTAAGTCTATCAGAAGAACTTTTCACACTTAAGTATAAGAATTAAGGCGCTTAGCAGACGGCGAGGGCAGGGCCGGGCCGGACAATTTCACCGCGAATGATTAACGATAGCGCAAAAGGGAATTCTATACTACCAACGCACATGAAGGGCAAAGAGCAAAAAGTGCCGCGCCGCAGATGCCAGGCGGGTTCATAAATACTAAACGCGGGGTCCCCACCCCACCCCACGCGGGGCAGGCGGGGGCAGTCGCGGGCAGCGGCGGGGCAGACGCGGTCTTTATTACTTCGCGGTCAAAAAGACCGGCCCGCCCCGCCGTCTGCAAACGCAGTCTAGGTCGAAATAAGTAGGTACCTACCGCCAAATGTCGCATTTGCAGATCCCCGCGAGAACCTAACGAAAGGAGACAGATTATCGCGGAACCGTCGTTGTAATTTCTTACACTTTTCATTACCATTACGATAATAAAAGTAACGGCTATTCGGTCCCCCTGTAGGTATAAGGTTCCCCTCAACTACATTGAAGTATAATATAGAGCTCTCTGACACGTGTACGACAACAGTTAGATGCCAACAACAAAAAAACAACACTAAAATAAGTCTTTGATGTCTTCCCGTTTTTGCAGACGATATCCTGGTGCTGACGCTGGACAGGTCTGTGGAGTTCAACGCGAACATCCGGCCTGCCTGCCTCTGGAGCGGAAAAACTGACCTTAATAGGATCGTGGGAGCTGTAGGAGTTGTAAGTTTTCCTTTGCCTATTATTTTGGCCTAAGAAACCGTTTGCACTAGGTGCGGCCCTACCCACTTTCAAATCTTGAGCAAGTGCGAAAAGTGCAAGAAAGGCTTAGACAATGTTTTTAATGCTCTAAAAAGAAAGGGATCATACGCCTGTATAGCAATCGTCAAATGGAAGATATTTAAGGCACCTATCATTTTGTTGCGAATATAGGTGTTTTGAAATATTACAAAAGTATTATCATTTTACCTATCAAAACCTGAACTTTGTACATGTGGATAGTATCTACCACTTACCTGATAGCTGCCGTTAAAACTGCGTAAAACCAAACAAATAAAATCTAAATCAGTCAATAATTGTCTTTATTAGGTACTGTAATGACATTGGAAAGCTAAGCGGTTCTCAAACTTTTTTTGGAGACGAACCTCTTTTAGAGAACTTATTATTTGAAAGACCTCCGAGCTTTAATGTTGCTCGGAGCACTCGTTTATTAGTTTTAATTTAAAATCTGAGAGACATTTTTGCTGAATCCTGTGGAACCCCCTCTGAGAATGCGGCTTGATTATCTTGACATTTTATCTAGGTGGCAGGATGGGGTCGCAGCGAGCGCGGTCGAGGCGGGCACGGCGAGCCCATGATGGCGCGAATTCCCATTGTCAGCACCGCTACCTGCCGAGCAAGCAGAGCAGAGTTCCACAAGCTGACTTCTGCGAATACGATCTGTGCAGGTAAATAGTCTAGTTTAACTTTGGAAACAGTATGGCCAAGGTTTAGGCTGCTAAAGTTTCAGGATGCAGAAAACTACATGACAAAATGTGGGGACATAAAACCAATTCTATTTCTTTTAAAAACGTTTTTTAAAAATATTTGTCACATGTAATTTTGTTCTGGTTGGGGATCAAACCATGATCCACGGCGGAGCAGTTCGCATCGCTACCAAAGCAAGCCATGAAACCGATAGATAAAATAAAATCCTTTCCTTCTTACACCCGTACCCACAGACTGCTCTTTCTTTGTCCAGGTGACCGAAATGGCGTAGGCCCGTGCTCAGGTGACTCCGGCGGCGGCCTCTACATCCACGACGGTGGACGCTGGCGTCTCCGAGGCATCGTCTCGCTCTCTCTTCGCCCCGATAATGGAGACAGCACATGCAACCTCAACGAGTACCTCGTTTTCACCGACGCTGCCAAATACTTGCAGTGGGTCAAGAAAATTGTGGAGAATAGTCTGTTTTAAGACTGAATTATAGGCAAACCCATTTCAAGCTTCAAGTTGTAAAAACCTGATGAGAAGTTCCAAACTTAATGAAAAGGGGCCTGTCCTTGAGGAATTGTTGAGATTCATTTGTTTCTTGGACGCTGAAGATAGGTACCTAGTTCTATCTATCTAACTACTTAATTTAAGGGTAGGTTGCTGTTTTAAAAATGAAAAACTGTATAACCAGTAAAAAAACCAATGGAAAATGTTTTGCCTCTGTAGCTTTCCATGGGATGTTGTGGAATCGCAGTCCCAGGCAGTTGCACTTGATGCCCCCCTAGCCATTACCTAGTTTAAAAAGCTATCAGTAAAAATTAAAAAAGTGATAAGGATAGGGTTCAAAAGAGATTAGTAAAATTTTGAAGTTGGTGTTAATTTGACTTGCTTTTGACTGTACCCACTTATTAATGCACCGCCTTGCTCATAGCAGTCGCAGCCGAATGCCGCTATAAAATAAAATGCCATTAAATCTACGGGTATGAATTATAATTCAAATCAAAATGCAGTTTGTTGGATTCCAAGTCTCAACATTTAATTGACCGATAATTTGATAAATACTATCAATACGAATTATTTAATTTAAAATAGGTATAAACTCATAAATTAGGTAATAGGGTAAAATTAGATATTTAAGTAGGTATTTCTGTGACTATGATAATAAACATTGCAAACAATACCCTGTATTTTATTCTTAAACGCAGTAATTACATTACCCATTGCATGATCAAGGGCAAAACAATAATTTGAGTTCAACGGCAGATAAGGCTACCCATTTCCGTTTTTCTCTCTTGCTCTTGCTAAATGTCGTTTCTTTGCTAGAGCAAGGCGCACTGACCGGAAATGGGTAGCGCGATGTGCCGTTCTCCGTACTTACTAACTTAACAAATTATGCTTCTACTAGCGGCCGCTCGCGACTTCGTCCGCGTGGTCATAAGTTGAAAAACAAAGAGTAATATTTCTTTACAAATTGTAGCCTATGTGCGATTCAGATATATAAGCTACATTATTGGAAAGTTTCATTAAAATCCATTCAGTAGTTTATACGTGAAAGAGCAACACGGCACAATACATCCACACATACAAACTCTCGCCTTTATAATATTATTAGGATTACGAGTATCCTATCAAAACAGTGGGTACTGTCATATTATTGCCATTTGTTTTCAAAATTCAAAAAAGATAGGTTCCTAAAGTTGGCACTGGGCAGGATGACTTGGAGGCGCGGTAGGGGTTTTAGCACCAATGAGACACTCACAAGTGCTAAAACCCCTACCTACCGCATTTGGGCACTAGCCTATTTGGCAAGAGCAAGATAAATAGCCCGATGTGCTGTTGACTGCACATTTAACTTTAATTGGTGTTTATGAATCCAGTGGTAACTGCCAAAAGTTAAAATAGACGACGCTCTGCATTAATTGGTTTGCTGAGATAGATGGAATGAGAGCATTTGCGGGGGGGAGGACTGGGGACTGCACTACGGTTTTTTTTTTACAAAACCTATCACACAGGCACCAGTTCTTTCACACACTGGGTGGATAGTCTTACGTACATTACTAATCTTAGTTGAGACACTTTCGAATGTAATACCACCTAAGTGAGAGAAAAATGAAGAAATGTATTATTTATTATTATTATTTTATAAACGTGAGTGATTTACTCAAGCTTTTCAATTCGAACCGTCAAAAATAACCGTCTGTACTATAAGCGATAAAATTGTAAATTGGACCGCGAACTCTGTTGTTGACTGAGCTGCTGACATCTGACACTGACAGATCGACCAAACAAACACAACACGCGCCCGGCGCGCGTACGAAACAAACAAAATTATCAAAACAATAGCAAGATTTCCGTATCTTAAAAGTAAAAATGGCTTGGAATAAAATATTATGCAATCATAAAGAATTGCAACTATTGGGTACACTAAATGGTGGTCAAAGTTTCAGGTAAGCACTTTCAACAATCCAAATTGATCTTACATTCAAATATTCAGAAAATATAAACAATATGAGCTTTCGTGGTATTAATTTTCAGGTGGACATTCGATAATGAAAAAGATGAATGGTTAGGCATATTTTCTAAAACAGTCTGGAAACTAAGACGAAGCAGTGACTGCTTAGAATATAAAGTACTAGGATCTCTTCTCAGTAAGAATAGTGACGGAAAATTAACTGAAAACTCACCATTTAATAGTTTAATTGAAAACTATTTTCGGTTAGATATGAAATTGGAGCCATATTACAAGGAATGGTCTGAAAAAGATGAACTGTTCAAAACGGCTTGTCAGCAATTCTATGGCATTAGGATGCTAGACCAGGAGCCCGTCGAGAATCTATTTTCCTTCATTTGTAGCCAAAATAACCACATATCTAGGTAAGCACACATTCTATATTGTGAACATGAAGTGACTGCAATCTGTTTGTATACCTTTAATAAATAATTAAATTCATGATTGTTCAGTGTCAGTGTTAATATCTATGTATGCATTTATTTAAGAAAACAAGTTTTATGTTTATGTCTCTGACACTTAGTTGTAGCTCTGTTTAGTTTGGACTAAGATCTTGATGTCGATCTTGGTTTATTATAACTCAAATATTTGTCAAATTATGATTTTTCCTTGAGGTGTAGTTAAAGCAGTAAAGATTTTAAAAACATTTTCTCTATTTTTACTTTCTTAATTTATTTCATCAGGATATCAAGCATGATAGAAAAACTATGTACCAACTATGGTGAAGAAATATGTTCTTTGGATGGTGTTACTTACTACTCATTCCCTGATGTGGAAAAATTATCTAAACCTGAGGTAGGAACAACTAGTTGTTTATCAAAATGATCTAGATTTGTATTGCTTATTTCCCCTATTGCTTAACAGCAGCCTAATAGTGATTATGGGTTCACTCTATTGCAGAGATTATAGTATAAACAATAAGATCTCTCAACTTCTGCTCAACTCATTTTTTGTGAAACACAATTTGTGAAAGTGTGTGTTGTGAAAATAAATTATTATAATGATTCAATGTATGCATGCTCTGTTCCTAGACCCTGCATTATCAGAATTCTTATTGACATTGACATGCATTTTAATTAAGTAATTGTTGTAGGTTGAAGCCAAGTTAAGAGAGCTAGGCTTTGGATATAGGGCTAAGTTCATACAGAAGTCAGCTACTCAAATTGTTGAATGGGGTGGCCTTGAATGGTTCAAGAGTCTGCAAGACATGAAGTACAAGGATGCAAGAGCTGAACTGATGAAGCTCCATGGGATTGGCCCCAAGGTAAACCTTTTTGTTCTAAATCTTTTTTCTTGCTAACAATTGTTAACAATATATGGCAATAGAAAAACCTACAAGGGGGTAGCTAAGAAGACTATGATCTTGATTAGTAGAAATTAAATTGTACCTAAACAGTGAGTTGAACTACCAAATTTTGAAAAACTAGGTATTTTTTTCTGACTATTTTAAAACTAGTGCAGCTAACAAACATGTCAGTAAGTGAGACAGCAACAGAAAGCCTTTTAGGCACATGTTTGTATTTATAAGGTTTAATGTTCGTAGTTCCATATTATTATTATTAGTCCAATAAAATCTGTTTCTTGCTCTCAAAGCTGACTGTTTCATGTGGTTACTAGCCTTTCAAGCTGTGACCTTTCATCAAACTTTCCATGACCACATTCATATAGCAGAAACTTACCCCCGAATTCACAAACGACAATCAACGCTAAGCACGCGCTCACGCTCATTCTGTCCCTCTTACCCTCGAATTCACAAACGACAATCAACGCGAAGCACGCGCTCATGCTCATGCTGTCCCTTCCTTGTCCTTTTTCTAGTGTCATTTTACGGGACAGCATGAGCGTGAGCGCGTGCTTAGCGTTGATTGACGTTTGTGAATTCGGGGGTTAGTATGTATTAATCCAAATTATTCTTCTAGGTAGCAGATTGCATTTGTCTCATGTCTTTGAACCACTTGGAGGCACTCCCTGTGGACACCCACGTGTATCAAATCGCAGCCCAGAATTACTTGCCGCATTTAAGAGGCAAGAAGAATGTCACAGAAAAGATGTATATAGAAATTGGAGACCATTTCAGGAAACTTTACGGTGATATGGCTGGCTGGGCGCATACAGTAAGGACCAAAAAATATTTCATTACACTCCACACACTGGCACAATGATTGGGGAAACATGAAAAGTTTGAGTTTTTAATCAATTACATGTTTTTAATGTTAGAACCTTTAAAAATAGCTTTGTCTATGGTCAAAAATAAAAACGGTTTTGCAAAGAAAACGGTGTAGCTGGCAGTGGTCTTGAAATTGTGCTGTGTATGGCTAAATTAATTAACTGTATTTTTGAACTACCTATACAGGTATTACAGTTATTTTTTGCTAATTTTTAGGTCCTGTTTTGTGCTGATTTAAAAAAGTTTCAACAAAAAAATTATGAAGGAAAAAATGCTGACGAGCCAACAAAGAAGAAGAAAAGGAAAAAGTGATCTGTGATAGTAATTTCGTAAGTAAGAAATAAATGATCCATTTACAAGATTTGTTTCATTAATTTATTTGTTGCATTAAATATGTTTGAGATTAAATACAGAAGTACAAAATAGAGTGATAACTACGTTCCGAATACATAATTTACAATATGAACAATTTGTGGATTAAAAAGAACATGTATACTTAGGTATAAAAATGTAATAAATGAGAGTGTATATCTAGTAAACTAATTATACTAGGCTTGTGAAATGGTTTACATAATAGTATACTAATTTGCTGTAGCCTTTTACTAGGCTCTAAATGGCCAGAGCCTGGAGACTAAAGGTCGCGTAGCTCACCTGGCAAGCACGGCAACTGCACGGCTCTTACCAAGGAATTATCTTGCCAATCCAATTTGAACCCTAAGTTCTGAGTGGTACCTACTATTTTTTTTTGCAATAATAATATTGGAAAGCCAACTGCGAATTGTCATCGCGCTTGCACTCAACTCGCAGCTCGCGTCAATACAACTTAAGGTTGAAATGTGAATGGCCAGATAATTGCTGGGTCGGAGCCGTGTAGTTGCCGTCCTTGCGAAGTGTGCTACGAGCTCAACCCCCTTATTTATAAAATTGAACAGTCCTACAGTACGTCTCTTTCATTCTTATTGCTGTCGACATCTGCGAGTAAGAGGCAAGACACGTCAATTGCTAGACCAATGCTGCAGCGTTGTTTTAGTTTTTATGAATAAGAGGGTATATTTTTAACTTTAAGAGATTTTCACTTCCTAATTCTTATATTCCTATTGTAATCATCATACACAGTTTTAAGTCTCAACCTGGAATGGTAATAACAAAGAAAATCTTTTAGAAAGAATAATTTTCCAATATCACAATTTCGTAACATAATAACAATAGCACTAATAATTTTATTGAATATTGCACAATACTACCTTAATTATAATTTGTGAGATTTTGTAACCTTATTACCTATATAATAGTGTATAAATTATATCTACGAAATACTTATAGTAGGAAAAGATCATAGAAATATAAATGCACAGTAAAGTCAGTTCCATAAAACATATAAATAAGGCAGTGATCACTGAGGTGCACTTTAACATTATTAATTTAATAAAACTTATTAGTAAATAAAACCAACGAGAACAGCCATAAGCTGTTAAACTCTATTTGGTCCTTATTGGGGCGTTAAAAAACCAAAATTTCAAAGCGGCACTTGAAGAAATTCGGTATCGAGTTTGCAATTTCAAATGATAAGTCCGACCGCTAAAAATAACTAGCCGTAATTCTAATTGCGAATATAAAAAACAAACTATTGTTCCCAAAATTATTAGAAAAATCTTTTAAGAAGTCTACAAAATGTATCTCTAAGGCCCAGACTCCACCGGAGCTGAGCGGAGATGTGCGGCGTCGAGCTGTGTTTTCAACAACCAATAGAATTGCGTTATTCACACATCTCCGCCTCGCACAGCTTCGGTGGAGACCACTGAGCGGAGATGTGTATTTTTGTATGGCGAGCTGGGTCGAGCTGTGTGAAGCGAGGTCAAGCGGCCTCTGTAAGCGGCGCCACCCTGCCCCCTCCCGTCCGCACCCCGCGGTGCCAGCCGGGGTGGCCAACTTAGGGCTTTTACCCCAACTTTAGGGAGTAAATATACATATTACATACATATTATCTTATATATTTTTTCAGGCATCACAAATGTGTCAGAGAAAAACGTGTTCAAAATGGCAACGTCTATCTATAGATAGCCACAGAGTCAGATACATCCGATCTCCTTTATACCACTACCGATATCCGTAAACTTAATTATTAAAATCCACCAGACTACCATGTACATGGTAGAAATCCCGATTTAACGGTGTTATTTTAAGTGACCATGAAACTTTGAAGTAATAAAATGATATCATTATTATGCAATAATATAAAACATAAAAAATGAAACAATAGTATTTATTATAAAGAACATAACTGAAGAAGGTCGTCTTCAGAGGAATCAGTTTCACCTGCTTGTTTAGTTGAGTCGCTTAAATTCAAACCCAGATGAATCCACTCTACCCTCTTAGGAGATATTAATGAAAAAGTGTTATCTAACCTGAATCAATGATTTAAAAGAGCGTATTTTTTTATTTGGGGTAACAGTATTGAAGAAAACGACCCTCTATAACAAAATCAATTACAAAACCATCCTTGAATTAATTATATATATATTTAGATTGGATTTAACTTCATTTGATTTAATGGAGTGCCATTTATCTATATTTGAAAAAACACTGAATGGATTTATGGAGTTTTGATTTACCAGATCGATATTTATCTAGAGTTTTGATAAAATAAGATTAGGACTAGAGTTGTGGCTAAAATAGGGAATACTATCAACAGTTAAAGTGTGGTTTTTTGTAACTTGTTATTTATTTAAATACAATAAAAAGCAGGAGAGTACAGTGATACTGTCGGTGCGTTTACGTCAACTGACGTCCATGTTGAAAAAATGCTGTTCGTTGATTGGCTCGGAGGGATCTATCTACAGTTGAAAAAAACTATGTCACGGATCTATCTGGTTTTGATAAAATTGTACGATTTTAACGGTTTTTTTCTCAGGAGCCATGCGGATTTATACGCAACTGCTAAAATAGCTCCGAAGCTAGTTTTTTACGCTTTTTTTTGACACCAAAATCTTAAAAATTGTCAGAATTGGATTTATCCGAGTTTGAAGTTAAGCTAATCAGTTTGTGTAGAATTTCTGTAGTTCAAATTTTTCGTAACCTACTTACGTTTCGTAATATAAACATATCGAGTTGAAATTCCCCTAAGTTGGCAACACTGCCGCGCATACACGCAGCTAGGGCTGGCGCCCGTACTTTATAATAAACAGTTGAACGGAATTTCAAGAAATAGAACTCTACACTTTGAAAGATAGATAAAGTACGCAAAAATACTTAATTTTGCATGTATAGCTAGATTTTATTTTTGAGTTGTGACATGTTTGATTGTATATCTTATGAATCGAGTCCCCACTTCTCTTTATGCGTTCGTGTTGACCCATTTTCGATTAATTTTAAACGCAATCTAGTCTTTGACAATATTGATAACAAAATTGAAAGTTTGAATTCGAAAAAACTTATGCTCGATGTGGGTGATGTTTATGAAGAAATCAAACAAACCTTATAATCAAATGTTCTTCTTAGGGTTTACAGAACTATCAACTGCACAAGAATAAATGACACCTCTGAAGTAGTTCTCTAAACGTATAATATTAATTTCATTGTTATTGTGTATCCCCGCCGGGTTGTTCATGACAGAAAAAACTTTTTCGCATAAAAGTAAAAGAGTTTTTTCTGTCAGGAACAGCAAAAAAAAGCTTCTTCAGCAAAACAAACTTCTTTGTTTTGTTAATTAAGAAATAACTATTTGTTTAATAGAATGAGATGTTAATATGACGACGCTCCGGAATTACAGAAAGGAGAAAATAATGTTTTTACGTTTTATCTGTCTAAATAAAATAAAAGAGTTCTTTATTTTAATACTCCGTACTTTTCTTCCTTGTTATTCAATAAGAACATAAAAGGCGACAACCCTAATCGCATAGCCAGCCAGCACACAGCACACATCTCCGCCTCGCACAGCTTCGGTGGAGTCACCCAAGCTGAAACACATCTCCGCCCCGCACATCTCCGCTTTGGTGGAGTCTGGGCCTCAGGCTACTGTTAAATGATACTTATTTCTTAATTACTTTGTTGATCCGAGACCCTCTTATCCGCCTTTACAGCTCCAAAGCAAATTTGTTTCTTTCACTATAGTTTTTTTTGCGAGAGTTGATATAAAGAGAATATTTCGCATTAGCGGATCGCTTGGTAACGTAATCGGTGTACAGTTAACGACAATGTTTCTACAATTTGAACTATGTCACACTAACTTTGCTTTAGCTGTCATAGAACTTTTCAGGAGCTGTCGTCAGATTAGCCACTATGACCGAGTACTAAAGTGATTCGGTACTTTTGCCGTCGACTGTACAACACACGGAAGTTTTTGTCCTATGAAAGTTGTCTATAATTTAAAATCTTGTGAACTTTCAAAGTAGAGTTATACAAAAACTGTTCAATATAAACATTTATAACCTATACTCGGATTTTTAATTGTAGTCAGTGAAATGACATTTTCAGTGTGGCAGGTTTTCAGTCCCAAATAAATAGTGATGTGGTAAATCGAGTTTTTACAATTAAAAGTTAGTCGACATTACAGCTTGGCAAAAAAGTCGTAGTGAATGACCACGTCCCACTTCCATATGTCATTACTGGCAACACACACTGATCAGACTTTCGTCTTGAGACATAGAGGTATTTCGGTAAACTGTTCTTCGGTAACTGTTCGGTAAATTTACCCAATGGTAAATAGATTTTCAGTTTCAAAATGTTTTGTTTCTGTATTATATTAATTACAGGTAAGAATATCGTTTATTAACAGGTCATACAACTGGAAAAGTTTGGGAAGATACAACATTAGAATCTTCCAAACAAGCGTTTTCTAAAGGTTTGACTACAGGCCTAAAGGGCCCAACCGGCAAAGGACGACGCCTTATAATTTCACATATAGGCAGTGATGAAGGTTTTGTAGATACCGGTTTACTTATTTTTGAATCGAATAATAATAGTATAATAGGACTATCATGAAGAGATGAATTCAGAGTGTTTTGAGAAATGGCTTAAAAGCATTTTGCCAAAATTAAAGCCAAATGCGAGCGTATCTCCACTTCAAACTGGCGTAAGGAATTGTTCAGTGGTTAGATGAAAAACAAATTAAATATCAACCTAAAATGATAAAGGCTCAATTAATCGAAATAGTTAAATTACAAAAATCTTATTACGAACGCTATGCTGTGGAAGAGTTGGCCGCTGAATACGGTGTCACAATCCTGCGTCTGCCACCTTATCACTGTGAGCTCAACCCAATAGAGTTAGTCTGGGCTCAAGCAAAGGGGTACGTTGCCAGGAACAATAAAACTTTTAAAATAAAAGAGGTAAAAAAAATATTTGAAGAAGGCCTGAAAGAGGTGACGCCTGATAATTGGAGACAGTGCATACACCATGCCATTTAAGTCGAAGACAAAATGTGTCAACTCTACCACATTATAGACCAATATGTGGATTCCTTCGTTATAAATGTAAGTGATTCCGATTCCGATTCTAAATATACCGATTCAGAATCAGAGTCGGAATCAAAAGCAACCGTAACGAATAAAAACGTATATAATTACTTGTATTTTGCTGACTTTCAAGTGTTAATTCCCCTGAACCTCTTTGAACATTTTTTTCCCAGCTATGGTTTTAATTTTTTAGTGAGAAATTTTAATATGGAGGTAGGGCCCATATTTCTTAAATTGTATAATTTAATTCGTTTTGTACCTATTAAATTTTTACAATTATTTAGAAAAGGCTTTGATACCTCATAAAATAAATCATGACTAAATGTCTAAGTCTAGTGATTGCCGAACGTCACTATTGTAGCGGGTCACCCTTTTTTGTATCAGTCACTGTTGAAGTTGTCATTTTGCTGACTACAATTATTAATCGTACTATAGTGCACTATCGTTAAATCTACTGGTCAAAAGTTTAGAAAACTGGCTTTCAATTAACTAATATGAAAAAACTACAGATGTGCAAATATTGATTGTAGTAGTAGTGCCACAAAAATAAGTTTCATCAAGTAAGTTGCATAAGTTGTTCAGCATTCTGCTCCAGTGCTAACGAACTGATCGTACTGGCCTTTCGACTGAATGAAGACTTTCTTTCAGTCGAATCATGTTCATAATGTGTTAACATTCCGTTAAGTAAATTGGAGACACCACGATGCCATGGTCACGTTCAGCCAATGTCTATGGTCTTAACTATTCTAAACTGTTAAGTATGCGGACAGGGCAGCGCGTGGACGCGAGTAAAACATAGGCTGGCTAGCAACGCACTGATCTAATATATCGAGAGACGCACGTTAGCACCGCGCGGGGCGGGGCCGCGTGTACGCAGACACGCACACATAGACATGCATACATAACATCCACTCCCGACAATATTTGACGAACAATATAATAATTAAAAATAACTTATACTAAATTACAGTTCTAAGTTTTTCCAATAAGTGAACTTCTTATAATTAACCACAGGACGATTACGCAACGATCTCCTCGGCTCAAAATCACGCGGATCGTTTTCGTCAGACGTTTGGTCTGCATTACTTTCTGTAATAATGTCCGGTTGCGGTACTTCACCGGCCTCTGATATTCGCATATCGTTCACTTCATCGAAGTCCACTCTCCTCCTTTCTGATGGTCCGCTTAGCTGTGGAGATTGAGGTACTGACGGATCCCGATGCGGAGTCGGTGGAGTTGTAGATGTAGACGGCCGACTTGGGACAGGAGACTGCGGGTCTGGTAACGAGGGAGGCTGTGTTGGTGGGGGAGACGGAGACAGGTGGAGAGTCTGCGTCTGCGACACGGTGGAGCCAGGTAAGTTCGTTTTTACTTTTAGTGCTACTTTGTTTTGATCACGACTTGAATATTTATCCGATACTAACTGATTTTTATGTTTTTTGAAAATTTCTGAAGTAAAACTGTCTTTTATTAGGAACATGACTTTTCCCAGCCTTTTCAATATTACTCCTTTACACCACTTAAATTTATTGTTATTATTAAACTTTTTGAATAATACACGATCGTTTTTATTGAAAACCCTTTTCCTGTGTTCGTTCGGTCTAGGCGTACACTGCAATTTTGTAACACGAGCACGGTCAGCAACCGGAGGTGACGAGGGTGACAATGGTTTTGGTGTAATTAGATCCAAACGCGATCTTAGTTTCCGGCCAAATACTAACTGTGCCGGTGACGAACCTGTGGCAGAGTGAACAGAATTTCTATAATCCATGAGATATTTCAATAATTTCAAATTGGCTTCTTTAGCGTTGTTACTCGACATAAGGCAAGATTTTAAACCCTTTTTTATTATTTTGACGAAACTCTCTGCTTGACCATTACTTGCTGGATGATAGGCAGGAGAAGTCATATGTGAAATACCATTGGTCGCACAGAAGAGTTCAAAATCATGGGAACAAAAAGCTGTTCCATTATCGCTTACCACGGTTTTAGGTACCCCAAATCTTGACATATAGTCACACATTTTTTCAATTACCGCAGTAGATGTAGTTGAATGATTCATGTTATATACTTCTACCCATTTACTATGTGCATCTACGATCACTAAATATACACAACCTTTAATGGGACCTAAAAAATCTATGTGTACACGCTGGAATGGATGAGATGGAAATTCCCAGTACGAAGGCGGTGCGCGGGGTGGTGATGGCCGCAACTGCATACATACTTCACAAGAACCTACCAACCTTTCTAGGGCTTGATCGATACCCGGAAACCAAAATCTTGACCGTGCTTCGGCTTTTGTTTTAACGATGCCTAGATGTGAAGAATGGAGTTCTTTAAGAATCGGAGTGTATAAGCTCTCAGGTAAAACCACTTTGTGGCCTCTCATAACACATCCACTTTCGACTGACAGCTGGTACCTACACAGAAAAAATGGTCTTAGCCTCATGTCATCAACTTTAGGGGGCCAACCACTATTAATAAACGTAATTACTTATTTTAAAACTAAGTCATTCTCCGTTTCTTCTCGTAATTTAGGCAAGGTCACCGGCATACTGCCGTCCGTTATAAAACAAACGTAAGTGGCGCGGTCACACACAGCCTCACTCTCGACGCACGACGGCATCGCACACAAACACGACGCTGTGTCGAGGCGGGCGCGGGGCGGCGGGGGAAGTGTCGGCCGCGCGAGAGCTCGGTCCGCTCCGTCGGCAAGCCTCGGCTCGCGCTCGCTCGGCCGCTGTACGTGTGTGTGTGCGCTCGGCCGACGCGCTTGGTCGGCGGGAACGGCCAGGCTAGCTCGGGATAGAAAATCGGCTTTATTATCGCGACTGCGTATGTACTCAATTTCGTAGTTGTAACTACTTAGGAATAGTGCGTACCGCTGCAACCTGTTTGCAGATACTTCCGGTACACCCTTGTGTGGTCCGAATATTGAAATTAATGGTTTATGGTCTGTACGCAACACAAACGGTTCTGATTTACCATATAGATATTGATGGAAATGTCGAACGCCATAAATGATGGCAGTCGCCTCCTTTTGGATCTGTGCGTATCTTTTCTCAGCCGCGTTTAAGGTTCTCGACGCATAGGAAATAGGTCGCTCCATGCCCTCCGAATCTAGCTGAGATAAAATAGCACCCAACCCTGTAGGCGAAGCGTCGACAGTCAATATCAGTTTCGATTTCGGATCAAAATGAGTTAAAACCTGTTCCGAGGTCAACATTTCTTTCATTTTTATAAATGCTTCATGGTGATCTTTAGTCCATTCCCACTTCCGGCCCTTTCTCAATAGGTCATATAAAGGACTAAGGATCATTGACGCGTTCGGAACAAATTTCCTGTAAAAATTTACAAGCCCTAAAAACGACTGTAATTCCGCAACGTTATTTGGAACAGGAGCGTGAGTCATAGCTTTAATTTTTTCAGGTGATTTCTTTAGCCCGTCTTTTGTAATCATGTAGCCTAGATAATTAATCTCGTCTTTAAGAAACTCGCACTTATCCTTTTGCAAGGTCAGTCCCGCGTTTTGCAAGCGCCTGAGTACTTCATTAAGCCTCTCTAAATGAAGTTCCCTAGTTTGACCGGTGACTAAAATGTCATCTAATAGGCATATAACCCCGTCCATTCCTGCCAACACACTCTCGATGGCCCGTTGGAATACAGCCGGCGCACTGGCTAAGCCAAACACCAGCCGTGTATACCTAAATAGCGCGCGGTGCGTATTTATGCATGTTAGGTCGCGTGACTGCTCATCCAAGACACACTGATTGTAGGCCATAGATAAGTCTAGCTTACTAAATTGTTGGCCACCATGAATTCTAGAAAACAGGTCGTTGACCGTAGGAAGTGGGTATTGTTCTACCTGTAGTTGCTTATTGAGACTTACCGAATAATCAGCACATAATCTGACTGAACCATTACGTTTCAACACAGGGACTATGGGTGATGCATATTGAGAATATTCAACCGGCTCTAGGACACCTAGCGAGACTAACCGATCGATTTCATTTTCAACTTTATCGCGCAAAGCGAATGCTAGCGGACGTGCTTTGAAAAAAATAGGCTTTGCATCTTTTTGTAACGATAACTGAATTTCGTATTTGTTAAACGTGCCTAACTTACCCGAGAATAATTCAGGGTACAATTGCTCTAAATTTTTGATTAAAAAATCTGATTCCTCGCCGCAATAATTAATTGATGTAAACTGTAACCCGAAACGTGATATAAAATCCCTTCCGAGTAGTGGTGGGCCGCCGTCCTGCACGACATAAATGTCGAGGTGGTGCGTTTGCCCCGAATACGACGCGGGCAGCCGGATTGTACCTAAACACGTTATACCTTTACCGGTATATGACATCAGCTGTTTACGTGGTGGTGATAATGGAACATCTTTAAAATGGCTTTTGTAACAACGCTCTGAAATTACTGACACAGCGGAACCCCTATCGATTTCAAATTTGAATGGAACATTACTCAGAGACACAATTTCTGCCATAGGTTCGCCCTTTACCGAACGAATATAAAAAAGCTTACCATCATCGTCATTCTCACCCTTATCACCTCCATCCACTTCCACGTAATTTACTTTCGTGCACACTCTGCGCAAGTGGCCTTTCACATGACATTTCCGACACACATAGTTCGCGAATCTACACTCCGACGCTTTATGGTTAGAAAAACCGCAAACACTGCACTTTACATTTCCACTCTTGCCGTTCTTCGAGATGCTGTATAGCTGCTGGTCGCTCGGCGCTCCGACGCCGGCGGAAGCGCTTGCGCTGGCCGCGGCCGCGGCGCGCGCGCTGCACCAGCTCTCCGACAACTCCAGGGCCTTTGCCAGAGTCAGATCAGAAAGATCTTGCGCATAAAGCTTTTCTTTCTCTAGGCATGGTCTCATGCCTACAATAAACTTGTCGCGAAGCGACTCTTCAATATTGCAAAATCCGCAATGAGCTGTCAACCCTCGTAATCTAGCAGCCCATTGTGTGTGAGATTCACCAGCCTGCTGACTAGCCATGTAAAAGCTGTGACGCTCACCAAATCCAACACGCTTTGGTGTAAAATGGCTGTCCAGTAGTTGCAATATATCTTCGTAGGGCACTTCCCCGATGTCCTTAGGCAGAGCTAGATCTGCTACAAGATTGTAAGTGCCCTCTGCGAGTGCGCTGAGTAAAATAGCCTTGCGCTTTTTACCTACAGGGTCCACTTCCACGCCGATGTCGTTTGCCACGAAAAACTGTAATAGCCGACCTTTGTATGTTTTCCAGCTTTGCACATTATGATCGTAACTATTTAATATGCCAAACTGAGCACCCGACATTTTCTACAATTTATTTTTGCACGCTACGCAATAGGTTACTTGAATTGAATCGTCGCCACTGTTAAGTATGCGGACAGGGCAGCGCGTGGACGCGAGTAAAACATAGGCTGGCTAGCAACGCACTGATCTAATATATCGAGAGACGCACGTTAGCACCGCGCGGGGCGGGGCCGCGTGTACGCAGACACGCACACATAGACATGCATACATAACATAAACAATACATTTTGACAGCTGCCAGTGTCATTGGAAATAAAACTTTTTTTTTCGAATGGCCTCAATCGTTCTTTGGTGCTTTAACATCATAATAATTATTCTGCCAATGTCAAGTGATGCTGTTGAATTTCTTGAGTGCAGTTTGGCCGGTGTGTGTAAGTAAACAGTTTTGTTTTACACACTGTCAGTAACTTCATCGATTCGCAATGTTTAGAGAGACACAGTGGAGATTGACCGATGAAGATGTCTTAAAACTTTATGAAATGCTGAAAGGGTTCAAGTGTTCTGTCAGGCTCTAAAGTCACTGCTGCTTGACTCATCATATTTATATTTGATTGAAGTACAATTTCCAATGACACTGGCAGCTGTCATAATGTATTTCTTACATCAGTGGAACTGTAACATGACTAACTTTACCCACACACAATAATGCGCCTTATAATAGGCTGAAATCAAAAACTTATGCTTGTGGAACTAAGGTACATTTTCCTAAGTGTTAATTAATTCCCATAGTATATCTGCGGGCAGTACTCAATGAGCGCCTGCAAGGCCCTGATCTCGAAGGCGAGGTCGGTGATGGCGGGCGGCGTGGCCACCAGGGTCGGCGTGAACACTGTACTCAAGTTGTGCGCGCTCAAAACCTCGTTGAAACTTATGCTTGTGGCACTAAGGTACATTTTCCTAAGTGTTCATTAGTTCCCATAGTATATCTGCGGGCAGTACTCAATGAGCGCCTGCAAGGCCCTGATCTCGAAGGCGAGGTCGGTGATGGCGGGCGGCGTGGCCACCAGGGTCGGCGTGAACACTGTACTCAAGTTGTGCGCGCTCAAAACCTCGTTGAAACTTATGCTTGTGGCACTAAGGTACATTTTCCTAAGTGTTCATTAGTTCCCATAGTATATCTGCGGGCAGTACTCAATGAGCGCCTGCAAGGCCCTGATCTCGAAGACGAGGTCGGTGATGGCGGGCGGCGTGGCCACCAGGGTCGGCGCGAACACTGTACTCAAGTTGTGCGCGCTCAAAACCTCGTTGAAACTTATGCTTGTGGCACTAAGGTACATTTTCCTAAGTGTTCATTAGTTCCCATAGTATATCTGCGGGCAGTACTCAATGAGCGCCTGCAAGGCCCTGATCTCGAAGGCGAGGTCGGTGATGGCGGGCGGCGTGGCCACCAGGGTCGGCGCGAACACTGTACTCAAGTTGTGCGCGCTCAAAACCTCGTTGAAACTTATGCTTGTGGCACTAAGGTACATTTTCCTAAGTGTTCATTAGTTCCCATAGTATATCTGCGGGCAGTACTCAATGAGCGCCTGCAAGGCCCTGATCTCGAAGGCGAGGTCGGTGATGGCGGGCGGCGTGGCCACCAGGGTCGGCGCGAATACTGTGCTCAAGTTGTGCGCGCTCATCTTGTTCAGCTCCACCTGTTGGGATACTCTGGAAGGATAACGAGATGGTCATTGGCTAAACTTAAGGCAAGTTTTACGGGTAGTTTCGCCCTGTGGTCTGGGCCGTTAGAATACAGCCAAGGTCACCCCCGCCTGTCGTAAGAGGCGACTAAAGGGGGACCCCGGGGTCGCTAGGAGAGTACACGGCGGGGGCTGTGTGCCTTCATTGCACAAGCGACCCCGAGGAGGACGGCAGTGTGGGGTGGCCTCACACTGTCGGACACCGGCGGGTGTGAAAGAGGGGAGGTCTACTCCCCTCGAGGTGAGCCGGAACCGGCACAGCGCGCCAGGGTTTTACCGGTAGAGTGCCTCCCTGGGAGAGTCCTCGGTAAACCCTGGTCACGCGCAGAAGAAGGCCGCCCCGGTGTTTTAGTGGGTATTCTCACCCCTTGCAGGGGTGGGCGAGTCCCACACCCCCCCGCTGCCCCCCCAGGCAGCGGGAAGTGCGTAAAGGCATTTCACCGGGTTAAAAAAAAAAAAAGTTTTATGGATAGTTAGTAAAGTTATGAAAATGAGAGATGATACAACAAATACAATATGACATAATGAAATTCTCAAAGCCGATTTTAAAAAAAAAACTACATGATAACACTGCATAATGTCCTCATATTTAAAAAATATTGCTCAGGTTGCTATTTAGAGCAGCGTCATGTCATCGGATGTTTCGGTAATCTCATTATTGTTTTTGTTTTTCATAAATTCTAGAGGCCATTTTTAACATGTAAAAAATGTGCCCTCGCTGAATGAGCGATTACTGAAAGTGTGAAAGAGTTTTACAGAATCGTTTGTTAACACGGTTCTTTCACAAATTCATCCACCGGTAAATCATCAAGTAAACCTCTATGCTTACCTATGCAAGTGTTGCACCATGTACTGAAGGCAGTTGAAGTGCGCAGGCGGCAGCAAGTCTAGGCACTCGCGCAGCATCGCTATTTGTGACGCAACTGTCTTAATTTCTGTAAAAATAACATGATTGATAATATCTACTTATCTATCTGACTAATGTAATATTTCATCATGCTTAGTTCGTACACAGAAAGTAAATAACAACAGACAATATTTAGAACAACAAATATATGAGCTTATTTTTATGTAAGTAAGAGTGATTTCTTCCAGTGGACTATAATGGGGATATAACTGACTCTCAAGTTTGGGCATTGAAATAGTACCTGTACTATTTTTGGAAAACTAGCTTTTCTCCGCGACTTTTTGCAGATATTGTCTTTATACAGGCTGATTATTTCAACTGGGTGTGCGAAAGAACTTGATTGCACTTTCATTCATTGCATGTATCTAATATGCTGAGTATCATATGCAAGCTCTCAAGGAACTACTTAGACTTACACGATGATTTTTTTACCTGATTATTTCATTTTTTTTTGCCTGTGCAAGAGGGTAGGCCATACCAGTGGGGTACTTACGAATAGCTTGTACAAGCTTCGGATGCACTTCGTAGGTGACGAGCGGCACAGGTAGCAGCCTCAGGTAGAGCTTGAGCGTGCCCGCTATCACATTTATGTTGCTGTACAGGCTCAGGTCCGCTGCTTCGCCATCTAGGATCAAACATATTAACTGCTACGATTACCAATGATTTTATAATAAAAAAGACGTAGGTTACTAGAGCTAAAAAAGGGCACCCGAAATCAGAACTTCAAACACCTGAGCAAAGATTGGAGAGCGCAAGAGAGCATTGACAGTTTGAGACTACACTGCGCAACATGTCAGATCTCTAGTTTACGCTCTAGTAAATAATCATACTATCTTGTACACACGGTCAAATTATAGGTACTTACGCCAGGGGTCAATTTTTGACGTCACATCAGTACTGACATAACGTGTATATACGTGTAGATACTCTTTTAAATATCATAGGCTATAGTAAATATAATAGGCCATATTATACTTGGTGCTGTGACAGTGGATCGCCCTTGTAAAGCAACACACGCCGTGTCGGTAATGGGATGTGATTTTGGTGATCTCCGAGCTTTAGAAGGCATTTTTTTTTTGATCCAGAGGAAATGCCTTTACGCATACCCGGGCGGGTGCCCGCCGGGGGGTTAACGGGTTATGCGGGACTCATCACTGGGGAGGTGACACCCAGTAGCATAACTACTAAAAACTCCGGAACTCCCACTCAACGTCCATGTGGGGGAACTGCGGGGGCTGGCACGAAACCTACTAAGACTGCCACCTGAGTATGGACCACAAACTACCTTACCTTTATCAAAAGCCATCTTCAACGCCTCAATCTCATCAGCGAATCCAGAGACCCTGTAGATGCCTTCAGAGTCCATCCCCCTAGCCTCGATCTCATTCACACACTTGCGCACCACGAACGGCAACGTGCTGGAGTGCGCGTTCAGTAACGTCGTCAGGTCTATGCCGAACACTCCTCGAAGCTTCTTCAGGTCGGGCAAGCAGTGGTTGGGCACTCGCTCGGAACATTTCGAGTGGGCTATGAAGCCGCAATCTGGAAATAGGATTCGGATTTTTTTATGTCTGTTAGGTGAGCACATAGCCAAAAGCGAAGATAAAACCTCAAAGTTGAGGACTTAAGCTCGTAGCCTGCTAGGCAAGCACGGCAACTGCACGGCTCTGTCCCAGCAATTATCTTGCCATTCGAATTTGAACCTGAGGTTGTAAGGACGCGAGCTGCGAGTTGAGTGGTATAATAGAGACGTGCGCACTTTCAGTTCGAAGTTAGGTTTTCAAATTGTTATTGTAAAATATGTTGTACCACTCACAACTTAAAGTTCAAATTTGAATAGCAAGATAATTGCTGGGTCTGAGCCGTGCAGTTGCCCTACTTGCCTTGTGTGCTACCGGCTTTAGGGTGAGGCCTTTTACCCAGCAGTTGGATGTATAAAATCTGTTGATAGTTTGTTTTGTTTGGTTAGAAAAACATTTTAGTTAATTTACCTTCACACTTGACGCCTTGCGCTGTGAATCCCCAAAGGAAGTTAGCACATAATTCACACCAGTTCAGACCCTTAAATGTGTGCACTTTGAAGCCATGTGCTTTTGAGAACTTAGTGAGGAGGGGGTTGTCCTCGGAAGGTGTCAGAGGAGTCAGGTCATATGGGGCACTCTGGGGCTTCTTTAGGGCACTAAAGTCTAAAGCAAGCTTGCTTTCATTCTTGACTGCTGCTGTTGCTGGCTTGTTTGCAGTCCTGGAATAGTTGCATAAAATATATGGCCAAATTGAGAAAAGCAACTTGCTTCTGCTATTTTTAGTAACCACATTAAAACTTTACAAATTACAAATGCCCTTAAACATAAAATATTTTGCAAGAATAGAACCAGAGATCAAGAAGTATTAACAACAATGATACTTATTATACCTTAACTTACTGATTAATGTTGCAGTGTGTAATGGCTAAAGTTTATTCTAAATTTAGGACAAGCTACTTTAGGTGGTTTAATTGCATTCTTTAAATCAAACTAATTTCAAACTAGTTTAAAGAGAAATGATAGCGGGTAGGACTACTAAAAATGTACCTAATCCTTGATTGTAATGAAAATGTTTAAACTGAAATGAATGAAATACTCACTGTTGTAGCCGTGTTAAAGTATTGAGCTTCCGTCGATTCAAGGTAACATAAGGACTCTCTGTGTAGTTGGCCTTAGAATTGATCATCTCTAATATTGAGTGGGCTTTAAGTTCCATGTGATTAATGATCAAGCCATCTGCCACTAAGTCATAAATGGTATCATATCTTTTGTCTTTTGTATAGTGTGTGCCGTCATAATAAAGTTTGTAATGATGAACTTTATCATTGAATCTGAAAAGGAATTAGTTGAGAAGAAATTGCAAATTGACATTAGTCAAAGAAAGGAGATCCCCCAAATTCGACCCTAGCTCCAGCGCCAAAGCAATGTAACTCAGTTTACAGAGAAAAAATAGCAAAATATCACATAGTTTCAGAATTGCTACATTCATATGCTAACACATTTCAATTTTCATAGAGATTTCAATTTGTATGGGAGTCGGTGGATCTCCTTTGGATAATGTGTTGCACCTTTATAAATTACCAGTCTATTTTGAAAACATGAATGAATATACGTTGGTTTATGAAACGAACCAATGTATCCAATGTGGCTATTGGAGTGTTTCTGTACTATCAACTAACAATGTTTTTAATGATGATGAACTTTCATTCATAATTATAGACTTCAAAAGACCCACTGCAGTTTAATACTTTCACCGCCGCCGGTCACTTTAACAATCGAATTCCTATTGTTTGTGACCGGTGTGGCGCTCAACGTGTTAACAGATACATGAAACAACTTCAATTGAATCAAAGACCATACATTTGTGAGGTTTTTTCCATATGTTGCATGCATACATAACATTTAGGTTGATTAAACTCTAAATAATATTGATTAAATCATGAAAATAGTTGACTATTTTCATGTTTATTAAATTGATTGTGAAGACACACTGCTACTGCAATATTGCTTCCATAGGTAGAAAAAGAGTATTTTACCTCCACGTAAGCGTGTAAAAATCATTGTAATGGTTCCCTTTTCTAATTAAAAAGGCTCCATTAGGCTCATTTTCCAATAACAAAGTAGCTTCTTTGTGCCCCATGATACCATGGTATTCCTTCCCGTAGAACTCTGGCCTATCAGAGCAGTTCTCGCAGCTTATGCGCTTAGGCAAAGGGGCTTCCATTTGTATACGATATACTGTAATTAACATAAATATTAGCATTGTAATTCAAAGGACACAAAAGGTGTGATAACATCATATCAAACAAGACTTACATTCCGGTTTCCATATATTTCGTATGTTTTCCATGGTGGTAGAGATTTTCTACTATCACAATGTTATTAGGCCAAGGCGTTCAAAAGTTACAATAGGAAATTAGAGTGCGGAAATATGTTAGTACATACAAGAAATCGTAACGTAAACAAACCTGCGATGATGACATTTGTTGACTTTGTTTTTTTTCCCGACACTGTTTGTGCGTTTTGTTTTCCCATCAAACTTAACTCTACAAAGTGTTTTAAACTCGATTTGTTTGCAGCATGTTTGTTCTTTGTAGTTTCAGCGTCCCCATCATTCATTCATCATACATTCATCTAACATTTTAATATTTTAAGTTAAAAAAAATGATTAGACAGTTAATCCATCCATTGCAGAAACACTACTGCCATTTATCCTTGTAAATAAACTCATTCATATGTTGTGCTTGTCTTGTTTGTTTACCTAATACGCGACCGCGACGTCTATCCACGTTTCCTCTTAGACATCAAATATTTTCTTATTTGGTGATAAAATGTAGATTACCGTAACTTATTACGTGTGTATTTGATAACGCTATTTATTGAAGGTTTCGCCGTGGTAATGACCTAGTATAATATAAAATTTGATTTCCTTCATGCGGGTCCGTCTACATTCGGTCTCGCTATACAAATAATGAAATAAACAGTAACGTGTATGTACTAAAATAAAACAAGGGCATGAGAATGTCCTGATTAGTAACGGTTGTTAGTATTTATTATGTACCTATCTACAAGCGCTGAAGCCAGGGGCGCGCCGTATCGGCTGTATTCTTAGAGTATTGTTTATGGCCGTATCAAATATACGGGGCCACGGGAGTGACTGACTGACTTTTCGGACACGAGATGGTCTGCCTCCACTGCCCTTCGAAATCAGTTTTTTTTTCCTTTTTTTTAAATAGCTTCTGTTCTGGTTCACTCGGGTTTCGAACCCACGTACCGGAGGACCTGAGTGCGAAGTTGAGAGTCCAACGGTCGAACCTCTTTTTGCTGGATAATGGAGAGAGGGTATGGCTCTCAACCCCTAATGACAGACAACACAGCCAACCCCTAATGTCAGACAAAACAGACCGGGAGGGAGGGAGATGGGGATCTATTAACCACATTCAATTACATGAAGAATTTTCAGACGTGTCTCAGATAAGGGCAGCTGTTGGCCCCATTCGGTGACTACTAATAGTACTAACTGTAACACTTCATACGGATAACCTACCGCTGGGCGCATAAGGAAGTTACTCAAACTTACCCAAGTACATTCAAAAGATAGAGTACAGTCAGCAACAAAACGATGAGTATAGAGTAGATACTCTTATTTAACGAAATATTTCTGATATATTTGAGAAAAGCAACGACATCACTATAAACTTACAGTAGTGTTTTACTTGTTTAGGAAAATTATTTAACAAATGAAACACTTGAATGGACTTAACGACATAGGTACCGTACCTACTTACGGACAGTAATTTACTGTCGAGTTACTGTACTTACACCTACCAAAACATTTTTAATTTAACTTTCAGGGTTGAGAGCCCTCTGCGCTCTCTAGTCCGGTAGACTTTCTGTCAAAGCCATCAGAGCCCAAACAACGGTATTCGAATAAAAAAAACAAAGGCAGCACCGATCCCACGACGGCGCGGTAGCAGAGCGTTGGGACATCATGTTCGATACCCGAAACAGTAAAGATATCTGTTCATACCTCCATTGTTGGTCTTTATAAATTTAAAGATATTGTTTTCAATATAACTATAACGCAAACCGCAAATAGCTACTTGCTCACAAGTATGTAACATAATACACGTTAATTATCACATCTCAAGCATATCCTTGTATTAATCCGCACAGCGCCACCTAGCCCCAAACTAAGCAAAGATTGTAATAGTACAAGCGTACAAGCCTATTTGTAATAGTTCTAGTATTACTTAAATACTGTAATATTTTTTTACAACTATTTTTTTGTAAATACATCTACTTACATAGTATACAGAGAAATATACAGTACCTACAAGTCAATAATTGTTATACTGTAATATATATACCTATTGGTTTGTTAAGTACGCGTTAGAAAGGCTTACCTAGTACATACTTAGCCCTTTGGATGGCTCGTGGTTGCGGGCCCAGTACTGTCGGAGCTCTGGTTGCTTTGTTCCCTATGTTTGGGGTTCGGTCGAAGGGGGGCGTCGTCAGTACGAACAGTGCGGTAAATCTACACAATAGATTACCTATTCAACTTCGTCGCCAAAGCGCCACAGTTATGGTGCCCCCGGGCCACAGTTGTGATGCCCCCGGCCCACAGTAAACATAACAGTAGGTTATCTAAGGCCGCCCGCCGAGTTATTAGCCTAGCGTGCTTACAGACACGCGGCACAGCCCGTACGTACTGCCACCGCCTTATTCCCCCATATTTTATGCTAGCGTGTGCGTCAAATCGGACACGGCGCGCATCACGCACACATTAAAACCCAGAGCGGCACGTTTGTACGTAGATATTTTACTGTTCTCTGTTTACTGTTACCGTTACTTACTGTTACCCGGGCGGCGAGGTATCCATGAGATTTCCTAACGTACAAAAAAATACGCGCATTCTATTCTACGTGAATGAAACAAGTATCTACGTTGTTGGTATGATTCATTCTGGGAATTATTACATAAAGAGAAGAAAGGCATCATTATGACATCTATCCTATATGAAGAGCAATAAGAGACTCGTGGAGTCATGATGCGGACGTGGTTTGCCAATTTAAAATATCTGGAAAACCACAACTACACTTAACACTGCCTAGACCTTAACGCACTTGACACTGCTTAGACCTTAACACACTCAACACTGCTGAGACCTGATAAAGGTCGCGGAATCCCGGCAGATGCAGGCCGCATGCAACCGGGCGCTCTGGCAATCGATGGGGGAGGCCTATGTTCAGCAGTGGACTTCTTGCGGCTGCTAATGATGAAGGGGGTGACACTAACTTCCGTTATTTGAGATGGCAGCGAAATATAAATAAGAATCAAAATAAAACTAGTTTACGCTATAGAGCTATTTTCCGTACCTATCTACAGGTATTTTGGTGAAAACGTCTGTAGGTAGTTCTTCATTGTGTTATTCTACACTGTAAGCACGCTCCCGGTAACACCATACGCAGAATGCTGACCCTAAGTATTATAGGGTGTCCTAATACACGCGAAACTTTTGTTCTAAGAACATTTTTGCGTACTCAAACCCCCGAATCCACAAACACAAATCAACGTTGAGCATCCCTCAGAACTATAGCTGTGCTTTCAGTTCTATTAAAATTTTACGAGTCAGCATGAACGTGAGCGCGTGCTTAGCGTTGATTGACGTTTGTGAATTCGGCTGAAAGTCAGGTAAAGCTAGAACTTCAGTAAAAACCAAAGATTGATGAACCTGTAGAATATTTAGGAGCAATTGAGTTACGCAACTCATGATCACACTAAGTAGACCTTCGCTGAACCATTTAGATGTTAATAAGGCAGTGGTTTACTTGCAAGCGGTTAGGAAACTCGAAGATTTTCATGGTTTTAAATTTTAACGTTTCATTTTATTATTTTAATTCTTCATTGCATACCAAGTGTTACATTTAGGTGTATAATAGTGGGAGAGTACTTAAAACTTAGTTACCGCTAAGGTATTGCAAATCTGCGAGGACAGCAATTTTACATTAAAGCTAAAACAATAAAAAAAACAATTAATAATTATTATTAAACATTGAAGGATGTATAGAGCAGACTTTGTTAAATTGTTATTTTAGGAGGTCTCTCAGGAAATACTGAAAACATAGACCTCCATCAGCAGATATTTTAAAAATATACTCTACTAATGTGTCAGCTTCTGAATGTTGAAGTCATTTGTGTTTCACAGAACTTGCAATGATAAATTCTTATGTGGATGTGGATACATACGTTCAATATAAGGCAGGGGTGTATAGAGTACACATCCGCTCATTTACAGCCTTATCTAACCAAGCGCTGCACGCTGCGAGCCCAACCACGGCCCAAGATAAGCAAACCATCAGGATATATATTGAAAGAAAGGTAAATGTTAATTCATTAAAGACTTGGACGGCTTCGACTTATTCCGTATTACTAATTTATTTAATATACCTACAAAAATACAAAATGAGCCGTCTCAGTCTTGTATCTATTCTAGTCCTTACAACAAGTTTATTGAACTACGTGAGTTGTTGGGTGTTCACAGACGTCAATTACAATGATATACTGAGAAACATTGGTGATGAAATGGATAATGAAATAACTGATGAAGAATTGAAGCAACTGAAGTTCAGCCTCATTTATCCAGGTACACTAGTAACGTGTGTGTTTGTCGAACGATAATTCAGATTGAATTACGATTCATATATTTTATTTTAACAACAAATGGTTTTAATTAGTTGAAATAATATCAGAGGTGGCATTCCGGCTAACTTCACTTCACATCTCGGTGCTTCACGCTTACTTCAATCATCAATACGCTTTACCCTGAAATAGTATTTTTTTCTCATTTTGTATGTAAATGTTAAACATAGATCGTCTTAGTTCTTTTCTCTCAAACAACCACAGTCGCAAAGAAATTGAATTTTTAAAGATAACTCACCACGAGCGAAGTGAGTTTTGGCGCCAACCGGAAAACCAAGGAGCTGATTCTGCATCAACAGCTTTTTTGCGTAATTAATCATGAACTAACAAACAATATAAATGACATAATAGTAATTAATTTCTAAAATACATCAACACATTATTAACAATTCTAAATTAAGCCCCAAATGTTATGTTTATCAGCCTACCGTACTTATTACCATTTTTATTTTTATTTAAAATAAGCGAAGGTCCAGATATACCTAGTGACACTTAACATGGTCTCAGTGTCAGTGCTTGTTGGTTTAACCTTTAGTTAGATGAACTGCATACAAACAAATATTGTTAGATATTGCCTAAACCTCCATGTAACGTGTGAAGTTGCTGCTTTATTGGTTTAAGCAATTTCGACTCTTCAAGGAGCTGTGAACAAAACAATAGTGCACGTTCAAAACAAGTTTATAATAATTTCGAAACTGTGTGTTTTTGAAACATATTTTTCGCTCCGAACATATCGAAGAAATATTTCTTAAGGCGCGATACCAGGAAAACGGCTCTCGGGAAAACTAAAGTTTTATATAGAAAATATGAAGTATGAGGCACGAAAAAAATCGTCATAGTAGTCAAAGAGTTGCACAATCAGCTCAAACTTCCAGTATATGGATCAACTTACTAGATTAATGTGAAAAAAAATCAGAATATCGCTAAAAACGTGCAAAACGCACTCCCGTATTTCAAAAGTTTAGGCATCATATAAACTAACAACTTACGTGTTTTAAATAACGTGTAAAGATCAGATATCAAAGAAGCATAGCCAATCAGTTGTTTTTCATTGCTTTATTTCAGTTTTGTGCAAAAAATTCCCAAACATTCCGAATTTTTCGCTTGAAATCTCCATACAAATTACTATGGAGTGAGTGAAGTTTCTTTGATAGCTGTCCGCGCACCGTCGCAGCTCACTCCCCCCCATGTCCCCAAGGTGAGCGCACGTCGCTTTTGACGAAAATGACATTTATAATTACGCGGATAATTTACACGAAATAGGCGCACATAGGGTCTTTTGTTGAAAATAGTACAACTTTATTTTTTTTCCTCCGTACTGTTTGTTCATATGCATTATGCATAATTTATCAAACGTATGATTTTATCATGATTCACCATGAGAGTTATATGGCAGGTTTATATTTATAAGTACACTTGATTAAAAGCTCTCTTGGGTTTGACAATTTCGTACTAGTTGCCATTTCATTTTCCTATTCTTTACGCAGTGACGTGCACTCACCCGGCGTCATGTGGAAGACTGACTTGCGGGACTGCGCAGACGGCTGTCAAAAAAACTTCACTCGTTCCATAGTAATTAGGATGGAGATCTCGAGCAAAAAAAAATTAAAGTTTGCGTTTGCTTATACGAAACAGAAATAGTTATTGCAATAGAACATAATGACAAGTTATTCGAAATGGAAACACACTTCACACCGGAACAGCTTTTACAATTGTACCAAGCACAAATTCGGTTGTGTATGGAGTATTTCTGCCACCTCTGGGATGGCTCTGCCAAGTATCAGCTGGATGCACTGGACTCAGTAGACCGAAGAGCCAGGAGACTGATAGGTGACGAGACGCTCGTTGGAACCAAACTCGAGTTTGGAGCATCGGCGTAGAGTTGCCTGTCTATCGGTTTTTTATAAGGTGTATTTCGGAGAGTGTGCGCAAAAACTTCATGACCTGATACCACCCTCTACTTTCTACTACCGGACCACAAGACGCCGCGAGGGCTTTCATCTCCATGTGGTCGACTTTCCAGCGGTCCGAACTAAGCGGTTTGGTGCTTCCTTTCTGGTCCGCACCGCTAAGGAGTGGAACGCCTTCCCTGCGTCTGTGTTTCCGGATACATACAACCTTGGTGTCTTCAAGGCAAGAGTGAATAGGCATTTTTTGGGTAAGCGTGGCTGGCAAGACTGAGGTCAAACGCAAACCCATTTTAAATTAAAAAAAATGAATCAGATAGAACTTTGATATAAATATGAATTATCATATTTACGTCAGCCATGGAAAAATGGCAGTGCAAGCATTTTTATCTCTAACTGGCTATTTGCACACAGCTTTTCCCTGTAGTAATTTGAATGAACTATACAGACAAACGTTCTAGAAAATATAATTAGCATCAACTATCATTTAGATAGTGAAAGCTTATGTAAAAACAGACAGAAAAACGCGGAGGGTGACTTCCTTTCATACTATGCTCTACTCGTAGATCAATTCCAGTAAGATGAAGATCACGGTGGATTCTGTATTAAATTCAGCGCGGTGGCCTCTACAGGAGACTAAAGGTATTACTCAAGTGTTATTATCTAAAATAAATTATCCACTAAAAGTGTCTCAACTGTTGACAACTGTTAAATTCCTCGTTTTAGTTAGTAACAAGATAGCTCCGTTTAATGCTTCTTGCAGCTTTTCATTACAAGTAAGACCAATTAATTAGTGGGTTCTTCTGCATGTTACTAGAAAAGGCTCCGTGTATTGCTATATCATATGCATTGGATGTAAGAAATATTTTGTGTTGATGATGATCGAACGGATAAACCAAGTTACAACTAAATCTCGATGGAATCGTCAAGTACCAGATATAACATTGTGCAAATAACGTGGTCACGAGAATAGATTGCAAATAATAGTGTAAAAAAATAATTGGCAAAACCGCTTGTTAGTATGTTTAATAAAATAAATTTTTTGGTTAGTTTCTTTTGTTTGCCCTATATCCTGAAATATATTTTGTGGCGAAATAAAAATATCTTTGGTGAACGCATCAAATGATTATCATGCCGCGATTTATAATAATAATAAATAAATAAATATCCCTGGACATTATTCCACACAGCGCCATCTAGCCCCAAGTGAGTTAATTATACTCCGTTTTTATGGGATACTAGACAACGGATAAACATACTCAAATACTTTTTCTTTTGTAAATACATACTTATTATACATAGGAAACACCCAGACCAATACAAACAGACATGTTCATACACACAAATGTTTGTACTGTGCGGGGATCAAACCCGCGACCTTTGGTGTAGTAGCCGACTTCTAAAGAATTACACCAAGATGGTCGTCCGGATTTATGCATTGCATTTATGCACGGATTGCACGGCCCAACCACTGTGTGACTATAGCTGTCACGATCGCTTTCAAATTTGACAGATTTTCTCTCCGGCCGACCCTAGTAGCGAACCTTAAGGACATAAAATATGACCATCATTTAATCGTGAACATATTAAGTTATTTATTATCATTTTTTATGTATACATGCGCAAACAACTCGCCGCTTTAGAACTTAGTGCTATCACCTCAATGCAAGTAAAATATCCCTAATTTATAGTTAACTAGCGACCCGCCCCGGCTTCGCACGGGTGCAATGGGATGTTATTATACACATAAATAAACCTTCCTCTTCAATCACTCTAGCTATTAAAAAAAACTGCATCAAAATCCGCTGCGTAGTTTTATAGATTCAAGCATACATAGGGATATAGGGACAGAGAAAGCGACTTTGTTGTATAATATGTAGTGAAGTAGGAATATCCTATAACTAGCGGCCCCCCGCGACATCGCACTCGTGAACTTTAGTTTAAAAAATATTGCAATATTCTAAAGTATTTTTTTTTAAATAATTTATTTAGTGGCACTTGGTACAGTAAAATCAGTATAATTACACAGAAGCAAAAAGTGTCACTGGAATGGTATCAGCTCAGCATATGCTGGGTGTCATAATTACACCACAGCGCTGGTCTTCCGCTAATACCAGAACGGTGAGAGCACTGCCTTGTTTTATAAATTGTAGCCTATGTGTTATTCTGATGTATAAATTGATCTATAATATTATTTTGAAGTTGCATTAAAGTTCATTCAGTAGTTTTTGCGTGAAGAGAAACAAACTTCCATACTCACAAAGTTTACATTCATAATAACAAACATATGGTCTGCTGGAAGAAATCTCTTATTAGAGATAAGCTCACCTGTACTTTCTGTGTTCTAATTATTTTCAATGTAACTATATTTTTGTGTACGAACTAATAAATAAATAATATGAGTAAGATAAAATGTTCAATCCTCCAGGTACGAAATGGTGCGGTCCAGGCAACGTGGCCAGCAGCTACGAGGACCTGGGCTCCGAGCGGCAGACGGACATGTGTTGCCGCACGCACGACAACTGCCCTGACTTGCTGACGGCTGGGGAGACGAAGTGGAACCTCACCAATAACGCTTATTATACCAGGTTGGTCACACTTCCTAATGAGTTTGTAATTTTGTATACTCTTAGCGTAGACCGCCTGTGCGTTATAGTATAGCGCACAACCTCGTAACTCCATCCATAGCATAACATAACATACCCTCCCGACCATATCCCTAATGGGTTAGTCAGAAGCACACTGATTGTTACCGTCATGGTGAACGGAACATTCAGAAGCCCACATTTTGCCAAGGGAATTGGAACCCAACGTGGTAAGGGGCGAGCGGTTCCGGCAAGTGTGTTCCGGCCAGACCACCGGGTTCCAAGCCAGAGTGTTTAACCACTGGGCCACGACGCTCTCAACTCATTTTAATTTATTTAATTTTGGAGCCTCACCAAATAACGTCAGTTAAAAAAATGTGCGGCCATGATACAGGTTAAGCTGCCAGTGTGATGAGGAGTTCCGAAGTTGCCTGCACAACGCCAGCAGCAGCGCAGCTAACCAGATCGGCACGGTGTACTTCGATGCTCTCGGGACAAAGTGCTTTGCGCTGAACTTCCCTATCAAAGGCTGTAAGCGGCGTGGGGGGTAAGGACTTAAGTCTTCTAACTTATACTTTATGAGGTGCCCGTGGCGCAGTTGTGACAGTGATCGGCGACGGTCGCTGTTGTAAAGCAACACACGCCGGGTCGGAAATGGGATGTGGTCACCCGACCGAAATTTAGTGATGTGTATTTCGGGCAACTCCGTGCTTCGGAAGGCACGTTAAGCAGTTGGTCCCGGTTGACGTCGCTAGACGTCAGTCGTTAAGCCTAGGTAGAGGCCTAAGGGCGGCTTAATAACATCTGACACTGAGGTTGCTCACTAACCTTACACCCCTTTAACAATCCACAATGAGCCCGCGTGTTGGAGTATGCCTCGTTCCACCTCATAGTTGAGGTGAGGCCTGTGCCCAGCTGTGGGACGTATATAGGCCGTTTATGTATACTTTATGACGTCGCTTTAATTTTGACATAAATTATAGTAAAAGGCATTATTCATCAGTAAAGGCAAGATAGAAAAAGATTGTGACAAATTACATTTCACTTAAAATTGAAAAATAATACTAAGGCTGAGATTGCTTAATAACTCCACTCTCGAATTTAATAATATCAATCGAAAAAATATTAATTCAATTGCAGTAGTGTCATGACTTAGGAAAACAAAGACTTAGATCAACTTAGACAACTTTAAATGCTTCTGAAATTCATTCGAGTGATGGATGACATTCTGTTAACCTTTTTATCGTGTTCGTGACCGAGGGACATAATAACTCACGTTTATTCATTAATGTTTAATGGTCTACAATTTACCATGTTAAATGAAATAACCTTAAGTTTATTTATGTTTGCACACTCGTATCTAAGCAGTTTCAGGAATGTATCTCCAATCAGTCAATACATAAAATAAAATCGTTTTTCTTGCATGTCGATTTTCTCTACACTGTGACACTCACTACGCTCATTTCAATCGTCTCTTCGCTTCACCTTTAGCACAGTATAAACATACAGTAGGTTATCTAAGGCCGCCCGGCGCGTTATTAGCCTAGCGTGCACACAGACACGCGGCACTGCCCGTCCGTACTGCTGCCGCCTCCCTATGCCTCCCTATTTTATGCTAGCGTGTGCGTGAAATCGCGACACGGCGGGCGACGCGCACCGCGTTCAAACCGAGAGTGGCACGTTTGTATGTAGATGTTCTACTGCCTTTAGTTAGCATTATCTCTCCTTTGTATGAAAATAATATTAATATAGCATTCGGTTTAGTTCTTTTCACTCAAACGATCACATTTATTGAGTGTCACAGATGGCCAAAATTAAAGTGAAGTGAAGTGTGCATTGACAACGACACCCCTGAATAAGTTGACGGAGAAAAAGAGAATTTGGAAATGGTCAAGAACTTTCTAACGGTAACGACGACCATTTCCCCTATAATTAATATTTATTTTCATGTAAATAAAAATGTTCATTGATGAAGTGTCATTGTAGGCGATATTACAAACAACGTTAGTAAATATTTTAAAAGGACAGCTTATACTATTCTCCACTTCTTTGAAACGATTGTAAATGTAAAAAATCCCTTCCTTATACTTTTATATCGTTTACTGGTCACACCCATATTATCAATAAATTTTAATTTTCAGCAAATGGCTATAACTTATTTTCTTTCGTTTCAGATGGTTTAACAAAAAGTGTTTGCAGTACTCCTTTAACACCAACCGAGAGAAAATTGTTCAGTGGTTTGATGTTCCAAATTATTGAGGTGTTTGTTATATTAGTAAGTGGTTTTATATTTCATACTTCACAGGCTGTGATTGAATAATGAACGTTCCGTATGTCCACTGCCAAGCTGTCGACTGATTTAAACGTAGAAATAGACGTAATTATTTATTAATTTAAGGTATACTGACAGATCGCAGTCCTTGCATGTCCACAGTGTCGAAATTAATGTAAAGTAGGTTGTTGTTAATTTATTTATGTATCGTAGTTTGAGTAGATGTATTATGTGTAAAAATACAATAAATAAAGAAGCGGCATTTGTATTATTTATTTTGTCTCAGCATATTTCATTGGTACATTGTTAGAGATTTATTCATATAGTGTCGCCATAATTCATCATTAAGTATAGGTAATATACAACTCTTTATATTAAATTATGCACACATGAATGCACGATTAATATACATATTTCATATTATCTCGTATAAATAACCATACACGTAGTTATACATGTCATGATAAAAGATATGGATACAGATATATAACAATATATAAACAAGTGAACAACTTCGAACGGTGTTAGAAATAACGCTAGAATATTAATTAATGATAGAAAAACTTCAAATACAGGTTATATATGTAGATATGTAGCACAGTGCTTAGCTAAAATATTTTACCCCAGGCGCACGCATGATTATGTACAACTAATTTTAATATACATACATAGTTATACAATTATTGTGGACTAAACAGTGGGGTTATACACGTTATACACAATGGTTATCTAGGAATCGCAAGCTAAATCTGGATTTTTATATGTGAAAAGGTTTAAGTACACGAGAACGAGAATGTATTGGATAGATACGAAGCTATATAAAGGACTTAATAGAGAATCCCTTGTACAAAGTGAGCAATCTCGAAATAGCCTACAACCCAAGCGACCTTACCGTTCAATATGTACAACAACAAGAACATTTATAAATTATTTAAATTCCAACGTCGCTTGTAGGGCGTCCCTTGTAGGTACCTACATTACGAAAGGGCTCGTTGACGCCATGAGATATTTCAATACATGTTTATAAATTCTTTCAGTGAACTAACGCAGTCATAAATACAATGAGTTAAAGATTACAACTTCTATAAGTAACCAAACTTGAATGCAAGCAGTCTTTTGTCGGTTTTTATAACAATAATCATGCTCTTTAAATTAAGTTTATCATGCGCAGTCATGACTTATTCATGGCAACTATGCAAAGCGTTTAGATCTTAAAACCGAATAATAGTTATGGAACTTATTTTAAAATTGATGTGATAAACATTGTAACCATAATGCATCACTATGCAAACCATTGCTTAAAAGTAAATAAATGCATAACACTGAAATTAATTGCTTTGCATAAATAAATTTATAAAACAAAACTTTATAAACCTTGAAAAGACCAAGGGTACCTACCTACCTGCTGAATTTCCCACCATAATGATTTGGAATATCAAATTAATAAGAATCGTTAAAAACGACCGTGAATTATGAAACAGGTACAGATTTATACAAAGTTGATATTACGGAGTTCAGGATTTTTTATTATGTAACTCTAAGTGATAAATGACGCGGAAATTTTATAATATTATTAGAATGACAAAGATGGTATCACGTCTACTATCACAGAATATTATTATTTCAAGATTATATGGGATCAGGCGTATAAATTCAATGCGCTTACACAAAGTTCTTAACATCTTAACATACTGCTGTTTGTTAGGCTTGACTTGACATTTGGATACTGGCAAGTCTCTACTGACCTATACTTATTTAATTCAAAATAGACATGTATTCAACTGTGAATAATAAGACATAACTCAACGTCAATTGGTATATAAATATGGCTTTGAAGGTAATATACATGTTATATATTAACTTTTATAATCCGTTATTTATTTAGCTACCTAGGTGACTTTCATTATTGCCAATGCTTGTATTGCATACGTATATTGTACATTTACGTTTCATTATTCACATAATTGTCATTACACATAGTGCTGTGTATGTATTCATCCTTGTTACTGTGGAAATAATTATTAGTTATTGAATGTTTCCTTGGTCACTCAGTAGGACGGTTAATATGGGACACAGTTGCAGCAATCTTGGAAGAGAAAAATGTATGACATTTAGTTTGTAGAGGATAGTGTTAAACATATTAACAATAAACTGTTAACTCGTATCGTAAAAGTTATATTCATAAATCAAGGTTGGTAAATTTATTTTGAAATTTTAAAAAGTTTTGTATTAAATATTTTAAAGGTTACTCACAGCTAGCGATCGAAAACGTAACATATTAAATCACAACAACTCTATGCCACAAGGACTGTGTAATAGTTACTAGATTATACATAACTTTATATATTTTCATACCTATACATACGAAATAATGCAGTTCCAATGCAATAATGTGTTAAACAATTCACTCATATAATTCTAACCTAACAGATGGGCAAAAGTCCGAAGATAGAAAACATTAGATACACGACTAATTCCAGGTGTTTAAACTCCAACCGTGGGTACTATCGAGACAGCACTAATACTTGAATATTTCACTAGACTGTGCGTTTATTGAATTATTATTTACAACATTTCCTAAAGTAAGTACTTTGGTACTGTGTTAAATCGGCCGGCCTGAATAGAAAAGTTTGAACATCGCCGCCGACGCGAGGCCGGATTCAGGTCAGGCGCAGCAGGGGCGTCCCGCGTGGCGGGCGCTCACGCGCAGATCGGCGTCAGGGCGGTCGCGGCGGAGGGGGCGCGGAGCCCGCCCCGCCAGCATTATTTGCCGCCGAGGCCGAACTTCATAAAAATGAGCTCCTTGCCTTTGCTGAGAATGTCGCCTCCAGGAGCGGTCATTTCGGAGAATTTCTGCATGAGGTTGGGCTGTGTAGTAGGGGGTTGCGCGGGCTGAAGCGGCTGAGCAGTGGGCGCAGGCACGACGGCGGGGCCGGGTCTGCGTGCGGGGGACACGGTGACGGCGGCCGTGCCGGCGGTGGCGGTCACGCCCGACGTGGCGAGCGGGGTGCCCGCCAGCGTGCCCGGCGACTGCACCGTGGGCGTGCCCGCGTTACCAGCGCTCGTGCGCGCGATCGTGCTCGCTGGCGCAGCGTTCACCACGCCTCTCGCTCTCACCTATCGACCGATCACTTCAGTACCCCTCCCCAACATCTGCCCTCTTGAAATAAACTTGAACCATTTTGAGACACAATATCTTATTGATTGTATTCAGCTATTTTCTCTATAATAATGTGCTAATTTTAAGCAGGTGATATTTAAAAGAACTCTGCAGTCACTGAGTGTCTGCTACTTGTTCTAATAAATCTATAAGTAAGATGAAGTATGTATTATTAGCACTTACCTATTAATGAACGCTTACTAAATAGATATTATTGACTAATCAAAAATTGTCATTGTTAAATTGTTGTCAAAATACAAATGGCAATAATAATGAAGTTATCATGTCTCAAACAATTTATTTCATGAGGGCAGGTAAATTTTTATGATCAATTAAAATGCGTTGATTACTTGAGCAGTCATACCAAAAGTTAATTCTATAACTTGAATGCTATAGTAACGTGGGAAGCAAAATATGAAATGAAATATAGTATCTCATGATGTCAGGAAGAATATCAGTTTAATAAAGGAATTTCTCAATTGAAATAGAGTGCACCGTGTCTAGGGTTAATATTTGTGCAGTTAGCAAAAGTTCACAGAAATTAATTCCATTCAAATAAATTCCTTTATTTTATAATGAGGGACTAGGGACTTTGATGTAGAGAAAAACTGTATATTGCTCTCAATTGGTATTAAATATAAGAAGTTTCAGATTTATTCGTATATTTATAAGAACATGCCATACACTTTCTAACACATGAGTAGGTATAAAAAATATTATTATATTTTTATTGTATCAAAAAGTGCAATATAAAACCATGCATTGCCATACATCAAAGCGGGTGATATATAAAAATATTATACAAAATTGTATCACGAACCATTAGTCATCTGAAATATTATTACTTCAAGCTTTCCTCTAAAGAATCCAGGCATGGAATTCTTAAGAAAAAGCTATTGGTAAAAAGGTACATTTTCAGTATACTCATCATGCTTTAACTACAACATAAAGCATTCAAAGAATACTATTCGATTACTTTACGAGTTGGTATATTAACCGTTTTTTGTTATTTTCGTTGTTTTTTCTCGATACAGTAATCGTCTAGTAACGGACCACATTCACAGGCCTCAGAGAGATTGTATCACAATGGTGAATGGGTTATGGTCTGATGTGAGTGAAGTATACGCCAGTGTTGGTTATGTTCTAGTTTCTGTATGATAGGGTCCAGTTTATGACATGGCAGCTAATGATGTGTACGAGGGTAACCATGATTTCAATGATTCATCATCCGAACAATCTAATGGACCAAGTGAACGCGCAGTTCGAACGGTCGCTCCAAACGCCCGTCTGGCACTGAGCGAATGAAACCGATGGAGCGGAAGATATAATAGATAAACAAATGAAGAAAAGGAAACAGTGAAATAAAAAATCTAGAGATATGAGTGACAGTCAAACAAAAAATAAACGACTAGTATTGTTGCATAGTATACTTGAAACTTTTCTTTTGTGGGTCGATTATAAACGGTATTTTACCTGAGCATTCGCCTGTTCTGGATTACTGGCGCATGTGTTGTGGTCTAACTGAGAAGGGGGAAGAGGGCAGGCATCTAGCAAACAGACAATACACACAACATATATAGTGACCACAGACAACCACTTGAATCTTGGATCACACCTCACGCGCACCGTGAGCTCTGTGCGAGTCTATGTTGCGTGTATTATAGATCAGCCCAAACAGGGATCGTGGAACTAGTACCGTGAGGGGAGTGAACGTGATAAAAAAACATAAAAAAGGACAGAGAGTTGGATAGATGTAGAAATAAAATAAGGTCTTAAACTTAACGCGTTGGGCGGAGGTCCCGAAAGCTTGCCGAAGATGTCAAGTGTAAAGGCTGTTCTAATCGTTAAGGCGTTTTGGCTCATTGACCACGTTACGATTCCGATGTTTGTGACTGTGTAATCCAAGATAGTGTCAATATTAGCAAAGTGTACACCAAGAGTCTTTGTGCTCCGTAGATTGCAACCGGACTCGCATTTTACAATTCCGTTTTACTTACGCATATAAATTTGGTGAATTAACATTTACCGGTTTTTTTTTCAGACTGCGTTATCAAACTCATCTTCAAACTCAGAAAGGTAGTGTCTTCATCATCAACTTTGTGTAAAGTATTCAAATTACGGTACATTAAACGCGAATATGAATTTGATAACTGACCTATTTACAATTAGACCTATGTGTATCCGATTAGTATATCTTTTTTATAAAAACATAAATACACTTGAGCTTTCAAAGTAGCTTTGGCTACGTGAATTCCGTTATGAACCAGAAAGTGTTAGTGCTAGCAAAACGGAACGTGAATAAAATTCTCGAACTCTCCTAACGAGTCCAATCGCAATCCTAAGACCATGTACAGGAAAGATGATAGAGGGTACCAGAGCGAAATAGCTAGCGTCTCTCAGTAGTCACATAGCAAGTCCAAGGTGCAAACATGAAACACTCAAAGCTCTCGGTGAACGCAACACAACGAGTCACCGCACTTACCTAAACAGAAGGGCGGCCGGGCGTATGGTTTTAACAAATTCATTACACATTAAGTTCTAGAAGATCCGGTTAGAAGGACCATTTTGTGCCATACACTTCAAAAGACCCTTTACACAAAGCGTTGTTAAAATTAATCAGAGGCATAAACTGGCAGCTTATTGTAATACGAGTATCAACAGGCATAACAAAGTGCGTTTCCAAAGAAATACGTTTTATTTATGAACGTGTATATCATTGTGGGTAAAATTTTCAGATGCCAGGTCTAAGCTATTTGAAAATTTAGATAATTGAATGTTTGTTCGTATCGGACAGGCCGAGATTTTTGCCTTAGTCTACTAGTGCAATGTGCGGAGGGTCTTGCTATTAATTCTTACATTTAATGTATTACACTATGTAATATTGGTTTACAATTAATGTGTATGTGATAGGTACTGAACATGTTGTGCCTAAGATAACTTAAGTACCTTCTAAATCAAATGAAGGTGACTTGTGATAGAGGTTCATGTTGCATAAAATTCAAACTAGATATTAAAAAAATAAACCATATGTATTTAAGGTAGTTAATTATTTTTCTATACATTATGCAGCTATTTTATTTGCTTTGATATGAGAGAAAGACGGCCCGGCCGCCCTGTTCATAGGAAGTCTTCTCCTTTATTAGTTGAAATTTCGTCCGAAATATTGTTATTATTGTGATCTTCTAAGATTCTAACGAATAATATACATTAAGCTGGAGTCGCTAAAAAAGAATGCTATACTTAGTAAATTCGATTTTGTGGAAATAAATACTGGTATTGGGTGGTGCTTTGAATTTAAATAAATCAATCTCAGCCATTTATTCATTTATATTTCTTGCAAAAAATCTGTGGTCTGGTTACTAAACATTAGTTACGCTCCGGACAGAAGTTCAAACTGAAGAGTAGACTTCTATTAGTTTTAGGCCGTTTGTACACAATACTACTTAAATATCTGACTAACGTATCTTGGTCTCTACTGTGGTACATCCCTGTTATCAAATGTACAGCTGAAGATGCCAAAACACTGATGTCTTTAAGTAAAATACTTGCGTAGCCTTGTGTACGAAAGACCCTCATACCGTACGGCTAACAGGGAGAGTAACTAGTACAGCAAATATCAAAAAAGCCGCGACGGCAAGTAACGTACCTGTCTTGCGCGGGTGGTTGCGGGGCGCGGGCTGCACGTTGTCGCGGGGGGGTGGCGGTGGGCCCCGCGCGCCCAGCCCGGGGGGCCCCACTCCCCGCCCGCGCCCCGCTCCCGCCCCTAGCGGCCCAACACCTGGACCTACTGCACCCCGCGCGCCCATGCCAGCTCCTGAACAGAGCAATAAACTTATTTTAGAAAGAGACTTATAAGTAACTTGTTCTGTAAATCGATGAGTCTCTTATGCCAATTCGACCTAAAGAACTGATACGGACACATTACTTTTGTCTGGTATTCTTGGGCTTAATTCAAGATCGGATGAATAGATTTTCAAATTAATGATTGCCTCATCGGAATTGGATGCCTCGAAGGAATTTAAGATTTACGATTTTAGGACAGAGGGTTCTTAAGGCCTCACCTTGGCTTGTCTGGCCCGGATTATACTGGTCGTTGGCCTCAGTCAGGAAGTTGCTAGGCACCAACCCTCGCACGCCCTCTATCTCCGCCATGAAGAACCCGTCGTCGTCCATGTCCCCATACACGTGAATGATCTGGCCCGTCTGGAAGCTCAGCTCCGCCTGGAACACGCCACGTCTCTGTTATAAGGTTAGACACTGATCAGGTAACAAGTTTGGCCAAAAATATTGTAAAATTTTTGAAAGTGTCATGTCATTGTAGTTTAGTGGGACCTTGAACCACGTGGAGTTAGCGTAAACGTGAAGATTGAGGAAAAAAGGTTCTCTTATGTTTTTTCAGTGAAAACTGTTCACATCTATACTCATCTCATTCATTTGAATGGGAGAATTCACGAAGGTAAATCCTACTAGGAGGAGAGCAAGGGTGCCAACGGAACAGGGATGTCTATCTTCGGTGCTTAATCAGAGGACATAATTCGGAATAAATGTTTTTACTCACATTGCAACTTCCAGGAAGCTAGAGATTAATAACATCGATGTCCATGTAGACTTGTGAATAATGTTTAAGCCATCTTAAAACTTACGAAAAAGATATACATTCAGAAAGAAATAAGAACATAGGTATTTAAGAATTGGACAGAGAGAGAGTTGAAGAGAACACCAATAAGAGCCATTAGCTCTTTGAAGAAGAAGAGGAAATAAGAATAGTGTATTGTGATTGTAAGGAAGTGTTAGTAACCGTTGAGTAAGAGAACTCACATCAGCGTCTACATTGGGGCTCAGTTCTTGAGGGTCGTAGTCGTAGAGCGCGACCATTCTGCGCACAGGCTGGTTGGCGTAAGCGTCCGTCCAGCGGTCGCGGGGCTTCGCCGCCGCCGCTTGCCCCACCGCGTCCTGTTCAGACACCTCCATCACCATGTTGTGGGGAACGTAGCCTCGCCGCCCGCGACACTCGCCCCAGTAGAAGCCGTCCGCGTCTTTATCGCCCCAAACCTGCCGTCAATAATCAGGTTAGCCTTGTTCTTTTGAAGTTGCTAGAAGATTGAGAGCTTACTCGAAGAAAGAAAAGAAGCAAGAACGGATATGAGAATATATTCCATACATAACCTACACTTATCGTTCTAACGGTTATGTAAAAAAAAAATATTAGTAGAATAATTGAAAAATGAAAAAATAAATAAAAAGAAAAAATCTTTATTGATCTCTGAATTATCTTTGACTAAACATGTAAGTACATGGCATTTAAAGACCTTTGTCTAATTCGTCGATTAGTCCAAGCATACATACATGGTAATTAATATCCAAGATTGAATAATGATTAGTCTGGTAAAAAAATATTTGTGTAAAGTGTGTTAATCACTCACCTTTTCCCACAATATCAAGCCAGCTGATGAACATGCAAACTGAATCTACAGAGAGCTGGACCTACCTTGATAGTGTCTCCTTCACTGAAGGGTAGTTCTTCGTCGCAACTTTCAGGATTTGGACTCATAGTTGCTGGATCATAGTCGAATAACGCAATGAAGTAGCGACTTCTCTTCGACTGGGGGTGGCCTTGCTGCTGGTGGCGAGGTCCGGCCGACGGACCACGGGGCCCCATTGCAGGGCCGCCCCGGGGCCCGTATTGAAGGTTGCCTTGCTGCTGTTGTTGTTGCAGCGCCTGCTGCTGTTGTTGCTGCGCCTGCTGCTGTTGCTGCTGATGCTGCTGCGTCTGTTGTTGTTGCTGTAATTTGGAAAGTAATTCTTAAAAACGGACAGGATTGCCAATTTAGTGTTAAAAAAACGGAAGAATGCTTGTTATACAACAACAAAACGAAATAAGACATTACTGTTGCAGCTGCATGCATTGGGTATTAACCCCTCACGTCCCGTTGATGCGATATCGCGCCCACATACAAAAGATTTTCTATTATGTCTAGTTTCACGGAACGCGAGAGGTTAATAGACATGACTCAATGTTACGGTATAAAGGGAAATAAAGAATTAAAGTAAAGAATCCAAAAATATTATCTAGAGTCCTTTTATGTACTTTTCAGAGTACTATTACTGAGAGCAAATAGAAACACTTCATCAGGTACATACTCGATACCTGCTTACCTGGTGGTGGCTGGACAAGGAAGGCAATCCAACGTTAAGATTAAGAAAATAAACATTATAGTAATTTAAAGACAAAGCTTGAGATGCCTACCTGATGAGGATTAGGAGGGCGGCCTCGCTCGTGGTGGTTCCTCGGCGGCGCGTTCTGCTGGTAGGACTGCGGCTGGCCTGGGTACGGCGGCTGGTTACTTGGGAAGGGCCCGCCCGGAGGGTAGGGCTGTTGCTGCGTGCCATGGTAAGCTTGTGTATTCGGGTACGGCTGACCCGAAGGCTGCTGCGACGCTTGCGTTGGTTGGGACGGTTGCTGCTGACGTCCGTACGAACCAACACATTAATAAGGTTAGATTTTCCATAAAAAGCCAACAGCAATCGTCAAGCTCATAGCCACAATTTTCTTCATTGGCATTGCGTTAAGCGATAAAAATATTACCTTCTCCTTGGATGTTAAATAAACAAGACATTCCGTTGTAGCTCTAGTCAACCCCCATGCACAACGAAAGCTAGCGTGCAGCGCTTACACTTGAAACCACATCATTCATAGCAGAGAATTAGAACAGTCGGTTCCAAAAGTGCTTGGCAGCGTTTACATAGAAACAAAATTATAGATCAAACTGTTTGGGAACCTCTCCAAATATAATGTTATCGATAAAAACTTAGTAGGTATTACAGACTTACTGGTAAACATTTAAGAGACACTGAGTTTGGTAGGTGTGTGAGGGGTGTATTGAGTGTCGCGTCGAAGCCAAGACAGCATGCAGGAACAACCATACAAACACGCGCTGAACATGCTCGAGTGAAATTATGATCTGTATCGAGTGCTCTGTAGGGCCTACCGATCGGGCTACCTAATCGTAAGTCCGGGGTTACGTGAATACTCGTGCTAATCGTGTCAAGTTAACCTGGACGTGTTGGGGCGCGTGACCTGTGTCGAGTGTGTGGCATCGAACATCGAGGAGGTACAGTAAGTGAAGATGACAACACAGAACACCGAGAAGTGGAAACTCGTGATCGGGAGAGAGTCCGCACAAAAGTTGAGAGAAAGAGAGCATAGTGAGTAGTGCTAGCACATGGAGAGCACATCGATGACAGCTAGGAGTTATCGCAGACCTGCGGGCGGCGGCGCGTCGCCTCTTCGTCCTCGCTACCCAGCTCCGTCACGCCTTCTTTAGTGATTTCGATGGCCGGTATTCCCGATTGCTACCACACGGTCATTCAATATTTTAGCATACAACAAATCGTTTTTAAACAAGACAAAACAAAGTGAAAGAATGGGCGTGCTGGCGGAATGGTCGATGCAGATGTCGAAAATGGTGCTGAGCTTAGATTGTCGCTTGGTGATGACGTGATCAGCTCATGATGACTTCTTGATAGTTATGATACCTTGTGGCAAGGATCAAGCGTTGTATTTCATCATTATATAGTAGTAGAAAGCGGACAATTATTAAGCTTTTAAGAAGGTGTAGAAACCACAAATGAGTTGTCGAAGATAGGTCTACGGAGTTAACTCATAGGTTGACTAAGCAGAGCAAGTGAAGCCGTATTTATATGGAAGCTGAAGTGGAAATATTGAAGTTCACTGCCGCGGGAGCATTCGGCTGCACTATTTCGTGGATATTTTTCTACTTTGCATTGCGACTTTTTGGATACTGATAAATCATGAATTCGGTGTATCTGGATTCTAGATGAGATGTTTACTGATGACTTTATTGATGTATGAACAGTGAAAAAAATGTCTGAAATTCCGATAGTTATTTGTCTATTTCCTGCTCTAAAAATGTTACTATTGAGAACACTTCTTACGATATTCTAAAATCTGATAAGTACATTGTTATTGGTAAGTAGCTGTTGTTTTTCTATTACATATTTCTATATAGCTATTTCAAAAAGAAGATACTGCATATGTATATTTAATGTAACTGTATATTAGTATTTCAAGTACAAGTTCCTTTAATGGGAAGAAAAATATGCATAAATTAGCTAAAATATAATCCTTTTCTACGTTTTTTCTTGTCTACTTTCATAATTATATGTATAAAAGCATACTTAAAGTAAACTCGTTTTCATATGCTGATTATACGTCTACATTAGTATTTATATAGAATACGGGCACACTGTGTAAATATAACAAATAAATTATATAAAAAATATTACAAAACTAATAACACAAACAAAATACACTCAAATAAAACCAAACCATGAAACGCTAAAAAAAACTGGTGTGTATATAGAACTCCAGAAAGAAATTAAAAAATATTTGATAAGACGTGTTAAAATTCCTTACCGAAGGGGTTATTTTGTCGAATATACTCTTTAGGAGGCCTGTGCCGAATCCGCTCGTGGGCTATGGAAAGGTGTATAACAGTTATGTGAGAGAGCGAGGTTAGGTTAGACTAAGTGGAATGATACAACTCATGAGCTCCATGACGGTTTGTCTGTGTCACAAATTACAAGCTCTTTATTTGTTCTAAGTAGTATATCTGTAAGGTGTCGTGCGTTGTTTTGGGTATCGGCCAATAGCACTAGAGACTACTGATCTAGTCGCAAGCAGTATGCATTTAATTTTGAACGATCGAGCCGAGTGCATAGCTAGAGTCGATGGCGCGGGTGGTCGTGTCGTGTATCGTTCGGCAGAGAACTACTGGACATTTAGAAGATGCCAGCGACAGAACCACAGAAGATAGTATAAAGAGTGCAGTTTGCAACACCGATATCACGTGACAAACTATCTAAAGTCAGGATTTACGTTTGACTTTCATTAAACAATTTATTTCACAAGAAACAATAAATTCAAGAAATTGAAAAAGAGACTTCAATTGGTAGACGGTTTGTCACGTAAGAAAAGAGCATAATGGCACTGATCATTATAATGATAGTAGCTAAGAAGACACAGACGTAGAATCATCAGAGATAAAAACAAAATATGAAGCTCATAATAAATACTGAATCAACATTTGAAAGAAATATACTGGCGAAATGAAATCTGAAGAAACACACGAAATATACAACACTGATTTGCAAACCAAATATATGAATAGACAAAGTGCTGTGCCGACCAACATTTAGTTAATGATTTCATTTAAATAATAAATGGTAATAATTATTTCGTCAGTTAAGAACAACAATTTCAGTCAACAAATAGTTGATGTTAGTAGCAACAATGAACATTTAATAGTCCTTGAGTATGGGATAATTGGACTTGATATCAAACTATTTGGATAATTTGGTTGATTTCGATTAATAGCCACGCGTTTCAAAAATCTAAGTTAGTTAAAATTTACTAATCGATATCATCCAATCTTTTTACAACTGATACATTCAAAACAGTACATTGAAAAAGAAATAAGGAGAGAGCGGTCACCTGAGCAGCATGCTGGTCGTGCCGATTGGCACTAGGGAATATCTCTTTATCAGATAAGTTCTCGTCGTGCTCTATCACTTGCTGCTGCTGTTGGTAAGCCTGAGGCCTCTGTTGGGTCCGAAATGGCCCGGGGACCATTGAGCTCATTTGACTCATAGGACCCTGGTTAGGCCCGGGGCCTGGCCCACGAGGCATCCTTGACACTACCCCTCGGAGCACCGCCGGAGGTATAGGCGTAGGAGCGCTATCACTGGACTGGCTGTCCCGCGATTTTGTACGAACCTGGAAATAATATGAAGATGTACCAATCGAAACAGACTCTTTTTTCCTCCTATTAACTAAATAAATAAATATAATAATAGTTGTAAAATACTCTGGCATGTACTAATAAGTAAGTGGTCATAATCATAATATAAGAAAAAACGTAGCATTCTACAGCCAAACGAAGCTCCATACTGCTATACTTACTGTGACACACTTAGGATTGAGCCCAATCAGTTTCCCGATATCGATGAGCGCATGGTCCCCGGTGGGGGAATCGACGTCGGTGACTTTCTTGCCGTCTGCGTAGACGGCGTACCCCGTGACGGGTCCGGAGGCAGGGGGGCGGAGCACCGGTTGCCAGGTGACGAGCAGAGTGCCGTCCTGGGGTCCCGCTTCCACCTGCGACACCGCACCAATCACCACCAATAATCCAGCCGAACGTTCATCACGCTTAGCCAATTGGGTACTGAACAATTCAATTTTGCGACCAGCTTCGGTTACACTAAAAGCCACAGTGGGAGGATCTAAAGTCACATAATACAGGATTTGCTAAACTAGCCAGAAGGTGAGCGCTGGGATTGGTCAATATAATTTTCATCCTGGAGCTGGATTTATGGTTATGATTGACGCGACTTCCTCGAAATTGTCGGAGGTGCTGTGTGCGTCGAGGTTGTGAATTATTTGAGGAATAGGGGTGTTACAGTATTGGTGAGTAGATATGTAAGGGTTCAGTTGTCACACACTTGGTAAAGCGTTGGAAAGCAATCGTCAAGTGCGTGTGCTGATTAGGCTTAAACACCTTATTCCGGAGTAAGCAGATCCTATAACTGATAACAGACATGAATATGCTTGTTTGCACTAAACCTAAGCATGTATAATTGAACTGACAGTATTTGTTAAGTGACAGGTTAACATTCCATATGATGATATGAAACTGTCAGATCAATCATTACCTTAGTTTAGAACACACAGGCATAACTGATTTACTTATTAATAATTGTTAAAACATAGTAATTGTTGGGTACAGTGGGCAGGGAAATGTAAGTGTAAAATGTAAAAGTTTGGATTGACAAGCATGCTTTGTTCCAACATGCTAGTATTAAGTTATCTATTCGTTATACGTACCATGATTTCATTCGGTGGATCGGGCAGGCCTTTGGGTAATGTTCTAAAGTCTGTGTAAGCCCCTGGAGCTTCTTCTATAGGTATTCCAGATGGTGGACCAGCTCTTAAGTGCTTCGCTCGGACAGTCACTCTGTACTGAGTACTCGGCGAAAGACCGGTGATGGTGTGGCGATAGACTCCCGGCTTCACGGTACGCACCTATAAAGGTAGCAGGAAAGACCGTGAGTGAGCATTTTTCTAATAAGATGATTACATTTGTTGCAATAAATAAGGTATAGCTTACTTCAACGTTGTTGACACAGACGACATGTTGGTGGTTAGAGTTGGCGGGCAACCATGAGATAATAGCTTGGGAACAAGTAACCCCACTGGCTCTGACACACGTCGGCCCCATGTTGGCGGTGTCTCGGCCTATGACCATGGTGCAAGCGGCGTCACGAGACGTACGACGAGAAGCTGTCACTGAACGCACGCTGATGCGATGAGGCTTTAAAAAATGTTAGCTCACATTAGCGGTATATTGACATCATAAGGCATAGTAAAACATAAATTGTATATTGACATAATATACAATGGTAAAGAAGTAATACAACTAAAAGCAAACTCTGACATCAAACTAAAATTAACGGTGCTCTTTGAAAATGACAATGATAACTAAGGCGACACAAACAAATGAGAAACTAACATCAATAAGAACAACTAAAAAGGGCTTACCCGGTTGGAGTCGACGCCTTCGACGAGAGCTCGGGTGCGTTCTGTCGCCTTGACGGTGGTCTTGAGGACTCCATCGACGTAGACGTGGTAGCTCTCGATGTTAGCCTGCTGCACGCCTTCGGGGGCCGTCCACCCGATGAGCACGGACTTGTTCAGCTGCCGCTCCAGGGTGAGCTGCCGCGGCGCAGGCACTAGCGACGAGAAAAACAGCTCGGCTGTTCAGGTCCGAGATCGCAACGAGTGCAGCCAGGCAGGCGAAGTGCGAGTGATATGCGAAGAAGCGTGCAGCGAAGTCCGTGGTAACGGGACGGGACAAAGGAAAGGTTCAACTATAGAACTATCGCTACGTTATCAATGATAAATGCATGGACAATGTATATTATGTCAAGTCATTATTATTTTGTGTGAAATTTAAAAACTGTGATTATATCTCAAGCATCATGAGGAGTGTATTAATGTCTCGATGCATGCAGAAGTTGAAGTTTCAAAAGTAAATGTTCAGATGTGATCAATTAAAGTGAGTCTCGGTAAATACGGTTTCCAATAATCTAATTATAAATCGGATTCTCTCATATTTCATTAAGCTTCTAAATTTTATTCATTCTAATTCTATTCGCATAGATTTCTAGAAAATGCTAGCTATTATTTCTATGAATAAAATATCTAGATATTTCGAGAGTTCATGAAGATCGATGGGTCAAAGTAATTCTACATCTCGTGCTTGTTGACCTCATGGAGGGTACTTACCGTTGTCGTCGTCTTCTGGGCCCTCGCTGAGGTCGGCGACCTCGCTGAGGCGTGCCACGTCGCGGCTGAGTGAGATGTCACTGACCGCGGTGGTCGCCGACTCGTCAACGTCCCTCAGTGTACTCACTACCGCCTGCCAACAAGTCTGTCTTTACCATTTACATACCGTGGAAATGAATTTGGGTTTTCATAATATTCTAAGATCGGGAAAGTTTTGCTACACAGGTGTAGACGTTATTAAGTCTGTTCTTTTATGTTTTTTTCTTTTCATAACTGAAACGTAGACTATTGACCTTCAATTGCATATTATTATACTGTCTTATTATCACAATTTTGAAAAATATTGATGAAAACATATATTGGATAACTCGAAAACTTATTTCATTAACTATATTTCATTATCGTAGGGATCGTTTATCAATAGCGTAGGTGGGTATTTCGTTTTAATACAATTTAATTTCACATTGTGCCAATTTATAGATAGCTACATTCCTAGGTAACAAGTTATTTTATTGGTGAGGTAAAGCAATGACCAAAACCCTTATGACATAGATGACCATTGGCCAGTGACAGTGTGGACACTAAAGCAAAACTTTATTGAGTGCCAAATATTATCCAGTGGTGCTAAATAGTGAAAAATTCTCAAACCTGATGAAATTCTAACAAATCGTCTCCGACCAGTCTTTGTACGAAATTAGCGGGCACCAGGCCTCTCCGACCGTCCAGCAGTTCGGCGTCGAGCATGGACGCGTTGGGGTCTGGCGGACCCCACACGAGAAGGTAGTCGCCGGCACAGATCGACAGCTCGCCTTCTGCACTTTCGATCCTGGAAATGCCCATTTGTTTTCTAATTGGCAAACAGACAAAGTTTTAAGCAACAATGAGAAACAAATACATATCACCGTTCCACGTTGGTCATAAACTCGATAGGAAATTGGAATTCTCATCGTGTTTGTTTGTTCTTGATTTACTATGTTACACTAAATGTTTTTGAAGAAGTTCAACTTACTCTGGTGGATCGTATGAAAAACGCGCAATATAAACACAGCAACGGCCTTTGCCAGGAATGTCCAGCATGTCCACTTGAGGCTCGTTGCTAGCAGCACCGTTCATGAAATGTGTGTTCCGAACTGAAAGGTCATTTTTATTATTAGCATTTTTCATATTGTTGAGACACAAATTTAGTATCATGTAAATCATACTAACCATCCATCTCCAGTCCAGAGCTGGGCATTATTCTGGACATAGTTCGTTGGTTCCGATCGTGGCTGAACCCAGTGTCCATCCCAGTAATCCTATCTTGTCCGAATTGGCTATCTAATCCTAAATTCCACGATGGTTGGTGTGGAGTCACTGGAGTTGCCACTCTGCCGACTCCAGATGTTGTGGTACCATATCTGCCCATACCGAGATCAATCTCGTCTAGTGGTTTTAGTTTGATGTTCATTGCATTTGATCCTAAGCCACTCGAAAGTAGAGGATTCGTGTACGTTCCTGTACCATACACATTTGTCCCAGTTAAACTAGTATTCATATTCCCAAGTTGAGTCCCACCAGTTAAGTTCGATAATGGGTTTCCAAGAGCACCTGTTAAAGTCGATTGTAGTCCACTAAGAGTTCCTGACAATCCTCCAGTTAAACTACTCTGTGCGTTATTCAAGCAACTAGATAGGCCGGTTCCCGAGATGTTTCCCGTCAACCCTGACCCAGTTAGTCCTCCTCCCAGATTCATGCCTGAGACGTTTCCTGATAAGTTCTGAAGGTTGCTCTGCAATCCTGCTAGAGTGCTGGATATTTGGCTGATATTGTTGACTAGAGGTGCGGTGACCGGGTTTGTAAAGGTGACTTGGTGTGTGTTTGGTAAGTAGGAGTTAGTGGAGTAAGCTGAGACGGGATTGGAGTAGGAGGTGGGATTGTGTGCGCTGATAGAGTAGGCGACGGAGTTAGAATTGGGCGCGGTGAATTGTCCAGTTGCGTGCAGACTAGACAGCGTGGGCATCGTACTGCTCTGGCAGATGGCCGTGTGCCCGGAGTGGCCCAAGTGGCTCGAATGCCCACCGTGCCCCCCGTGGCCCGAGTGTCCTGCGCTCGTGTACGAGTGTGGCAGCGGCGATGGTGATGGTGAGTGGAATTCCCCTAATGCTTGGTTCGATCCACTTGATTGCATACCTGTGTGAAATACATCAGTGTCAATGTTTATCACATTTTGGAATAAAATAATGATTGCTACGTAATGTACTTCTGCTTAATCTTATTTCTCACTAAATATATTTTTATGAAATGGTTGGAAACGTACGGTAGGAGGTATAGCATAATACAAGAAGAAGTAGTATTGTCACTTGAGTAAAACAGTTACAGTTCTTCAATTGTGCTTAGTTTTTTATTTATGGTTCGATTGTGCTTACTAGATAAATTGCGGAAATCACAATAATATATTGTTTGCTTACCATGCGTTGTAGATCTAGTGTGTTCTAATTCAGCAAGGATCCGATTGTCCTGTTCTATCTTGGCCATGATTCGTTCGATCTCCGAGGCCGGCTGGCCCTGTGGCGCCCCCCATGATGACCCGCTGTGTCCACCGCCTGATGTTCCTCGCGCACGTAGCGCAGATGACAACTCGAGTTGGAGCTCTTCACACCGCACGGTTTCCAAAGCCGCCTGCGACAGAAAACATTATCTATCACAAGTGCACAAGTCAAATTAAAGGTATGAAAAATGTTCACGTGGGCAAGTAAGTACATAAAAGGAAAAGAGAGGTCACGAACTTCATGAACTTAGAAAGCCTTGGAATAAAGGGCGGCGTCACAAGGCGTTGTCGGCGCCCCTCCAAATTCGATCACATTATTACAGATAAGATTTTTCTTTTTTACCACTAATAGGTAAATAGCGCAGCGCTAAACCATAACGAAATTTATTAGTTTTATGATTATCAGGGTAGTATTTTCGCTTTTTTTTGATGATTTGTTTACTGCGATAGCCTTCGTAAGCACTGTATTATTCGTCCGGCCTAGTTCACTTCGCGGCAAGAAGGAAGGGGCAATGCTGCGCCGTTTGCCACCGTTAGTAAATGGGTAATATCTTCATGCGCATACTCGGAGCCCGTCCAAGTTTGGCAATACATAGTTTCCAGCCAAAGTCTAGACTAGTATCTTTCCTTGTCGCACACAGACAAACGCAGACTGGCCAGCTGCTACGCTGGCTGTTTTTGAATTACCGCATAGAACCCTATGAGAATATTATTGCTTTAACTTGAGCGTGCTTAACCTCTCATTATGCATGATACATATTTTGTAGATTTTTTTTATGTAGCGATTAGAAATGTATTATCAGTGAAGGAAAGCCTCTATTCATAATGGGACCAGCTGCTGATGACTACTAAACTAAACTAAACTAAGTCTAGAGAAATGGGAGTCTTCACTCAAGAGATTTAAACTGGAACCGAATGTTTTGTGATAATAAGTGATAGCACTGCTAATACGCCCATGAAGATGACGTGTTTATGCAAAGACACAAAATAGGGTCATGTAATCCACACACTTTTTATATAATTTCGTCGCTTTTGACTTCTTCTCGTATTGAACAAAGAGTGCGGAAGTCAGCTAACCCAAATTATCTTTCAGTCCAAACTCCCGCCATGTCCTTTAGCGTAAAAAACTACTTTTGCATTCTTCCTCATTGTTTTGCGCCGTAAAACCGTCATGACAGCATTTTTGAGCCACGGAAAAGACCTACCGTGCGTTCAGTATTAACATCCTTTAGCATCATCCTCACGGCAAGAGTCTGTATACCAGAATTACCTTTTTGTCCAACTCCCTTGCCGTTGATTACAGTTCATGGGGTGAGCGTGTCCACGTTATGCCTATCAGTCCATCTAACGTGCCTTTAGTAGCAACATTATCCAGCAAACACTCTGGACACAGACTACTCCCAAAGTGCGTCCCAAACTCCTGGTTCTGAGCCTTCCGCATCGGTCGTGTGCCGTTCTCAGGTCATCAGCTTGCTGATTCTTCAAACACGCATCTCAAGAGTCAACAAACCTTCTTCTCCAACTCCCTGGCCCTCGATTGCAGTTGCTCGACGCTGTGCGAGTCGTGCGGCGAGCGCCTCGCAGAGCTGAGCTGAGCGAGCGCGTCTGCGTGCGCGCGCTCCGCGTCTGCTCTCGCTCGCTCCGCGTCGCGCAGGCGCCGGGATAGCGTGTCCGTGTCACCCCCGCCGCCTGTCATCCCGCCGCTCGAGCCGTACCCACTCATATTCTGTGAAAGGTAATACCACCGTGAGTACATCTTGTCTAGAGGAACTGTGAATGTGTCTTAAGTCTTCGCTTTATTGACCATGCCATGACTGAATCTATGAGTCGGAAATAAATCAATGTTGTATCGAGTGACAAAATATTTGACACTAAAGAACTGGACGACTATGAAAGGTTGAAAATACTTAGACTAAAAATCACAACACTTAATTTATTGCTGGCAACGCGTGTATTTCGTATATTTGAAAAGATTGCAAAACTGCAAGTGGCATAAATTACAAAAAATGCATACAATATTAAACTTCGCCGTACATAACTTGGACTATTAACGTAAGCCATCAAGTTTTAAATTTAACAAAGTTTAAAAACTACTTTAGAATATAACAGGCAAGCGTGGCAAGGACAAACGCTTGCGTGTAAAAGTACAGGTTAACTAAATTACTAGTACTACTCACACTGACTCATATCGTAATGGTTTAGCTAGACCTGAAATAATAACACCTAGAAACCTAGTGCAAGAATATGTCTAGGGTACCAAAACCTCATACGAAATTGAACCCTTCTTTTTCGCCTCCATAAAATAAGAATATTTAGTTATGCTCAGTAACTGTTTTACAATTACAATTAGAATTTTCCTATTTCTAATTTCGAAGGAAGTTGCCTTTACCCTATGAATCTGTGCGTATCCCTCAACTCTTCGCTGTACCACACACTTTTAATAACGTAGCTGCAAACCATCCTGTCTACAGGATGTGCAAGCTTTATAACAGCGGTAAAATTAAAACTCCCGAAGACATCCGCAGCAATATTAGCTCGTTCAAATTATCTTTAAAGAAATCCAATTAGGAATTACATTTTCCTGGTTTAGTAATTTATCTTTATTTAGTAACATAAGCGTGTATTGGCGTAAGTGGGTGTCAGATTGAAAATGGCGTAATACCAATTGTTTACATAATCTGTGACTTCACCTACAAAATAAATAAAAAAAATACGATACAGATAGAGATACATTTATCTTTAGATAGAATAGATGTTCATCTATTCTATCTAAAGAATCTATCTATAGAATAGATGTTCATCTATTCTATCTAAAGATAAATGATTTTATAAGTGTAGAAGTGGTGTATGGTTACATTTGTAGATCTTGCAAGCTGAGCTGTTACGGGTCAGAATCTAACATACGCTCATGACGATAATGACTATACCCCAAAAGTGTACTTGGTTAGAGGTACACTGACTATGATGTCATGGTGAGAAGAGAGCGAATGTGAACATGGTGAGGGCGAAGCTACCATCGCTAACCATGTTGCTTGGGTTTTAATCGATGTTTCTGAAAGTTCTAGGTCCTGAAGTTGGGTCAGTTTTGATCTCAGGAACACACTGGTTAGATTACAAGCCAGGGTGCTTAACCACTGAGCCACCACAACGAGAATTCAGTTTTTTTTTAAAACTTGGTTTATTCGTACAGAACTAACTATTATTCAAGCTGTGTGTGTACCTATTCAATATTGAAGACGTAAAGTGGTTAAAATACACAAATACCGCTTTCATTCAAAACTCTTTGTACCTTCAATATAATATGGTAACTTCGTACAATAGAAACCCACGAAGGGTATGTGGAATGAATAATTTATCGATTTTATGTAAAAATCGAATGAATCGTCGCTCGCCCTTCACGGTATCAACTGACGTCAGCCGATAAGGACTGATATAATATGCCCTAGCCAGCCCCAGCTATTAGTGAATAGACTGATTTTACCACAGTAAACATAACAGTAGGTTATTAGCCTAGCGTGCCCACAGACACAGGGGCCGCCACCTTATTCCCCTAAAGGATGATGGGCACAGATGTATGGGATCTGGTATCGGCACCAATCGAAGTAAATGATACATCGTTAAAAGGTAGTTCTCTATAGAATAAGAATAACCAAAGCGCTAGTCCTGATTCACTGCCCGATTAGAGTAATCCCGCCTTGAAATTATTTATATTATTTTATAAAATTTTCTAAAATTGTTATTAAGAACTAGGAATTCATTTTTTTCCGAAGAGTATATTTCGAAATGGACTATTCGTACGGGTTGGTCGTCATAGCAATTTTTGTTCACTTGTAAAGGGTTATCCAACGATGTAAGATACATCTTGATTGAACACAAGTCCCAACCGATACCAAAATGCCCATCATCCTTTTATGCTAGCGTGTGCGTGAAATTGCGCGCGGCGCGCGACGCGCACGCACACATTCAAACCGAGACCGGCACGTTTGTATGTAGATATTGTACTGTTCTTTGTTTACTGTGATTTTACACTACATTACAAATAGGTAGGTGCGCGTGATACATCGTAAATTAGAAACATTGAGGCTGATTTATGGTGTTGTAGTACCAAAGCTCGATGTTTTATTGTAGCTGTGAAATATTACGCCTTTCACAAATATTCTGACCTGATATAATAGGTACAGGTGTGAGTACATTTGTTGACCTATTTAGTGAAGCCAGTGGTCGAAATAGTTTAATTATCAGTTGCAGTATATTAAGGCCTAGAGCATCAGGCCATAAGCCTCATTAGAAATAGCTGAATTAGTATTAACATTAAGAATGTGAGTATATATAAAGCCATGTTTGCAAAGAAATGTAAATCACATTTGGTTTTATACTGTCGCTACTTTTTAACTCTATGAACTTGCAATTTGATAGCAAATATGTCCATTCTCCAATAACAGGTAATATTTGGTATGAAATTAGACACCCTGTCCGCATTATTTACCGCGAATTAAGGGCACCCTTCAAATGGGGGAATCCATTACGATGAATGCAAAAGGAGGGCTCTAAAGATGTTTGTATCATTATAGCTTTTGTAAGGAAAATACATTATTTGGAAGCTCTACACTTTAGGCGAATAGATAGGACCATCATTAATGACGTAGATGTTTCGAAGAAAGACGAGTAGAAAATCATTTAAGTCATCCGAAGTGACTAAATATGACTTAGGTTTTAACTGGTTTAGTTTTTAAACTTCAAAGTAGTTAGTCCTTTCACGGAACATAGAATCAATGAATATTCCAAAGTACGTTTGTTTGGGATTCTATTCAATGATAAACCTCAAATTGTACATTTTAGTTTTGTATATTGAAGTTTTTACAAAAACAGAAGGCAGCAGTTGCAAGAAATTTAAAAAAACATCTTTTGGTAACATCAACAACGTTTTGTGGTGCTTCTCCTGCCACTAGTCATGTAGGTATACGGCTTCGCTTGCAGTATATTAAGTACTCAAAATTATTTTCTAATGTCTCAAATCAAATTTAAGCAAATAGTTTTCTTTAAAAAGTCAAGGTCGGTCGATGGTTCTCGATAGGTTGGATTTGTCTCTACCTCGAATAGGAGAACACCCATTAAAAAGTTGGAAAATTTACACAAAAAATTGTTCTTTCCTAAAATGTACCTGGATTTTTTACCTGTCGAACTGGACAGGATTGAGGATCGACATATTTGTTTGTTGTTAAATATTGTTTATAGTGTCATTTGACAAACCGTCGTCTGTGGGGAGCTTAGATTGTCTAAGGTGGGGAGTGACGGGACAGCACCGTCACTCCCCGGTGACGGTGACACTTAATATAAACATCGGTTGAACGGCACTGGTATAAACGAAACCATTTAACTATGTTGTCTACTACTCTACAAGGAATCTTGTTGCCCCAAATGTAACCGTGCTAAACGTTTTGAAAACAAAACTGGTACGAAATATGATATCTCATTCTGGCTTCAAGACCGTCCCAATCGGTGGCTAAGGCGAAAGGAGCGGTGACCTGATTCCGATGACCTTCTCCCTCGTAAAACCCCAGCGGGCCAGACTCCGCGGCGACCGCTGAGATCTGACGAAGCATGTGATTCCGCGGCTAACCCGTCGATACGTTTGTTGTATGATAAAGCGGGCATAAAATAACGGTCAAAAAACTTAAAAAACTCTAAGCTCCTTTTTCTGTTTTTTTGACGAGTGCAGCTGATGAGCTGGGGTGACATCGACTTGGAATGCATACCGATAGGTAGCAGCCGTGAGGTCCGGTCCAAACATTATGAGGTTAACAAGTAGTGCAATAATTCATTTACTAATCACACTGGTTAATCTCACCTCAAAATCTGCATAAATGCCTTTTTCTAGACACCTGAGATTGTACGACGGCCACACAAGGTGCTGGATTTATTACAAAAAATAATAATTAATTAACAGGTTGTTGCATAGATGACGAGTGACGTTGAGCTGAGTCAGATAACCGGCCTTGTAACCGCCGGAATGTAACACCTTTCGGCCTATGAACGTCAACAGATAACCAGTTGGACATTCTCACTATAAAAGCATCAAAGTTCACACTATTGTGAGACCTTCACTGCGAAATTGTTCTTGATCCTCAAGCACTCCACCATTCCTTCTATATTCGTGAAGAATAAGGAGCCGGGACACATAGCAGCGTTGTAGGTACATTTGAACGCTCTGGGTGATACGGCCTTGAGTTCAATGGCCTAACACAAGGGTAGCATAAGATTGGGCAAAATGCCATGGACCCTGGTTAGAGCCTCGGCCCGAAAGAGCCGCCAGGGAGGCGAGTCTATTTTGATAGAAAGGGTGGAGGAATCTAGCTTGGAAGATCTCGTACCGTAGTAGCTTACAGTAACACGTCACCAGAGAAAATCATGTTACCTACAAGTGGTTACATTTTCAAAGCTTATACGACGCGCTTGTTACATACTGAAAACTAGCAGCAGTTGGATGTATTTGTACCTATCTATTTAAAACACTAGTCCTAAGATAGATAATTTATGTAGAAGTTGTCGAACACTGTTTTGAAGGATAACATTGGATTTTGAGATTTGCCGCAATATCAATATAGTCGGAGGAAAGTATTAGGTCTGGGTGGGCTTTCCAATATGTGGCGGAATGTGTAACCTGAATTTCCCTGACCCACTGATATCGCCAAGCCGGAACCACAAAAAAAGAAAAATGAAATATTTACAGTAGTTCACAGAGCCATTGCGATAAACCAAACACACACACATCATTTTTATACGCGTTATCACAGAGTAAGATCCGGAGTTGAGCGCAGCGGAGCTGTGTAGAGTTGTGTTTTAATCCACCACTCAGAATAAATAGTATTGACATAGTATTTCATAGTAAAATCTTTGCTTAGCTTGTTCTTTTAGGCGGCACCGTGCCGTATGGAATAACCAATGATTTATTTTAATTATTTGTTTCAAACATCTCAACACATCTTCACTTCGTTCTTTTTTTGTCTTGGTGGAAAAAGTGGCAGAATACTGATTTCTTTGAATATAAGATTACCATCGACACACTAGGAAGAAGAAGCTCTTGGGAAACGGGCCTAATGTTTAATTAACTCTACTGCTGAAATTGACTGGGTCGCCGGATACAGCTTTCAGAACCACACCGAATAAGTTTATATACTCGTAGTTGGTTCTTTTCATAATAATGCGTTTATCCACTGCAAATGAACTTGCGAAATCTTATTCTTATCTTATAGAGAGAGAAAGAGAATGAAGCCTCTATGAAAATCTTAGGTGTTTTGTTTTTACAGGTTTTCTGAACCCGCCCACACCGCCAAATGAAAACAAATCAATAAAGGTTTCACGACGTAACCGATATAATCTCAAGATCCTCTACAAGGCCTAGCCGAGTACTAGCAAAGGCCCAGAACAACGCTTCTTGGACTTTGAAAGGATTCATGAAAGTAGAGGAAGCTAAGGTGTGTCAGCATCGTAGCAAGTGGGAAGAAGTAGTCTCTGCCTACCCCGTTCAGAAAGAGGGGTAATTTTATGTATGTATGTATTCTCTTCAATGTTGACCAAGGTTTGTTTTAATGTATCTAAGTAGCCATTCAAAAAAGGCTCAACTCAAAAATAACTTAACAAATGTCCTTTTGAGATGAATTCCGATAAAAAGTGAGACAAATAGAGCCCAATGCGTTATCGTGAAGAGGGGCAGTGACCCGAATTCTGCGACCTTCCCACGCCAACCCCCAAATGTTCCAGACTAGGCGGCGGCGCCCAGGCACCTAGACGCCCAGACACTGAATGCTGGAGATACTTTTACTCGAGCTTGAAAGGACATTGCTCTTTAATATAGACTGATCTGCAAACAACTTCTACGAAGCCTGACTAGTAAAAAAGTCAAAAAATATCTCGCTGAAATGATTAAGCTTGCAGTAAATAAGATCCTTCTACACATGGCCTGGTCTAGACTTTTTGGCGACGTCGAGAACAAGTGCTATCCGCAATGCCAAACCCATAAAAGGCGTCACAATGTGTACATTTTAAAGAAAATGAAAGGAAACTTCGAACGTTAATAATTCCGTAGTGGCTTCAATATTTTTCAAACCAAGTATTTGATTGTTTGTTTTGTTATTTGTATCGTACTTAATGATATTATAATGAAAAGACGTACCTAGGTAGGTTTCTTGTGCTAAAAAAGAAACCTACCTAGGTACGAAATCAGGACTTTCGACCACCTGAGCAAATCATTGACAGTTTGAGACAACACTGCGCAACATGTATCTGTCTTGTTTACGCTCTAGTAAATAATCATGCTATCTTGTTCACACGGTCAAATTATAGGTACGTACGCCAGGGGACAATTTTTGACTTCGCGTCAGTACTGACATAACCTATCTACGTCTTTTTTATTGTAATATAATTGATCGTACTCGTAACAATAGAGCAAGCAAGCGTCTGCATCAACTCTTCTCAAAGGGAGATTCCCAATGCAATTTATTTAAGTTAATAAACTGCTTTGTAAAAAAACTTGCGTAGTTCATTAAAATTAATAAGTGCAAAGCAAATTTTACTACTTGATAGATATAAAGATTTGCTTTGAAAAACTATTTTAAGTTTAAGTATAAAAAAGAAGTGTTAGGCATATAAGCACCCTTTCAATAGATATTCTCATTATTTGTATAACTGACATTACTAAATTTACTAATGTTTTTAGACAGGTAAATAATGTCAGTACATTCGCCTTTTCTCTAGCTGAAAAAACCTGAAATTATAGGTACTCCATCGATAAATACGTCTTTTTCAAACAATATTGGTAAGTGCTCCTAGTTGAAAAAAACTACACTTTGCAAAGCTAACACTACAAGTGGACAAAGTTTTAACGCCATCGTAGATTTTTGTCGGCTGTCGTTGTGCCGAAGTTTGCCAATATTAAAACATCCGCCGCATCTGGTGCAGCGTTATTGGCGTCCTGGCCGGCCGGCGGCCAACGGATAAGCTGGCCGGCAGATTAAAAAGTTTACTGTCTGTTAACGTTTATCATCATCGTCATTCTGAACATCATAGTCAGCTGAATGATGCTGAACCCAAGCCACCCCATAGATTTCTCTAGTGGCCAGTGGATGGTTGCATTAGGGCAACCATCCACCATAGGGCTTTCCAACGTTTAGCATTTAATCATAAACAAACATCAACGTAGTTACTTACCTCTTGAATTTCGCTCTGGCTCCATGCGTTTTTTTAACTAACATAATTTGTTGTCGGTATTTTAAAAACGAAATGGTTGATTTAAACAATGATCAAATACACACCACCACTCTAAAATATGTGTGTTTAATTAACAAACCACTGCACTGCTATCAATATGTAAATAAATATTATTGGGTCGAAAAGTCATCGAAACAAACTACAAAACCAATCATAAAAAAACTAAACGGCGATAAAAAAACAAAGCTGAATAAAAAAGCTAACCGTAACTAAACTTAATGGCCAGTAACGAAAAAAAAAACCTTCGAAGCGTTCAATGTAACCTCCTTCCTGATAAAAGTAGGAATTGATTTTCTTTTTCTAGCTAAAGGCTGCGTCGCGTGCCAGGTGTGTGGTTCTGCTGAGGGCAGCGACATTTGAGTGGCTTTCCACACAGCTGGCTACGGAGAAAGGGTTTGCCTTGTTCGCACTTCCTGGCTAACAATGAAATCCGCCAATGCTGTTCAGTTGACGAATAGTTTTAGTAAATGTTCTAAAATCATGGAAGAATTTACGAAAACGATTATTCCATAAAATTCCTTGTTTCCTTGACTAATAATAATCAATAATTAGAAAAATGTTAGGTAATTATTTCACCGTTCAGTATCAGGCAGGTGCGAAGGTTTAAAGTTTAGAATTTAAATCGTGGTTGTTATCATGTAGATCAATGGAAGCTAAAGGGTGACAAAGGCATTTTAAAGGCATGCCATATAGGAAGGCATGTTGATAATAAATACAATAAGTAATCAGAATGATAAAAAAGTGTTAAAAAGTTAATGCTGCAGTTAGTGTTTTCCAACTTGACACCATACCGTGTTCTTGAAGCGCATGTTTGTCGCTTACAATAGCACATTGAAACTCGTTATTTCCCTGCATTTTCCGTATGCGACAAACTTAATGTACTCAACAAAAACTTACAAGCACGACACCGCTGTAACTCCTAATAGGGAATCGGTTTCACGAAAAATCTAAAGTGCGCTCACGTGCCAAGGGGCCATGCAGCAGTGCCTAGTTGTTATTTTGTGAACAGTTGAAGGATCGTCGTCTTTGTCGTATTGAATTACGGTTCATATTGCGCTGGTATCAGGGATGAGTATGAGTGGCTTATCGCGTGGTATACGCGGAGCCAAATGCTCTTCCGCTAGCACTAGGGAGGCTAGTTTACATGTCTTACAACTACCGGTCGCGTTTTATGTCTACGTATTTTGGGACTCGTATTGTGTCTTCGTGATCACAAAACCTCCGCGACAGGTAACAAGTAGGTTAAGCTTAGATTTCTGTGACACTGATTCCAAAAATGCGTTGCAAGAGGTAAAGGGGCTCACAAGCCCAACCTCACTTTCACTCATAACGTCTTGTTGTTTGAAATATTAGCAGAAACCACCAAAATGTTTAAGCAACTACCTAAAAGTGCAAAAAACTGTACGGAGAGCCACGCTACGTCAGAAAGTGCGTTCTGCGCACGTCAATCTGCCTGCCAAGCTTGGCGAGTATCGACAATATGCTAAATATAATTGTTGACCGATTTGTGTTATGATTATGAAATTGGCTGCTGCAGAGGTCGCAGGTTCGATCCCTGCACAGTACGAACATTTGTGCAATATTACTAGACATAGAACGGTTTATTCGCACAAAGGCAAATGTTTGTCCTAGTTTCGGATGAAATACATGAGCCGAGACTTATTAAATACTTAAACAAAAAAGTGAACAGCCAATGCATAAAATAGGTCATTGTAATTTGTGTAATTCTTTCCGGAAGCAGACTTTGACTGATTATAATCTTATCAGATGGTAATTTACTTTGTTAGCAACGGATTTACCAAGAAATCAGAGCAGAAGCCTGCACAGTGGAATGCATATGTGTTTCTACTCTTGGGGCCAATTCAGGATCTTTTTGCTGTCCGATTAGGTGTAGGTACTGTTTTTTTTGGTTTCAGTATATTACTCATTTAGTGACACCGTATTTTTAAAAACCCTAACTGATTTAGTTGTAATAAATAAAACTAAAAAAAATATTTTCTTAATGAACATTTTAGGGGGGGGTAGACTTATCTAATACCAGGTTGGGTTCAAATTTGGCTTCTGAATGTTTGTCTCTGTGGGCTAACTATACCTCAGACTATCCCGTTTGGAATATAGTCGTTAGCGTATGTATGTATGTAATTGACATTATTATTAAAACAGGAGAGAAAAACTGAATCAAGATACTAATAGTCTCATCTGTGTGTTTAAGTAATCAATATTTTGTATTTTGACAGAATTTTTTAAAAAGATCAACCTATGTACACTATAGCAGTAGTTAGATAGCTCACTGAAAGTCAATTCGAGTTCATAATAAGTCAACAGAATCGATCTATAAATCAGAATAGCTATTCAGTAAATATTCCAATAAAATAGAGCCATTGAACTCACTCGCGTCATTTTAATGCGATTAATGCTTATCGCATTAATGTGTAATGTTTTATTCTCACTCGACTTCTGAATTTCACAGCGGCTTCCGTCGTTAAAGATTCGAAATGAGTTAACAGAATCACTGCAGTGCTTTAGTTACAGTGTTCATTAGAGGAAAGCCAACCGGCTCCCATTGAGGGTAGATTTATGACGAGTTGAAAAGCGTCTAGACATCGTATCCCCAGACGTTGTGTATTAGCCCCAAGTACATATATCTAAGTATAAAGGCCTTCACTCACTTTTATGGGTCGAGTTTGTTTCATATAGGTATTCTCACATTTTTAAGCGAACTCTTTTTAAATTGAGCATCTTTTTGTGTATGTGCTCACACTGCGTGAGAAAGTGTATGGCGTTCAAAGGTTAAAAGGCAATCTACCTACTCTCATTTGTATCTGATTGATGATGGTGAAACGTTAATCATGACTCGTTTGAACTGCTCGGCATTCAATATCAATTTAGTCTTCCAAATCTTTGAAAATGCTTGTTTTTGCTTACAATTGCGGCCGATTGTTGCAGCGAACGCAAGCGCTTAGAACGCTAGGCGTTAAAAAATACACAGTTAGATATACATATTACTTATTTTCATGATTAAATTGTACATAATAAATGAAAACTAACAACATACCTACCATCTTCGTTTCTATAAGTTTTACGAAACTTCGTAAATATTGCACTGGAGTAGATAGACCGCATAGTCAGGTCGTCTCGGCGAAGCGGGTCGAGCGCTGTGAGTGAAGGGCTTAAGCAACACATCGCGAAAGTTCCACACTGAAGACATATCCGAGAAACCGAGATATCCGACAATCCATCAATATGGCGATGGGAAGCAGTCGCTAATGGCCCCGCTGATACTGATCACTTTCAGGCGGAAGCTTAGGGCCGCGACCTTAGAGGGATGTGGAAGGGGATGAATTATGATGATTGCCAACGGGTTATTTTTCAATGAGTGTAAGGATATCAATCATAAGAGCGTTGGATTTCGTATTTTAACAAAATTAATACTTTTTATAGCAACAGACAAATTATACACAGACTTCGTTCTGTTGTCAAACATTTAGTGTCACGTGACAGGTAGTAACATTTACTAAGAGAAAACTACAATTGAGATTTTTACTATATTTCCAGCATTTTCTCATTTTCTCACCTTCATTTTCTCACCTTTGATGATGACCTTTTATACCTTTCCTCGACCATTACAAATATTTCAAAATCTAAATTATCCAAATCGGTCCAGTGGTTCTCGAGTTTTAGCGAGACTAACGAACAGCAATCCATTTTTATATATCTATAAGAGATAAGTACGTAGATATTTTTAAATACGGACTAATTTGCTCATGTTGCGTCCCCGACAGGGTCCATAAAATTGTTACACGTTTCTTAATGGTTTTGCCACAAATTATTGAGTAAGCAAGCACCCAATACTTTTGAACAGTTTGTAAGTAATCAAAAAAAAGTCAAAAACATGTTTACTCAGTAGTGAAGTCTACACATAGTCACCTGGATCGCAAACTGAGTAAAATAATAACTAAATAGGGTTCAACGACTGACTGTTAAGTATATTTGTAACCTGTTCTCAAAATAAGATAAGATAAAATCAATACAAACGCTCAAATCATGATCCATTTTGTTAATAATATGATATTCTATACTTTCCCTTGGAAGTGTAGTGAGGTTACCCTGCAATACATACACGAATACTCATACTCTCTCATCATAATATTCAGAATCTGGAGGTGATCCATCAATCGCTGCTCATAGGTATCTACTTACTAATGGTTAAAGCGATAGCGATTATGTTACACTCGCATTTTTGCGTAAATATGATTTTTTATTCGACATACCTGAAAAAACTGATGTGCTGTAAATAAACTGTGTTCTGTGCGGTCTAAAAGGCCTCTTAAGGCCATCAAGATAGACCATAGACCAGAATTCTTTGTTCTGTTTGGAGCAGACAAACGGGTGGATTGACACTTTAACATAACATAACATACCCTCACGACCATATCCCTAATGGGTTAGTCAGAGGCACACTGATTGTTGCCGTTATGGTGAATGGAACATTCAGAAGCCCACATTTCGCCGATAAATCTAATCAAAATAATAGGTCAAATGATATAGAAACAAACAACCACTTACTACACTAAACATACTGTAGAGGTAAACTGGGACAAGCAAAAACAGTTAACGAAAGAAAAAACAAAACAACAACAAAATACAGTCTGTATCATAAGTTAACGAAGAGTTTTTATAATTGTGAAAGATATTTATCGAACTTAGGTTAAAAAAACCGGCCAAGTGCGAGTCGGACTCGCGCACCGAGGGTTCCGTACAAACCTGCAAGGTTTACAAAGTTCGTTCATTACGACAATCGAGTCATAACTATGGTATTTTTATTGCAAAATGAAATTCATAACATTACAATGGGGAAAGATGGAGGAGCATAAATTTAAGACAAAGATCTCTTTATCGTTTAAGTAATCCTTTATTTTATATTAACATACATATCATTTATCTATAATATAACTGAAACACTTATACTAGCCTTGCAGCAGACTTGCGAAAGTTCTTTTATTAAAGTTATTTATTTACTAAGTTTTTTAGTCACTATTTAGAAATCTGGTTCAAAAATATTAATTAAGTATTAAATTTGAACCAGACCTGTAAATGGTGACTGATAAAGTTATGAATAGTACCACATTGAACATTGAAGTTCGAAAAAACGTTATCAATAGTTGTACAACTTCGTCTAGTGCTACTGTTTATTAACGGAAACATGTTTATGGATGAAAAATATGTGGAAATTCCATTTTGATGCGGTATCAATGGTTATACTATTGCGTTTTGCGTTTTTGCGTTGACTTAGTTTTTTTTTTTTCACGGGTTAAAGGCAATTAGATCTAAGTATTTGATATGAATTTCAACTTGATAGCTCTACGCGTTCCTGAGAAAAAGGGTCTTGACAGACGGACGGACGGACGGACAGACGGACAACAAAGTGATCCTATAAGGGTTCCGTTTTTTCCTTTTGAGGTACGGAACCCTAAAAAAGTTATATATCTTCATAAATTGTAGCCTATCTGCTATTCAGATGCATAACCTATATTATTTTAAAGTTTCAATAAAATCCATCCAGTAGTTTTTACGTAAAAGAGCAACACGGCACATCCACACATACAAACTTACGCATTAATAATATTAGCAGGATTAGTAATAACTAATCATCAAGTGTAATTTTCCTTTTTTTTCACTTGAAAAACAAATCTTCCGTCGTATTTACTAAAGCAAGAGGACTTGCCAATGCTGTTTGTGTTCCGAACTATCTCGTATAAGTGTGGAGAAAAGTTACCAATCACAAAGAGGTGTCAGATATCGGGTCATCCGTCAGCCTCGCGCCAAGAGACACTAATGGCTCGGACGATGGGAACTTGCGATTTCTTCATGAACTTTATTAGCACTGGAAGTTTATATTTCTATACAAATATTATAAAGAGGAAAGGTTTGATTTTTTGTTTGTTTGTATGAATTGAATAGGCTCCGAAACTACTTGGCAGATTTGAAAAATTCTTTCACTGTTGGAAAGCTACATCATTCCTGAGTGACATAGGCTATATTTCATTTTCAAAAAAAATAGGCATCCTTCCTAAAATTACGAAAAAGCGGGAAAATATTTTTTCACATACAGCTAAGTCCACGCGGACGAAGTCGCGGGCGGCTGCTATATTGTATAAACTAGCAGCCGCCCGCGATTTAGTCCGCGTGGACTAAGTTAAAAAAGAAAGTGGTGAATCTTCATAAATTGTAGCCTATGTGCTATTCAGATGCATAACCTATATTATTTTAAAGTTTCAATAAAATCCATCCAGTAGTTTTTACGTAAAAGAGCAACACGGCACATCCACACGTACAAACTTTCGCATTTATAACATTAGTAGGATAGAATTAGTTCTTACTCGAAAGGGAAATTACAATTGAAAAGCTTTAGTCGTATTTACCAAAGCAGAAGAACTTGCCAATGCTGTTTGTGTTCCGAACAATCTCGTATAAGTGTGGAGAAAAGTTACCAATCACAAAGAGGTGTCAGATATCGGGTCATCCGTCAGCCTCGCGCCAAGAGACACTAATGGCTCGGACGATGGGAACTTGCGATTTCTTCATGAACTTTATTAGCACTGGAAGTTTATATTTCTATACAAATATTATAAAGAGGAAAGGTTTGATTTTTTGTTTGTTTGTATGAATTGAATAGGCTCCGAAACTACTTGGCAGATTTGAAAAATTCTTTCACTGTTGGAAAGCTACATCATTCCTGAGTGACATAGGCTATATTTCATTTTCAAAAAAAATAGGCATCCTTCCTAAAATTACGAAAAAGCGGGAAAATATTTTTTCACATACAGCTAAGTCCACGCGGACGAAGTCGCGGGCGGCTGCTATATTGTATAAACTAGCAGCCGCCCGCGATTTAGTCCGCGTGGACTAAGTTAAAAAAGAAAGTGGTGAATCTTCATAAATTGTAGCCTATGTGCTATTCAGATGCATAACCTATATTATTTTAAAGTTTCAATAAAATCCATCCAGTAGTTTTTACGTAAAAGAGCAACACGGCACATCCACACGTACAAACTTTCGCATTTATAACATTAGTAGGATAGAATTAGTTCTTACTCGAAAGGGAAATTACAATTGAAAAGCTTTAGTCGTATTTACCAAAGCAGAAGAACTTGCCAATGCTGTTTGTGTTCCGAACAATCTCGTATAAGTGTGGAGAAAAGTTACCAATCACAAAGAGGTGTCAGATATCGGGTCATCCGTCAGCCTCGCGCCAAGAGACACTAATGGCTCGGACGATGGGAACTTGCGATTTCTTCATTAACTTTATTAGCACTGGAAGTTTATATATTTTGTTCATTAATGTTATTCTCCAAACATTGAGACATTTGGAGAACTTTGGGGATACCTTTGCCCAGCAGTCGGACAGTATAGGTTGAATTAAAAAAATGTTATTATTAAAAAAGCTATAAAAGCTTTTTTTTAATAATAACATTATGATGAATTTAAAATAACTTTAGTCGGTTCAATAAAGTTAATTCTATTACCAATCCGTGGTTAACCCCCAATGCGTTTATTTGTATCATTGTGTATATGGCGGAAACATGAATCGTTCTTTGTTGATCCATTGTTTGTATTTATATTCGCAATTTTTCCAATATTGTTAGTTTTAAAAAAAGGTTCGTGTATTAGAATTCCTTTATAGATCCAGTATCCCAGTATTCAGAAGACTACGCAGTTCGGAAGTCCTTTTTAGACATAAAAAGAAGTGTTTTATAAGATGAAAGTCCAAGTACAAGAAAAGTAAACAGATATTCCAAGTCCCGTGTAACATACAGAAGTCCAAGTCGTTAACTAGATATATTACGACGACGATAAAACTTTTCAATTTTCTCGGGGAAATTCACGTCCGATACCCAATTTATGGTTGCTTGAACTGTGAAACTTGATTGGCCACTAGCCTAATATTACCACCAAACGTTAAATATTGGGCTATCGCGGTAGATTAATGGCCCTAACTTTTTGCATATAACTTTCTCAATGATAAGAATCGGAGCGTAGTTTAATTTGACGGAACGAGTACCAGCAGCAACTCATTCATAATACATTATGAGTGCTTAAACAATGTTGTAAAATACATTATTTTTTTGCTAGGAGTCCTGTTACAAAATTATCCTTTAGGATTCGTCGTAGCTAAGCTACGATTATAACCGTAGCACCGCTACGTCTGAGCGCTGCGTAGCGAAACAGCTACGCTATGCTACGATGTTGTAGACATGTACGAACTTGTATTTCTTGAATTATTTCATCTTGATTTTGAAGTCAAATTAAGTATGAGGTTTTTCTCATGTTTAAAGTTGTACATAAACTTCAGTGAATACATTTTCTTCTAGCGATAAGGGAAGTAGAATTGTGTGCAGATTAGTTTTAAACATCCAAACACCCTATTTAACTAAATTGAAAAATGCTGAGTAGTTTTACATTAAGGGTTGGTGTAATGTGCAAGAGATTCACGTTACATAACCGTAACGCTCCATTACCGACTATTAAGCTTTCTGGTCCACATAAGCGTTTTGTTTAGACACGAGCGTTTTGCACAAAACCTACGTAGCGCTTGTAGAACAAAACAGTCCCTTTATTCCACATTGCGCGTTAAGGGCGGTACTCACCCGACGTCAGTCGAGCCCTACTGATTAACTTGTCTTTAAGCACAATGGGGACTGTAAAACACATATTTGTACAGAGTTTTTTTTACAGATATTTTTTTCACAAAACCGTTTGATTCCCGACAGTGGGAAGTGTTTTTTTAAACTCAGTATTCACATTTGTCAAAAATGGCCTCAAGATTGATTTGCAGTTTTTCTCGCTATTGGTTGAAGCTTAAGATTGTTGATGCCTATCCGTTTGTCAACACTGAGCCACTGGCACTTCCTAATAATACGTGGAAACGAATGTTGGAAGTTTGGCTTAGGACAGTCCCACGAAGAATGCGGTCTCGCAACGAACGCTCGCAGCGAATGCTCGCAATCCAGCGTTGCGAATGCTCGCCGTGAGTACTGCCCTTTATAATGCGGTCCTGAATATTTCAGCCACTGCTACTTTTATTTGTTTTGGCCGAGATTTTGATAGTGCGGTGGGTTTCAGGCTTGAGCACCGCCCTGTAACGTATTCTCATTTTGTTTTAAGTTCGCGTGATTTTGAAAGGATCTTGCTATTCAACCGCTTTTACAATGTGCTCGTGCTTAATGAGGACGGGAGGTCTCAGAGAGAAATTAAACACAAAGTAGCTCGGTGGTTGTTTTAATTTAGTCCCACAGCGCTGATTCTTTTTGATCTTAGGATAAGATAAGGCTCTATATGAATATATTTGAATCAAGGCATTATCAATTTCAGATTTTTTTAAAAGTGCATACCACAGTTCTATTTTTATTTTCCTTTACAAGAACTAAATATAATACAGAAAGTGATAGCTGTCTAGTCACTGCCCTAAATAAGGCTTTTTAATAGTGTTCATATCAAAAATATCCGGGACGTGTAACTAAAAGATCATCTAACTGAATGATGAAATAACTTAAGCTTTTCCTGAAGCCATAGTGCGGGTTTCATCAACCAAACCAAAGCTTCTTGCTCGCCACTGCTCTTGCTAAATATCAGTTAAAATCCGGCCAAGTGCGTCCATCTATAGATAAAAATCATGTTTGTTGTATGGACTCCCCCAATATGTTATTATTTTTATTTTTAGTATTTGTTGTCATAACGGCAACAGAAATACATAATTTGGGAAAATTTCGCCTTTCCAGCTATCACGGTTTTTTTTGTTTATACATGGTGGCAGAGAGACAGACAGACAGACAACGGACGCTTAGCAATATGGTTCCGTTTTACCCTTTAGGTTCGGAACCCTTAAAGGAATTCCCTAGATAATCAGTAGATAACTATAGGTTATTAAATAAATTCTTGCTGAAGTTTAGTTTTATAGTTGTAAGTTGACTTCAATACTCGCATTTGGAACCACTTTTGTATCAGAGGTTATTTCGTGATTTATTCACACTTACATCCATAACGTAGACTCAAGTCCATAAACAAGACCGTATTTACTGCAAGAATTCTTTTAAGAGACTAAAGTCTAAAATACGTAGTACAGTCAGCATCATAAACATGTGACCTATCAAAGTGGCAAATGAATCTAAAAACCTTATATTATAATTTAAATCCTCTCTTCTTCTCTTAATTGGCTTAAATAATTAAAATAGTATTTTAATTCTTGTACACTTGCTGTCCCGATAGACTTCTTTTTGTCAAGTGCTGTGATAACTGAAAAACTGTGATAGTTCAATAAGGAAGATAACAACATTTTATCACTAACCAACATATCACTAAATTCCCTTCAAATTGATATTCAACCTTCAATTGTCAACCCATATCTTGACCTCACGGTTGCTTCCCTTCAGGTAGAGTGAAGTCATCTTGAAGACCATAATAGAAAAAACTTTTTAACATTATAATATTTCAACCAAATAGGTATAACCAATTTATACATATTTATATCTAATAGAATTGCTTTTCTCAAACATTCAGAATCCGTTTGACTACTTTGAAAGCTTCAGTGGTTTAGATGCTGACGGTACACGAGATATGGGCACATTTCGCCTGTAATATTGCCACCGCCGCCATTGTGCTCGGAACGAATGTGCATGTGTTTCAAAACTACGAGTATAGCTTGAGGAACGGTTGTTTTTTGTTAGACAAGCATGAAACGAGCTGCTCTACCGCAAGTTATATAGCGCATATGAAAACCTGCAATCCCTACACACTGACTTAGAAAAAAATAGAGTCGCCATGCATAACGTCCTCACCAGGCAATAGATTTTGAGGTTAGATGAATGTTTTTTTTTTGTTTATTATCGAAAGTCCTTATTTAAACAATCCTACAATCACTTCATTAGTATCAATACTACATATATCCCAATTTGAAATGCACATATTTGGACTTGCCCAAAAACGCTTCATACAAACGTGACTGTGATTATGACGTCACTTTTGCATGCATATACAGATATTACAGAGCACCTAACCTATAAAACCTATACAACCTACCTATATAACCTATTAAATATAGGTTTTTTTAATAAGTTTGTCAATCATTTGATTAACTTCCAAACATGAAGCTCATGTCTAACTCCTCCACTAATGGGACTTTCAACTTCCTGAAAATGATAAAAACCCAGAGCAAAAGTATTTTTCGAATTTAGGTAACTCACCATGTCTCCACGCAGCCTGATAGCAGCCCTGCCTTATCGGTACCAGTCTGTATCTCTCTACCTAGGGGCAGTGGATGGAAAAGGGCTACCAAATGATAACGCGCCTTTAGTTATAGATAAACGTCTCATTAGCCTGAATGGTTTGGGTCTGTATCTAAGTTTGACGAATTCTATTCTCAGGTTTTTTTTTAACAACATGACTGTTCCGGCAAGCTAAATGCTACGGACGAAGCTAGTTTGCCCTGAAGGAGTCCTATCCCCATTTTTTGCAAGCTTTGTTATTTTTAGTTATAGTTACCTACTTACATATTAAAACGTTTATCTTTCTGAGAGCAGCAGTAATAAGTAAAATGTACAAATATTTTAACTGCATTGTTTTGGAACCTTGTAAGTACAGCGCTGAGCTCAGTCTATCCCTACATATTTTTCCTACTATAAGCTCTCGGAAACACAGATGTATACCCCTTCGCCTGAATTAATCCTAAATCTCAAAATAGTTGAAGAAAGTATTTCTTACCTTATAACACTTGGAAATTTCATAAAAGCCAAAATACCAACACTAAACACGTTTTATGAAGACCGATAAAGTAGATTACATATATATTATCTGTACCCAGTTATCCTTTGTCCCATGAAGGCTGCAGGGCACTGCTTCGTAAATAACGCGATTTCACGCGTCCCAGCTCGCGCAGCATACCTCACTGCTTCTGATACACATGCTGTTGGAATTGGGCTGCTATTGTTTTCGGATAACGGAATACACGACCTTTATAACTGCATTTTTACGCAAAAAATAAGTTGTGTGGAATTTTTGATTTTTGTAAGTTAAGATCCGTCACTACATAAATCAGCAATATCCATCACTCCCCGTTTTAACTAAAATCTCATAGTTGGTTAGCAAAAAATTAACAGCTAAATTATTTTCGTTATTTTAATTTTTGTTTATTTCATGTGTTTTGCTGGTAACAATACAACCACCCCTGGTGATGCACCTATCACCACTTAATCATCTAAATAAGAATAAAATTAAAACCTCTCACTCACGAGATGACTTTAACATGACTTCAACCTAATGATCCTTGGAGTTGAAGAATAAATATCGATAATAGCGCAAGATAAATATTTGACTGTTATAATACTGATTAATGAGTTTTTTATGGTTAAAGAAAGTTTTACTGTAGAACGACAGCTCTCTTAATCTGTATCCTTCAAAGCAAAAACTGTCTCAAGATTAAATATCTTCTGGTAAGTCTTTAGTGCGAAGTTTTAAAGTAAGCATCTTCTTTAGGTCGTCTCAGCGAACACAACAAAAAGAGCACAAAAAGAGGGGCGAAGATATCAGCTGTCGTCGGCAGGGCAGTCACACCCCCTTGCCTAACTGAGAAGTTATAAAAAGGCATCACCCAATTTATCTTTCGAAATTTAACAATATGGTAGTGGCTCAGTAGTAGTCAGCCACTTTGCGGTGAAAACCTGATGTCACGTGACGGAGCATTATCACTTAATGTAATGTCAAAAAAATACACCTTTCTGAATTATTGTTTGAACTTTGAAAGACAAACTTTTTTAAAATTTTGATTTCATTGTATTTGTTATTCATTTTTTTATAGACATCGGTAATTATTTTTGACAATTTATGCTCTAATGATTCCTTTATTTTATATCTTGTTTTGTTGACCTTATTTTTTATTTTCAATTTGTATGAAAGGTAAAGAAGGTAACTAGCAAGTTGACAATTTGGTGAATACTGTAAGTCAGCATGTTGACTATTGTAAAAAATAAACGGTTTTTTTTTCACAAAGAATATCTTATTATTAAAATAATATCCAAAACTCCAGGACAAGAAGTGGCTCACTCAGTTGATTAATTTATATTGCCGTATCGCGTGTGCGCCGGGTTGCGGCTGAGTGTGGGTATTATACCTATAAACCGCTTTTTCTTAACTGTGAAATAATTATTATTTACACAACAATCACCATGGGCTTTTGTAGAGAACAGAGAGTGAATTCTAATTTTTATTTTATTTTAGAGCTAAGAGTGTACGACTGAATTAGTTACAGCCAGGAGATTGGGCTGGCTAAGCAGGCGCCTTCGCGAAGAACGCCAGCACTGTACGCCTAAATTTCTGTGAATTAAAGACATCCACATTGAAAACCTTGCAAAGGCCACACCACCATATTATGGCAGGCTATATGCCACTTTTAGGAGTAAGAGCTTAAATCATGGCCACGACAGATAAACATTGTAGGTTAGCATTCACCTCTTTGAGGTGAGGACCTCGAAATCTGAGCCCTCAGTACTTATATTTGAAGACCCACATAGCGCAGTCGTACGAGGGTCGGTTGCGACTCAGAGAGTCACGGGTTCGATTCCCGCACCAGCACAAATGTTTGTGTATAAAATAAATATTTGTGCTCAGTCTGTGGTACATTCGTTGTTCCATGATTTTCATAACATAAGAGCTACCTTACCTTGGGATCAGTGCAATGCATGTGATGTTGTCTCGAATAAGTATTTATTTATTAATGTAGGGCCGTTCATTACTTTCAAAACGAGAACCACTTCAAATAATCTTCAGATAAAGTAATCATCAGTTCGACAACGACATCAAACTAGACCGTCTAGTATGAAAATGTGTCGCACCCTAGTATATTTCTTTTCCAATATTTGTAAGAAAAAGCATAATCTCAAGTGAATCCACGAACCACAGATTCGCGGCAGTGTATCCACATTTAGGCTCGTGGGCTCCCCTACTATAATAGTATCTACAGTAGGCATGATCACTTATCGTTCTCGTTGAAATAAAGTTTGCTGAAGATAATGTTACTTACAGTTTTTAGTTTACCTGTACAGCGTACGTAGTAGATATTGATTTTATGAATATTCTAGAAGCTTTACAATTACACGCATACTGATGTTAAAACAGGACTAATCAATATTAAGGTACATTTAGTCACAAATGATGGCCTCGAATCAAGGCTAGCCCTAGCGAGTGATTTTTGGTCACTTAGGCGGTTTATTCGAGGTTCAATGTAGGTAACACATATACAAAAACTGCTTTTAAGTCCCACTGCTGGGCACAGGCCGCACCTCAATTATGAGGTGGTGCGAACTACACTACAACACGCGGGCTTGGTGCGGATTGTTGAAGAGGTGTCAGGTTAGTAAGCAGCCCTAATGTCAGATGGTATCAAGCCGCCTTAAGGCCTCTGACTAGGATAAACGACTGACATCTAGCGATGACAATCGGGACCAACTGCTTAACGATGTACGTAAGGATTGAGGAGCCATTTTTGGTATCTTGATGAAATTAATATATCATTTAGTAGTAACTTAAAAAATATTGTAGGTTCGATCCTCGATTTTGTAGTATAATACTTCAAAAGTTATATGAACATAAAAGTGGCTCCTCAATCCTGATGTTGTGCATACTAAATAATTGACTGTAGCTACCTGAAATCACAAAGTAAACAAAAACCAATGACACTAACATTTAGTACAAGATGTTTACTCAATACTTTTACACAGAACAACATTCAGGAAGCTTGTTGTTTAAAAAAAAATACGTTTTTATATTCCTTGAGAAATCGCTCTGAGGGGTGACCATGTTGTATGAATGAAACCAGGACGACTGGTTTTTCAATTTTTTTTTTCAACAAATCGACAATATAATTATATAAAATATATAAAAATGGTGAGGAGTGGGGTGGTTAGTGCAGTCGCCAGGTTTGCGAAAGACGCGGGTCCGATTCCCGCCCGATGCCAAGTAGACCAAATGTCTTTTTCTGTCTAATGCTTAAAATAAAAATAACCTATTAATACCTAGTTTCATCTTAATCGAAAGTCTGCAATAATGTTTCTTTCGAGTGTTTACGGTATATGCCTAAACATTGGTGAAACAAACCTGGCTGCCAGGTATAATATACCAGAAAAAATCGGCTGGTCTATTAATGGTCTCGGTAGCACAATGGTTAGTGCAGTCACCCGGTTTGCGAAAGACGCGCGTTCGATGCCCACCTAATGCCAAGTAGACCAAATGTCTTTTTCTGGTTTTCCCATCTTAAATATAGGGGTGTTCACGTGCTTACCCTAAATATTTAGTAGTCGAGTTTATCGTAATTAATGAATGAATAAATAACAATGAATTAATATTGATTGGTTGTTGCTTTTACGAATTTTACAATCAGACAGAATCGTAGTCATCGTAACAAAACATCTCATCCTTCGTTGGGTTCAAATAGCGACGCAGGTTTTAAGGTTTTACCTGCGTCGCTATTTGCAGTTATAAATTCTATGACGAATATTAGCGTTTATGATGAAATAAAATGAAATAATTTATTCATGGTTACCCTTCAAAAAATTTGTTAGAAAATTGAAGGATAGTTAATAACTTAGTAGATATATACTTTTTTAACAGCATGGTTACACGTACATTAAGTATAAATGTATACTAAATATTGATATATTTTGTTTTAAATATTGTCACAAGTACTTATAGTTTAGAGGCTATCTATTTTTGAAGCATCTGAATTGAGGAGCCAGTGTTAAAGTGCCATATCTCCTTATTTACCTATTTTTTATTACCGATTCTCGTCATACAAATTGATTATACTTACCTACTAAATGATTTAGCCATTAAAGTCTGATGAACAAATTGCTTCTCTAAAAAATCACGAGTTACAAGTATGGTCTGAGGAGCCACATATTATAAATATTAACTTTTTTAATTTTAATATTACCGAGCTTAAATATTGTTTTTGGTTTACTCTCAAATGCTACTAAATCAAACCGAATTGTAATAAATATTAATCCATTATGTTCCTAGATATGACGTGGCTCCTCAATCCAAACATTTAGATTGAGGAGCCACCTTTATGTTCATATAATTTTTGAAGTATTATACTACAAAATCGAGGATTGAACCTACAATATTTTTTTAGTTACTACTAAATGATATATTAATTTCATCAAGATTCCAAAAATGGCTCCTCAATCCTGACGTACATGCTTAACGTGCCTTCCGAAGCACGGAGATGCTTGAAAAATACTAACATCACTAAATTTCGGTCGCGGTGGTCACCCATCCCATTCCCGACCCGGCGTGAGTTGCTTTACAACAGCGATCGTCGCCGACCACTGTCACAATTGCGCCACGGGCACCTCGGACATAGTTATTATCTATCAATTAAGGTAGTCTTCTATTTTATTTTCCTACACCTGTTTTCTACTGCATGTACGGTTTAGGACATCACTGCCTGATTGCCCTAAAGGCAAATGTCCTTTGCATATGGTTGGAACGACTGGTCAGCCCGTTCTTAGCACAGAGTTCATAGGAATATTTCCCTATCAGAGTAAGGCGGCTTAGTCCTCGATAGTATGAACTAACTAGTACATTACATACATTTTATCATTTAAACGATAAGAATGTAACAAAAGCGCATTCTAGAGATAACTATTGTGTTCAATGTTCACTTGAACACGTAGCTGTCTAAGTATAAGGGAGTACGCTCAGCCGCAAAATACTTCTCATCTCAAGTGGTCGCGCTACAATTAGGAGCTAAAAACAATAACCTAAGGAGATCAATAAAGGGGCTCTCATGCAAAGGACTAAGTACGGGTAACGTTGGCGGTGTTGTCAGGCACGGGCCGTTCCAAAGGGGCCGTCCGCTATCGACGCGCGACTCCCATGCAACCTGACGTCTTCCATTCCTATTGGAAATATAAACAATTCCCACCGACTCTGGATAACGAGTCGATCGATAAAAGCCAGACTTGCTCCTAACTCATTTAACCTTTACCCAACGCTTTGTTATCGTACGCAATGCTAAATTTAACACTTTTGAATCAGATCAAGGCGTTGGATACGCTATGATACGTTAATAAGTAGAACTATGCTTACCATGGAGCGAGGTCCTTGCGCACGTTACATGGGCTCACGAGTACACTGCACCAACGGGCCTGTCTGTTAGTTCGTGTAATTGCACCTTCTCTTAGGCACTCCGTCCTTAACTTGCGTAACATTTATATAACGAGACACATACCGTCCGCGAACAGAACCGCTCAGAGGGCTCGCGCACGGGAGCGGAGCCTTCGTCCTGCCATTTTGGTTTCGATCAGGCAACACGGCGCGTTGGGCGGCGTCGACGCGCCGCCTCGTCTCGCGCGGCCACTTAACGTTATCGCGTTTCGAGTGGACTTTTGTGTGAGAATCGGGATGTCACAGCGGTCGCTACGTTCGGAGGGAAAATAAAAAAGTGTGAATCTGTCGGGTGGAGCGGTCGACCGGCTGCGAGAGGCACATGCCGCTCGATAGTCGGGCGCGTGCGCGAGGCGCGTGTGACGTCACGCGCGCTGCGCCGCCGCGAGCGAGCCTCCTCGACCTCCTCAATGGGCGCCGCCACCTCCGCCGCCTCCGCCGCCTCCGCCACCTCCGCTACCTCCGCTTGCTCTGCTGGCCAGCCCGCTTACGCCTTAATTATTTAACTATCACTCACTCGGACGTACCCACACCCACTTACTAACCGCGACATGCTCAATCAGTGTCAATACGGCTTGAATCAAGCTTTTTGCAATATTGATCCGATTTGGAACTCACCCGCCTTTAAAAAATTAAACGGCTGTTGAACTCTCTCTCAGTTTCTTGTTCAGTTCCTCGCAGTGTTTTCTATCTGCTGCAGCAATTTAAGGTTTTGCACCGACTCAAAAACGTCTTTCTCGCCCAGTGGTTGACTTGTAGGGAACTATTTTAAAACATTGATCCACCTTTTGGGCTAATATGCGTACCTAATTATTTTTATTTCAAGGACTTTTTTCCTTTCCTTGATTTTTTTTAAGGATTGTTGTTGGTCAAAAATTATTATTTAATTAATTTATTGTTTTCTAGCATTTATCTACACACTCTTTTATTTACACTTTATATGGAAATAAAAAAAACTATGGATTGCGAGAATCCGTAAGTTACTCCATCCGTCCTTAGTTTTATTTCGAACTTTATATTTTTGTTAGCCAGCAAAATAATTTCAAATATAGTTTAAAGTATCAACTTACGCCAATATCTCCCTCATCTTCCTTAGCGTTGATAGTTTCTGAAAGAACTGTGTCCAGTGCGTCTACATAATCTTCTTCTGTCTGTTCTAAATTATCTTTGTTAACATCTTTGTCAAGGTCTAAGTCACATATCGTGTCAAATTGATTTAAAACTTCACTATTTTTAAAACTTTTTTGGACTGTACTAAATTGTTCGCCAGAAACTATGGAACGATTATCATTTTCATTCAAATTAACCTCACACACTATACAAGCATTTTGTTTGATTTCTTCTGCTTCTTTAATAACGTCTGTCTGTACATGAACACTTTTGAGTTTTTTATTGTCTTTTAAATCAGCCACCCAATCACATGAAATCGTTTCCGCGTTAGAATTACTATCATATTTTCTTTTGCAAAAGACTTGTGCAAATGAGTTTCTTATTCCTTGAACAACACCAAGTTCGGTGCTGCCCCAGTAATACCACATGGTTGAGGGCTCAGTGCAATCGCGCTTATGGAACTGAATACAATTCACACATAATTTAATTAACTCTAATCTTAGTTTCTGCGATAAGTCACTTGATAGTCTGAATTGATTTTATGACTCTCATTCATAAATGAAAATACACAAAACGCTTATTAGCATTTTGCCCGAATATGGCGAATCGGCGTTTAGATTTGGACCGTATGTATTTTGGTGAGTTCGTCTGGGTACAGACCTAACTTCATAAGTATTTATCATAATTTGACAAATGAGGTATTATTGTAAGCATCTTGATTCCCCACTAACTTTGCTATAAGATGATGTTTCGAGTACAATAAATTTAATAATGGCGCCCTTTAGAGGACTTACGGCCGCACTTAGGAAAGAACATCAAAGATGTGTGTATCAAAATTTAACAAAATTATAATAATTCATTTATGGCGACCATATTCAATACATAGTGTTAAAACACTTCTGCGTTTTGACAGGACAACGATTTTCCGTTCAGCTGTTTTGATATAAATACCATGAAAGATACCGCAATAAAAACACAATTTTATACAATAACTTTATTTGCTATTTACAAGACATGATATATATTATATAGAAAAATATTATTTTGGTTTGTTCATATTACAAAAATATATTCTATATCAGTATTGTGACTAATTCAGTAAATATAATTCAGAATTTAATAGTTATTATAACAATAGACATAACATTTCTATAAAATCTATAAGAACTTTTTACAAGTTATTTAAGAGTAGATAATGTAATAAGCGTATAAACTTAGTTTAGAACTAGTTCAGTCACTATAACGATATGTTTGGTAACTTTCCAAGATCACTTTTGAAAGGAATACACAGAAACATTGGGCTAGTTATTTACCATATTAAAGGAATACGTCATGATTTGAAATAATATTTCTAAGATATTGATTACTATTGATCTAAAATATTTATAAAAATTTGATTCATTTTATTGATCGGGATGGTATAATTTGTGCAACTTTAACATCGTTGTATGAGTAAACTTCAAACACGAAGTTATTTTTAACATCTTATTATTATGAGTAAAAGATAACCTATTAAATAGTGATAAATAGTATAAACAACAGTATAATGCTAACAATAATCAGACACCAAACCCTGTAGAAACCTACTGTATTTATTTTGACAATATCAAATTCGCTATAGTTCGCACGGCGAATGATGATCCCTATGACGTTTCAACTGACAGTTGTAATAGTGATGCAAAACAATTTCAAACAATTTCGATAAAATACTATTTTTTAGGCAAATGTCAAGTCATTCAACGTAATAAGCAATATTTATTTATTTTGAAAAAAAAAATACGCGCATTGATGGACAAAAGTAACAGCCTTATTACATTTTATTCTGCTATAGTTAAATTTTAAATCAAATTGCATAATTTAAAGAGTTAAGAAATCGTTTTGATTTGAATTTTAAAGAATTCATAATTGCTAGCTTCATGGAAAAATATTCAAAAGGAGGCCACAGACCTACCGTATTATTTTTAATTCAGTCTGTCACGTCTTGTCACGGATAGCTGCAGTTCAGACTCAGATTTCGAAGATCCGCTTGAGCCTGTATTCGATTTAGATTGATATAAATAAGATACAAACTCAAAGTATTTGTTAAATTTTTCCAACAAATTATCGATATTTTGTTTATCGATGTGTCCCTTCTTAGTCGATAACAGCTGGACGACGTAACTTTTGCAGCACGTACCATGTACATTTGCATTGAGCTTTTTTCCATTATTTACGAACATTCAGTAATATTTTGTTAATATTCATCTTTATAATTTACAAATGTACACAATTATGATTTTTTCGATTTTTTAATGGACCTCTAAAGGATTTGTTGTGACAGGACGTCTGTACAATGTTAAGCGCTAACGAACTGTCATAGGGATCATCATTCAGCGTGCGTACCGGTAAGATGGGGTTAATTGGTATCTGGGTCTTAATTGGGACAGGCCTTTGAAGATGTTTCAAAGCTTTATTTTTCTTAATTTCTTGAATGTTTTTATATTCACTACAGGTATAAACAAAAACACCCAAAAATAAAATAAATACAGCACTTCTCTCGAGCTTTGAAACATTTTCAAAGTACTGTCCCAATTAAGACTCAGATACCAATTAACCCCATCTTACGGTAGTATAATATCAGAGCACCATACACAACGACAGTATCAATATTTTAACATGCTTTTAGCATAAATATTTTGCAAAATTGTAGGTATAATTAAAATTATCGTTGAAACACTTTTTTATTGAGTCTTATTTTATTGTTATCATATTTTAAAAGAAAGACTACATAACTTTTTACGTAAAAAAACTCTAAAATATTAAAGTAGAAAATGGAAATATAACAACTAGTTCAAGTTCTTTTTATTGACTAATTACATTTATTTTAAAAGAGTAAAACTGTGTATATTTTGGAAAAAGTATTTTTGTTTCTTGAAACAAGAACAGTAAAAAAGAGCACCTTAAAAATATTTAACCATCTAAATACAAAAATCTTTATACAAACGTTTCTTAGTAATCAGGTCCCTGGTGCATAAATAGGTGTGGAAGCATCAGTCGATGTCGAGGCTCTTGAAGCTGCTGGTGAGGCTGGCGAACATGCCTCTGCTTGGCTTCTTTATCCTCTTCTTCTCATCAGCCTTGAATATCTCAGCCTCAACTAACCAGTCCCTGTAATTTTCTTCCATATTCTTCCTCTGCTCTTCGTGTAACTGCTTGACTGGGGGGAGAGGGCCGCCGTACTCTTGCGGCAGAAGCTCCTGGTCTACGACAGAAGCCGGCCCCTCCGATGAGAAGTTCAGCAGGTTCAGCAGGTTGGAGTGAATGAGGGGCTTGACAAGACACATGACCTGGTTGATGAAGGAGACCGTATGGACTACGTGGATTTTCTTGAGACGACAAGGATGGGCGTTCTGGAATAAGAAAACATGATTTCTATTATTTTTAGGTACGTAACTACCCGTGTTGTACTGTGTTCACCCTGGGTGCCTGCGATTAAGAGGCGGCAGTGGATTAGAAATACCAACCGATGTTAAACTTCGTACGACAGTAAAAAAAAAATTTTTTTTGCATATCAGTGCTTCGCAAGACACGTCAACAGCACAGGAAGCTTCATAAAATCTGGCCCAGTACAGTACAAGTTCAGTACAGTAAAGTACACCTCTCCAATGATCTGCGTTGAGCCCGCATGTTGAAATACCAGGAGCTGCCAGCCAGCTCATAGTTGGGATGTGGCCTGTGCTCAGCAATGGAACGAATAACACATCTACCATGAGCTTAATAGAAAAAAACCATTAGGTGCCACACTTTTTCATTACGTAATCTGAATGTCATATATATATGTGTATTAAATATGAATAGTTATTTTTATATATTCATGTATTTCTCTAAAAATAAGGGGGTGCTCGGACGGGAGTGGTCGGCGTGAAGGGTTCTGCAGAGCCAAACACTCGGATCCGAGTGATCTATTTAATCAGGAAAAATATCGAGACGGTCACTCGGATCCGAATGTGAGGCACCGGTGGTAGTGCACACGGATCCGACAGTTCAGCAGTGAATGTGATAAAGGCTATTGTTTCTATCGTGCCTATCCAATCCCATCATTTAAATCCGATGATCACTATCTGCACTTATAATGAGTTACCATAGTATTATGTGGTGTGTGTATTTTTTTCACATAATGCATTAGATCTTGCAATACCTCTTTTAACATAGATATATTTAAGTGCGATGATCTAGCCAATATCCATCAATTATACCGATGACTCTAATCATGACGGCCCAATAGAATTAAATTACTTTTTTATAGTTAGGTATTAATTACGTAGCGTGCTATGTACATTTTACAACATAATTGAATGGAGTGATACCTGATTTACATACAATGTAATGATAAGCATACAAACAAAATAAGTTTGTGATTGTATCGAGACAAAAGTGTTGACGCGCATCAAATTTGCGAAGTTTCGACTTCATTTTGTTAGCCTAATCGAATAGTTTTGTTTGATTTTTGCATTTTATTCCCAAAATCTTCCATAATCCCTCCAGTTTCTCTGTTCATATATCACAACATGACAATCAGAAATTGTCCAATGTTGACCTCGTTTCCCATCACCTTGATCTAGTTACGCGTTGCCCTATGCCAAGTTTACACTTACAATGTAGTACTACTGACCTGGATGTAGTGCATGAACGCTCTGAGCGCGGGTAGCGTGACCCTGGTGAGGTGGCCGAGGCTGCAGCCCTTCATGTCGAAGATGACGATGTACCCTTCGGAGAGGCTGTCTTCGGAGAGCTTCACGTCGTTGAACATGCAGAAGACGCGCACTGCGTCCGCGAAGTTCAACTTGCTGTAGTCGAAGTCCGACAGCCGGTAGAGGAGGACGTGGAAACCTTCAGTCGTCTTGTTGGGAAGGGCTACCATGTGCCTGGAACCAATGATATTACAATTAGAAAAGACGTAGATAGGTTATGTCAATACTGACGCGAAGTCATAAATTGTCCCTTGGCGTACGTACCTATAATTTGACCGTGTGTGATAGCATGATTATTTACTAGAGCGTAAACGAGGCAGATACATGTTGCTCAGTGTTGTGTCAAACTGTCAATGCTTTCCTCATATCATATCATATCATGCTAAAATACATTGATTACAACCTATATTAAAATATCATGGCCTGGAACAGTTAAAATCTGATTTGAATTTACTGTTTCTGGTAACAAAGGACTTACTCGTAGATCACATTGGAATTGCAACCTCAAAATTTTGAAAAACTATCAAGTTAATACATGGCATGATAAGTACATTCGAATAGGCTAGCCAGTAGGCTATCATGTAAAAAAAGTATTTCAGATATTTATCCCATTGTTACGTTTACTATGTATGTTCTGGTTTTATTAGCATTAAAATCATTTTCTGTTATTTATCTTATAAGATAACACTCTACATAAACCAGAGTAAACTTAACTAAAAAAAATTAACTATTTCAATTAAAGTATGTATGTAAGTCTATTACTAAGTGTATTTTTGTTTGTTTGATTTAGTTTTCGAAGATTTAAAAGCTCTAGTAATAGTTATATATTTATTTTGAACTTTGAAACAAACTAATACATATTTTTGATTTGTTAATATTTGTTAATATAATTTGTAATTTGTTATAATTTGTTAATACACCAAAGTACCTATTTAAGTTTGCGTTGTTAAGAATATTTCTCCTCTTCCCTTTAACATAGAGAGCACAATAAGTCCATAAGAAACCTTGTCAAAAGCATAGTTATACATCGCAACTTCAGTTCAAGTTACCACTTCCTGTTAAGCGCTACTAAGTATAAACCACAAGTGTTCAACTATGAGAGTCATCAAGAAAATTGCAGGTTCAGCAAATTAATTCTAATGAGCGGCACTTCGGAAGAATGCAACGTGGCCACGGTCGTAGTACCCGTAGTGCTGTGTAGTGCAATGCTAGTAAAACGTGCATATTCATAAAGGAATCGTGTTTTTTTGCAGAAAACGTTTTTAACTAGTAATTTGTAAGAATGTTTTAAGTAGCTTGTGACTTTTGTATTATTATTTTTAACATCAAAAAGTTCGAGGACACTGATTCCTTTGAAATTCTGTCGATACTTCTGTCGGTCAATCTGTTTTCGCTCCCACAGTCATCGGAAGAGGTGGCAAGTCCGATGTGGATCATTTTTAATTGCAGCAATAGATTTAAAAAATGTGTCAACTCTGGTGCAATGTTACAAAGTAAGTTAATAACTGAACAGCCAAGATAACCCGGGTTTTATGCACCTTTCATGTATTTAAGACCACGAAATATGATGCTTAGAATTACCAAAATGCAAGCTTGATTTCCAATTAGTTACCTATATATTTATTCTTCCGATGTACGAGTACGATACTTTGACACAAACGAGAGTAAGAAGGCGAGAACTCATATGCCTTAGTAGAGTGAATCTGTAAAAACTTTCCGAATTCTAAAAACTCACCACTAGGCACTAGGTATTCTTGGCTTTTCCTTGGTATGGAGTTCTTCAAGATGGTTCGAATAGGTTCTTACACGTGTACTTGCCAATCTATCATTCAAATTGTAGATGGCTCACAAACGTTGTGCTAATTAGAGGTTAAAGGTTTTTGAATGCAATTAAGTATTCAGTATTGTTCATAATGACAATTTATTTTTAACAATTTGGGTCATGTGGCATTGCATTTTTGTAATTTATAAAGTCGAATGAAAGACAATCGTTATTGCCAGTAATCCGGTCAAATTAGACATTCAAAGTTACATTAATTCCCACCAAGCTGAAAATCGGTAAGATTGTTTGAAATATCATTAAAAACAAAATTTGAAAGTTCCCCATCTTTCCCCTGTAAGGAAAAAAATTTATTCAAGGTCAAAGGTAAAAAAAATGAGTTTTTCGCGCTTTTCAGCAAAACGGTAAGTTTTATCATAAAAATATTTCAGACAAAAATTGTAGATCATAAAATTATCTACAAAAAAATAATTTATACTTTTTTTTCTACGAGCCACCGTTTTTGATATATAACGATTCAAAAAGTTGTAAAAGTTGTAATCGTCATAATATGCACACGTTTCCACGCCACCTATGAGGTAGTGTACTTTTTTTTTTTTAAGTAGGGTAAATGCCTTACGCATAGCCGTCCACCGGGGGACGGACGGGTTATGTCGGACTCTCCACTGTAAAGGTGGTATACCAGTGGCCCTACACCCAAAGGACGGCTCCGCTGCCGTAACCGGCGGTACGGCCCCGCCGGACCGCGACGCAAAGGGGGGATCAGCCTCGGATCACTGGCCCCCACCAACCGGTTGTGCGTCGCGGCCCCAACCACGCGCCTCAAAGGCGCCTGCAGGCCCCACTGGCCCCGCAGCCCCACGTCGCCCTTGCGGGCCGCAGCGGGTGGGTGTCCAGTCCCCCACGCTGCCACGCCTGGGTTCTCTTCGCTTCCCGGTGGTGCCCCTACCACCGGTACTAGGCCCCCTTGCCAAGCCGAGGCGAGAACCCGTGTACTTAGCGCAACTTTTACAGCTTTTTGAATCGTTATATCTCAAAAACGGTGGCTCGTAGAAAAAAAGTATTAAGTATTTTTTTGTAGATAATTTTATGATCTACGATTTTTGTCTGAAATATTTTTATGATAAAACTTACGTTTTGCTGAAAATCGCGAAAAACACATTTTTTTTACCTTTGACCTTGAATAAAATTTTTTCCTTACAGGGGAAAGATGGGGAACTTTCAAATTTTGTTTTTAATGATATTTCAAACAATCTTACCGATTTTCAGCTTGGTGGGAATTAATGTAACTTCACTCTTATTTTTTGGTCTAATTTGACCGGACTACAGGCAAATTACCAAATTATTATTTTAATTAGGTGTCTACACACACGCGCTTGCGATCTCGGGGTTGTCTTGGGACTCTACTTCTCGAGGTGACGGTTACTAAACTTCGAAGTTCAATTCAATGATGTAAAGTTTCTAAGTACGATTCACGAACCTCATATTAAGAAATTAAGTGTTAAATTACTTTATCGTGAATATTCATCATACTGATGTATTTCGAAAGTTCGCCAGCGTTTGAAAGAAAGTCATTCACTTTCTTTCAAACGCAAAATTGTGCGATGAACACACAGTAGATGTGTTCCGGCCAGATTTGATCTAAGGACCATCGGGTTCCGACCTAGAGTGTTTAACCACTGGTCCACGACGCTCTCGATTACTAAAAATGGCGAATAAATCGCAAAAAAATCACGGTTGGGGTTTCGCGCCTCCCCCACTATACCATCAAGGGTAAACCCCTATTATTAAACAGTACTTTAGGTGGAAATTGAAATTTCAATTGAAAGATAACAAATACTTACGTAATATCCAATATGTGTTTGTTCTTAGGCGACAGCGGGTCCCTGTTGCTGAACAAGTCCGGCGTGTTGGCGCGAAGAGTGAAATAGCACTCGATGGTGTCTTTCGTCTCTTTCACTTTGTAGTAGTTGGAGTGCAGGAACAGCATCACGTACTCGTCTGATATGTACGGCAGGTGCGGCTGGCCTTTCATCCTGCAATTGTAAGGTACATTCGATAGGCTTGTAAAACAAATGACACAGGCTTGTAACCTGCGACTGAAACATTTAACTAAATCAAAAAATTGTAATCTTCTGGGTTAAACTTCGAAACATTTAAAATATGGTTATTTACCTTATGACCATAATTATACAGAGTGTTTCTTTTAAGGTGTCAAGCCGGCGCCAGCTGATTTTTGTAGTTTTCGAGAAAAAAGTTAAAAGTTATAAAATGACTGTTTCATTTAAAAATGAGCTTTGTTCAAACGTTAAAAGACAATAAACCTCAGAATAATTGACAAAATGATGCCAAAATACTAGAAAATTATTGAGTATGAAAATTACACTATATCCGATACACTTGACTTGAGCACCAACTTCAGCGAATAATGCCCCGCGAAGTTAAGTCATGCATGGGGGTTAAATCGATAGGTATGGTACCCTACTATCAGCTGGCGCCGGCTTGACACCTTAAAAGAAACACCCTGTATATAGCAGCCTAATAGTTGACACCTTGACCTCTTCGAATAAGTAAAGTCCAGTTATTATTAGAGAGACAAATAAACGCAAAATAGAACCACTAATTAGTTTTTATTACTGCTCTCCTAGTCAAATTGCATGGTGGTCCGGCCAGAGTGAAGAGCTTCATAAAAGTATGAAGTGGATATGAATAGGAACCCTATCTAATTAGACTTGTAGATAGAGACACTAGCAATACTGTGTCGTGTGAAACATTAGTCATAACAATTAAGAACACACAGCTAATCATCAAATTTTGCCGAGTCAGCTTTCTCTTACTTTTTATTGATAAGTTGCCAGCTACTGTTGTGATTTTATGTGTAGCATATTTAGGGAATTCTTATTTCTCTTTTGGATATTAATTAAAAGTATATCTACAGCATTAGTATCATATTCCTTGTATAGGACGACATAGATGCATTGAAATATTTCATGTTGGCTATTACACATCCCACTTTGCCTGCTATAAAAAGAAAAAAAACACACAAGATACCTAAATCCATTAAATAATTTTCCTGACCATTATCTTTAATGGCGTTGTAAATGTATAGTTGGTTAATTGTTAACAAAAAAGCTGGGAAACAAACCTAACTGCACCAAACTCTCACGGCAAGGTTAGGAAACACAGTGTACGTAGGCACGCAATTAGAATAGGTAGTTTTCTTTCGCCATTGCGGCACTTGAAAGAACTATTACACTTTCGCAAGTAATCTTGTAGTTAACGTAGGAAATTGTCAAAAGGTTTGCTGCCTCAGAGGCCCCATTGCTGACGTCCGGCCTGCCTCGGTTTACATCCGACGCGAGGTGGCCGTGGCGCAGTTGTGGCAGTGATCGGCGATGATCGCTGTGGTAAAACAACACACGCCGGGTCGGAAAAGGGATGAGTGACCACCCCGGCCGAAACTTAGTGATGTGTATTTCTTCACTCGAGTTTTTAAGACGAGGTTCGGTTTTTTTAGACACATCAGATTCTATCGCAAGAATGACCTAACCTGAAAGGTTTGCTTTGTCACCGGATATGGTGTGGACAACATGACATTATGAAGTCTTACAGCCTCAAGACCCCATTTCCACTAGAGCTGAGTAGGACGGAGGAACTGGAGCACTGTGTAGCTGAGTTCAGCTGTGATCGACATCCTTACTTCGACCTCTGGGTTTTTATACAGTGGCGGATTCACCAGAAGGATGAGATGGTTGGAGCCTAAGGGTAGAGTTGACCCAATTAACGCCTAATAATATATGATGTTAAGAAAGACCTCAAAGTATTCGCCTAAATATATATTCTTTACTCGTTCTTGAAGGAGACGTTTACCTTCAAGAGATGCACGTGCTGTCCGCAGTCAGTGGTTTCATAAGAAAATAACTGCCTAATGTGTAGTTATTTGCAGCCAGGGCAACCGCTGATTAGTCGAATTAGAGAGTACAGATGAGATGGTGGCAATCTTGATCATGCAACACTTATTCTATTTCACGAGATGGTATTTAACAAAGGCATTGAAATTCAATGACAAAATATTGTTTCTCGAAACAAACAGCGTTTAAGAATTAGTTACAATTGAACAAAAAAAATGTTAATGTGTCAGACTGATGTAGATAATTATAAAAGTCATGGTCTAAAATGGATCCCTTGCCGTCTCTGGAAGGTTTCCTGATAGTGATCGCTATTGAATAAAATACTTGGCAGTTTTATATGTAGAATCTGCAATAAAGAATAATATTATCTATCTTTGTATCTATCATTTTTTCAAAAATAATGTAGGTGTTCTTAATATTTTGGCGTAAACTCTAGTTCTGCGGGTGCTACTTGAGCACGGTTTGCAACTCAGTACTTTTTATTTAGTTTTTGGCTAATTTCCAAGTAGCTCCTAATGAAAATGGACGTTTATGGTTTCTGGCAAGTCGGCGAAGCACGAACAAAATGAGAATATTGTCCTATATTCCACAAAAGCCTCTTTATCCGCTACTAAAGTATTTGCCTCTGTAATTGGTACAGTCGAACACAGATAAAGTGTGTTTCTATTTAATTGTCTTGTTAAATGATGTTCACAAAGCTAGCTTTACCGGTAAGATGGGGTTAATCGGTGTCTGGGTCTTAATTGGGACAGGACTTTGAAGATGTTTCAAAGCTCATAGATGCGTTATGTTTCTTAATTTCTGTATGTTTTTATATTCATTACACATAAAAACAAAAACACCCAAAAATAAAAGTAATACAGCACTCTACTTGAGCTTTGAAACATCTTCAAAGTCCTGTCCTAATTAAGACCCAGATACCAATTAACCCCATCTTACGTACGTCTTTTTTTAACCTAACTAAAGCAGACTGTAATTAAGATGTAAAAACACACTTTACGCTAGATTTGGACATTTTGATCAACTTTCCTTAAAAATTACACATTTACACATTTACAGGTTACAGGCGCAAATCTTAAGATATATAGAGAGAACTCCCTCTCTCGTTTTAATCATGTTATTTCCACAAAAGCAAAAAAGGAACTAAAAATAACTGTTACTGAGCCTTTCTGAGAAGTTGTTAGAGAATACCCACAGTTATCGGATCAGGAAATATTAATTTCTGAAGCTTTTGTTAAAATTAAAATAAATTAAATCTGTATAGCTCAGTCAGTCTTTAAGTTCCGAAAAATCCCTAATCGGTCTAGTATCCTTAAATTCAGCACACACACGTGATTCAAAGGGATCTTGATTCACGAATCCAAATGGTGCTTAATCATTTTAATTATCAAGTTCGCAAATCGATGATACGATTACGTAAGGTACATTGACCTTTAAGATTATGACAATCAATAACAATTGCATCAAACTGAACCAATTAAAATCGATTGTTTTATCGATTCGTCGAGTCGAGAAGACACGAGTCGTCGAAATTGGAGCATTGGAAGACATTATGAATCGGCACAATTACCTATTTAACCCTCCAGTGAGCACGGACGAAACCTGCAACAGTCAGTATTGCGTGTGGTTTACTGGTTGCATCGCTTGCAACTGCCGCATTACTGCGACCAAATGTCCTGTGAACTGGTACTTGTATGGCCCACTGCGCTAAATACAGGCCTTTTTTGGGTCCTATTCCTACTGTTACCGATTTTCACATTCTACGCTCTATATCTACATTAATCTATGACATTCTTTGTACTTGTCTTCATCTCGCCGCTTTGTTGGTGTAAGGAATTAAAATTTCACATATTGTTCCTTACAAATCTACAATTTTGATCTCATAAAACAAAACGTTTACTGTATTTGGTGGGTTTTTGAACTATCAACACTTTGGATTGACACAACATTGTAACGTGAGTCGTACTTCCATAAGCATCCTCCTATAAATGACTCCTTTTAAATTACTATTCGTAGGTATACTTCTTACTCTGAGCGTTGGATTCAACGCAGCTAAGTATGGTTCAGCAGTTTAGTTCAATCACGATGATTTGAAAGGAAAAAGTCGTTAATCTTTGACAGGCGCGGATCCAGCCCTCAAAAAAGGTTGTGGGCAAGGGCGGATCCAGCTTTGGCGCCAGGAGGGGGTCACATAGTCGTGGTCAAGTCACGAACTTATAATTTAATTTTGATAATTAAAGACAGTGGTGGCGCTAGACCTTATTATGTGAGCTTCGGCGACATCATGTTCGCGAGGCCTTGTACTTCGCAGAAACATAATAACGTGAGTCAAATTATAATCTTTGGTACGAGTGAACGAGTTTTATTGTTCAAAATTAAATAATGGCAAAAAAATATTACAAACAGAAATGAAAATAGGCGAATATCTCGGCCATTGAAGCTTTCAAGGATTGTGATGTAGGTAGTAAAGCGCGAGCGAAGCGAGCGCGATGTTTTTTTAAAGTCATAATGAACTAGATTAATACAGGTAACCTAGAAAACAAGCATATTTTTGTTTTTTTCACTTTGCCTACTACTCGTACTAGCTTGAATTATACTAAACTGCTAGGGCTATTCACATTTGTCTGTCTTAATGATCCAATGTTGGACAAGAAATTGCGCGAACGTCTCCGTTAATGAAAATGAACTCAGTGTACTAGACAAGCGCGAGCGAAGCGAGCGCATTTTTTTTCCAAAGTAGAGAAAGGTCCTCGTGATAAATAAGAGTCACTATCATATCAAGTGCTTAGCTTTTTACCTTAATAGTCTTCTAACTGAGTCAGGTTGTTTGGCGAAGCAAAAATAGGTAGGCAAATTGTTAAACTTTATTGCGAGTCCCCCTAGGCCCGGTAATAGTAACTTTACCGTGCCTTAAATTAAATTAGGTGAGCCAGGAGGACGCAAGTGGAACGACCGCGTTTTTTTTGCGATTGTATAACGACTAGATTATTAATAAGAGACTTGAAAGAAAGAGCAATACAATCTAGGAGATTCGCGATTTTTTTTGCATTTCTTATGTTTTGCTTATTTAGTCTAAAATCAATTCTAAATAACAGATTGCCTTTCTGGAAGGTGGACAAGGCCGTAATGGCTATCCACGTGTGTCTGTCTCTGAATGATTTTCAGTTAGAGAAGAAAATGCGCATACAGACTACTTTCAGAACACTGGGAACATTAGTAGTATAGCGCGAGCGGAGCGAGCGCGGTTTTTTCCAAAAAATAGCGTTAGTAATTAGTAGTTAATTTAGTTTCTGTATAGCTAGGGTCCGCTAAGGAGAGCTGGCACCAGCTCCCCCTGGATCCGCCGATGGTTGTGGGCACAGCCACCAAATTTTGGCAAAGTGAAAGTTGGATTAGACTACGAACTTACTCATGAACAATCATGGACTTATTATAATACAACAAGCAAATTAAGGTTGTGGGCATGCCCACGGTGCCCACAACGGTGGATCCGCGCCTGATCTTTGACTAGGTAGGTACCTCGGAAGCTGACACAATAGAAAATGTTTGGGGTCACTGGTTATTGTAGAGACTGACAAGATCGAACGCTAAGCTCTCTACTTGATATTATAGTGAGGGTAAGCCTTACTATTTTCCAAATTATTGTTCGGCCTCATTTATGCAATTTTAGTTTTCGACGGCAAGTATTTTTCATAGCTTACGCCTCCGATTTGGAAAACTCCCAGCGTCTTACATTAATAAATATGTCTGTGATTTTTATTTTGCACCATCATGCAAGGTATTAGTAATAGGAGACGGGCTGGCTCTTGAAAAACCTTCGAAAATATCATAATTTACCTACTTTTTACAGCTAGTGAATGCTTTTCTTAATATTCAAAACTCCCAACCCAACCTCCTTCCGGCTCTGCAGTCTGCACTCTTCAAAATACCACTTGGTTACTCAGGTAACATCATTTGGTTTATTCCACATTCATCCGGCTGAACTTTAATAAATATTAAAATTTTCCTGTTTCATCCGAAGAGTAAATGGTATTCCGGTTTCATCCGAACGTGATTATTGCAAATGGTTGGAGGGTCAGCAGATAAAAGTAAAACAAGTATATTTAATTGGATTGTGTACAATTGGTAGAAGGGCTTAGGACATATTTTGAAAGTACCATCTGCGAAAATATGGTCAACACTTGCTAGTAAGTCCTTTGCTTCTTTAGTTCCGAAGACTATAATCCTGTCTCTTCCATATCTGTAGTCAGCAAATAATAGTTGATCTTTATAGGCATCTGGGATCTCAACCGCAGAAGCAGTCTTGAAAGTGGTTCTTCGTACCCCTAGTGCTTTATTTCTGGCATTGTATAGACTGCCCTTAATTGATGTGAAATTGGGTATAGTTGCTACTAGGTTGAGTCCACAATCTTTCAGTGCAGACATTTTATTATTGTATATTGTTGGTATGGGGTCTGGCTTCGTTGCAGCTAATGTTCGACACTGGTTTAGCTGTCTTTTTATCATGTTTACAGCAACATTCGGTCGGCACGTATGAGGTGCATCAGCCAAAACTTGATTTTCTTTTGTAACTGCACGTCCACGACATTGCAGAGTTTGCCAGTTCACACAACACCAAACAGTAGTACCATTTTTGTTATCGCGTTTTTTGTTGTACTGATAGCCACCACGCAACAACATAAGTCCTCCACGTTTTGTCTGTTCATACACTAAGTCAGTGTGATCAGAACTACTAGGCTGACCAATGGGATTCATGGTAAATGATTCCGAATCGTGGGCATGCGAGTAATATCAGATCCGTTTGCGTGCAAGGGTCAAAAGTTCAGGAAGAGATTTTAACATAAATATGGTGTTGGAGATGTTTCCTGATCGCGAGCGAAAAGTCAACTAAGTTTTTTCTATGTAATATGTGACAAAATTATTAGAATAAAGGGTCCTGCTCCGAAGTTTAACGCCGACAAAAGAAAAAGTTAAAGCCTTTTGTTCTTTGTCGGCACATAATTTTTTCAACATAAACAAATACATTAAGAAAACAATATTCCAACAAATATTAGCTAATTAATCATTCCGCAAACTATACCCAGTTAATAATAGATTTGACTTATCTATCCTATCATAAAACCTCTTTTGTTTCCTAACTCTTTGTTGTAGATAAAATGTGTTAATTGATCATTCCGCAAACTGTTATAACTAACTATTAAAATGGAAAATGTCTTGATGTAGAGTAAATAGAAACAATTTAACAACAAATCATTTTTTTGCTATCTGTACCTTGTTTTTGTAAATCTATAGACAATTTTATGTCGGATGAAACAGGAATACGTTTTCGGCTGAATCTGGAATCTTTAATAACAACTCAGTTTTCGGATGAATCAGGAATACATTTTCGGATGAAACAGGAATTTAAATAATTCGGATGAACTTTTCGGCTGAATGTGGAATAAATCTTCTAAATGGTTTATTCCACATTCATCCGGCTGAACTTTAATAAATATTAAAATTTTCCTGTTTCATCCGAAGAGTAAATGGTATTCCGGTTTCATCCGAACGTGATTATTGCAAATGGTTGGAGGGTCAGCAGATAAAAGTAAAACAAGTATATTTAATTGGATTGTGTACAATTGGTAGAAGGGCTTAGGACATATTTTGAAAGTACCATCTGCGAAAATATGGTCAACACTTGCTAGTAAGTCCTTTGCTTCTTTAGTTCCGAAGACTATAATCCTGTCTCTTCCATATCTGTAGTCAGCAAATAATAGTTGATCTTTATAGGCATCTGGGATCTCAACCGCAGAAGCAGTCTTGAAAGTGGTTCTTCGTACCCCTAGTGCTTTATTTCTGGCATTGTATAGACTGCCCTTAATTGATGTGAAATTGGGTATAGTTGCTACTAGGTTGAGTCCACAATCTTTCAGTGCAGACATTTTATTATTGTATATTGTTGGTATGGGGTCTGGCTTCGTTGCAGCTAATGTTCGACACTGGTTTAGCTGTCTTTTTATCATGTTTACAGCAACATTCGGTCGGCACGTATGAGGTGCATCAGCCAAAACTTGATTTTCTTTTGTAACTGCACGTCCACGACATTGCAGAGTTTGCCAGTTCACACAACACCAAACAGTAGTACCATTTTTGTTATCGCGTTTTTTGTTGTACTGATAGCCACCACGCAACAACATAAGTCCTCCACGTTTTGTCTGTTCATACACTAAGTCAGTGTGATCAGAACTACTAGGCTGACCAATGGGATTCATGGTAAATGATTCCGAATCGTGGGCATGCGAGTAATATCAGATCCGTTTGCGTGCAAGGGTCAAAAGTTCAGGAAGAGATTTTAACATAAATATGGTGTTGGAGATGTTTCCTGATCGCGAGCGAAAAGTCAACTAAGTTTTTTCTATGTAATATGTGACAAAATTATTAGAATAAAGGGTCCTGCTCCGAAGTTTAACGCCGACAAAAGAAAAAGTTAAAGCCTTTTGTTCTTTGTCGGCACATAATTTTTTCAACATAAACAAATACATTAAGAAAACAATATTCCAACAAATATTAGCTAATTAATCATTCCGCAAACTATACCCAGTTAATAATAGATTTGACTTATCTATCCTATCATAAAACCTCTTTTGTTTCCTAACTCTTTGTTGTAGATAAAATGTGTTAATTGATCATTCCGCAAACTGTTATAACTAACTATTAAAATGGAAAATGTCTTGATGTAGAGTAAATAGAAACAATTTAACAACAAATCATTTTTTTGCTATCTGTACCTTGTTTTTGTAAATCTATAGACAATTTTATGTCGGATGAAACAGGAATACGTTTTCGGCTGAATCTGGAATCTTTAATAACAACTCAGTTTTCGGATGAATCAGGAATACATTTTCGGATGAAACAGGAATTTAAATAATTCGGATGAACTTTTCGGCTGAATGTGGAATAAATCTTCTAAATGGTTTATTCCACATTCATCCGGCTGAACTTTAATAAATATTAAAATTTTCCTGTTTCATCCGAAGAGTAAATGGTATTCCGGTTTCATCCGAACGTGATTATTGCAAATGGTTGGAGGGTCAGCAGATAAAAGTAAAACAAGTATATTTAATTGGATTGTGTACAATTGGTAGAAGGGCTTAGGACATATTTTGAAAGTACCATCTGCGAAAATATGGTCAACACTTGCTAGTAAGTCCTTTGCTTCTTTAGTTCCGAAGACTATAATCCTGTCTCTTCCATATCTGTAGTCAGCAAATAATAGTTGATCTTTATAGGCATCTGGGATCTCAACCGCAGAAGCAGTCTTGAAAGTGGTTCTTCGTACCCCTAGTGCTTTATTTCTGGCATTGTATAGACTGCCCTTAATTGATGTGAAATTGGGTATAGTTGCTACTAGGTTGAGTCCACAATCTTTCAGTGCAGACATTTTATTATTGTATATTGTTGGTATGGGGTCTGGCTTCGTTGCAGCTAATGTTCGACACTGGTTTAGCTGTCTTTTTATCATGTTTACAGCAACATTCGGTCGGCACGTATGAGGTGCATCAGCCAAAACTTGATTTTCTTTTGTAACTGCACGTCCACGACATTGCAGAGTTTGCCAGTTCACACAACACCAAACAGTAGTACCATTTTTGTTATCGCGTTTTTTGTTGTACTGATAGCCACCACGCAACAACATAAGTCCTCCACGTTTTGTCTGTTCATACACTAAGTCAGTGTGATCAGAACTACTAGGCTGACCAATGGGATTCATGGTAAATGATTCCGAATCGTGGGCATGCGAGTAATATCAGATCCGTTTGCGTGCAAGGGTCAAAAGTTCAGGAAGAGATTTTAACATAAATATGGTGTTGGAGATGTTTCCTGATCGCGAGCGAAAAGTCAACTAAGTTTTTTCTATGTAATATGTGACAAAATTATTAGAATAAAGGGTCCTGCTCCGAAGTTTAACGCCGACAAAAGAAAAAGTTAAAGCCTTTTGTTCTTTGTCGGCACATAATTTTTTCAACATAAACAAATACATTAAGAAAACAATATTCCAACAAATATTAGCTAATTAATCATTCCGCAAACTATACCCAGTTAATAATAGATTTGACTTATCTATCCTATCATAAAACCTCTTTTGTTTCCTAACTCTTTGTTGTAGATAAAATGTGTTAATTGATCATTCCGCAAACTGTTATAACTAACTATTAAAATGGAAAATGTCTTGATGTAGAGTAAATAGAAACAATTTAACAACAAATCATTTTTTTGCTATCTGTACCTTGTTTTTGTAAATCTATAGACAATTTTATGTCGGATGAAACAGGAATACGTTTTCGGCTGAATCTGGAATCTTTAATAACAACTCAGTTTTCGGATGAATCAGGAATACATTTTCGGATGAAACAGGAATTTAAATAATTCGGATGAACTTTTCGGCTGAATGTGGAATAAATCTTCTAAATGGTTTATTCCACATTCATCCGGCTGAACTTTAATAAATATTAAAATTTTCCTGTTTCATCCGAAGAGTAAATGGTATTCCGGTTTCATCCGAACGTGATTATTGCAAATGGTTGGAGGGTCAGCAGATAAAAGTAAAACAAGTATATTTAATTGGATTGTGTACAATTGGTAGAAGGGCTTAGGACATATTTTGAAAGTACCATCTGCGAAAATATGGTCAACACTTGCTAGTAAGTCCTTTGCTTCTTTAGTTCCGAAGACTATAATCCTGTCTCTTCCATATCTGTAGTCAGCAAATAATAGTTGATCTTTATAGGCATCTGGGATCTCAACCGCAGAAGCAGTCTTGAAAGTGGTTCTTCGTACCCCTAGTGCTTTATTTCTGGCATTGTATAGACTGCCCTTAATTGATGTGAAATTGGGTATAGTTGCTACTAGGTTGAGTCCACAATCTTTCAGTGCAGACATTTTATTATTGTATATTGTTGGTATGGGGTCTGGCTTCGTTGCAGCTAATGTTCGACACTGGTTTAGCTGTCTTTTTATCATGTTTACAGCAACATTCGGTCGGCACGTATGAGGTGCATCAGCCAAAACTTGATTTTCTTTTGTAACTGCACGTCCACGACATTGCAGAGTTTGCCAGTTCACACAACACCAAACAGTAGTACCATTTTTGTTATCGCGTTTTTTGTTGTACTGATAGCCACCACGCAACAACATAAGTCCTCCACGTTTTGTCTGTTCATACACTAAGTCAGTGTGATCAGAACTACTAGGCTGACCAATGGGATTCATGGTAAATGATTCCGAATCGTGGGCATGCGAGTAATATCAGATCCGTTTGCGTGCAAGGGTCAAAAGTTCAGGAAGAGATTTTAACATAAATATGGTGTTGGAGATGTTTCCTGATCGCGAGCGAAAAGTCAACTAAGTTTTTTCTATGTAATATGTGACAAAATTATTAGAATAAAGGGTCCTGCTCCGAAGTTTAACGCCGACAAAAGAAAAAGTTAAAGCCTTTTGTTCTTTGTCGGCACATAATTTTTTCAACATAAACAAATACATTAAGAAAACAATATTCCAACAAATATTAGCTAATTAATCATTCCGCAAACTATACCCAGTTAATAATAGATTTGACTTATCTATCCTATCATAAAACCTCTTTTGTTTCCTAACTCTTTGTTGTAGATAAAATGTGTTAATTGATCATTCCGCAAACTGTTATAACTAACTATTAAAATGGAAAATGTCTTGATGTAGAGTAAATAGAAACAATTTAACAACAAATCATTTTTTTGCTATCTGTACCTTGTTTTTGTAAATCTATAGACAATTTTATGTCGGATGAAACAGGAATACGTTTTCGGCTGAATCTGGAATCTTTAATAACAACTCAGTTTTCGGATGAATCAGGAATACATTTTCGGATGAAACAGGAATTTAAATAATTCGGATGAACTTTTCGGCTGAATGTGGAATAAATCTTCTAAATGGTTTATTCCACATTCATCCGGCTGAACTTTAATAAATATTAAAATTTTCCTGTTTCATCCGAAGAGTAAATGGTATTCCGGTTTCATCCGAACGTGATTATTGCAAATGGTTGGAGGGTCAGCAGATAAAAGTAAAACAAGTATATTTAATTGGATTGTGTACAATTGGTAGAAGGGCTTAGGACATATTTTGAAAGTACCATCTGCGAAAATATGGTCAACACTTGCTAGTAAGTCCTTTGCTTCTTTAGTTCCGAAGACTATAATCCTGTCTCTTCCATATCTGTAGTCAGCAAATAATAGTTGATCTTTATAGGCATCTGGGATCTCAACCGCAGAAGCAGTCTTGAAAGTGGTTCTTCGTACCCCTAGTGCTTTATTTCTGGCATTGTATAGACTGCCCTTAATTGATGTGAAATTGGGTATAGTTGCTACTAGGTTGAGTCCACAATCTTTCAGTGCAGACATTTTATTATTGTATATTGTTGGTATGGGGTCTGGCTTCGTTGCAGCTAATGTTCGACACTGGTTTAGCTGTCTTTTTATCATGTTTACAGCAACATTCGGTCGGCACGTATGAGGTGCATCAGCCAAAACTTGATTTTCTTTTGTAACTGCACGTCCACGACATTGCAGAGTTTGCCAGTTCACACAACACCAAACAGTAGTACCATTTTTGTTATCGCGTTTTTTGTTGTACTGATAGCCACCACGCAACAACATAAGTCCTCCACGTTTTGTCTGTTCATACACTAAGTCAGTGTGATCAGAACTACTAGGCTGACCAATGGGATTCATGGTAAATGATTCCGAATCGTGGGCATGCGAGTAATATCAGATCCGTTTGCGTGCAAGGGTCAAAAGTTCAGGAAGAGATTTTAACATAAATATGGTGTTGGAGATGTTTCCTGATCGCGAGCGAAAAGTCAACTAAGTTTTTTCTATGTAATATGTGACAAAATTATTAGAATAAAGGGTCCTGCTCCGAAGTTTAACGCCGACAAAAGAAAAAGTTAAAGCCTTTTGTTCTTTGTCGGCACATAATTTTTTCAACATAAACAAATACATTAAGAAAACAATATTCCAACAAATATTAGCTAATTAATCATTCCGCAAACTATACCCAGTTAATAATAGATTTGACTTATCTATCCTATCATAAAACCTCTTTTGTTTCCTAACTCTTTGTTGTAGATAAAATGTGTTAATTGATCATTCCGCAAACTGTTATAACTAACTATTAAAATGGAAAATGTCTTGATGTAGAGTAAATAGAAACAATTTAACAACAAATCATTTTTTTGCTATCTGTACCTTGTTTTTGTAAATCTATAGACAATTTTATGTCGGATGAAACAGGAATACGTTTTCGGCTGAATCTGGAATCTTTAATAACAACTCAGTTTTCGGATGAATCAGGAATACATTTTCGGATGAAACAGGAATTTAAATAATTCGGATGAACTTTTCGGCTGAATGTGGAATAAATCTTCTAAATGGTTTATTCCACATTCATCCGGCTGAACTTTAATAAATATTAAAATTTTCCTGTTTCATCCGAAGAGTAAATGGTATTCCGGTTTCATCCGAACGTGATTATTGCAAATGGTTGGAGGGTCAGCAGATAAAAGTAAAACAAGTATATTTAATTGGATTGTGTACAATTGGTAGAAGGGCTTAGGACATATTTTGAAAGTACCATCTGCGAAAATATGGTCAACACTTGCTAGTAAGTCCTTTGCTTCTTTAGTTCCGAAGACTATAATCCTGTCTCTTCCATATCTGTAGTCAGCAAATAATAGTTGATCTTTATAGGCATCTGGGATCTCAACCGCAGAAGCAGTCTTGAAAGTGGTTCTTCGTACCCCTAGTGCTTTATTTCTGGCATTGTATAGACTGCCCTTAATTGATGTGAAATTGGGTATAGTTGCTACTAGGTTGAGTCCACAATCTTTCAGTGCAGACATTTTATTATTGTATATTGTTGGTATGGGGTCTGGCTTCGTTGCAGCTAATGTTCGACACTGGTTTAGCTGTCTTTTTATCATGTTTACAGCAACATTCGGTCGGCACGTATGAGGTGCATCAGCCAAAACTTGATTTTCTTTTGTAACTGCACGTCCACGACATTGCAGAGTTTGCCAGTTCACACAACACCAAACAGTAGTACCATTTTTGTTATCGCGTTTTTTGTTGTACTGATAGCCACCACGCAACAACATAAGTCCTCCACGTTTTGTCTGTTCATACACTAAGTCAGTGTGATCAGAACTACTAGGCTGACCAATGGGATTCATGGTAAATGATTCCGAATCGTGGGCATGCGAGTAATATCAGATCCGTTTGCGTGCAAGGGTCAAAAGTTCAGGAAGAGATTTTAACATAAATATGGTGTTGGAGATGTTTCCTGATCGCGAGCGAAAAGTCAACTAAGTTTTTTCTATGTAATATGTGACAAAATTATTAGAATAAAGGGTCCTGCTCCGAAGTTTAACGCCGACAAAAGAAAAAGTTAAAGCCTTTTGTTCTTTGTCGGCACATAATTTTTTCAACATAAACAAATACATTAAGAAAACAATATTCCAACAAATATTAGCTAATTAATCATTCCGCAAACTATACCCAGTTAATAATAGATTTGACTTATCTATCCTATCATAAAACCTCTTTTGTTTCCTAACTCTTTGTTGTAGATAAAATGTGTTAATTGATCATTCCGCAAACTGTTATAACTAACTATTAAAATGGAAAATGTCTTGATGTAGAGTAAATAGAAACAATTTAACAACAAATCATTTTTTTGCTATCTGTACCTTGTTTTTGTAAATCTATAGACAATTTTATGTCGGATGAAACAGGAATACGTTTTCGGCTGAATCTGGAATCTTTAATAACAACTCAGTTTTCGGATGAATCAGGAATACATTTTCGGATGAAACAGGAATTTAAATAATTCGGATGAACTTTTCGGCTGAATGTGGAATAAATCTTCTAAATGTAAATTACAATGATGAAATGGTTTTTTATACGGTTTCCAGTAATACTAAATATAATTATAGCATTTAATGGTTATCTACCTAATGTTAATCTCACATCTCACATATTTAATATTAAGATAAACTGTGAGTGTATTGAATAAAATCCAATAGATAGGTACTTATTTGATCCTGATTCCTACTTACCACGGCGTTTACAGCTATACCAGTGGATGCAACCAGAGAGAGTGCAGTTTGACAGTTTTACCGTAAAGTAAAGTTGTCAACTTTTAAAATCACCTAGAAACATTGAAACCTTGCAAGTAGCAATGACCTTCGGCGCTGACCCGCAACAATTGGGTTTGTTTACGATGCATTCCGAGAACGGACTCGCGAGAGAACTGGCTCGGACAGTCTCGTGTGACGCTCATCGGGAGCGTCCATCAATGGAATTCCGATGAATCCAGCTGTTCACTTTCACCGAATCACGGTAAATACTACCGTGACAACGGATTCCGTAACCAAAACGGGACGAGACGACTTTATTGCGATCTAGATGCCGGTGACTACAAACTTTACGCGCTGCATTGACTTTATATTTCGTCAAGGGGGGCCTACATCCAGCAGTGAAGATGACTTCATCAGTATTTATTCATCCACTGGTCCACTGTTGAAGCCGAGTTTTCCCAGAGTCTTGTGGTTAAAATGTGTAAGCATGAGTTTGAGAACTTGACAGGTTTTTGAAAATAAGACCCCAAACCACGGATATTGGTATATTATAGTGTTTGCTATATTTTTGAACACATAATATATGTCGGTATGAAAAAAAATATTACAAGCGGACCAAAAAAATAACAAAACAACTATACAATTAAGTGCATTGAAATGACAGGTTTTTTGACAAAAAAGATAGCTTCTTCAAGAAAATTGTTTTTGCGAGTATAAGTCCGACTACTAATCTAGGTAGGTACTTACTACTTAGTCTGAGTGCATACCAAGCTGCGAATTGTGTTTGATCTTCGCATTCATGTGTCGACTATTTTGGTTTGTTTTGTGTACACTAATAAAAGCCTGACAGTAAGCGGTTATAAGCCCTTGGACTCCTGTATCCGTATGAAAGACTGTCACACTCAGAATGGTAATAAGGTAGCCATCATCAATTACATAAGCCGACGTGTGACGGGCACGGCTCTCTATTGCATTGTTTTGTTTGTCGGTTATAGGAGTATGTATACTATATCCGGCATAGTAAACAAATATTTAGACATCTTTTAAATAAATAAATACATATACATATATCCCTGGAGGAAGAGCTAATTTCAGCCCGTTTTTATGTTATGCTAGACAACGGATAAACATACTTAAATACTTTTAATTCTGTTAATACGTACATAATATACATAGGAAATACCCAGACCATTATAAACAGACATGTTTATGAACCCATATGTATGTACTGTGCGGGGATCGAACCCGCGACCTTTGGTGTAGTAGCCGACTTCGGCACCAAATCGGTCGTCGTGTCACCGGAAAATAACAAAAACCGTAAATTTATAAATTTCCTAGGAAATTTATCAACTTTCGTAAGATTCTAAACGGGAGATAAAATGTATTATTTTACGGCTACATTTCCGGAAATTTATAAATTTGCGACGACTCGTAGTAAATTTATAAATTAACGAATATCTATTCGTAAAATTCTAAACGGTTCGACTAATCACAGAAAAGCTTTTAATTTTACGCTTTTATAAATTACGGAAAATAACACACTGCTCTCTGATTGGTCGATGTTGACAGTAGCAATGCTTGTGTTCATAGATTATGATACAATCAGACTTGCCAAACTGTACATTTATCAGTTTTGATTACCTAACTGACTGGAATTTTACTTTAAAACTGGGTAGGTTTAACGGGTTACATAAACACACTTAACATAAACGGCCTATATACGTCCCACTGCTGGGCACAGGCCTCACCTCAACTATGAGGTGGAACGAGACATACTCCAACAAGCGGGCTCAGTGCGGATTGTTGGCGGGATGTAAGGTTAGTGAGCAACCTTAATGTCAGATGTTATCAAGCCGCCTTAAGGCCTCTGACTAAGCTTAACGACTGACATCTAACGACGTCAACCGGGACCAACTGCTTGACGTGCCTTCCGAAGCACGGAGATGCCCGAAACACGCACACATCACTAAATCTCGGTCGGGTGGTCACCCATCCCATTTCCGACCCGGCGTGTGTTGCTTTACAACAGCAATCGTCGCCGATCACTGTCACAACTGCGCCACGGGCACCTCTTGGGTTAAGGGGTTAATTTTTACAATATGATAGGCTGATAACCCCTACTTCATCAAAATAAAACAGCAGAAATCGTGTTTTACGATATCAAAAAGTTTATGAAAAAATTAAATACACTTATAAAATATAACATACAAAAAATAGCATACCCTCACGATCATATCCCGAATGGGGTAGTCAGAGGCACACTGAGTTCCCGTCACGGTGAACGAACGGAACATTCAGAAGCCCACATTCACCGAGGGAATTTGAACCCATCTTGGTAAGGGGCGAGCATACCGCCGTTATCAAGGTTGCTTAGGTTTTTTATCGGTGTTTCTCATCGCCGGAGAGTTAGCCGCCAATTATACAATGAACACGAAGACGAATTATTGTTCTTACAAAATTTAAAACATTAAAACCGGCCTTCTGCCAAAATGAAATGGCGGAGGAGAGGAAGGAGAAGGAACACGTGACTTATTCGACCAATCAGAGCGCACATGGCGTTTGGTTACTGCCCACTTATTATTTTACGGATGCGTTCCGAAAGTTTATAAATTTCCGGAAATCAGGGCGTAAAATAATACAATTTATTTCTCGCTTAGAATCCTACGAAAGTTTATAAATTTCCTAGGAAATTTATAAATTTACGGTTCTTGTTATTTTCCGGTGACAGTCGCCTTCCAACATCAAGAATTTGGAAGGTTTAGAATTCAGTAACCTGAATCTATATGCAGAAAGACGGTAAGTACCACGAAAGCGAATGCGCTGTTTTACGGTTAACATTATTGACTTTACATAGACAGAACAATTTGTGCTAAAAGTTCACTCTACGGTTAGTATAGTATGGAACTATCTATAGTCTACGCGCAAGTGCTAGTCATCGCCTAGAGGAAAGTGAGTAGCAGGATGACGGACATAGACAAAGGCCGACTAAATCTGAGTCGCGCTTATATGCAGTTTGTGCTGTGACACAGACAATACTCAAAAGTACTGGTACAAGCACCATTTGAAGCCAAAAACAGCGGCGTCATCCAACCGAATGGTGGATTGTCAGTTTCATATAGGTCGCAAGACTTAGAAGGAAGCAGGTTTACAACCGGCCTTTCTAGCTATTTATGGATTTGCTCTTTCAAGTTAAAATGTTAGGTATGTACTACTTGTAGGTATAATATAATACTCTTCTATATTTAATACCAAGTTGAATAATAACCGTTTAACATTTTTCTGTCTGACTGTTTCTATGTGGCATGTGAAACTATCAAATTTCATTAAACTTTGGACCGTTATAAAGGGCAATAGAACAAGATGTGAAAAGTTTTAAGACTAATCAAAAAATATTATAAACTTTAACAGCTCACCACTTGAACTACTATAAAGTTTTGTCTCTCTGGTTATTTCAGCCACCATTGGCAACAAGACACTTAAATCGCCAAACCAGTGCTGCACTGAATATACCTTTATGAATAAGGCGGTTCGTCTACGACGAAGGAATCGCTTGCAAGCAATGATATAACAATAAAAAAGACGTAGATAGGTTATGTCAGTACTGACGCGAAGTGAAAAATTGTCCATGGGGTACGAGGTAGTTAATTTGACCGTGTTATGACGTGTGAACAAGACAGTACGATTATTTACTAAAGCGTAAACGAGACAGATACAGTTGCGAAGTATCGTCTCAGACTGTCAACTCAGTCAATGCTTTGCTCAGGTGTTCGAATCGTTCTGATTTCAGGGGCCACTTTTTTAGCACAAGTAACCTATCTACCTTTTTTTATTATAAAATCATTGCTTGCAAGTGTAGTTATTGTGGTAAAAATAATGATAAAAGTACTAACCACTCTCTGATCTGCTGGATCTCCTCCTCGTGCTCCTCGGGCTGCGGCCTGAGCCCGCGCATGAACGGATGCGTGTACTTGGTCGCCGACATCGCTGCGCGTGCGCTGCCGCCAACGGCTGCAACACAAACACTTGTTTTATTCATTTATTCGTACACAAACAGATATTAGGTTATTTTATTTCACCATGAATTATCAGCTAACTACAGATGGGAAAACCAGAAAAAAATGACATTCGGTCTTGGCCTCAGGCGGGAATCGAACCCGCGTCGTTTGCAAACTGGGCGACTGCACTAATGGTTGTGCTACCGAGACCATTAACCCTGCCCGCCTTTGAATCAGCCCGGCTTGCGTTGGATTCCCGCCTGAAGTCTAGACCGAATGTCTTTTTCTGGTTTTCCTATCAAACTGATATTTACAATTAAACACTTTTAACAAAACCATAACTTCAATTCAATTTTAATGTTCGATTTCAAACGTTATTTAAAGAGCAAAATACATGTTTAGTTCAACAGTGAATTCTGCCTGATAAAGAGAGAAAGATAGAGTATAGGCGCGCAGTAAAATAGGACACCTGACCCCCGAATTCACAAACGAAAATCAAGGCTGAGCATAACTCAGAAGTCTAGCTGTCCCGTTCACTTCTATTGACAATTTAAGGGACAGCATCAGCGTGAGCGCGTGCTTGGCGTTGGTTGACGTTTGTGAATGCGGGGGTGAGTAAATAAAAGTACTTAGGTTATGTAATTTATCCAAATGATTGATGAAATACTCAATTCACATTTGAATGCTAGATTTATTTTAAAATGTAAGATGGAGGGCACATCACTAACCATTTCCGATCAGTCCTCCTTGCTCTATTCATGCAAAGAATGACATTTGGCAAGAGCGAGAGAAAAAACGGAAATGAAGTAACCTGATTTGCTGTTGATTGTACATTAATAATAAGTTCTGTACTTGACCCATTCGTGACTACGTAAAACGGGCACATACAATATAATTTCTAACAAGTATTTCTAATTAGTTCATGGCTTTACATTGAATCATTACATATTCAAGAACGGTTTCTGTAATTGATATCCTGTACTTATCTTTCAAACAACAATGTTCGTAAGTAAGTTGATTTTTCAGCATTTCAGAACCATACTTTAGGCATAGAATAGGTACATAATTAATTGCACTTGAGGCAAATCATTTTATTACACGCTACCTTAAAATTAAATTATACTGTGTCATAATATAATAGAGTATGTGTCTGTTTGTTATGTTCTAAAAACGCGAGTAGTTTGGACATGGTTATATTTCGTAGCGAAAATAAGATGTTTACAGGACAAACCTACGCGTAAAAATTTTGACTTTTTTATGGGCTAATCCTAACAAGGGAAGCCGTGGCCTTACGACTGCGATTAGGGCCAAAAGGGTTTTTCGACAAGGCCCAGATAGATTTTACTACCGAGCAAATGTAAATCGGTCATTCTCATGATATGGTGTTCTTCGTATAATTTCCGTCACGATTTTTATTTCGCAAGAAATTCGTTTAATTGGCAATTCAATTAAGAAAAGGCGATAAAATAAACAGAATTATGTATTTGGCACCTCAATGTGCCGACTGGTGATGGAGTTATGAGGTGACAAAGTTTTGGGTGTGACGGAAATTAGAAAATAGCTTACTTAAATTTATGTTGTATTGAAATAAAACTCAAATAGAAAATAAACAGAATTTAATGAAAAATAAACCTCACAAGTTATTGTACAGTCTATAAATAACAAAGAAACCTCTTTAACAAAACAAAAAAATTGCTCGGTAGCCTACCGATAAATGATACTTTTAGAAAAAACAAACATTATAAATAATTATACTATATGCAAATGAACCATTTTGGCTGTCTATTAATTAGAAATTCGAACGATAAAAAACCGATAAACAACGGTCTATTTCTTTATACACAGCGTATAGATCGGTATCATTCTTGAATCTTTCTCTTCTTCGTTGCTGTCTAAGCCTTTGTTGCTCCAAAATCTCCTCTCGACTTCGTTTTGGCTTACCCATGTTTTCTGTAAAATAAGAATACACATTACGGTTTAAGCTATGTATACCTACCAAAAAACTTTAGAGAGGCACCTGTTTTAAGGTAAAAACGTTACGAAAACAAATGCTGTCAGGTATTATATAATTTTCGTCACGTTTAGCGTGACGGAATAAGGTGATGGATATTAGGAACACGACGGTTTTTATGAGACATAAATTAAATGGTAAACAATACAGTATATTGCTTATGACGTAGCCAACAAAGTCCTGCATATAATATTATCACAGACCAGTTTGTATCCATTTTAAAATATGAATTAAAAGAGCGAACGGAAATTAGAAAAGAGGTGAACCAAGCGAATAGAAATTAGGTACTTACGGTCGCAGTTCGCCAACGGAGCAAGTGACACGGAAACGCTTCGGTTGCCTGCCGCGGCGCAACTTATTAAATACGACGTTGCGCAAGGGAAAGGAATTAGGGTTAGTTCGCCTGTTTGCGTCCACCACCCAGTTCGCGTCCACTTTACCGATCTGCCTTTGAAAATACTCGAAAATAAGTAAACTAACACACGAATTGAAAAAAAAGACTTTAGTGCTAATACCTCAATGTTCAAGAGACACGCACATAAGGATATAAGGTCCGTGCGCCAAACCAATCCCGTTTAAAAAAATAATTTGTCTCGGATGTTCAGCAAGAGAGCGGATTCTTAGCGAAAAAATAGTGTGCAGTGGTGCGTTCGAAGGTAAGTTTTTTGTTGTTATATGTGAATTTTAGGATACATAGCTGTTTCTAGACTTTTATAATGAAAAAAGGAATAATATTAACTATGAATTTGCTTAAGTTTTTTGTAATTGACGAATAAAATGGGGTGGACGCGAATTACTACATCGAATTTATAAAATTACCAGTTTGCGTCCGCTATGGACGCAAAGTATACCTATAGGGGATAATGATAGACCAGATTGCGTCCACTACTTTTTTAAATACAATAAAATTCACTTACTTGTTAAAATAATTTTAAATGTATTGTTTGTTATTATAATACATTTTTTATTCAGACTACTTGCTTATAAATATATTTTTAAATGAAATTAGGTACTTTCTTTCATTCTTCTCATATTTTTTTGTCTAATTATTGTAATTGGGTAATCCGTATTAATTAATGTAAATAAATAAATAAATAATAAATAAATTTAAGATGCGGTCTTCGGAATCAAGAAAGAATGAAGAAAAGGGATCATAAACAGAAGACGATTTAAAGGAAGCGTTAAATAAAATTCGAGTGAAGAACAAAACGATAAGACAAAACTTAACAGAACTGATTACTTACTGTTTATTCATTCATAGGCAGACGACTGGAGAACAGAACCAGGTGGAGTAGTATGCTACACCGACCGCTTCAGAAAAAAATCAACAAAGCTCTTGGTTGCAAGCGTGCGCAATATGGACTATTTGATGATAGCAGGGGAGATGACAAGATAAAGACGCCTGGGCAGGCTGGCCGGCAAGCGTTTGCCAAACCAAAATCTCTGCAATTCTGAATTTCGCTGGCATGCCTGCTAGGCGAGCGTCAAAACGATGACACAAAAGTGATGATCTACAGTGACAGCCAGGCGCACTGAAAGCACTCAACAAGCAGAGACAACATCAGCGAATGTCAAAGGATGCAAATCAGCACTAGAGAGACTAGCTGGCACAGCCGAAGTTGGATGTGCGAGGGTCTCCTGCTACGAGGGAAAGGCAGACAACGAAGAAGCTGATCAATGGCCCAAAGCAGGGGTCGAGAAGAACCCAAGAGGGGTTAACATCATCGAGGGATAATCAAGCGCAGAACTATCGCGGCAACCAAAGAAGGATCAAAGACCACGGCAGGATTGCGACAGTTGAGCTAGTTTACCAACGGACTAGACACGAAAGGGGAGGGGCTACTGATTAAGCTTTCTAGAAGCAACGTTCGACTAGTAATCAAGATAGAAACTGGACACTCCCAACCAAATAGGCATCTAACTCTGATAAGCGTGAAAGACGACCCCATGTGTCCGCAGTGCGAGGAGTGCGAAGAAACAAGTCTCCACCTGATCGCAGAATGCCAACTTACCCACTGACCAGATGGTAGCTCACAGGGTAGGACAAACTAGGCATAGACCAAGTACGAGCGCTGAAGGTGGAGCAGATTATCAGACTCTTTAAGCAACGCGAAGATTCGACGGGAAGCTGTGACAACTTGAAGACACAGAGCCTGGGGAAATGGGTGAAATGGCACACAACAGGCGGACCGAACACCCGCCATATTCCTAGTGTCTTATTTTATATAGGTGCAATATGATTATCTACGTACAACTTACCTAATTTGAGTACTAATTTTTTTCAAGCGTTTTTTAATGTAAATAAAGTTGATTTGAAATATTTTTATCCTTAAATAAGGAATTTGATATAATACAACTTTTTCTGAACAAATTCATAAAAATATCACCCCTACTATCCTTTATAAAGCCGGTGGACGCGAATTGGTCCAGGGTGGACGCGAACTGGCTTTTTTGGACGCAAACTGGGTAAAACGCCTAATTCGGATAATTATCTATTTTAAAAAAAAACGCAAGCTTTTTCTGACAAAAATGTAAGTTAATCCTAAAATAGACTATATAATGAACACATTATATCATTTTTTCATACAAATGAGTGCTAGAACATTTTTAGTTTCACCTTCAAACTTAGCAACTGCACTAAGTGGACGCAAACCGGCGAAATGACCCTACTTACTCTGCGAGCAAGATATTCGCTACTTTTATACTCGTGACTGAAATTAGGCATGATGACAGGACAAACATATATTTCGGTCTGTCTAAGAAAATACACAAGTTAAACAGAATATTTTTAGTGAATAATGATGCCTAATTATTAGTCTTAAAATTGTATTTACTGGAATGAATCAATCGTAACTTATTTTGACACTATTGAAGGTTTTGTACTTGAATCGGGGTTCTGGACAGCGAACGGAACTTAGGAGAACGACCTAAGAAAAAAAAATTAAGTGCTTTTTTACAAGAGGATGTGTCTCAAATTCAAATTCCTAAAAGATGAATGCTAGATCTAGTTAGTAAAAAATTGACAGCTTCAAAATATAACAAACTAGTCAGATATTTGCACGGACGCACCAAAACCAGGCCTGCTGAGAATGACCGAAATATGAAAAAAACTATCAACATCGAACAGAACTTAGTAATTGAGAAATTTTTTTCAAACAAACTGTTCAGTGAAATGTGTTTCGAGCCCGATTCAAGACCTCCCTTGGAATTGCGGCAGGTTATGAAAACAACATCCCGTAACATAGTACCTAAGTACCTAATACCAATGATATTTGAAAGAGGTTTAATACGTTATGTCAGTAGATACTGATGCGGAGAAAAAAAAATACCTGTGGCGTACGTACCTATAATGTGACCGTGTGTACAAGATAGTATGATTATTTACTAGAGCGTAAACGACACAGATACATGTTGCGCAGTGTCGTCTCAAACTGTAAATGCTTTGCTCAGGTGTTCGAAGTTCTGATTTCGGGTGCCACTTTTTAGCACAAGTAACCTTTCTATGTCTTTTTTATTTTAATATCATTGCCTAATACTAAGTTCAATAGTAGGTATTATGCCACTTTTATTATTGTTGCTTTCGGATAACCGAGCTTAGGTATGCGAAGAAAAATGTCATCCGCACAGACAGCGGCACCTAGCGACAATAATTACTTTGAATAATATTATGGTAAATTAAGCTTAAATCGCATCATTAAAACTAATTGCTCAGAAGATCATTATGCATGATTTTATGACCGGCTGGTGGCTATGATTTATGGGTAATTCAGGAAATGACATTCTTTATTGTTTATGGTAGGTGCTTACAATAGTAATTATTTGGGGTAGGTAAGCGTGTTGAGGATGTGAAGTTAAGGATCCGAGCTCAGTAGGTACAATTTTTAAGTCATTTTACCTATTATGCAAGTAACAAATGCGCTATATTCTGTTAGAAATGAATCGTTCGGAGCATTTCTTACCGTGACTTTAGAGGCGTCGGCCTAAATTATGAAAAAAAAATGGTTCCTAGTAGTGTCAAGACCCAGTATGAATAAAAAATATTTGTCAAGATCTGATAAATCGATGGTAAAAGTGTTTGAACTTATGGACATGTTTGCTGTTAATTTCGAATCCATCCATATTCATAGGCAAAACATTATAAGCTGGCCCAAACTGGCAATTGAAACAAGTTATTACGAATTCCGAGTATACATCAAAATTCGGGCACATGCCGCGGTTACGGCAGCGCCACTGAGCCGCGACTGGAGTTGCTGTGTAACACCGGCACGAAACGCTTTCTGCTGTTAATTACTGCTTGGCAATTAGGCGAAATTGGGCTGCGGACACACGAGCCTACCACTCGACTCGCTGCCTAGCAATGTAGGCACTTCGTGAGTCTAGCACCTATCGACCTCATAGCCACTAGACGCCTGATGTTTGATTTCTTGCATGAAATTAAAGCTACCTGAGGAACAATGAAGTTTGTCTATATGAGTTGACAGCCTACGAATGTGGTCGAGACTGATTGTATGGATTCTGTTTTATAAGAATGATACGTTAAAGACACCACGCCACGTCTATTAAGATATTTCCAGACTTCCATAATCATCACAAATCACTTTGGTAGAAAAGCTGAATTGACAAATTGCGTTTGTGGATATGAAGAAAACGTTTGACTTCATTGGAAACTAGGTGGTGGAATCTATTGATGAATTATCGAGGATCATATCGATGTGTTGACGATATACCTTCATTATTAGGTCAGGTCGTAACTACATTTATACCAATTGGTTTGCTAATTCAGCAAAAAGCTAGTTCCAAGACTGTTTGGGGTTGTTGGGGTTATTGTTTAGAACTTTACTTAATTTTTGACTGTTTTTTATTTCCTGGTTCGTAAGACTCATCAAAAACTCGTAATTGTTGTAAACATTTGCTATCAAAATCGACATTACTTATTTTTGCCTTTCTAAATCTAAGTTGGCTATAACAGTTCTTCCTCGAGTATTTCTCGGACATTATCTTTATTTCCTAATAGCCATATTGTAATCAGATTTCTCTCTTTACAATCTTACTACTTAGTCAAGTAATACAAAAAGTGAAGTTTGCTTTCCTATTGAAAATATTTTAACCCACGAAGTCTCTAAGGGCAACTTCGAACGAACCTAATAAAGATGTTATTAGTTAGTTACATCAATGTACCTACTAGGTACAGTAGGTACTCTTTTATTAAATTCTTCAACATAAGATCAATTTAAAACCACATTACGCAGGAACACATTGTAGTTTACCTTGAATCATTATTTATTACAGAAAGGAAACATATCCTCAGCTGTAATCTAAGGTAAGTACTTAGGTAAGTATAGATCATACTTAATTTACAACAGAAATAACAATTCAAGCAAGAAAACTCACCACACGCTACCGAATGTCGGTGTTATTCAGATTATTACCTACGATAAAACCAGTATGTCTGAGTTTACGCAAATCTGGATAACCTGTTAAGTCATTGGGTATGTTAACTATTGATAACTGATTATTATCGGAACGAATAGTATTTTTTTTACATCGGACCACGAGCTGAGCAAAGTTTGTATTTTTTATGATGGTGACTGCTTAGCATGCTTCATTATTGTAAACATTAACATGCTTAATTATTTCTAAATACTTACATACTTAATCGTAATACATACTTAATTGGGCAAAGGTCTCCCCCAAAGCTCTCCAACTATGCAAAGTACTTACCTATATTTTATATCATTCTGATTTCAGACAATAGTTCTAGTATTAATCTTAGACAATAATGCTCTAAGATACTGATGGATGAGTTTAATCAATAATCAACTTTCACGAAATATCTAGAATTTTGTTTAAAATTGATGATTTTGATAACATTTATCATCAAAGCAACACACATACATATTATGTATGCAAAGGGTCTCACATTTCTAATATCTTTTCTTTTCTATAACTTTTTTGGTAGAACCCATACCTATAATGTTTTTTTTAATGATTAAGTTGGCAAGCATTTGACCACAATCTCACCTGATCTTAAGTGATGATGCGCCTAAAAAATGGCTGTTCACTCTCTTCCCAACTTTACCAACTGTCAAAGTTATTGTAAGTGTGAGGATTTTTTGAAACTCATGGTTAAAATCTACGCTGTGACACTAACGGCAATACTCAAGGAAAATGCAAGGCGTTAGTAAGTGATAGGTCTATCTACTTTCTATTACTCAAGCCGAAGTAGTTTCACGAAAACATTGTAGACGCTTAAGTATTAATTAACCTCAGATGTAAATGAAGTTTAAATCGTGTGGTCAGTGAGGATTACAATAAACGCAGTATTTACTTGCGGAATCTCGTAATTGCCATCATAACTCGCTTTCTACGCGGGAAAGTAACGTCACAGTATAAACCATACAGTAGAACATCTACATACAAACGTGCCACTCTCGGTTTGAATGTGCGCGTCGCGCGCCGTGTCGCAATATCACGCACACGCGATTTCACGCACACGCTAGTATAAAATAGGGAGGCATTGGGAGGCGGCAGTACGGACGGGCTGTGCCGCGTGTCTGTGTGCACGCTAGGCTAATAACTCGGCGGGCGGCCTTAGATAACCTACTGTATGGTTTATACTGTGGTAACGTTCGCAAAGCTGCGCCCGCGCCGGTTGTACACTGCGCATGTGGAATAATGTAATGAACGCTTGAGGATGTGGTTTATGATCACGTAGAATCCTGGCGGTGAAAAGGCGTTTTCACTTTTATTTATTTTCACTTTTATTTTTGTTTAAATAAATATTTTTTGTCTTCTACTTAGTTGTCATTAAGTTTTCACCTCTCTTGGTTTACACATAATCACGCAGATTAAGGTATTCCCGTAAGTTCGTTTGTATGAGTGCTGATTACAAAACTTCGATGACTTAAAGCCTTGCAAGATAAAAAATATACCTTTATGAATAGACGGTATTGTAATCTAAATGTTCTTTCGACAGAAGTGTATGAGAATTCAAACGAGAAATCTACTGGTTATAAGCAGTGTTATTACAGAGTACTGTTATTACGATCGTACTAGTAATTTCGTTGTAGAAGTCATGAGTGTAACAGCTAAGTTATTCTACTGGACTATTTACTTTACGTGAAGCTATCGAAACATCCATCCGACCTCAAACCAAGTTTAGTAGACGAACGAGTCGTGACTATAGGTTTCAGAGTCTGCTGCTACTGAGAGAAGCCTATTAAAAAAAACATCATTCACTACAATCAATCAATATCAAACTTCATACTATCATTAATTCTACAGCAAATAATTCTCACGGTCTGATTGATAAATCACTGTATACTGTTAACACAAACCTGTGTCGTGGCCCAGTGGTTAAGCACTCTGACTCGAGACCGTGGTAGTCCTGAGATCAAGTCTGGCATACTGCTACTAAGTGTTAATTGTACAATTTGCTAACTATCCGGTTTCCATAACCGAGGACCTAGGAAAACCCCGAAGAAACTCGGATAACGACGGTAGGCTTACCCTTTACCACGTTGGGTTCAAGTTCGTTCCTTGAAGTGTGGCCTTCTGAATGTTTCGTTCACCCTGACGTCAACAAACAGTGTACCTACCTGTGACTACCTCATTTGGACATCGTCGTGTATGTTGTGAATAAATGACCTATACCACATCAAAGTTTCCCTCTTCACCTTTTCGCCTTATGTTGACATGTTTCAATTTGATGAGTCAATTTAATTAAACTGTTCAACGCATCTTTAATTTTAAAAACCAACCTGGCAACGGTTCATCCAGGCCCACCCAGACGTTAACTGGAGTTCTGGGCATCGATTCAGGATCCTTCGAGATCTCATTTGCCGACCGAAGCGGTTGATATCGGTCGGTATCTTAATTTTTTAATTTAGGATCACCGGAGATATTATCCAGTCGAACCATGACGTCATTGCGTCGGTTACCCTAGTTACAGTGCGTGCTAGTTCAAACCTAGCGACAATCGTGCGAGTTGAAAAGGACGGAGCTAGAAGAATACCTCTTTCCTTCTAACTCCGTCCTTTTCAATTTGGCACTAATCGCTCTGTCTGAACTAGCACTTCGAAACGCTATTCTGACACTTTTCCTAACGTTTGTATTATTTATTTACTTAAAGATATTTTATTTTTGATTTTTCGGCGGATGTGTAGGGTGCATGTAGTGTAATCTTTGCAAATACAGAAAATTTGCTGCATTCCATTAATAGGATCGAAGAATAAGAATATAAATTGTATGAATTGGGAAAATCTGCCGAGACTTTTTCAGAAAAATACCAAATTCTGTGTGATGATGTGTGATGTGATGTGATCTTGGAATCTTCTAGTGAGTTAGATGGTAGGAAACAAATTGGATGCACTATATAAAATAATTATTGAGAATTATTTGTTGAAAGAAATTTCCGCGATTCAAATGGTTAGTGACATCTGTTGATAAATTGATTAACCTAATGTCTATATCCCATGCTTACTCTGACGTTTGAACCATGGTGTGCTTTTATCAACGGAGTTGAAGTGACATCTGTTATCAACCATATTAAATTAAAAGTACTTTAAGAAACTGAATTTTAAAAATTGCACCGCAAATAACTTGCCATCCAGCTATTTAGATTTATCAATGAAATTACTAAATCATCAAATATTAAATTAGTTGACTGTAAGGTAACCAATTTGTATAACAATCATTTTTTCCAATAATACCCAATTAATCCTTTAATTCCTTGAATTCCCTGACTGGACCTTCGGTCTGTGAAACCACAGAATCGATGATGAAAAACTTATCTAAAAGTTTGAAATTAACTATCGTATGCCGCTTGTTACTTAATATTCCAGCTTCTTAATGTAAGGCTTAATCGCATTGTGACAACGTTCTGCGAAATGAGAATTTGGCGCTATCTCGCAGTCGCATTTTAAAATACCTATGTATTTGCGAGATGCGTCTAATCTATTTTGCTGTTCCGTAGGAGTCTTCATGGGCAAATATCGCCTGAATCAGCAACTGATGATGATTTTCATGATGAAACAAAACCTTTTTTAACAGGAGGCAAAAATAGTCAGTAGTTCCTCTGGGTATTGACTTGTTTATGGTATTGGCTATCGAGTTTTGCATACGATTTTATGACGATTAGTAGGTATGTCAAACTGACATTCGCACTTGCGTGTACTTTAATTTGCCTATAATTATAGGATCAACTTATTTACTTTGTGAATAAATAAATAACATTTTGGATGGAAAAAGTGGCAGTCCCAGTTAATAAGTACATTTGAATTCATCGTAACATTTTACTTGCCTAGTCCCATACAAACTAAATAAAATTAATACGAGGGCCGCTTTATGGGTAAAATAAGTCGGCAAACAAAATAGGAATACACGTTTTTTCAGGTAAATAATTTTCGAAACAAGATTTCAGCTATTTCTTGTCGTATGACTAAAGAGCGTAAAGGCTTGAACCTAAACAACAATTGAAATAATAAAATTCATAACCGTCTTAATCATTTTGCCGTACATCCTGTGTTTTGTTGTGTCTACTTATTGCCTGAGAAAAATTAATAGCTTATTTATAATTGGATTACTTTTTTTCAGAATGGAAACTTATGATGATATTCAAACTTGGGATAGACTGCTTGTATGTGTGAAAGAAAAGCACCCAAAACGGAACTACTATAATAATCTGAATTATTTACTGAAGTCTTGATAAATGAACTACCTAATGGTTCTTTGCTTCCTCTAGTAAATCAAACACAAAAAATGTTGTTCAATAAAAAAAATACTGCTTATGTACACATGGGCCCTGGAAAAACCCTATGAACTGAAACACTGAACAATACTTACTTCGGCATCAGTGGGAAACAGACTTAAATATAACGTTTTATTAGGGGATATTTTTAATTTGTTTTATTTGCAATACCATTCATAGTCATAACATACATCACGACCATTTTCCCAGGCGAGGTAGTCAGAGGCACACTGATTGTTGCCGTCATGATGAACGGAACATTCAGAAGCCCACATTTTGCCAATGAAATTTGAACCCAACGTGGTAGGAGGCGACCCTACCGCCTATATCCGGGTTGCTTTGGTTTTTTATAGTTGTTATCCATCATCGGAGAGCCAGCCGCAAATTGTACAATGAACACAAAGAAGGTGTTCCGGCCAGTCAGTTCTCTGGACAATCGGGTTCCGAGTCAGAGTGTTTAGCCACTGGGCCACGTAGCTCATAAATACATAGTATCGTTGTTAAACGTAGTATAATAAGGCATTTTTTGTGCGTCGGCTTACTAGGTATTCTGAATATCAGCAGGCGAGCCCAAGGCCTCACCCCCGCCATGGGCGGGATGGAAAGCATTCACTCCGTCAAAAAAAGGCTTCTCTATTATTATAGAGAAGCCTTTTTTTGACGGAGTGAATAGAGTATCCCCAGGCGATCTACGATACATATTCGCCATATTCTTTAACTACTGTGACTTTGCTCCGGCTGGTTTCAGTCACCAAAAGCTCGAATTTCTCAAACAACCTACCTCTAGACAACCTAAGAGGCCCTAGTTAGTGTAGATACGCAAACTTGAAACCTGGTAAAAGGTAGGTATTGTGCCAGTAAAATTAAACTTTCTTTTCATTTCTTTGGCCCATGAATGAGATTCATGCATATAAAGGAGGGAGGTGCCCGTGGCGCAATTGTGACAGTGATCGGCGACGATCGCTGTTGTAAAGCAATACACGCCGGGTCGGAAATGGGATGGCTGACCACCCTGACCGAAATTTAGTGATGTGTATTTCAGGCATTTCCTTGCTTCGGTAGGCACGTTAAGCAGTTGGTCCCGGTCCCGGACGTCGCTAGATGTCAGTCGTTAAGCCTAGTCAAGGCCTTGGGGCGGTTTGATAACATCTGACATTAAAGTTGCTCATTAACCTTACACCTCTCCAACAATCCACACTGAGCCCGCTTGTTGGAGAATGGCTTGTTTCAGCTCATAGTTGAGGTGAGGCCTGTGCCCAGCAGTGGGACGTATATAGGCCGTTTATGTTATACATATAAAAATTGTAGAGTTACAATCGATCAATAAGTTATTGAAACAATTATATTTTCCTAATTTAATTAGTTTTTTCATTACGTTTTGTCCATATCGAGTGGTCTGTACCAGTCGATTCATTATCTACAAAAGAAGGAGAAATGTTCGGCCATTCTCGTAATTCTTGTCAATGACGAGTGTGTTGTCAATTGCGTTTAGAAAGTGTAACCTAACGCTATGACGTCACTCTCGGTGTGCAAGTGACGTTCTATATAGTTACTGAATCTCAATATCCAGTGTTACCGTTTAAGGAAATAAAAACACACTTAACTGTACCTTGTAAGTTACCAGATTTTTTGAAAATCAAACCTAAGGTAGTCGTTATTAAGTCACTAACTCCGCAGCACATAGTACCTATCTAACCACACTATTTTGTCCCAACATATAAAACTAAATTCGAACACGCTTTCGAAAAGAGTCTGCCTAGCAATGAATTTTACAGGTCAATAAGTTCTTTCGCTCAAAACGTATAGCAAACTTTGATTAAAACAAAAAGAGGAAGATACACTTTACGTTTTTATTTCGCTTATTTGAAAACTGGGACATGCTTACTCACAATGACGTATGATTGACGCGCACGTACAGTAGCCGTAGTCACTGTCTTATGAGCTGTCCTATGGACCCGATTTTGTAGCACGCATAGGCAGAGGCCGCAGCTTTTTCTTTTTAGTTAAATCAAAGGATGCAGATAAATTGTTTTTTGTTTGTGCTCAATTTACTATACTCAATGAATATAATAGATTTTAAAAAATGTATTTGGTACCACAAAACAAAAAGAAACACAAGAAAAACAAAAATAACTTAACCACCTTACAAAAAGGGATGTAGCAAAATGGTCTCCGCTCAGCAAGTACGATGCAGTGTCGGCAGAGCCCGTCACGATAACTGGTATTCTGCGGATGCTATACTATGCACTGAAAATTACAATGTTGAAGTCTATATTTTCAAATCTGCCAAATTCGGCTACTTTTATATTTCGTCGACCTACAATCTATGCCATTGCCAAAATGGCAGGAATTTGCACAAAGTCTTTTAATATCATTTCTACTTAAAAAATCGTTAGATGTGAAAATACTATCTTTTAATTTTTAGACTAATAAAATAAATCTAAGGGAGGAGAAATCCGTTACACTAGTTGGCACTAGTGGTTGTAAGCTATTTCTTAATCATAATGAAGTTTAAATGATAATTGGAGGTCAATAAGAAAATAATAATTTAGATATGATACACACTTAGCTTCGCGTAAATACATGAGTCATCGATTTTTCAGCCACTACACGCCTGATGTTTGATTTCTTGTATGAAATTCAGCGTGTGGAGGATTCTACCTGAGGAGGGGGCAATTTCACTGATTGGTCAATACGCTTATTGTCCAATCAGTGACGTTGTCGCTTGACAGCTTACGGAAACGGTAGAAACTCACTGGGTGGTAGATTGGGGATTCCGACGCAATAATCTGACTTTATGACCATAGCCTCTCGCCTGTCATTAGGAGTCTATTGGCTTTGAGGTCGCTGACATGAGTACCTACATATTTTTATTTTTTTCAGAAATATCTTTTAAAACAGAGCTAGTAACACTAAAATATTCTTTAAAATCTGTGGTCTCGAACCGAATCCGAATAAAATGCCGTTGTGAATTGCGTTTTATAATATCGAAACTCAAACTCGAGTTCGGGATTAGTTCGAATGCGCTATTTCACCGATAGATCGCGAATCGCCCTCCTGTTCGCCATCGACCTAGAATACCGCTAGGTGACCGACTTTTCTTACACTTGATCAAAACCGCACTTCTGTTATACTTGTGCTCCCCTTACTGTATAGTGACCTATAAACTATTATCAGCTGCCTATGAATCACTATACTGTTGCACACTAGTAGCTTGTTCATCTATATAGAGCCTTTTAATCGTTTTTCTTAGGGTTTTGAAACTAATTTCTTTTTTTGACTGAAATTGACCTAGAGTGCAGATTAATAATTCGTAGCCAAAGTCAAACTGTCTTTTTGAATTTAAATGTTAATTTAATGCAATGAACTGACACTATTTTCAGTCAAATTGTATCGGTTTTGTGGTATGTAAATTTCATTAAAAGCGAAAGCATTTCTGTGTAAAAGACCACATATTTAAAATCTAATTGGATAAAACGAATTTATCAACCAACATTATTTACTGCTGCCCCACTCAGAAACGTTAATCAAGGTTAATTGTTTATAAGTGTCAAAATGTATTATTCTGTAAGGTCTTTATTGAGTTCGTTGTAAAGTTTGTTTTGCAGTATGCAGATTTCTGACTAAGTAATCAATAATTTCAATTGACGTCTGAGTGCGCCCGTTATACACTTAAAGGAAGATATTTGCACAAATTCTCAATCACACAATGAAAAACGTGAAGCTTTTTTCCCAGTAGTAAATCTTTCATTGAATAAGTGACAATCTACCTTATTTATCTTCACGTAGATTTGATGAAAAATTATTTACAGTTACATTTACAACGGAGAGTCACTAAGAAAATTGCTATTAGACACAAGGAAGCTCAAGTAGTTCTCATTTCTCATCAAGTTCTAGGAAATAATATTATTGCAGCAGAAAGTTACGACTTATTCCAGTGCCTATTTCCTCAGTATTTTTTAAGTAATGGAAAACTAGATAATTTAAAAAGGACGGGATCCACTCGCCCCGTACACGCAGTAAAATTCACGGAGTAATTTTTCGAAAATTTTACTATGCGAAGGATTACTATGCAAATGTAGGCCCAAAAGTCGAAGTGCTGGCCGACAATAAAACAATGTGTAAGCCCTGTAGGCAGATTAGATCGACAAAAAGAAATTGTAAGATAAGATAAGATAAGATAAGATATACTTTATTGCACAAAGAAAACAAGTTACATAACGATGCTCATAGACATTTGGAATGTACAATACATTGTAGGTCTACCTTTTTGATGTTCTCATTTACATGACAATAATCTCAACTTTTATCAGTTGCTTGTCATTTAAAAATATATCTCAGACAGATCTCTTGTTTAAAATGAATGGTATTTGAGACTCTACCAAAATTAGCATAACTGATATAACCGGTGAGAAATAGTACCTTAAGGTACAGAGCACCATAGCTGGAGCGAAATAGAAACCGGTATAAGATGAGCCATTATTGCAACGAACTCTCATACAACGTGCGGACAGCACAGTCTACAACCGTGTCTCCAAACTGCGGCCCGGACGACCACAGACGGGCGCGGAGGCGATAGCGTTCTATAATGTTAAAAATAATAATAATAATGGGCCCTTCTTAATATAATTCGACTGATCCAATGCAACTATTCTCTAATCTGTAGCGAGAGGTAGAAGTCCTGTCTATAGCGCATCACATCTCTGACACTCATAGTATAGTACAAGCTGTGCATTTGGGGTCACGATCTCGGTGCATACGTAGTTACTATTACTAGCCAAGGTGTACATGGTACTATTAGATATTATTAAGATGCTTCCTTACAAACCCATTTTGTTACAAACTTGCAAGCTGAACTAATACCGTCCTGTCTAACAAGTGATTTCTCTATTTAAAATAACGCTATGTAGGTATATCACTAAAGTTATGTCCATTACACGTTTGAAAGACATAATAAGGATGTGTGTGATTGTAGTTATGAAGATCTCTTGCCTTACTGTTAGGAGCGCGGCGCAGCGAATGTGCCTGCTGTCGTCTCGACCGTGGCCCTACATTGGAGTTGTAGGTTACCTACTATAAAGGTACCTGCCAATCTAAAGGTCATCTACGTCGCTTTGCACTGAGTGCACTAGGCGGAGCTTTGTAGGTATAGATAGTATCAGTAATCTCGTTTGTTAAAACTTCGTTAAATGATACGTACATATTATATGTTTATTATATCACCTTTTTCGATTTCATTTGTTTGTTACTTTTTTTTTATATCTTAATTAGGCGCGCATTTGACCACAATCTCACCTGATCGTAAGTGATGATGTGGCCTAAGGTGGTACATGCCGGCCTAACAAATGGCTGTTCACTCTCTTCTTGAAGAGGCCCAAGTTGTATTGCTGTGGAAACACTACTTCAGTTAATTAGGTCGTTTAATTGGACACAGATTTTCCATCTCTAAGTAAGTAAGTACTAGTCAATAATATTTGCCATATCAATGAATTCTGATCTTGGTCTATATTCAAACGAAAACAAGATAGTAAACACTCGCCCACATGTTAAACAATTTAAGTGATTACTTAGGATCACTAGTCTAACAAACATTTATAAATTATAAATGGGTATTCTTTATCGGAGTCTTCTACCTACTACATACAAATAAATACATAACTGCATCCTTTATCATCTCTAAGTGTTGCTAATTACAGTCAGCAAAAAGCTCTAGGAAAAAACCGTTAAATATAAACTTACGTGGTAAGTTTTAAACAAAGTAACTATGCAATTAGATATGAACGTTAATTTGTATACAATAGAATATATTTTTTATTGTAGCGTCGTGCGTGGCCCAGTGGATAAACACTCTGGCTCGGAACCCGGTGGTCCCGAGATCAAATCTGGCCAGAACAGGCTTTTTTTGTATGCACTGTACAATTTGCGGCTAACTCTCCGGTGATGAGAATCACCGATATAAAACCCAACCAACCCGGATAACTTACCACGTTAGGATCAAATTCCCTGTGGATCCAAAATGTGGGCTTCTGAATGTTCCGATCACCATGTCGGCAACAATCAGTATGCCTCTGACTAACACATTAGGGATCTGGTCGTGAGGGTATGTTATGTTATGTTATATTTTTAAACACATAGTTAATTGATTACATCGTTAGATAGAAAATTTTAGAATACCTATACCTATTTGTTATTTGTGACTATATTTAATTATAAAAATCAATTTTTTTAATGCTTCTCTTGCCCTGTAGTTTTTCGGCTGTATATGTTTTCTTTGATAATGCACAAAGCCTTCTTTGAAAAGTGTATAAAAATATTAAGTAACTTGCAATAAAACTGAATTAAAATTCTAATCTTATTTTTACAAAAGTTTTAGTAGTTTCATTCGTGTTTTTTTAAATATATTAGAATTTCTCATCTGTAGAGACGATGAATCATGGAGTGTCACTGGCCGCAATGCAACTGGTGGTGCTAGCGTGACCGCGGCTCACGTAACCAGCACGTAACTGTTACGTACTGGCCGGTGCGCTCGCTATTTACCTATCACTGGCTGGACCGCACGAGCGCCACGAACGACCATTAGAACAGATTATGAAAAAGAAGTTTGAATTCATATTTGAAATTGTGCAAAAAGGTTTGTTTTGTATCATGCCAATTTGCTGGTCAAACACGTTCATTTTGTTTCGTTTAGATTGAATTGAAATGATTTCTGAGTTTTATGACTCTGCTATTCAATCTATTCGGCAATTTCTAAAGGATTTAAGTTATTGGCGTGTCTAAGAATTTTCGTAAAGGTTTTTTGGTCGTAGAGATTTTTCATAAGATGGGCAATAAGTTTTTTTCAGTGAGGACGATTCCCCAATGTTGTCACCTCAATGGTGCATCGGAGCCCATGTGTTCATGAAGTATCGGAATTTGGCAATCGTGGCTCATATTTCGGGACCAACGACTTTACAAAGCTCATCAGCAACAATCTCTATTAAGAAAGTCTTAACTTGGAAAGTAAAACTATACCTACTAATGGTTAAGTTTAAGATGCGGATAATGTTTCAAAATAAACATCCTTTTTTAAAGCATAATAAACCAAACTGATATCGAGAGCGGTCAGTTCAGGAACTCGTTTAAGCAATCTTAAAAAACGCGTTTTTGTATAATGATTTGATGGTTTGTTTATTTACTTATTATTTTTGAGTTCAATTCTGTCGTGTCACGCCTTATTATGTGGTTTATAATGATAGGGATTGTTTAAATCGTGACGATCATGACCCTACTGAAAATTACCAACATTGTAAAGCCTCTGTCAGAATATACATATTAGTGCCTGCAATATATTCGTGTTAAGTACATTTTTCATGTACTTTTTTTTCTGCTTGGATAGAATTTCATTGAGAAAACATACAATAATTTATGTAGGCACTTACATTTTATAATTTAGTAAAAAATTAACGCTCCATATGATCGTAACTTACTTTTAAAGCCTCTTTATTAGGTAACGTAGGATTTCGATCACGGTTTAACCATAACGTAGGATTGAGCAAGTGTAAACCTCTATTTAGGCGTGTAAGTTTTTGATGTTTCCTAGTAAGTACTCTTTTTAATTATTTATTTGGGCTACTAAACTCTCACGAGACGTTGGTACCGGAACTTCCCATTGAAAAAGTCTAAAGTATTCATCACTTTTGGCTATTTCTATAGCTGTCAAATTTCGGACCACCTCCTGTGATTTGGATTGGTTTATTAGTTGATACTTGACCGTTTCAATGTATGCTTAAGTAGATGGAAAAAGCAAAAAACAAAGCTGTAAGCAAATCACTCCGATCATTGACTCATATTTGCTATGAAAGGCATTATTACAAATAACAGGAGGTGGTCCGAAACTTGATAACTCTATGGAAATAGTTAACGGTGATTAATAGACAGAGATAAAAACAGACAAACTAGATGGTACCTAAGTACCTACACATAGTTCTTTCGTCGGAGGCAAAATATACAAAGTACATGTTAATAGGTTTCATGTAGCTTAGAATACAAAATATGAACATCATTTTAAGTGTAAGTTTGCATTAATAACGTAGAAAAAATACTTCAGTTATACGAAAGTAGGGAGAGCAGCGCGGGCTACCTGAGTAAGATACCTGAGTATTTTAATTTCTATAATACCTAATTAAAATTGTCAAGAAAAGTAACAAGACTGAAAGAGATCTTTCTGATGACAGTAACTAATCAACCTACCGTCTGTTGCGTGATATGTAAATACTAGGTCAGTTAGTTCAATGCAAATCGAAGAACAATTAATTGATTAAGATGACCTACTTTTGGAAAAATGTACCTAAACTTTGAATTGTCTAAAAATAATGAACTATGACTAAAATACACATTGTGGTTAAAGGCAGGCATAGGTACTAAGTTTGGGTTAAACTAGAAAAAGTCATAATGATTGACTATTCTTGATTACACTCAACTCATCAGTGGTACATGCAGTCAATGCACTCAGAGATGTATTAGAAATAAAAAGCAAGTGCTTCGTCTCATGAGATCAATTACTGCCGACCCCGACATTGCATCTCTACGTCGCAGCCTCTGCCGACTATGCTAACGGTTCTTAACAGACAGACAGGTTTTAAGCGCGCATTTTTCATTCTTTACTTTCTTTTGCCTTACTGTTTAAAAAACACCTGACTCACTAGTTGTTAAAAGAAAAAAACTGTCAACGTTAACAAAACGCTGGCTGGAAACGTGTCGCAGTGCGAGCACTAAATGTAAATTAAAAAAAAAATGCTTACTCGAAAGATTAAATCCTCTTTGGCAAGTTGCAAACAGCACACGTTAGCACGTGGATCGCGCGAAATCCGACGATACGACAATGGCACTGGTGGCGACGTGCGCGTTCACTGACACACAACCCGCGACTGGCCGACCACGCAACCTTGTCCAACTTCGCGCTGAGTAAAAAAGTTAAAACTTTCTAATTCGAATTTGCAAATCGCTGGACAGGTGTAGACGAGTTGGAGGCTCGAGTGCGTTACGGAGCTCTGCTCTTACAGAAATGCGCTAATAAGTAATAAGTCTGTTGGCATTAGGTACATTGGTTTCCACAACAGTGGACACGAGTTAAAAAGGCTATCCAAATCCCTACCTATTTTAAAATCCCGTGAAAGCTCACTTTCTATTACTTAGACGGGATGTTCTCTTTTCCACAACTTACCAGTATCGTCCAGTTTTGCTTGTACCTAATACATAAGTATAATATGTAAGTTTATTAATTACTCATAGAAGTATTCAATTAAAATCGTGTAACTGCGGTTATCTGGAAGAAAACGCTTTGAGTGATAAAGCCCCTTAAATTGTACATCCTAAATCTAACAACATTGTTATTGTCGTGTTATGGTTTTCTCAATCAAGTCAATGTTTCAAGTATCGTACCTATCTAAACTAAGAGACTTCTTTCCTTCTACGTATTGGTACGAAGTCACGGTAGTGAAAATTTAAAAACTATTAGTTTTCAATGCTGATTAATGATTATACAAATTCAGGCGATTCGTATTCACATCTTGTTATGTTCTAGCACACCCCCAAATCACTAATAAAACCTTAACTAACTATATCGTCACCGTCGTGTCAAAATTAAATAACCGACAAAACCAAAACTCTGAGATATTCACGTTTTTGTGTTTTTTTTTCATAAAAATGCCAATAACTTTTTAAGGTGAAGAAAATTTACTGTCGATCTTTCGATATGTTATACAACAGGTTTACTTTCATAATTTGAGTAGTCTGCCATGTTGTTACTTTTTACTGTTTTAAATAGAAAAATAATAAAGTAATTATTTAGTTTTGCCACACACTTTTTTTACAACTAAGTTGCAGTTATCCAGTTTTTGTATGTCACTTAGCAAGTTTTGCCACACCCAAGAAGTAACTAATACGAATATTTCCAGTGAATAAGAGGGCTTATTTAATTTTGCTTCACTTTTACTGACCCAAATTTTGATTTATTCGTTTTATTTTATTCCATTTATTTATGTAATTTTGGTGAAAAAATCTGTAATCATGTCAGTCGACCTCGGCCTTGGCCTCCCCCAAGGATCTCCACAACGAGCAGTCCTGCGCTGTCCGCATCCAGTGGCTTCCCGCGACCTTGACCAGATCGTAGGTCCACCTTGTGGAGGGCCTGTCGACGGAACGTCGTCCGGTACACGGTCGCCATTCTAGAACCTTTCCGCCCTAACGGCCGTCGGTTCTCCGCGCTATGTGTCCCGCCCACTTCAAAGATGCAATCCTTCGAGCAATGTCGGTTGATTTGATTAAGCAGTAAAATTCCCAGCATCGCTCTCTCCATTGCTCACTGGGTGACCTTGAGCCTTCTTATGAGACCCATAGTGAATGACTACGTCTCACTCCCATAATGTCATAACTGGCAATACACACCGGTCAAAGACTTTCGTCTTGAGACATTTAGGTATTTCGGATACGAATATATGCCGGAGCTTCCCGAACGCTGCCCATCCGAGCTGGATTTGACGAAGTTGGACTAACCTAACTGGACTGCCTGTCCCAGGTGTCCCAACTTGCTCGGAGAGCATTACCGAGATCTTCGAGCATTATGTTCAGGTTTTCCAAGGTCTCAGCCATAAGAACTACATCATCGGCAAATCGCAAGTGTGTTAGGTACTCGCTATTGATGTTAATGCTGCATCTTTCCCAGTCCAGAAGCATGAAAAAATCCTCAGCTGTAAACAATTTCGGAGAAATAGCGTCTCCTTGTCTCACGCCTCGCTGTAGTTGGATTGGATTAGATTTCTGGTACTGTAATCGGACGGACATGGTGGCGTTTTTGTATACGTCCACATTGGTGCTGTTCTCAAGGGCTTCGAAGCGGGTTTGAAGCTAAAAGCACTCAGGTTTGCGAATCTGAGCCGGTATAGGTCGGAGCGTGGATATCATCAGTCGCGCTCTCTTAAACGTCGATATTCAGTGTGCCTCTGACCTTGCGGTGATCGCTTCCTATCTTAACAGCGTTGATCACAGCGACATCATTGAATATATGTTTCTTCGTCGTGATAAAATTTATCTAGTTTTTGATCTTACCGTCCGGACTGATCCAGGTCCATTTGCGGTTTACGGGCTTCTTGAAGAAAAAGTTAATCATAAAGAGGTTCTCCTTTTCCATGAAGTCTGCCAGAAATAATCTGGTCCCTATTGTTCCGTTGCCCAAATCCAAATTGCCCTACTCTCAGCTCATCACCGCAGCGTTGCCCCAACTTCGCATTGAAATCTCTCCTCACAACTGTGGGTTTTATGGCTATGCATGCATTAGAAATCTCCTCATACAGAGCCTCCACCTCGACATCGTCGTGTTTCGGACGATGTAGTTCGGAGCGTAGACCTGAATGACATTCAGCTAATATCGTTTCGATTTTCTGAGTATCAGGTACGCTACCATGCTCGAAACACTTCCGATAGTGATCACGTTGTTGACAGGCGACTTGTGAAGATAAACCCAACACCACCTAGGGACTGTTGGTCACCCTCACCGTGGTATAGTAACTTACCGGATTGCAGGGTTATCGAGTCCTCCCCCTCTCTTTGGACTTCAGATAACCCAATAATATCCCAATGTAACTTACCAATTCTTCCAACTCCACGAGGTTCGCGTCGAGCCTCAGTGTGTGCGAGTCAAATGTTGCCAGGTCGAGGCGTCGATGATGGCAGCCGGATCTTACCCGGGGATTCCTAGGCTTAGCACTCCCTGCCCCGCCGTTACCATAATTGCTGCCGTAGCCAGGAATCGCCACGATTGGTTGAGAAAATGTTAACGTTTTGAAAAACAATTTCCAGGCATTATTGAATTTAGACATTATTGAATTTAGATATGGTTACAATGGTTCAAATTTATCCATAGATACGGTAAACAAGCCTAGTCGACAAACAAGAAGTACACCTGCTGCTGCAGTTACTGAATATAGCCTTCAAAATCGTGAACTACATTCATCGTTAAAAAGTTTGCCTGCATCATCAGCTCAACTTGACGTCTATGAGCTAGATGTTGAATCGGAATAGTTATCTTGATTTATTTTAATATTTGTTGTGGGTGTAATCTGGAGTTGATTGTCAGAGATGGAATTCAGATACATGTTACAATCTCATTGTTTTTGGATTACCTATTTAGTTTGCTTGATATTAGCTTGATTTTTATTCACGGCTTTGAACAGGAAAAACTGACTAAGCACACTTATCAATCTCAAAATTATGTTTAAAATTAAACAAGCGCATTTATTTAATTTTGCCACAACTAAATTTTGTGACAATGTTTTGGAGTGAGTTGTGGCAGAATTCAACAAAGTATCTTGTTGACTTTGTTTTTATTGTAGTGGCCCTTATTATGTAGTTATTTAATTTATTTAACAGTTATTCAATTGTTCCACGGAAATTCTAGTACAAACCTTGTTGTAATATATGGTCAATAGATTTACTAAAACGAAGATATCTCAGCGAGTATTATACATATCGCAACGGGCTAAAGACTAAAATGTAGATCACACTTTCCAATATTCAAAAATGTTAAAAAGTGAATTTCGGTAAAGGTGTCAGTTATTTAATTTTGACACGACGGTGACGATATGTATACAATGTTAGTATTGGATATCATATCCACATGCTTAAAATGAACATAATCTCTACAGATAGTTTTATCCATCAAAAACTTAACCACCAGGATATGTTCAGAATTCGCAAAAAAAAATAGATATTCATTAAAATCTCCCCATCTGAGTCTCTACATAGAGATGTGAGATTGTAGAGACCATGAGTTTTGTCTTAAGCAGTCCCACAAATATTTATATAACCGGACGTTTCAAATTTTCATTCCTATTTCCATAGATATTATTATGCCTTAAACGAACTAATTACCTTGCTCTAAATTGAAAAAAAAAGGCGAAGCGAAAACTCATGTGTACGAGTAGTTAGATCTTTTGTACTTTTTCGAAAACAGTTTACATCACAACATAAGCAAAGCAATGCATCTACAATGCATAAATCAAGATCGTAAAATATTTTATGGGAAATTCAATATTTTACCTCTAGGTTGACTTGTCAGTAAATTCGAAAGATTTCTTAACAATGTTGTACGGTTTCAGAATTATAATTTTAAGTAGTGTGTATTTTATGTTGGCAAAATGTTTGATACCAGGTTTAACTGTTCAAAAGCGTACGTATGAACTAAAAGCATATATTTACTTAATGAAGTAGTATTCCTTTAATACTAATTTACTTTATACGAATTGGATTCCTGTGAGAGAGATTGGCCGACATTGGCCTTAGACCGTGTGGGATGGAGATTGGGAGGGGAGCCCTTTGCCCTGCAGTGGGACGGAACGGGCTAATTTAGATTTAGATTCCCTTAATAACAAAATAAATGCTCGACGATTAGGAAGGTATTTCCTTGATGAGTTAATCGGATCATGGTGAACGGTAATCTCAGAAATCCACATTCTGGTAGAACGATTTTTAATCCAACATAGTAACAAGTGTGTGTGTTTTATAATTCAGCCCTAAATATAGTACTGAGAACATGGTAGAGATCGTCTAAGCTGAAATGACGCGCTCCACCACCGCATTTATGCACACAAGCCGATTTTAAATATAAACGCAATACACATAACGTGCAATTATGACTGGTTGTTCAGTCCCTCCACTGCATCTAGGCACCCCCTGTCGTCTGATCAAGTTCAAACCAGGTGATCATGGACTGCTTAACCAACCTTTAAAAAAAAGACTTCTTTATTATTGTATGCTGGGTTTTCCAACTAGATATATGTACACCAAATACCTACAGGGATTAAAATCAGTGTATAAGTTCAGCCTTACCACAAATTAAGTACATCAGCACTTTTATACTGATTTCAGTTGATCAAAAGCTCATCGCAAAAAAGCGTCAGGACACTTTAGAAATGTGTCGTCTATTTACGGCTGAAACTGAAAAGACAAAAGACTATTCGATCGATAAATATTTCCAAAACAAAGGAAAAAGATTTAAAAGGGGTATCAAGGAGAAACGGGTTGACGACGGAGCCGCAAAAGCGAGACGAGTGGAGAGTATCGTGGACAAGTTGTATGAGGATTTGGAGGAGAATGGGGAGCGTGTCACATACAGACGCAGAAATCTTGATTCACTATCTACTCCTATGCCAACACAGGAAACAGCAAAAGTACCTACTATCCACAGAAATTAAAAACACTATCCTAAGCTGGCGAGGTGCCCGTGGCGCAGTTGTAACAGTAATCGGCGACGATCGCTGTTGTAAAGCAACACACGCCGGTCGGAAATGGGATGGGACCATTCCGACCGAAATTTAGTGCTGTATTTTTGGACTTTGGAAGGCACGTTGACGTAAAGCAGTTGGTCCCGGTTAACGTCGCTAGATGTCAGGTGTTAAGCCCAGTCAGAGGCCTTAGGGCGGCTTGATAACATCTAACATTAAGGTTGCTCACTAACTTTACACCCCTCCAACAATCCGCACTGAGCCTGTGTATTGGAGTATGGCTCATTCCACCTCATAGTTGAGGCCTGTGCCCAGTTGTGGGGAGTAAATACGCCGTTTATGTATCCTAAGCTATAATAGTACAGTAGAGTCCGCTTAAAATGACATTGAAAGGAATTGACAAACACGTCATAATAAGCAGACGTCAAACAAAGCGTTATCACTACATACCTAGTATAAAACAAAGTCGCTTTTTCTGTCCCTATATCCCTATGTATGCTTAAATCTTTAAAACTACGCAACGGATTTTGATTCAGTTTTTTTTCATAGTTAGAGTGATTGAAGAGGAAGGTTTATGAGTATAATAACATCCTATTGCAACCGTGCGAAGCCGGGGCAGGTCGCTAGTGTGAAATAAATAACCTTTTTTATGTAATTGTTTATGTACTTAAAAAAAAAATACAGACACATAGTACTTTCAATATTGCTGTGAACAAATCATGATAATAATTCTGCAGTTCTGCAATAATTTATTAGAATTGGGTCATAATAAGCGACATGTCACTGTAAGGGAAGTCATTATATCCGAGTATTTTACAAAGAATTTTATACGAAAACCAAAGTTCGTAGTGCAATTACGTCATAATAACCGGTTGGTCAATATAGGCGGAGTCATAATAAACGGATTCTACTGTACATTGTTATCCTAGGGGTGAAAGTAACTTATTTAGTCCCGAGACGGGGTTTGGCGCCCGTAACGAAGTGAGGGCGCCAATAGTTCGAGGGACTAAATAAGTCTTTAACCCGAGGTAAACACTGTGCTTTTCATTACAAATACGAGGAAAGTAAAAATAAAAACATGAATTAATTCATGAAGATAGAATTGCCGCTTTCCCGCCTATTTTGTTTGTTTTTTTTTCTGTGGCCGGCCCGCTATTCAGCCATTATTTTTTATTTTCATTATTGGAAAAATGGTAAATATTTTGCTCAAAGCTAAGTTATTTTAAAGAAATTGTTGAAACTTAATTTATAATAAAGTTATTTAAAAAAAATATATTCCTTAATCAATACTTAACTTTAAGTTATTTCAATTTTACATCCTGGCTGTATAGAAAGTTGGAACATGGTTCAATAGTTAAGTGATAAAGAACTAGTTTTTTTATAAATAATATGACAGCTGTCAGTTGAAAGTGATTCTCCCTAGGGATGAAAAGTATTACTTTCAGCCCGCTTCTCAGGTCAGTAATGACCTACTTTCAGAGTATGAGTAATGAAAAAACCATTGTTAAAACTGTTAATGTCGCATACATTTTAAATTGAAGGAAGTAGTAAACAAAACAATGCGAAGGTTCAACTTCGCGCCAGCAGAGCTACTAGGCCCTAATATCAACGGTACGTCAGACATTAATGCCCTGGCCGAGGTGGGGCCACAAGGGATGCCTTGGCACAAACGATGGAAAAATGGAATTGTGCCTTATTACATCGATGCCAAGACTTACGGTAAGCTGATCATAGTCATGTTTCAGTGGTATGGCGTCTGCCTCAAAGAGCTTCGAAGACCCACATACCCCATGAATCTCAAACAAGACGTTTTGGAAGCTTAGACCCTGGCTTACTCAAAAGCTAGAACATTTAGCATGCGTCAAAATGTGGCACCTCAAGAGTTCGTTATAGGTGCCTAGGTACAGTCCTACAGAATTCTCATAGGCTCTTTGGCAAGGGCAGCTCTCGTTCTTATCGGTTCTTGTCAACAACTCTTTAAAAATACGTTACGTTAGACAAAGTAATTTTCGTAATTTTTGTAATTGATTATGGATCAACGATTTTTCCCGTAATTTTTTAATCCACTTCTTAAATAACATGCTCATAGATACCCAACTGGCCGAGCTGATTATGCGTGCATTCGACTACTTCGAAAAGGCTACTTGCATCAGACTGCAAAGACTAAAAGACAGACCTACAGACATAAACTCGCTTCAGTTCGCTGAGTGGCTGTACATTACCAACCCAGCGGGCGTTCGGCAGTGCGTCCATAGCAACGAGAAGAAGACCAACAAAGGAGTGCAGGTATACATTTACGATTATGATTTGTCTTCTTATTTGTGTTTTCGGAATGGACAAGTTTAAAGAAAACCTGAAATAGGTTCCACTTAATTTTATACTAAACACAGTATTCAAAAAACAATTAATAAATCCTCAAAAAATACGAACAATTTACTTATTACTGTAACCATGAATACAGTCGAACTTATTTCATCTTTCAATAGCATGGTGTCATTTCGATCGTTATAAACATCAAGAATATCATTGCATGATGCTAAAGAAGACTCTTTATCATCATGCGACAATAGTCATCACAACTACCACTCTCTTAGTAATAATCAGCACTGCTGCTGACGAAGCAACACTTCTCATATAAGTCTACTTTTCCTTTCAGATGGTAGTCTTCGGCTATGACTGTCTTTCTCTTGGAGAAATACTCCATGAAGTTATGCATATACTTGGTTTCTCTCATGAGCACACTAGACCCGATCGCGATTCCTTCATCACAATTTTATGGAACAACATAAAACCAGGTAACTTATTTTGCAGCTTCTGAAGACTCTTGACCAGAATCTACGTTACTTATGTCTCTGTTCAAATATAATGCCATAGGGTCAAACGATAAATTGGAAACATTTTCAGGCTACAAAAAATACTTCGAGATTCGTTCCTTTGACCCCTTGTTGCATATCCCTTACGATTACGCCAGTGTGCTTCACTATCCTCAGCGCGCCTTCTCCAAGAATGGACAAGCCACTGTCATGGCGCAGGTTAGTACTCGAAACGACTTTTATGAGGTTCCTACGTATGTAACTAAGCAAGCTTAGGTCAATTCCAAAAAAGTTACTCAAACATCTACGAACTTTTGAATTATGCTTAGGGTTTACGCTTAACCACAATATATACCGAGAGAAGTGATAAAGAGTGTTTCATAAAAAAAAAACAAACTAAAAATTAGAACTGCATGACACTAAACTTTTTGATTTCACGCTAGCCAGGAACTAGACTCGGTCAGCGTGAAGGTTTGAGCGAAGGAGATGTGGAGAAAGTAGCCATGGTATTTGGAAGTGAATGTGTGGAGAGGAACCGCCAGTACCTGGTGAGCACCTGTCCCAGCGTAGTGAAGGCTACGCAGGCTCCCCGCCGCAATATATCGCAAGAAGAGATCCAAGACTATTTCAAGGATCGAGTGTGGCCATATGGCATCATCAACTACAAGCTGAAGGATCAGATGGAATTCTGTAAGTTTTATTTCCGTGGGCACTGGAAGCGGGTATTAGAAATAAACAAGGGTCTAACTACTTCCAAATACCCATTTGACCACAATCTCATCTGTATTGGGTAACTAAACAAATAAATGTATATTCCATCTTTCACAAATTATGATCCTATTTGGTAACGTAAATATGACCATAATATAAATAATTATGCTTTTAATACAGCTGCTGAAGAAAAAGAAAATCTCAAAGCAGTCTTTCGTCACATTCAAAAAGAAACATGTATTGTGTTTCGTGATATTTCTGAGGATAATGAAAAAGATAAATTAGACGACACTGGAGTAGACGGCGATAAAAATGATGGAAATTTAGATGTGCCTAATAGCGATCTGAATGTTGAAAATGCTGATAAACTAAATACCAACAATAATGATATAGAAACCACTACATTTGATAATATTGATGATATACCTGAGTTGTTGGGCGACGATATTACAACTAGAAGACTCCGACTTACGGCGATAATGCATGAAATATCAACAATACGTAGCGATGCTGACAATGAAATTAATCACATTGACGACAATGGAGTTCAAAGCCTGGAGATTGGTTCAGGAACTGAAAATCTTAGAAAAGGTATTATTATCATTTATGATACATGAATACACGGACAAATTCATGTCGATTTTTGTTCTATATTTATGTAAACGTTTTATAGTTTTCATCCCTTCTCAGTACAGACGCGTCCACACCAACCTTGACAAAAGGGGCACCTTGTAATGCTGATACCCATTCTGCAATGGTTTTGTAAAGGTTGATGTAGACGCATCTGAACATAAAAAAGAGAAACGCTATTTTTAAAAGGAACTGAAACGACAAAGAAGCCGAGCGAAAAAAAGAGCCATGAAAATACTATGAAGTCTTCACGGCGTCATGCTGAAGATACTCTCGAGCTGGTGCGGTCAGCAAGTCCAGGCTGTGAATGTCCAACGCCTGGAAAACCTGGCGGAAACAAAGTATTGACAGTTTCACTACAACCTTTCAATTTCATGTTAAATTCACTTAAACCAAAGCTGTAGCGTCATATTTTGTGTACCTATGTTACTTACGTCACTTTTTTTCGTGGAAAACCTTGTATATGCTATGGAGAAAGGTAGGAAGAAGATCAGTTGTGTAAAAGCCAAGTCTTAAATACAAAAACAACAATTCTCCACGAAAATAAACTTAGTGTTTATTATGAATAGAAGTATCAAAACCCGTTACCTATCGATTTGATTTGAGGAGTTAAATAATCTCGGAACAACAGCCCTACTCTCCTTTTACCCTTTCAAAGTATGTCTCAATGTAGTTGGCGCTCCCACAGCCATAACTAATGTCACTTACTTACTTTTTTACAGGTTTTACGAATAAATGCGGATTGTTTCAATTCCGTAAATGATTTGCTACACCTCTTCGTTCACGTTTTGGGCTTAGAACATCAACACAACATGCATGACAGAGATTCATATCTACACATACTTTGGGATAATCTTTCTCCAGGTTACAATGCTTCTAATTTACTACGACCAGTTATTCAACAAAACCTCATACTCGTATATTCTTCTAAATGGGCTTTATTATTTTTATTCGTTACTGTCAAGACAAGGTTTGTTTTGAGTAAAATATGCAGTATGGTAGAAAATAAACATATACTTTTTACTTAATTTACAGAAATCAAACAAGAGATGTCAGTTAAACTGCCTCCCGCTGCGTCCTTGGGCTTTGATTACGATTACCAAAGTGTGATGCATTTCCCTTGGCTTCAGATCAAAAATGGTTTCACCAACATGATGTATCCTATTTGGGTAATGTATTTTTTAAGACAGTTTCATTCTTAATCTAAGTCATGTGTTTCGACACATGACCGACGCAGGTGCGGAGTGGAAGAGGTCCCCATTACTAACTATTTTTCCGCTTCCTAATATTAACTCAATGATTAAAATATTGTACTGCGGACTTCCACCTCCGACCTTACATTAAAGAGTTTGCAAGATTTGCTTGCCATAATAATCTAGGATTTATTTATTAATTTTGTCTATTGAATGTTTTCAGAACGACGGCTGGGCTATGGGACGCTGGCAGGGACTTAGCTCCACAGATGTGTACAAATTGAATATAATATATTTCGACCAGTGTTTAGAAAGAAGAAAGAATACAGAAGCCTAAAAAATAGAAAGAATTTGTAAAGCTGACCTGAATTATGAGTTTTATTATCTGATATTCTCAGTAAGCACTTAAATCTGAATCATCCCATTCAAAGACAACTCCTAATCTCCAGTCCACACGATGCAAAGCTAGTGTACACCAATCCTTCTTATGAGGATCTAGTTCCTCCACCTTATCTTAGGTCTCCCAGCCAGCCTTCGGGGTCACTGGGAGTGCACATGGCAGGGGCTGTGTGCCTCCATTCCAAGTGGCCCCGAGGAAGGGCGGCGGTGTAAGAATGACCACACTCCGCCGTACACATGGGCGGGTGTAGGGGGCCGCTAATAACTCCCCTCGAGGTGGGTTGGGTATGCCAGCACAGCGTGCCACGGATAAAATATGGTAGCCATTGATTTCATTTTCGAGTTGTAAGGAAAAAATAAAGCTATTGGAAAACTTTACTTATTTATTATCATTTATCACACAGTCCGGCCGACGATCTGGTCAAGGTCGCGGGAAGCCGCTGGATGCGGAAAGCACAGGACCGATCGCTGTGGAGATCCTTGGGGGAGGCCTATGCTCAGCAGGGGGCGTCGTTCGGATGATATGATGATCACACAGTCTTATAAATATCATGACAGGAATGACCCAATGCGATAAAATATCTCAACAGCTATTGTTACATACAATTTGTAATGTTATACTCTCAAATTAACCTAAAGACCAAGTGTAATTTTCACATTTGGTCCAAATGGGATACTACTCAATGATGAGTTCATTTTCGGACCTGTACTATGCCGCAAGTGGAAATTAGTGTTTTTTCAGTGCAATGTTAAATATTATCCAATTTATGATTTAATTAATGATGTAATTTATCAAAGGGATTGCTATAAGCCACATGGTCGAGGCCTTCGGCATGTCCATGAATATATGCAGGATGGCGTAGTCGTATCCAGACTTTAACTGTGTTTCGGACCTGAGTGACACGCTATACTAAGTCATAGATTGCTGAGTTATAAGACATGCCTTTGTGAAAACCTTTCTGCTTTCTGTTTATTATTTTCTAAATCTGCGTATCTACAAGATTTAGTTGTTTTTTTTTTAGAGAATACTGCCAAAGGGGCTAATGTGCGATAATTATTCAATTAATTTTAAAACAGTGGCGGATGACTCATTTTTTTTAAAGTTGACATGTAAATCTTTTATGCCCTGATATATAAATGATTATAGACGTTTTGTTTCAACACCAGGCTTATTAGCGACTTGCGTCTGATCTTCTTCTATAGGTAGTTCCTGGTTAACGTCATAATTACCGTCGTCATTATTATTATTCTCAGCACCATCCCCATTATAATTTTCCTGTGCATTATTCTCAGCATTATCTTCAACATTATTATTATCTTGAGCCTCATCGCCTTTATCTCCGCCATTAGCGTCATTCGCGACAGCAGTTTCGAGTTGATCATCACCATTCTCAACGATCGCTTCAGGTATTTCACCATCACCATTTAATTTGTCGGTGTTATCATAACCGCCCCCACCGCCATCTTCACCATCATTTGTGTCGATATCACCCTTCAAAGCAGTTTTGCAAGTGTCAAGAAGGTCACCCACTTCTCGTCGGTTGCATTCGTGACCAAACATCAGACGAAGTTTCATCTTGTCCAACGGTGAGAGTTCTCGCGCTGGGTTGATAACCAGTCCCGGTATCTGTCGAATCAGAAGTTTTAGTCAGCAGGGTAAACTCAAATAATGCCATACCACTGTTAGCTTTATTGTTACCAAAACAGTGTAGAATAATTCAAAAAATATTGCCGGTGCTAAATAATAACTTCCTACAGAGGTCGCTGAAAAGGTTTGGAGGTTTTTATGCTTTTGGCAAATTTTGGAAACTCGAAAATGGGAGTTCTGGGGGGGTACTCAAAGCATCATCTTATATTTTAACATGACCATTTGAGTAACGTGGATTGTCGTCAGACAAATCTTTATGAACTCATGGCATGTTCAATTGCAGCCACATGAATAACTACAAAAAACTCGAAGAAGCATTAATATGCACGATATTGGAATGTTCACATTACACACAAACGCCACTTGACATTGGCAGAATACCGTCGACAAAAGAAGGTAACGCCAAAGTATAAACTAAAAAAACATTAAATACCATATTTCGGTAGGTCCTTATTTTACCCTTACCAGAGGTGCAATAGTAGCTTGACCGTTTTTAGTGAAGGCCCGATCGTGGAAGTGCATTATGCTCATGGGGTCGTACTCTGTGGCCCTTGTTGGGAAGTCGTCGTAATGAATACGGAACAGGGCGCGGTATGCTGAAATTATTGAAAATGAAACTATAATGAATAGCCTATTATTGGCCTTTTCAGGTGGGTTTACTTTTCCCACTTTAAGGGGGACCAGATGTATTCGAGTGTAATGTGAGGTTGAGGCCTGCCTTGAGGCAGCATCATCTGCTGCGTAGTTATACATTTATTTTAATGACATGCCACATTTAGGCCTTGAGACCTCATTTGTGCGTTGTGTTGCAACGACGGAGCGCAACGTTAACCGCTACGTCGTATAACTTAGGGTGATTTTGCAAGTACATTTTCTGTTTTTTTTTTTAACCGGGTTTTATCATGGAGTATTTTTTTATTAAATTAATTTACTTCGTTCATGGGAAAATACAACAGAGCACGTCAGGATATGATTGCATGAGTTGGACTACAAGTAATTGTTTGCGCGAAAATAAGCCCAATCCTTTATTGACCAACTTTGTAAGATATTTTAATACATTTTTAGAAACAAACTACTTCTTCAAAACAAAATACGATGAAGGTGTAGTTTTATATTGTTCTATGGAGCTTATTTTAAAATTTAGCAAGTACTTGCGAAGCACCCTGTATTTTGATGACCTGATGCGTCGCGGCGTCTCACGCAATATTATACAAATCGAGTCAAGCAACGCACTGATAGGGCCACACCCTTATGCGTTGCTTCGTCGCACGAAATCTTTCAACGGATCGAAAGACGCACCGCAACGCAGAGCGCTAATGAGGCCTCACTCTTACAGCTCAGAAACAAGCACAAGATCATACATGATCAAAGATGAGGTGAAAGTCTAAATACTTTATTCAAAGTCCGTGTGTAGTTAGTGGTAAGGTATTCCCTTATAATGAAAATATTAATCACTAGCGGCCGCCCGCAAAAGTAAGTAATGTTTTTTTTATAAATTGTAGGCATTCAGTAGTTTTTACGAGAAAGGGGAACACGGCACATCCACACATACAGGATTAAGGACTTCCCGCGTAGTCCTGATATTATACACCATAATGTAACACTCGGTATGCCATAAAGAATTGAATTGAATTGAATTATGCTCATGTCAAAATACATTAACAAAATGATATTTAAGTTACATTGCAAGCTTACCTGGATGTAGGTTGTCCCATAAAATGCGAACGTATTGATCTCTCTGCGGATGGGTGACCTCATCCTTGAAGCCAAGAGCGTGCATCAAGGAATGCAACAGATCACGCCTGTGCATGCACTCGTAACCGAGCACCAGTACCTTTCAGAAGAACAGAATGCCTAGTAAGGAACTAAGGAATATTATATTGACAACTGATTTGGTGTCATGGTTCAGAAATGGGCTGTTACACCAGTGGTCACGGGCTCGATCCCCGCACAGTACAAACATTTGTGTGCGATAACATGCATGTTTGTACTGATCTGAGTGTTTCCTATGTATATTCAATAAACATGTATTAAAAAAAGTATTTAAGTATGTTTATCCGTCTAGTATCCCGTAGCATAAGTTTCATTGCTGTGTGAAATAATGTCCAATGATGTGCAGTGCCATGTCCAGCAGTGGACTGCAACAGGCTGATGATGATGATGTGCAGTGATTAATAACCAGTTGGAATATTGTTTGCACATGCTGCACCTCCCATGAGATAAGAAAAACTAAACTTCATTGAACAGAAATACCGTGTAAAAGGCGAGATTCGAACCTGCGCCTTGCTTTAACCGGAACTACGTCATGGTTAACTTGTACTTTATTGTACACCAAATACTTACATGAAATACTGTGCCGTGTAGTGCCGGCACGTAAATAGAATAGCACTACCCCCTCTCTTCCCGTGGGTGTCGTAAGAGCCGACTGAGGGAAAACTGCCATAAGGAGATGGGCAGCAGCGTCTCCGCATAACAAAAGGCCTCACTGCGATCGCCAACCCGCCTGCCAAGCGTGGCGATTATGGCAAACCCCCCCCCCTAATGATGGCACAACCTGAAAAATGGCCCCCAGTCCCCGGCGGCCCCGCTATTCCTGGCTACGGTAGCGGCTATGGTAACGGCGGGGCAGGGGGTGCGAAGAATCCCCGGGTAGGATCCGGCTGCCAACATCGACGACTCGACCTGGCAACATTTAACGCGCGCACACTGAGGCTTGACGCGAAGCTCGTGGAATTGGAAGAGGCAATTGGTAAGTTACATTGGGATATCATTGGGTTATCTGAAGTCCGAAGAGAGGGTGAGGACTCGATAACCCTGCAATCCGGTAACTTACTATACCACCGGGAGGGCGATCAACAGTCAGTAGGTGGTGTCGGGTTCATCGTCCACAAGTCCCTTGTCAACAACGTGATCACTATCGGAAGTGTTTCGAGCAGGGTAGCGTACCTGATACTCAGGATATCGAAACGATATTCGCTGAATGTCATTCAGGTCTACGCTCCGACCTCGAAACATGACGATGTCGAAGTGGAGGCTATGTATGAGGAGATCTCTAAAGCCATGCATAGCCATAAAACCCACTACACAGTTGTGATGGGGGATTTCAATGCGAAGTTGGGGCAACGTTGCGGTGATGAGCTGAGAGTGGGGCAATTTGGGTTTGGGCAACGGAACAATAGGGGCCAGATGCTGGCAGACTTCATGGAGAAGGAGAAACTCTTTATGATGAACTCCTTCTTCAAGAAGCCCGTAAGCCGCAAATGGACCTGGATCAGTCCGGACGGTAGGGTCAAAAACGAGATCGATTTTATCATGTCGACGAAGAAGCATATATTCAATGATGTCGCTGTGATCAACGCTGTTAAGACAGGAAGCGATCACCGCATGGTCAGAGGCACATTGAATATCGACATAAAGCTTGAGAGAGCTCGACTGATAAAATCCACGCTCCGACCAATACCGGCTCAGATTCAAAACCCCGAGTGCTTTCAGCTCGAGCTTCAAAACCGCTTTGAAGCCCTTGAGAACAGCATCGATGTGGACGATCAATACAACATGGTGGTGGATACTGTCCGTACGGTAGGGTCCAAGTACTTTAAAACCCGCCCTCCAAAGTCAAAGAAACTCTCCAGCCAGACTCTCCTACTCATGGATCAGAGAAACGCAATGCGGCTACAGAACTCAGCGGATGCCCATCGTTATCGGCAACTCAATAGACAGATATCTAAGTCTTTGACGAGCGACCTTCGCCAATTTAATACCCAGTGTATTAAAGAGGCCATTGAGCGGAACAAAGGCTCCAAAGTGTTCGCCAGAGATCTGTCTATTGGGCAAAGCCAACTGACGAGGCTGAAAACTGAGGCAGGTAGCATCATTACGTCAACACCTGAAATCCTGAGGGAGATTGAGAGTTTCTATGGACAGCTGTATTCCACTCAAACACCTGTTGAAAGCAAGGCTAAAGACCCTAGAGCCAAGCTTACCCGACACTATACCGAAGATATCCCGGACGTCAGCCTGTACGAGATTAGGATGGCTCTCAAGCAGCTGAAAAACAACAAGGCGGCGGGTGATGACGGAATCACAACAGAGCTTCTGAGAGCGGGCGGTCGGCCGATACTCAAGGTCCTCCAGACGCTCTTCAGCTCTGTCATCCTCGAGGGCAGAACGCCAAAGGCATGGGGCAGGAGCGATGTGATGCTGTTTTTCAAGAAGGGTGACAAAACTCTCTTGAAGAACTACAGACCCATATCGCTTCTGAGCCATATCTATAAGTTGTTTTCGAGAGTCATTACGAATCGTCTCGCTCGCAGGTTCGACGACTTCCAACCTCCCGAACAAGCCGGGTTCCGAAAAGGCTATAGTACCATAGACCACATTCATACGCTGCGGCAAGTTATACAGAAGACCGAAGAGTATAACTTGCCACTTTGCCTAGCGTTCGTCGACTATGAGAAGGCCTTTGATTCGATCGAGACCTGGGCAGTGTTGCAGTCTCTCCAAAGGTGCCAAATAGACTACAGGTACATCGAGGTGCTAAGGTACCTATACCAGAACGCCACCATGTCGGTCCGATTACAGAACCAGAACTCTAATCCGATCCAACTACAGCGAGGCGTGAGACAAGGAGACGTTATTTCTCCGAAATTGTTCACAGCTGCGTTGGAGGATATTTTCAAGCTTCTGGACTGGAAAGGACGCGGCATCAACATCAATGGCGAGTACCTAACACACCTACGATTCGCCGATGATGTAGTTCTTATGGCTGAGACCTTGGAAGACCTGAACATAATGCTCGAAGATCTCGGTAATGCTTCTCAAAGAGTGGGTCTTAGGATGAACATGGACAAGACGAAAATCATGTTCAATGCCCATGTTGCACCCGCTCCAGTTAACGTTGGGAACATTACACTCGAAGTTGTTGACCACTATGTTTACCTGGGACGGGCAGTCCAGTTAGGTAAGTCCAACTTCGAGAAAGAGATCTCTCGTCGAATCCAGCTCGGATGGGCAGCGTTCGGGAAGCTCCGGCATATATTCGCGTCCAAAATTCCTCAGTGTCTCAAGACGAAAGTCTTTGACCAGTGTGTGTTGCCAGTAATGACATATGGGAGTGAGACGTGGTCGTTTACTATGGGTCTCATAAGAAGGCTCAAAGTCACCCAGCGAGCAATGGAGAGAGCGATGCTTGGTATTTCCCTGCTTGATCGAATCAGAAATGATGAGATCCGCAGGAGAACTAAGACAACCGACATCGCTCGAAGGATTGCATCGCTGAAGTGGCAGTGGGCGGGACACATAGCGCGGAGAACCGATGGCCGTTGGGGCGGAAAGGTTCTCGAATGGCGACCACGTACCGGACGACGTTCCGTGGGCAGGCCCTCCACAAGGTGGACCGACGATCTTGTCAAGGTCGCGGGAAGCCGCTGGATGCGGACAGCGCAGGACCGATCGTTGTGGAGATCTTTGGGGGAGGCCTATGCCCAGCAGTGGGCGTCGTTCGGCTGATATGATGAAATACTTACATAAAGCTTTATGAAACTTTATAACGTCAAAAAGCAAAATAAAACCGAACGTCATGGATATTAATACTATTTCACGAATCTGAACAACCAGGAGATTTATTAATCAACTAGCTAACCGCCCGTTCAACACTCTGACTGACTCATTCAGTGTCACGTGACCGGTAGGGCTCTAAGAGAAAACTAAATTGTATTGTTTACTACAGTGTGTATGTGGTGTTTAGTCTATATCTTCTGACCTTATTTCAATTATTTTTGCTTTATTTATATCATTATTATTAGCCCTTCTTTCTACTATTTTAGCTCAGCCACACTTGGTTTATTCGGCGCTCTACATTGTTATCTGTTTTTTTTAATGTAATGTTTTTGTACAATGAAGAATATATATCTATCTATACTCACCTTTTTAACCTTTCCTTTTCAAAACCAAAATTAACCAAATCGGACCAGTGGCCCTCGAGTTTTGGCGAGACTAACGAACAGCACCCTTTTTTAAATATAGAAATTCGTGTGCACTAACGTGTCTGTTTATACTGCTTGTGTGTTTAAAAAAAGTATTTATTTCCTTTGTCTAGTTCTCATAGTACAAGCTTTGCTTAGTTATGGGCTAAATGGTGCTGTGTGGAATAATGTAATGACTTATTATTATTACTACTGATCCCTACAAGAGTAACTTACAATCTCCTGCCTGGTACCGTTAGTCGTTGTGTGATGGACGCACTCGCGGACCCCGTTCGGGTTGGTGATGTGGATCCAGGGGGAGTCGTGCTGATCTTCCACCAGCGCCTTGAACCGGAGGCAAGACACATCTTCGATAGCCTCCATGACCGCACGGACGCGTTCAGCGGCCAATGCGTCTGATAATTAAATTCTAATACATGAATATTTATGCCTGAATTGTCCGACCCCTACACTTTAGCGCAAAGGTAAAGGTACTCGTAAAAAATGGGCTTCGATAAAAAAACACCTTGTGTACGTATCACAAATTACGGGCTTTACCTAGGGTTGCTAACCGTCTTTTTTCCTGGGTAGTTTGTAAGCATCGTTCTGTGTTTTGTATCTTTTGGTTATCGTGGTAAGCCAAAGCCTAAAATATGAAGAAAAACCAAAAATGCTCTAAGGAGTCACGCTCTTTCCTCTGATTTTTAGAGCAAGCAAAGCTGTTTTGACAAAAACTACAAACTCATATTTAAAAAAAACATTTTTCTTAGTCGGGTATAGAACCTGCTCTCAAAAAGAAAAATCCTTTATAGCTTTCCAAATCCTGGATTTCTATGTAGATATGCAGATGGCAACCCCAGCTTCAACTATTATCATATTTTTCCACAACAACATAACTACTTACCGTAATCATTTTGGTCCAAGTAATAGTGGACAATGCCAAGGGGCCACTGCACTTCGAGCTCCACATTTTCTAAGTCTTCTACCGTTTCAACTCTTTGCTGCACATCTGCAATAAATAAATAAATATTACAATATTTTTATTATTACTTCCCTGTCTATAAAATGCTGTCCAAGAGCATTTAAGGCTTGAGCTGCAGTAACAGCTTCTAGCCGTGGCTCTAAGTTCACATGCTTCTTTGCCACAAACAAAAATATATTATGATGTAAAACGTTACTAAAAAATAAAATAGGGTGAACGCCGCTAAACATGAGCTTGAGTCTTGAAGGTTAAAATACATTATACTTATCTAGGCCGTAAAAAGAAGCCAAATGAAATTGCTGCCACGTGTGAACAGGCGTTTTAGTTTTATTTATTTATTTCTGACAAGGTTACACTTAGAATATCTTGAACGTTACGTTAACTTACTGACTTGTAAGCATCTTGTTTTTAATATTCATCGATGAATTATTTTTGTACAACAATTAATTAGTACAAATGGTGGACATAAATGTAATAAGATATTATCTACCAGTCGACCACAGGGAAAAGTATAGTAGGCGGTGCGGCAGCCTCAAAAAACTTACAGCTATTTTTTTAATTGGATGAAAAATGTCTTTAGTCTTTATGGTATTTAAATGAACCTACCTCCTTCTACAACAACGGAGTCAAGACTCCTTAAAATATTTTTTGCCGATACAGTTTTAAATATCAGTAATGCCAGTAATATTTTTTTAAACAAAATCGGCCACATTTCACTCGATAGGAGTTCGCAGGTTTTAAAATGTGTTTTACATAAACGCATAAAAGTTCTGTTTCAATAACAATATTTTATTGCAGTTGGTGCTGTGAAGTAATTTTGATTCTGTTTCGAAATATCTTTGTTACTCATTCATAGCATAAACTTGTTTTTTTTTGAGTCATTCTCAGGTGTAGTAGCTTCACATGCAATAATAACATTAAAACCCTTTTATTCATTAATAAAAAGGCCATTGAAGATTCATTCATTCATTCAGACTTGCTTGCTCTATATTGCAAAGAAATGTCATTTTGTAAGAGCAAGTTAAAAACGGGAATGGGTTGCTTTTTGTCGAATTAGTGAATGAGTGTTTTCTTTGTTCCCCACGCTACGAAGCGCTGTCTGGTGGCAAAAATTTACAACATTTAGTATTTAGTATAATGTGGGTTTTCAATACTTTTCTGCCACCAGACGGCATTTCAAATCCAAACAGCTACCAACCGAATTAAGGTTTTGTAAACACCACCTGGTGACAAAAAAGTTTCATCACCACGAAATCCTATACAACTATGTTATGCCAAATAATTTACGCTAGTGACTGCGTAAATGAAAACTCATGATAGGCCCTGAGCAAGACCCTAGTGAACCACCAATCCTCTATTGCATTGCGACTAACTGACGCGAACCGATGCGAACGAGCGACCGTGTTGAACAACATCGGAAGTAGAAGGAAATTGAAGCGCGCTGGCATCGCGACAGTAAAGATGCAGACGCACGACAGTGTCGCGAATGCATCTCTACAATAAGTTTGCCATGGACGAGGGAGGGCCCTTTGTTTGTTAATTTAGGCCTTTGCCGTTTCTGGTTTTCATAACACAAGCCGAAACGTTACTTCCGGATCAGTAACGCATTACATTGCATTTTCCGCTTAGAGGAATGAACATCCCTGATCCTTTCCGGAAATCCTGGCTATTCATGTTAATTCTCTATGGTGTACGACAATACGTACAGTTTTAACTTAGCTTGCTGCAAAGAGAAACTTAATACGTTTACCTGTCCCTAACAGACTAAAAATAATACTTATTGGCAATAAAAGTATTTTGAAAGTCGCGCGCTACGTAATAATTGATGTGAACATTATGAACTGACCAATAGGAAATGCACACGGTCAAAACGACAAAAAGAAACGTTCCGTTTTAAGCAAATGTGTACCAGACTGACAAGAGAATCAAAATTTATTTTTTATCATGTTTGTGTGTAAGCCTAAGTAAGTAACACTAAAATTATATTCTCAATCGTGAGTTCTTTGTATTGTTCTCACATAGCAACATAGCATGTTATTTTATTACGAGTCGATACGTCGATACGATAACGCTTTGCAATGAAATAAATGGAAACCACTTTTTTGACAGAGGGACAATGTCAGTGTGTGTGTTGTTGTAATATTCTACTCTATGGCTAATGTCAATAAAATCGTGTAGCGAAGTTGGGTTTGCTTGCCGATAAAATTAGTTTGTATTTACGAAAGTGGGCTATTATCAGGGCCGTGACCAAGTGATAAACTTATTTCATTGCTACGTATTGACACGACAATGCAGATCCTACTTTTACTGTCTATAATTTCACTTATACCTTATGCTTATCAAGCCACTACTACCAGCGGGTCGGTGGAATTAGATGAGCTTTCGTTTGATAAAATAACTGGGAAATTCGAAGCTTCTCTTATAAAATTCGACGTCGCATTCCCGTATGGCGACAAGCACGATGCGTATGTGGCTCTGGCGAAAGATGCAAAAGACGTGGATGATCTTTTGATCGGCGAAGTCGGCGTGAAAGATTACGGTGAGAAGGACAATGAGGAACTGGCCAGGAAGTACGGAGCAACCAAGGATAATTTCCCTGTCGTGAAGCTGTTCATACGGGGCCGGGAAGAGCCCATAGCTTTTGATGACTCCAAGGGTTTCACAAGCGATGAACTGAGACGATTCGTCAGAGAAAATACCGGCCTTTATCTGAGTCTGCCGGGTTGCGTCAAAGACCTCGATAAACTGGCTAACAAGTTCATGAAGACCACAGGAGATGGCAGGAAAAAAGTATTGAAAGAAACTGAACAAGTCATAAAGGGCCTAAGCAAGAAGGTAAGAAATTGTAATAATTTTAGTTGACCCTATGTTTTCTCTTGAAGTGAGCACTGTGCAGTACCCATAAGTATTTGGACAGCAGTTATTAGGATACTACTCATTTCAGCACAAGGTGTCAGGTACAAGAGCTGGTTGAGAAGCGAAGGGTTGCAGGTTTGATTTCTGCAACAGTATTTTTCTTGATACAACAACATATCTTGAGTTGTGTCTGTTTCTGGCACCTTGGTTGTTTTGTTTTCCCATTCATCAAAATTAAATGTAATTTCGAACCAAAGCAATGTCATGACTGTGATGTTGTTTAATATATTTATCCATTTATTTGTTTCTACAGGATGTATCTTCTGGAAAAATCTACAAAACAATTATGGAGAAGATACTGGAAAAAGATGATAAATTTGTAAAGTCAGAAACAGAAAGAGTGCAGAAGTTACTGAGTGGTAAAGTATCAGATAACAAGAAAAAGGAATTAGAAATAAGACTGAATATCTTACAGTCATTCCAACTTCTTAATTTGAAGAAAAAGGAGATCAAGGAAGACCTGTGATTGCTGCACTTAGTGTAATTTTAGACATAATGAATATAATAACTGTCTCATTGTAACAGAAGACCACAGGTGGAGCATATGGCTTACATCACCCTTTGTCAATAAATTTTATCATCCAACTGTTCTAGGGTGGATCCCACTTTATCATAAAATATTAGTGACACCAAGATTTTTTCTAATTAGATACTTATATGATCCTTGTTCGTTGACATAAATAAACATATTCATTGATTCTTTCATATCCCACTTCTCATTACAAACATGACCCTTGCATGGTTGTATTAGAGTATAATGCATTGTAATTGTATTTGGTAATTTGAGAAATGAATGTTTTGCTCCATTTTTGATTGTGATAGGATGCAATGGGTATAGTGGGACAAACAGTCCCAGTTTACCCATCAATTGATAAAGTTCCACCCCTGTTATGTAAGGCTTTATGTGTGGTCCTCTGTACAATGATAGTGATATCAAGTATTCCAAAATCATTGTTGCATTTAATTAATGGCAGGAACCATTTTAACATTGTTATTTTCCAATTTCTGTTTATTTTTAACAATGATGTGCTTAATTTCTACTTTCTGATATTCCTATTATAGGATCATGTTTGTGCTATAAGATTTTTGAATAGGCATTACATAGAAGCAATTAAATGTACCTGCCTGAATGATAAGAAATAACATTTTATTTAATTATCTTTATTTATTTGAGTTATAATGAATGAATATGTATATTTTGGGAGAAGTTGCAAAAGGGTTTGTCAATGTCAATGCACCTTTTTTAGGACAGTCATTACTGTGAGCTATGCTCTAATAATAATGTACAGTTAAGCTACATTAACTACTGATTCACATTGAAGCAATATCTATTTACGGCACACTGAGTGAAAAGTTGTGGTTTGTGTGAGGGATCCTATTGCACAAGGCACTTGGAGTGTATTTGAATATTGTATGGAACCTAATAAAAGTGTGAAGCACATTTATGGAAAGATTTTTATTTTAAAGATATCTTCACCACGCATTACCAAGGATACATATTATTCAATTATGAACAATTTGAGTATGTACATTATCATACATTGACCGCCAATGGATACCAGCAGCAGATAGTTATTATTTACGAACACAATAATTATTATAGTGGTGTATTGGCATAGCTGCAGTCCAACTGAGTTATCTAACACGACTTCAAAAATCAAATCTCTATGTAACGGCACGAAAGTGACGGCATGACTGTTTTTTATATTCAAATTTAATCTTCTGGGGTAGACTGGTAGAGATCTTCTAGTCTGATATGACGCGCACAAGCTGGCACTCTTGTATGCATAGATACGGTGGAGGGGCGCGTCATTTCAGTTTAAACGATCTAACAGAAGCAGGATGATCTACATGACCATTCTTGTTTTACATTCGTGAGGTCACGGATGACGTGTCTCTAAAACTTCCAGAATCCTGGAGGCTATTTAGAGCGACCGATAGTTTTTGCGTCAGCAGGGTCAACAGTCTTTAAAATTGTACCACACCTCAAACAAATTGGTCTGTCACTCTTTCACTATGAAAAAAGAAAACAAATAAAATACTGATGATTTTTAAAAAAAACTTCTATTTTTTTACGATTTTGGAAAGTCAGAAATAAAACCTAATATTTTAGCCATATTATTCAGTTATAGATCACATTTATTTCGTAAAAACCGGAATGTTATTTTATGTAACAATACAGTTCATTCACATAATAATAATACTGCATCACAAGTGAAACTCAGTTGTTCATGGTCTAATGGACACACTCATAATGACTTTACCTATGGGCAATATTACCTATCACACTGTCCAAAAAATATACATAAATGCAGGCAAACTATAGGCTATTTACTTTGTAAAAATAAATCTTACTCTCTGTAAAACTATTTTTTGCATCAATATCTCTGCTACAGCCATATCAAAGCAATTTATATTACATTATAGAATAATGTTCCTAGAAAAATAATATTCAAATCGTAGCTAAAACAAATCTTATGAACATGTCATTCATGTTATTTCATTTACTACAAATGAAATCCTAACAGTACAATACCTACATAAAACCAATTTAAAATGGGCTTGAATCCTTGACATTTAAATAATTACCCTTTGTATAGTAATATCAAAACCACTTTTCAATTCACAAGCTCCTATTATTTGGTCTAATTTTATTTAACATTACAAAACTAAGAAAATTTAATTTTAAGCCAAATTGTAGTGCCAAAGTAGCACTATAGAAGTTTAATCATAATGCCTAATAAATGCCAGTGAATGACAAGGAAATAAAAAGAAAGACTTCAATAGAAACAAATAAATGCAAGAAACCTTATGTAAATGATAATATGCTAAAAATATCAGATTATTACTATTGTAAAGAAAGGAATATATCTATGTGCTGCTATAACATGTCACTCATTAGTCTCATTACAGCAAGTTTACAATATACCATTAGTGTGTAACCAGAAGAACAGCTATTTAACCATCTTATTCACATCCATGCTCAGATTAAATCATATTTTAACAAACTCAAAAAGGCTAAAAAAGAAGTAATGTTTAATTTGACACTATCAAGTTTCACCTTTTAGCCTAATAGCAACCTGGCATGGAATAGCATGGGCCATAATCTATTGTGGGGTAATTTATACACAAGCCCTTTTCAATAAAACTTATAAATGATGGCGAGAACTGCATAGAAGTTCAGTAAGCCACTTAGAAGAACAAATAGACAGACAACTTTGTTTTATACTAGTTAGAGAAAGAGATAGTGGGAAACCAGTGCCCTGGGACTGAGCTTGCCCTTCTCAAGTTACACATACATAAATTGCAACAAATATCTATGACATTAATCTGACTTCTCACTTTCCACTTTTAGTTCTTTAAGTTTTAAGACAACACCATCAGAGTCTACATCTGTTGACTTAAATAAGTCATCTGGTGATTTCTCAGAGCTTTTTGGCTCAGGTGTATCGGTGTCTTCACTCCGAGTGATGCTGCTCTCATCATCAGAAGATGGATCTTGAGTGTACAAGCAACATTTGGTTCTGACAATTTCCTGGGCTTCAGCAAACTTAGCCTTCCATAACTCAGCATCTAAGTAAAAAGAATGATTGGTTGTCAAAAAATTTTGATCAATATTAGTTTATGCACCGTACAAGCCAGCTATGAGCATATTTATTTGAAAATCAAGAGAAATTGGTGATTTCATCTAGAAACTTAATAAAAATGAAAGTAGTTTCATTATTTTTAACTTACTTTGTGGGTTTCCAAACTTAATTGCAAGCAATTCCTGTTTCATTTGCTCATCAGCAAAGTCTGCAAACACAGACCAATTAAATGCCTTGTCTGATCCGCAGTGAACATTCATTCGGATGTCTGGAGTGATGAAGTGATTAGCACACACTTTTAATGTCTTATCACGTCTCATCACCACTCTCACTGTGTTGTTCTCCTTGTGGCGTAGAAGTTTTATATCCCCAGTTCCACGTTCCTGGAATGAAATGCTTTATAAGTATAGTCTAGTCTGAAGACCCTTTGCTACACTCCAACCGAAGTTACTATAGACATAACCTAAATTTAATCATTGTGTTAAGGTTTCTAGAAATAAAACTACAAATGGCCAAATCTCGATGGCTTTTTTCTACAATCGCAAGTGACAGAACGTACCTTCCACTCATGGTCGGAAGTGTCGTATCTGTAGAGCCTGGCGCGTATCTTCACTAGCTCCTCCTCTTCTTCTTCGTTGGTTTGGATGTCCACCAGCGGCAACGACACAATCGGCTCGTAGTGAGGGTCGTGCTCCGGAGGTGTCTCAGCGTCGCCAGCTTCGCTCTCGCTATTACGCCTCACGCTTTCTTCAGTCTGCAACACCATTTGTAACGGATTACACTAGATGATTAGACGACCACATAGCACTAAATAATTCGATGAAAAACAAAAAGACTTGCACTATATCAACGCATCCCACGCAACACTTACCGGGGAAGACATTTTTGAACAGAAATTGTAAATAATTCGTATTTTTCTAGAATTAAGAAACAAGGAACAAATACAAACAAACTCGCAAAGTTCGGTTATTGAATGAATGATCTTAAAGTGACAGACAAGACAACCACAGATGAATGAATGAATGATTGCTTTTTTTATGTTATTTTTACGGCTTCAGTGTCAACCAAACAGCCAAATCTTCATTCAATTTGAATATTACTTATGAAAATAAATTAGAAAATTTATTTTTATAATTATGTGACAATAACCACCGGATAAGCAAGCTGAAGTGGCAGTGGGCTGGCCATGTTAGCCGTTGAACCGACAACCGTTGGAGTAAACGTGTTCTTGAGTGGAGACCGCGTCTCGGCAAGCGTAGTGTAGGACGTCCTCAGGCAAGGTGGAGTTATGATCTGCGCAGGATGGTTGGCAGGAGCTAGATGCGAGCAGCCGAAGATCGAGTACAGTGGCGTGCAAAAGGAGAGGCCTACTTTCAGCAGTGGACTACAACAGGCTGATGATGATGATGATGATGAACCACCAACTTTTGAGCTCATCCAAATTCCCCATCTGAATTAGGTTCCCGAGACATCCCGAGAATAATAAAAATAAATATATTTAGTTCTCGTCTCGTCTCTTTTTCAAACGGTTTACTGGGTTTACACGGTACACAATCTCATACTGTTTAAATCTATGGTGTGTATGGTTGTTCTTTGACTGTCAACCATGTTAAGTTATCAGTTATTTTTAAGTTTTTGTACATACTAGCAATATACTTTTGATTTGTATAATTTTTGTAGTAATGTGTAGAATAGAATAATTAATCTCAAGTTTTTAGTACTGGTAGTTTTTAAGTTTGCTTTTTGGCTGATGGCCCAGTCGCCAAAGCCATAATAAATAAAAAAAAACTTTGACTGTCAGTGTTATGTCAAATGTCAATAATAAACAGTTTCATTACGTGTGGTGGGCAGTGGTGTGCCAGTTGTTGACTGATACATGAAAAACTTGTTGTGGTTTTTCGCCGATTTTTCAATTTTCCACAGGAAGTAAAAGTGTGTATCCTATTCCAAAATTGGTTTAAATGTGAACCTGAGCTTTCCAGAGCTCCAAATACTCTCCAAGCTTCTCTAGTTCCATAAACTTCAACATATCTCGGCGACCCATTTTCATGCAGTTTATTTTAAGATTTCTTCAAATTTCCGCGTTAAAAATGTTCTAGTTTCCCATTTATGTATTCTGGTATCAACCTACTTGCTTCTAACAAGCACGGCATGTGCAAGAAATGAAGATTCGTTGCTACAGAACCCAAATACAAATTAGTCATAATTTATCATAAATAAATTATAAATTAAGCAAATTAATTGAATACATGTATTTCACCGCGAGTTTTTTTTTAGATAAATTTGCCTGAATGCAAAACCTAGCGAAAATGATAACAGAGCAGCTCCGAAATCCTAATGAATTGGACATAAGTCTTAGAATGGAGTTTGGCCCCTTCGAGACGGTTCATAAATGGAAACGAATGTCTGAGTGCTATGAGTTTGTTGGAGCCAGGTGAGAAAAAGTTTACTTATAAAATTAAATTAAAAGTATATAGTCAAAGATTTATTTACCCATTCCTGTTTTACATCTCTTCCTAAATAAAAAAATTTAATGAATGACCAGAAATATATAGCCGGTCGTGCCATTGACTGTACATGTGTAAATGCTTAGTTTAATTAATTAAATTTTCCATCAGTTTCTGAAGGTTTAGCAACATTTTCAAAGGCCCTTTACAAATTTAAATTCCTCAAAAAAGGAGGGTCATATTTTAATAGAGGCTTTGCTTTGGCTTGTGTTGTGAAGCCTAAGTGGAAACTCTACCTGTAACTAATCCATCAAATTCAAGGCCCCTGGTCATTTTGTCTTTTTTACACCACTAGGTTCCATATTCTAGTGCATAATAAGTTATTGGTCTCAACAGCTGCAAACAATTTTTTGCCTGCAAGGTGAATGTATCTATGGGCCCTTTGTATCTTCAGCCATGGATTTTCAATTTACTGTCTTCCCATTATTGCTTTTGATTCAAAATTGGCTAAATAAGTCACATGCAAGGATGGTAATGGCAAACCCAGAGTTTAAGACAGTTGCTGTGGCCGAAATCAGACTGAATCATATTTGTGTTTCTTAACTTTTGAATGTGTTTTTTTTTTTATAAACATATGTGTCTGCTAGGGAACAATAAATGATTTTTCAGTCTACAAAACCATATTAGGAAAAAAAGCTTTTTTAAAAATGAAAATAAAGGTAAAATGTAAATTTTATGAATAAAAACATGTTTCTTTATGATCTTATGATCAATATTAACAATATCTTAAACTTAACATATTTTTCCCTTTGCAACTGAAAGTATAATTTTAATATCCACAGACGCAGTAAACACACAGCAGTAGCATACAAAGATGCAATCTATGTATTTGGTGGTGATAACGGCAAGTCTATGTTAAATGACCTCATCCGGTTTGACATCAGAGAGAAGTCCTGGACTAAAACAGGGTGTATGGGTGTGCCTCCTGCTCCACGGTACCATCACTCTGCTGTGGTAAGTTTTACAAAGAAAATAATTGCTGTACCACCACCTTTTCAATGTAATCTGATGTATTTACTGGTTGACTTGCATTGTATTGAGTAACTTATCCATTTAATTATATTAGAGGATAATGTGAAATTCCCCTAAAAAAGCCAGCAAATGTGCTTAATTATTAAAGTTTATGTCACATCTATTTTTTATAACTATAAATGGCATTTAGTAATTGTAAAGATTAAAATGATTGCAGTGTTAGTAAAATAAATCGGTAAAACCAACGGGTCACAAGTTGGTGCTTTTATTCATTTTACCATTGTGTAGCCTAAAAGAGAGTTTAATGATAGCATGTTTGTTTATATTGTTTAATTTAATTCAGTGGCTTGTGTACCACATTTTTGAGAGTCAGCAACATTTTGTGAATGAATAAGTTAATCAACTTCCTGCCAACTGTTATGTTTGCTAACCAATGTACCTACTATGTTGAAGAAGCCACAATTGTATATTTTTTTCTGGTTGTAGGTGCACAGGTCGTCCATGTTTGTCTTTGGTGGATACACAGGCGACATCCTCGCCAATTCTAATCTCACCAACAAAAATGACCTGTTTGAGTACAAGTTCCAGAGTGCACAGTGGGTGCAGTGGAAATTCACTGGACAGTAAGTAATTGTATAGAGGGCTAAAGCTACAAATTGAAAACCGAAGATTTTGGCGACAGACACTGCCTCAAATTTATGTGGCTTGATATTTCCGTTAGGACACCACTCGTATGTCAATAGGGGACGAGTTCAACCTACTCACTGCTACTTCTACGTTTTTATTTATTGCTAAGTTAGGGATCGTCTAAGCTGAAATGACGCGCCCCTCCACCGCATCTGCGCAAGCAAGAGTGCTGCTTGTATGCGTAGATGCAGTGGAGAGGCGCGTCGTTTCAGCTTAGACGATCTCTAGGTCGGTTTGGATCTCCTATCGAAATTTCGACCCACTATAATGATCTGATTATATAATTATTGCGTATAGAGAGCCAGTGCCGAGATCTGCCCACGGTGCAGCGGTCTATGATGATAAACTGTGGATCTTCGCCGGATACGACGGCAACGCGCGCTTGAACGACATGTGGACTATCAATTTAGTGGTAAATATTTCATAAACGGTTGTTATTAAAGTTAAGTTATTGTATTATAACTAGTTGTGAATTAAAGTATGACGAGTAAAAATTTTCTTATCGACTACTCGGTAAGGCTAACTTCAGGTGGTCGCGCGTACATCCTTACTCGCATTAAAAATTTCTAAGTAGTAAGATCGCGCGAAGCTGCGCGTAGACGCGCGTTCATGTGAACGGTCCGATGTATTTACTTAGAAATTCTTCATGCGCGTAAGGATGTACGCGTGTCAACGCGCGACCTTAAACATGTGGGACCAATTTTTTACGTTGAAAACCTTAAATGTACCATGTTTTTTGCAAATACATAATTCATCCATTTGAGTAAATCGTAACAATGTATTTTCAGGTGTTGAAAGTCTCCTGATCCACATGCCCTACGGTGACTTGAATTATTTTAGTGATTCCCACATATTAGGTTTAGCTTAAGCTACGAAACATATCTCCCTTCATAGCTCGTTAACGCTCCCGTTGTTAATGCATTTTTTGCTGTATTATACTAACAAATAATGTATAAAAAGAGAAACAGTTGAAAAGAGTAACTGCTGAATTTCTTGTCGGTTCCTCTCAGTACAGAAACAACTTCACAATCGGGTGGTAGCGTCACATTTATTTAAGTACAGTATGTACTATACAATAGGCATGATGACTGTAATTTTTTTTTGTTTATTATCGAAAGACCTTACATTTATGTAAACAATCCTCAAAGAATCACTTCATCTGGATCAATACCACCAGAGATATCACAATTTGAAATGCACATTTTTGGACTTGCCCAAAAACGCTCCATATAAAAGTGACAGCGATAGTGACGTCACTCTCGCTGTTTTTGTAAGGAGCGCGTAATAACTCTGTTCGACAGCTATATTAAATATTGCGTTTATGATAATGGTCTCCTAACATAATTCCTTCATAATAGTTTGGGTTACAAAAAGTGATATTGTTTTACAAAAAATTAACACATATGAAATGGACTTGCCCACCCAAGTTTGCAGGCCTATTGTAGCCTCATTTTGAAACGAATTTCGATTGTGGTTTTACAATAACATTTGAAATCAATTATTATTTTTGGGGAACATAAAAAAACATGCAAAATCACTCATAGTCATCTACACTATTCATATTATGGTATTCATGTCTATTATTATTACATTTTGTTGATTAGATTTGACGATTTGGAAGTACTTTGTAACAGGTTGTTTGAATAAATAAATAAATAAATATTAGGGTGAGAACCACCAATGGGAGCGGGTGGAGCAGAAGGGGCAGTGCCCGCCGACGTGCTGCAACTTCCCAGTGGCGGTGGCGCGCGGGCGCATGTTCGTGTTCAGCGGACAGAGCGGCGCCAAGATCACCAATGCACTCTTCCAGTTCGACTTCGAGACGCACACGTAAGTCAGTAGGTAACACTTTAACTGGTACTGGCAGAATAGTTGCCACCTTATTTTAAACCTTATGTTATTGAAAAAGAGTAAAAAAACAATTAAATTGGCAACTTAATAAACCGGTTAATCTGAAAGGGTAAACACTTTAGCAGAGAGTATATTTTTAGTTTTACTTAGTATGTTCGTAAATGTATTCAGGAAGGAGAATCATACTTTATGGCAGGAACTGATGAGATTTACTCATTTAAAAGTTAGAGCTATGAAAAATAAATGGAGGAATGAATGCCATAAAAAATATTTTACACTGACTGTCGCTAGAATGACGTTAAAAAGCAGTTCATTTCCGACTAGCGTCACCAATCGGTTTTTATTAATTGTGGTTCATCTAAGATACATATTCAAACAAAAACTGTCCACTTAAGATAATAAAAGAAGATATTATCTGTATTTTACGCTGTTGCCAGAATAAATTACCTCTGTCTAACTAAATTAACTAATTGGATTCAATCAATTTGAGATTTTTACAACCTGAAACTTCAAATTGTTTAAAAAAAATAAGATCGAAAAAATCAGTGTTAATAGTGCTTCAGTTAAATACCAAAGAGTGTATCTACGTTTCCACTGTCCGGTCCCCAGCTGGTCCCGCGTGTGCACGGAGCACCTGCTCCGCTGCGCCGGGCCGGCCCCCGCGCGCCGCTACGGGCACGTGATGGTCGCGCACGGGCGCCACCTGCACGTGTTCGGCGGCGCCGCCGACAACACGCTGCCCAGCGACCTGCACTGCTACGAGCTCGACACGCAGATGTGGTGAGTCTACTGTAGGGCCGGCACGAACCGCTAACGCTGTGGTACCTAATGGTCCGGGCCCCATGTGTCGCTACGGGCACGTGATGGTCGCGCACGGGCGCCACCTGCACGTGTTCGGCGGCGCCGCCGACAACACGCTGCCCAGCGACCTGCACTGCTACGAGCTCGACACGCAGATGTGGTGAGTCTACAGATGAGATGAGATCACCCAGTACATACCGCATGAAAGCAATTTTGTTCAGGATGAAACGCGCCAGTTTAGGCGGTAGAAAAAGGTCGTGGTTCGTTGCATCAAAAATCTAGCTTTTTTAAACCCAAAATTGCGGGGTCTGCTGATACTTATAATGTGATTTTCGAAACTGTACACACATAAAACCTTGTCTTTATTGAACTACTTACCTATTTAAAGTAAATATTTCGTCAAATTGAGATCTGATATTTAGGTATATTATGTTTTGCTTGCGACCCGAGATCGCATAGCTGAAACATATTTGTGGCCCCTATAAAAAAAGGTTGAGTATGACTGCTCTAGTAACACTTACATAGACCAGGGACTTACAGGGACTAAGATAATTGCAGTAAATACCACTTTGGGCTCAAATTGCTTTTCGAAATTAATTTATCTTTCTCTTACACTACCATTACAGGTGCAATTACAGGGTAATGTGCAGATTTCTAAATATAACGTAGCGTATCTCTGCCTACCCAGTTAGTGATAAATGCTTAGCCTATAATTGGTTGTCCGTCCACCAGGTCGGTAATCCACCCGGCGCCAGACTCTCAGATCCCATCAGGGCGGTTGTTCCACGCAGGTGCTGTGGTGGGCGACGCACTCTACATATTCGGTGGGACGGTTGACAACAATGTCAGGAGTGGAGAACTCTTCAGATTTCAGGTTCGTTTAAGTTTAATTGATGGAAAGTATTCTGTATTTGCAGCTCAATTCGAAATTGATTCAGTTCAAAACTGTATATTACTGCCTTTTTACAATAGTTTTTTTAAAGTTTTCCGATGATTCTATGTATTAATCAGTAAAATAAATGTTTATTAATCAGTAAAATAAGTATTTATTAATCAGTAAAATAAGTGTTTTCCTTTGTTTAGATTTCAACATAGAAAACAGACCTTTTATTTGAGTACCAGAATCAGCCCCAAAACCGTTTTGTTTTATTTCAATTATTATTTTATGTTGCATAAAAAACTTAATATGATCAGCATCAGTTTTAGCGGTGAGGCCGCCCAAATTGTAATTCATAGTTACTTAATTGTTTTCCTCGTGCAATTAAGTAAAACTTAAATCACCTTATGTTCGCAAACGTCAATCGAAGTTGAGCACGCCTTCAAACTCATGCCGTCCCGTAAATTGTGTAAGTGTCTGTTAAACTTTGGAGGGGTGGACCTCGATTTGCGTTTGTGAACTCGATCATTGGAGAAGTTATTGAGATCGGTAAACGTATTCCAGCTATCAAATTACCCGCGCTGCACACTCCACGACGACTTCGGGCGCATCCTCAAGTCTCAGCAGTTCTGTGACGTCACGCTGCTTGTGGGCGCGGAGCAGGTGCCCGTGCGCGCTCACCAGGCCATGCTGGCGGCGCGCTCGCTGTATCTCAGGACCAAAATCACGTTAGTCACTGATATAGGACAAGCTGAGTGGCTCAATGCTGGCATTTTTCTTTATTTTGCTCTTCTAGATACTTGCTGAAAGCAGGGGTGTCAATCTTAATGTACAGAGGCGCACACACAACCTTTACATAGGGGCACCTTATGCGGCTGACATAAGACTAATTTTGCAATGGTTTTGTAAAGATTGATGTGTACCTCTGTACACTGTATACTTCGATCCCGAAATCGGTTTCGCAATTGTTTTTTCCACAGTAGGTTTTTTCTACATCTGCAGAATGATTCAGTTGAGTCTCAGCTGAGTTTTTTTTTTCATCATTTGTATGAAATTTTACGCTGACTGAATTATACGTTAGATGTATGAAAATGACGCAATTGGTTAGTAACTTGACAAGTGTATTCGAATCCAAGATCGAATTGAGCTCTCAGAAAGACAGTACACGAAATGTATTTCGTGATTTGCCAAGTAAGTGATAGTAACTAAGTGAGTCCTCCGTTGTCTACCACCTTAGCTAGCTAGGTAGGCTAGGCTGCGTGCGGTGGTCGCCTTGGCCGCTTCGGGCGCATACTCAAGTCTGCGCAGTTCTGTGACGTCACGCTGCTGGTGGGCGAGGAGCAGGCGCCCGTGCGCGCGCACCAGGCCATGCTGGCGGCGCGGAGCAGTATCTCAGGACCAAGATCACGTTAGTTACAGTATAGCGATTAAAATATTTCTCTCCTCGATCGTATGTTCTCTTCAACTTGAATTAAAATCACACAGTCGCGATGCTACCGTAGTTATTGAGTTTTACAGCATGCAAAAATGTTCCTTTGAATTCACTCTTACGACGTTTAAAATGAGGGTTAAGAATCGTTCGGTCCAGACCGGCCTGGCAAATAACGAAATGCAGGCATTTTTCTCTCTGTCTCTCTCCTTTTTCTCTCCCTCTATCAGATGTACATACTTTTGTTGTTGTAAACATGTCTATTGTAATTGTATTTTTGTACATGAACTAATAAATTAATTAATTTTGTGATTATCGTTCAAAGCTTAGTGTTCAAAAATTTGTCTGGCTAGACCTAGGCAAATCAGGCAGAAGTTCATAGTTTTTCAGTATCGTGGGTTGAATTGCGTGAGTCGCATGAAAATCCTTTAAATTGAGTTATAGGACCTTGAGGTGTTTTAGCTGTCAGAGTTTTCTTAATGAAAAAACATTATTGTAGGAGTTTGTTATTGTTAAACAGTTAAGTTCATTCAAATTGTAAATGTACTACTTATTTCTAGATTGTGGTGCCCAAACTGAGTTTATGTTTTGAACTAAAACTTATATGATCTGGAAGCACAATAACATGAGTGCAATAAAAGTTTCGATTCGATTTATCTTGCCTTTCCACAGGGAAGGTCGCGAGGAACTAACGAAGCGCATAGCAGAGGGTGAGGCGGACGCGTCAGACGTGTACTCTTACAAAGAGGAGCCGGCGTTGAGTATCAACCTGCCCGAAGCCACCCCTGAGGCGTTCAACATGGTGCTCAACTACATATACACGGATAGGATAGACCCTACAGAGAAAGGTACGTGTTATTCGCCTTATGACAATTATATTATAATAAAAAAGATAGGTTACTTGTGCCAAAGAAGTGGCCCCCGAAATATAACTTCGAACACCTGAGCAAAGCGTTCACAGGTTGAGACGGCATTGCGCAACATCTGTCTCGTTTACGCTCTAGTAAATAATCATAATATCTTGCACATACGGTCAAATTATAGGTACAGAGGCGCACACATCAACCTTTACATAGGGGCACCTTATGCCGCTCACATAAGACCCATTTTGCAACGGTTTTGTAAAGGTTGATGTGTGCGCGTCTGTACGTACAACTTGACAAAAAAGTCCTGAAACGTAACTAAAAAAATTTATCACTGGCAATACTGTGTTTAAAAAAAGTAAATTGGGAAGTAAGCACATCTTAGCTAATTGATACTTTTTATATTGATTTTAGGTTTTAATTTTAATTTCAATTTTCAAGGCAGTGTCTGAGCTAGGTTTTGAGAATATATCTCCCGAAGAAAGGATAAAATCATGATAACTCGTCATTAAAATGGAAAAGGGATATTATAAAAGAAAATTAATTTTTTTTTTATTAACGATAGAAATACAACCAAAACATAAAAACTGTCACCTTGACAATTTTTATCTAGGCGGGGATCGAACTCGCGACCTTTGGTCCTATAGGCAGGAACTCCCGTTGCGCGTCGGGCTTGCACGGGCTATTCCATTGAATCAAACGGGCTTGAACTGATGCTTGAGTTTTAATTGAGCCTGCACAGCGCACATCCGTAGCGTCCAACGATAATTATCAATCTGTCCCCGTCCCAGACGAAGACCCAGCGTCCCCGGCGACCATCCTACTGGTGATGGAGGTGCTCCGGCTTGCGCTGCGGCTCGGCATCCCTCGCCTGCGCGGGCTGTGCGCGCGCTACCTGCGCGCTAACCTGTGCTACAGCAATGTGCTCCCGGCGCTGCACGCGGCGCACCACGCCCACTTGGACTGCATCAAGGAGTACTGCCTGAGGTGACATGTAGTCCTTAACTAATAAATATCCTTCCTTTCTCCAATTTATGTTCCTTCTCTTTGCGGCTCTTAGCGTTCACAGTGATTGAAACAATTCCTTGTTTTTTTTTGCTTTAATGGGCGGAACTGGTTTGTATTTGTTGTTGAATAGACAGCATCAAAATCGTATGTAGTTTAACAGAGTGCTCAAAAAGCTAGCTAGTTTGACTAAAGCAATGCACTGCAATCAGGGTTTTCTAAATCTGTGCTATTTGACAGCTTTTTAGGTTTGTTCAACAACGGTTCGTCTGGTGGCAATAAAAGTACCGAAAACCCAATGAGAGCTGCCTTATTAGTGCACAGTTAGGAAACCTTTTATTACAGAGTCTTTCGTTTGAAGCGAAACTAATGAAACGCTGCAATTCTGTAGTTATAAGGTTGCCTTTCTACTGGTTGGTTAAGGTTTTTAAATTTTTTAATGTTTTTTTTTGTCTAATTTTATTTTCTGATATTGTTGTTTTTTTTCCCTTTCTGTATTGTAATTAAGCCGAATAAATGATTCTTATTCTTTCTTAAATACTTCAGACACATGTGACCGCTGTGTAAATGGTCCATAACTTAAGTTGTCGATGATTTGTTCTTAGGTTCGTGGTGAAGGAGTACAACTTCACGCCGATCGTGATGTCAGCTGAGTTCGAGCGTCTGGAGCAGAGCCTCATGGTGGAGGTGATCAGGCGTCGCCAGCAGCCGCCGCCCAAGCCGCCCCAGCCCGCCGCCTTGCCGCATCGGGACCAGCAGGAGGAGATCATAGGTAACAACAACGGTCACAAACACCCAGACTCGTGGTGGAGGTGATCCAGCAGCCGCCGCCCAAGCCGCCCCAGCCCGCCGCCTTGCCGCATCGGGACCAGCAGGAGGAGATCATAGGTAACAACAACGGTCACAAACACCCAGACTCGTGGTGGAGGTGATCCAGCAGCCGCCGCCCAAGCCGCCCCAGCCCGCCGCCTTGCCGCATCGGGACCAGCAGGAGGAGATCATAGGTAACAACAACGGTCACAAACACCCAGACTCGTGGTGGAGGTGATCCAGCAGCCGCCGCCCAAGCCGCCCCAGCCCGCCGCCTTGCCGCATCGGGACCAGCAGGAGGAGATCATAGGTAACAACAACGGTCACAAACACCCAGACTCGTGGTGGAGGTGATCCAGCAGCCGCCGCCCAAGCCGCCCCAGCCCGCCGCCTTGCCGCATCGGGACCAGCAGGAGGAGATCATAGGTAACAACAACGGTCACAAACACCCAGACTCGTGGTGGAGGTGATCCAGCAGCCGCCGCCCAAGCCGCCCCAGCCCGCCGCCTTGCCGCATCGGGACCAGCAGGAGGAGATCATAGGTAACGCTGCCGGCATCATCATTTTTAATTTTGTATCTGTACATTTTCAAAGAAATCATGAAACTGATTTGCCATTCTTTACTCCTCAGATTTTTCTCAAAATACACCAGCGACATCTTTTTACTACATACTAATCGTTAAGTTGGTTGAAATGAGGCCTATTCAACTTTTTTATTTGTCCATTTGGCGTTTACAAAGGATATTGGGTTGAATACCTATAGTTAGTTGGTAGTACTGACTGATTAGATCCGCGAATGAAGAAATCAGGCCGCATTTTTGTATTCATTGGAAATGACGCAGTGAAGATTTCTTACAAGGACAGGAATCGTCTACAACTAACCCTTAGACTGCTGGGAAATTATGTTTTTTTTGTAATTTCAAACTACAATAGCAGGCTAAGGGTTAATTGTAGACGGTTCTTGTGCTTGAAAGAAACTTTCAGAGATTTCCAACAAGATTCCAGTATTTTTTTTGTCTGGCCGACACTTTCATTTTTGGGTAAGAAATGAAAGTTTTCCCTTAGCTATTAATTTGTGCAACAAGATTGCTGGGACTGAGAAGACTTAAGTAGTAGTTTGACTGTGTCATGACTTTGGTTGCGAACAGCTGGGTTTCCTAAAGGTTTCGTAGCAAAGTTCCGCCTCCAAGGCATTTAACCTTTCAGCTGTCAATGATTAACCTATTCGTTCGTACGTGTAGGCACGACCCTCGAGCAAGACATGTGTGTATTCTTGTGCGGCGGGTCGGGCGGCGCTGTGCTGTCGGACGTGCGGCTGCGCGTGGGCTCGGCGGCGCGGCCCGCGCACCGCTCCGTGCTGGCCGCGCGCGCAGCCTACTTCGAGGCGATGTTCCGCTCCTTCTCGCCAAGGGACAACGTCGTCAATGTGAGTACACAGCACTCACACACCGCTGAGACCGATCGTGTATACCCTCAACTGTTTCAGTCATACGAGCTGTCAGGCGCGTTGCAGCTGTTTGCGCCGAATCTACTGGGACGTCACATCGCTGAGACAACTAATCTTCTTCTATATAAACACAAATAACCGGGTTTTCTGCAACATATAATCCACGGTAAAAACTACTATTTTATCTGTATTTGCCCGACGTTTCGGCGACAATTGCATGTACCGTGGTCACGAGCGGACCACGTAATTCATATGTTGCAGAAAACCCGGTTATTTAGTGTTTTTATAGTGAAAAATGCAATAAGAATTTTCTCGCACTGCGGATGTTACTTAGCCTGGAAGGTCCATTCCATTCGGACTGTGTGTAGCGCCTCTAGCAGAAAATAGTAATGCAGTTAACGAAATTCCATTCAATTAGGTTAGGGGAAAATTCGTAGTAAACTCAGGAGGAATTCCGTACTAGATGTTTTGGGTATTTTCTATATTAATTAACGTTTTCCTTGTTACCTAACACCTGCAATATTGTTTTCAGATTCAGATCTGCGACACTGTGCCGTCAGAGGAAGCCTTCGACTCGCTTCTAAGATACATCTACTACGGCGACACAAACATGCCTACAGAGGACTCGTTATACTTGTTCCAAGCACCCATATACTATGGTAAGGTAGTTTTCTTAACATCTAGTACATTGAGTTCGTTTTTATAACAACATTATTATTGCGTTTCTTATTCTTTCATTCACTACTTATTTAAGCTTCTGAAAGATTAGACCTGGGGCCCAATTCTCGCGCATTCGACATTTTAACACCTTCGACATTTAACAAACAAAATGGCGGATAACAGACGTTACCATGGTAACGTGAGAGTTAATTAATCTAAGCTAATTTAACATCTCGCATGTCAGGGCTAGCGTGCGACAAACAAGGGTGGTTGCCATGGAAACCACTCTCGGGCATACGACATCATAATGCCATACGAGATTTATCAAAAAAAAATGGCGGATATCACACGTTGCCATGGTAAATAACAATAATAAGTCCTCATGCGAGATATTAACAACCGCTAGCGTGCGACATGCAACGGATGGTCATCATCGTTCGAGATGGTTTGTCGTATGAAACTAACTGTCATTAAACTCCGTGTTTGTGCAGTAAAGATGGCTTACATTACATTAGGCTGAAGCGCAAGCAGAATTTTCTCGCAGATCATATTATTTATTTATTTATTGGTTTACCAACAATTGTACAGTAATATACAATGACACAATGTACAATAAATCTCTTTTAGGTAAACACTGCATGCATTATTTAAAGCTAAGAAGGTAGTTTAAAAAAAAAGTAAGTATTAATTAAAGTGGTTTCTAAATGCAACTGTAATATTATTATTTAGGAGTCGTGTGAGTCAGCCCACCAGTGGACTAAAGGCGTGAGGACACCTTTCCGTGGTGCGAACGAGTCTTTAAAAAGGATTGGAGATGCTCTCGGCGCAGTGGCGACAGTGGATCGGCAACGAACGCTGCTGTGAAGCAACACACGCTGGGTCGGAAATGGGATGGGTGACCACCCGACCGAAATTTAATGATGTCTTTTTCAGGCATCCATGGTGCTTCGTAAGGCACGTTAAGCAGTTGGTCCTGGCTGACGTCACTAGATGTCAATCGTTAAGCCTAGTCAGAGGCCTTAGGGTGGCTTGATAAATCTGTCTTTAAAGGTATAGTGAGCACTAAGCTTACACTCCTCCAACAATCCGCACTAAACCCGATTGTTGGCGTATGGTTCGCGCCACTGAAGTGAGACCTACGTTACACTGCTGGGCATTGGTCTCCCATTTTATAAATGCATATAACATAACATAAACTGCCTATGTACGTAGGTAGGTAGATTAAGTTATTTTGATGTCACTAGTGGCCACCCGCGACTTCGTCTGCGTCGACTTTTGTTTTTTTTTAAATATAAATTGTTTCATAAATTGTATAGCTATAAGCTAGGTATATTACGGTAAAGTTTCACTAAAATCCATCCAGTTTTTACGTGAAAGAGCAAAACGGCACATACATCCATTCACACATACAAACTTACGCATATAATATTCGTAGGATATGTCATATGGTTAAGCCGGTCATACGCCTAATAAATAACGCAATTTGACTTTATGGAAGCGTCCCGTTCAGGCAAACAGTGAGCGGCTGACTCTGAGCGGCGTAGGTATCGGTCGCTGTCGGCGCCAACCATTCGCTCACCGAATGAATCGGCCTACAAACGTCGCAAACTTCGTGTGTGACACTCACTCCATCTCTAGAATGAATAGGAAGGCAAAGGAATCAAATAGTCAGCCGCTCACTGTTCGCCTAATCGAGACGGGCCTTAAAACAAAGGTAAGTGAAGCATTCAGGCATTAGTTTAGATACCTACATCTACTCGTATGTATGAATTTTACCATGGTTTTATAAATAGTAAAAACTGATTTTCATTTTAAGATATTTATTTCAGATATTGTGTGCATTAAATTTCTGCGCCCAAGGGAGCTACGAAACTCTAGTCGGAAGAAGCCGTAACATTAGCTTGTCGCCCGTTCACCATATTATTATCTCGATGTATCATAGAAGTGGTGGAAGCTCTGAACGAGCCATCCAACGCCAGGAACAATTCATTGATTGTATTGTTTCCATGTCGCAAATTGTGCCACCACTTGCAACACAGTGTGATGAGGAAAGCTACGTCAACAGGAAGCAGAACTATGCCGTGAACACACAATTTATTGATAATGTGATTCCAATCCAAAAAATATTATTGCTCGTTTTCGTTGGTATTCATTTCTGCTGTGATAGTTCCCCATCTTGCTTCTGCTACTTTTTAATACCTAGCAGAAAATTTGCCATTGTGCAACTCATCATCCACCTGCATCAATTGGATGAGCCGTACGTGTTTGTCTTTTGCTCATTTTATGCGCAGCTCTTTCTTTTCATAACTGTTTACTTAATACAAGATCAATAATTTCAGCAATTTCAAATTCAAACACAAATTGACAAATCAATATTCACATTGACGTTGACAAGTTGCGTTCCGTTTCCTTCAGGCTCATCGTAATATTTATTATTTTTGATAGAGCCATCTAATGAACTCTGAGATGATGACATGATGGCTGGATGAAAGCCATGAGTTGTAAACTCGAATAATCATAATCACACAATCGAAGAAAATAAAATTACAACCGACAAAACGGAACGTTTATCGCATAAACAAGATTTTCGGTCTACGACATTCATGTCAAAAAGTCAGTTTGACTGAGCGGTGTTCCATTATCACCGCTTTTATAAATCTGCTCAAGCATTTTTTTCTTCTGCAAGGTTCAATACCATAAATAACGTTCGATTGTAAATAACCCTAAAGTGACAAATAATAGAAAAAATGAAACATGTTTGTCAGAGACAAAAGACGTCAATATCTCTAAGGGGCGCGAGAATAGCATTTTTTTAACATTAGAGATTTTAGTGAGATTTCTTAACTTCATGCGAGATCTTAACAACTTCGACATATGTCACATTTCCCGAGAATTAGGGCCCTGTAGGAGAACAGACAACATACATAGCGATTCCATCAAACAACTTATTTACTCCTCTCACTTCAATCGTTCATTCGCTTCACATTGAATTTATATTATGCTTCATTTGTTTGAAAATAATTTTAAAATCACCTAAGCGGCTTAGTTCGTTTGTTCGATTTTAATGAAGCTTTACAATAATATAGCTTATGCATCTGAATGGGCTACAATTTATAAAGTTATATTACTTTTCTTAACCTAAGTCCACGCGGACGAAGTCGCGGGTGGCCGCTAGTTTTACTTATAAAGTAACATTAAGTTTATTAATTAACCAGCCTGTTCTTGTTCTCCATTTGCGGTTCGCCACAGTTATAAATGTAAATATAAATGTCGCAGGCTTCACAAACAACCGTCTACAAGTGTTCTGCAAGCACAACCTACAAAGCAACGTCTCCCCGGAGAACGTCCTTGCGATCCTGCAGGCCGCTGACCGCATGCGCGCCGCAGACATCAAGGAGTACGCGCTCAAGATGATCGTGCACCAGTTCGGACAGGTGAGATGCCCACGTTTTTGTTGTAGATTTTCAGGTGCATGCTGTAATGCAACATCCATTAATTTCTATTGGCTACTGATAATATCACCGGACTTCTAGCCCCGAACTAAGCTACTAAATGCTTGTGTTATACGATACAAGGCATCCGATTTGGTGTGATGGTTCAGAAGTGGGCTATTACACCAGACTGGTCACGGGTTCGATCCCCGCACAGGACAAATTCTGTGTCCATGACCATGTCTGTTTTTATTGGTCTGGGTGTTTCCTACGTATACAGGGTGTTTCTTCTAAGGTGTCAAGCCGACGCGAGCTGATAGTAGGGTACCATACCTATCGATTTAACCCCCATGTATGTTCTACGATATTTTGTAGTTTTCGAGATAATCATGTTTTGGCTATTTTTTAAAATTTTGTGAACACTTGGCTTTAAATAATTTAAACTTTTTTTTTGTTTGACTTTTATTGGATATTTTCTCTTTATTATAATGTCTATTGATTGCAGTTTCATGATTAAAATAATACCTGTCCTAACTTTACTACAAGATACAATTTTTTTGATTTATAGTGAAAAAAAAGTGAATCTTGCAGAACATAACGAAAATTCAATCGTAAATTAAAAAAAACAAAAGGCATTCCATAGCTTCTTACTAATTTTAAAAACTGCGCAGCATCATAAGCTTCCATAATAATACAAGAAAACATGTCCTTCGTGGGGCATTTTTCGCTGTAATTGATGCTCAAGTCTTGAGTAAGTATCGGAAATAGTGTAATTTTCATACTTAATAATTTTCTAGTATTTTGGCATAATTTTGTCATTTCTGAGATTTATTATCTTTTAACGTTTAAACAAAGCTCATTTGTTAATATAACAGTCATTTTATAACTTCCAATCATTCGAAAGTCACAACTCCTGGTGTAAAAAAAAATTAAAATTGAGGAAACCGGACCATCTTTATAATTTTTTAGGTACGCGTATTTTGAGCATAGTAACTCAAAACAGTTCGATAATCGATTCAAAACATGTTCCGGTTTCCTCAATTTCAACATTTTAATTACAATAGGAGTTGTGACTTTCGGATGATTGGAACTTAAAAATGACTGTTTTATTAACAAATGAGCTTTGTTTAAACGTTAAAAGCCAATAAATCTCAGAAATGACAAAATTATGCCAAAATACTAGAAAATTATTAAGTATGAAAATTACACTATTTCCGATACTTACTCAAGACTTGAGCATCAATTACAGCGAAAAATGCCCCACGAAGGACATGTTTTCTTGTATTATTATGGAAGTTTATGATGCTGCGCAGTTTTTAAAGTTAGTAAGAAGCTATGGAATGCCTTTTGTTTTTTTTAATTTACGATTGAATTTTCGTTATGTTCTGCAAGATTCACTTTTTTTTCACTATAAATCAAAAATTTTGTATCTTGTAGTAAAGTTAGGACAGGTATTATTTTAATCATGAAACTGCAATCAATAGACATTATAATAAAGAGAAAATATCCAATAAAAGTCAAACAAAAAAAAAGTTTAAATTATTTAAAGCCAAGTGCTCACAAAATTTTAAAAAATAACAAAAACTTTATTATCTCGAAAACTACAAAAAATCGTAGAACATACATGGGGGTTAAATCGATAGGTATAGTACCCTACTATCAGCTCGCGCCGGCTTGACACCTTAGAAGAAACACCCTGTATTGGGTATCTATTAACAAAAAAAATAATTATGTTTCCGCATTGTGTAGTCAACAGCACATCACGATACCCATTTCCTTTTTTTATTTTGCTTTTGTCAGTCCTCGACCGGAAATGGGCAGCATGATGTGCCGTTCACTGTACATACAAGCTTTGATTAGTTTGGAGCTAGAAGGCGAATTATTTCCAAGGATATTTATTTTTTGTAGTTACTGAATTAACGTTATCTATTTCCAAATCCGTCAATTCAGGTGGCCCGCCAAGACGCGATCAAGAACCTCCCTCAACCTCTACTAGTAGACATAATCTGTGCGGTGGCGGAGTCGCCGCAGTTCGACACGCCGCTGCCGACGCGCGCGCTGCCCGCCTCCGCCTCCGCCGACGCGCTGGCCGACGACGACTGCCGCCTGAGGGGCAAATAGCGCTCGACCGGCTCGTGTTGTGTCAGCTTCAGGAGTAACTAGGCACTTGGCGCTTTCAGTTTAGGCGTTTCGTATCAAAAGACGTAGGTTACTTGTGCTTAAAAAGTAGCACACGAAATCAGGACTTTCGACCACCTGAGCAATGCATTGATAGTAGTAGACAACGCGCAACATGTATCTGTCTCGTTTACTAGTAAATAATCATGCTGTCTTGTAAACATTGTCAAATTATAGGTACGTACGTACGCCAGGGGTAAATTTAAGACTTCGCGTCAGGATTGACATAACCTATCTACGTTTTTTTGTAATATCAGTAAAAAATGCCTCTAGGCATTAAGCCCGCCATTTTACTTCACTTTTGTGTAACAAATAAATAAATAACGCTCAACAGCAGGACCGTCGCAGCGTGCTCTTTGTATGAAAACATACGACAAACGCGCTTCGGCACTGCAGCAGCAGTCCGTTACGAAACACATAAATTGAAAGCACCTTTAGAACTGGCCCATTTTGGTGAAGTTGTCATGGAAATCGAACAGTGATGTGCCAATACCTCTTATTTTACATTTAGGTATGTAAGATGGTCCGTGATATGATAGTATGTTCGAATAGTATGGGTGACCCATACCTCACCCAATTATATACGACACAACCATGTTCTCTAGTTTAACAGTGACTTGCAGTTGCTCTTGTTCACAATTATCTTGTGCGTGAAGGAATGAACATTTAAAAAAGATCTCTCTTATCAACCAAGTTTTAAATGACCAAATATCTTCTTAGTCCAGTCATTTAAGCTTAAATTAGGTAAGAATCTCGGAATTCGAGATACCCAGCTGTAAGTCTGTAAATACTTCTATATTGACACCCTAAAAGTTGTCTCAAAACCTACATATGGTAGGGTGTACGCAACTATTAAATTTCAAGGTCAAATGTCACAAAAATCGTTTTTTTGTAAATATCTCATTTCCTTTGGGTTTTTTGCTATTTGTATGTATCATCAATATTGTAGAATACAAAATTCTCTACAAATTTTGTATCAAAAATGTTTTCATAGGGTGAACCATTTTCGAGATAGAGGGCGGAGAGCGCGCGGTCACAGCATCACTTCAGGTCAACCGGTGCCTCCGATCAAAAACTTAAAAAGTGAAAAAATGTGAAAAGTCTCGATCATCTTCGTTATCTGCATTACGTCAAGTCTACAGAACTTAATAAAGCTGTGCAGCTTTCAAATATTCCACCAACAAGTGCAGCTGCTCATCAAAATTGTAAAAACAACAACGTGTATATTATCAAGTTCAAACTTGGTTAGGGCATGATTTGGAACCCCAGGTATGGGGTTGGGCAATACGAAACGATTTGCGACAACGTTGTTGTTTTTACAATGTTGATGAGCAGCTGCACTTGTTGGTGGAATATTTGAAAGCTGCACAGCTTTATTAAGTTCTGTAGACTTGACCTAATGCAGATAACGAAGATAATCGAGACTTTTCACATTTTTTCACTTTTTAAGTTTTTGACCGGAGGCACCGGTTGACCTGAAGTGATGCTGTGACCGCGCACTCTCCGCCCTCTATCTCGAAAACGGTTCACCGTATGAAAAAAATTTTGAAACAAAATTTGTAGAGAATTTTGTATTCTACAATATTGATGATACATACAAATAGCAAAAAACCCAAAGGAAATGAGATATTTACAAAGAAACGATTTTTGTGACATTTGACATTGAAATTTAATAGTTGCGTACACCCTACCATATGTAGGTTTTGAGACAACTTTTAGGGTGTCAATATACAAGTATTTACAGACTTACAGCTGGGTATCTCGAATTCCGAGGTGAACTTACTATAATGACTGGACTATCTGTTGTAATTACAGAAAAACGAAATACTTCAACATTATTTTTCAAGTAAATTTTTAGGTTTATGCCTATTAACGATTTGGCTCTCTGTTATTTGGGCCCCTTCTATTAGGTTCAATTACTACTATTATAATATAAACCCTAATTAATTTGAAAAAAGGAAGTAATATGTTAAAACAAAATATGGAAATTCTGCATCTATAAATGTGGTGTAATAAAAATAACAACTGTATTTAATTTTGAATGAGTTATTTTTCAATTCAATATAAGTAAACATACTTGGTGCTCTCATAATTGGTCATAATGATTAACTCAATATTGATTACCACATAACATTCATAAGGTACTATTTGCATATCTTTATTCAACATTAAGATATGGGGCTCATTAATATCTATAAATGTATTTGACTTGTTAATTGTTGGTCTAGTCAATTATATTATTGTGTATTTCAAATTATTGTTGACTGTGAAATCATATTTTATCATTTATTACTATTTTATTATATTAGCAATACATTATTGTGTCTAAGGTGTCTATAGGTATATAATGTAGTTCTATGTTGAATAAAAGTCTTATTTTAAGTTAAAATAATTTAATCAACTTTGTGTTATAACAAATAAATCTAATTTACTACACCATGACTGCTTTATTCATACTTGTCCTTGATGTCATTCCAGAGTTTCTGAAACAGATAAACAGTCTTAGCATGGTCTCATCAAAATAGCTGCAATCATACTCTACAACAAATGTGATCATTTCTTTTGACTGGTCTTGCTGGCTCAATTGGTGTGGGTTAATGTCCCATCAGCTAACAGTGAGGTTTTCTCGATGAAAAGGTATTGGTATCAATTCAAAAATACCTAAGTGCACCCTACAAGGTGCCCTGAAAACAGGCAAAAGTGCAAGTTCAGAGATAGAGCATCAGGGCTATGTTATTCTGTTTTTTTATTGCCTCCAAAAACTTTAACTATTAGTACTTTAAACTTGAATCCATTTTTAAAAAAACAATGGTATTAGATACACCAGACATTGGTTGGTGTATGTAAGAAATACTATTTAAAGATTATTGCACTTGAATGGGGAAAAAGGAGTAAGATCTCTATATATACACACAACAACTGGTTATAAATAAATAAAATTCAAGCATATATCCTATATCTATCTCTCCAGTTAATGTCACAGGTAATATGATCTAGCTGTTGCTGACACAAATTACAGTAGGTGACATTCCATCCTGGATCCAGGAGACCTTGCTCCTACACTAGTGCCAATAGCAATGAATTTGAAACATGGTAGCCCCCATTATTCATGTTTCTATGAGCAATGTCTCAAACTTGGGAGTAATTCTGTTAGCTTTGCCCTATCTTGACTTGCCTTCTCAACATTATGACAAAGAAACGAATGAACAGTTCATACGAACAATATTATTCAACCGACTAGCATGTATGAAGGTGTGTGTCAGGATCAAAGAAAGTGGAAAGAAGTGGTTCTGCCTACCCCGTTGGGAAAGAGGCATAGGTATGCTATGTATGAACAAACAATTACGGTTCCTAGAACAGTGCCTAGTTATCTAATATCTTTTTTGATATTTTGTAGGTTAGTAATCTCGTAGTAATATTGCGCATAGGTAATGTTTTAATTGAATAAAAAAGTGCACAACAGATTATTTCATAGTTGATGGGTTATACTACGATGAACACATAGTGAAATGTTATGATGAGGAAAATTACATAACAAATAGGCACTCACCCCCTTGTTTATTCTCTCAAACAGAGCGTTTGAGGCCACATCGAAGGTCCGCTCGAAGAAGAACGTGCCTGATGCTATGACGAGGGCGAACGTAGAGGTTCGCTTGAACACTGTACGATTTAAAGTCGCCCACATGGACATCTTGGAATTTACTTGAGAAAATCCCTTTCTTGGACGTCGAAGTCGATCGAATTGCCTTGCCAAAGACAATTTTTATACTGTCTGTCAATGTGTCAAATGTCAAAAAACTTTTTTTTTAAACTGCCGTGGTGTGTGATCACAGCTTTAGCATCTCATGACTACTATTTTATTCTCGATTGTGTAAAACTGGCGACAGTATTTTAAAGAGGCTTCTACTTCTGAATCTTATTTTATTTTTATTATTTATTTATTAGTTCGTACACAAAAAGACAATTACAATGAACAGACAATTGGGAGATTGAAAGTACAGGTGAGCTTATCTCTAAAAAGAGATTTCCTCCAGCAGACCACGTTGACAGGAAAAGATTTTAAGGTAAGTAAGATTAAGTTAAGGTGGATAAACAGCTGTGCACGAATTAAAGAAAGTTAAATTAAATTATTTACTCGATTTTATTATTTTGAGTCTTAAATTAAGTGAGTGACATCCAGGAGACCTCAGGCTCACTCCTACACTAGTGTTTTAGCTGCAAATTGGATTGGACCAAGATTGGACATTTTGAAACCATTGACCATTTTGGGAATATGTTGAATTTCCGCTAGAGGCTTGAATGAGGTTTTTGAAATACGGTACGGTCCCTGACATGACACTGTTTCTGCTCGCACAATGCAGACATATTTCTGGAGCAACAGTGGCGCCAGCTGGTGAGATCAAATAGCCTCCATTGCACTTATGATGCCTTTCTAGCCTCAAGTCCGCCTTTTGTACCATTCAATGTTGTGAAATCAATAAGAAACAGGGTTAATTACTGTTTGGCAAAAACAGTAATCAACAAATACAGTGAAAACTATATATGTTCAATTCTACCGCTGAGACCTTTGCCCCAAGTGGTACGGAATGGGCGGATTTAGATCGGATTTTAGTTGCAATACGATTAATTGGTAGAGACCTACAAAACACAAAGGATCAATATAAACACTCAGTTTATTATGGGCAAAATATATCATCTATTTACATTTTAAAACAAATAAAATGCTGCTATGAACAATATTTCTTAAAAATAAACATGAGTACAGAAATGAGAAAAAAAACATGCAACACTGTAATTGTACAAACGCAGTGTACGGAATGATCACTTTAATGTACCCAACATTATACACATTGAAAGAAAAAGTTCAAATATAGTGATACAAAAAAAAGAACATAACTGGGTCTTATCCGGACGCCTCTATACAATAGACTAGTTCCCTCAATTCAGCCTGGCAGCAAATTATCAGAATGATTTGGCATTGAACAATTTTCTTAGGCACATTGTGTCAAACACAATATTATAACTGAAATTATTTTATTTGATACACTTAATTCAATTTGAATATTAAAATAACATTGGAAGTTTATAGGTAGACATTTGTCATTAGTTTTAAGATTAAGGTAGTTGACCTAAACTTGGTTCACGATTTTACGATAAACAATATCCCAAATGATTTTATGAAGTGCTATTAGGCCGTTGCGGAGTCTCCCCTGCACGATATCTTAAATAGTGGTTCTTGCATGGAAAGCAATTCTCAACACTAATTTCTGACGTTTCTCAAGAGAATTCCAAGGGAGATTTCATTTTGGCATTCTGTCAGAATCAAGAACTACGGCAGCGCCGCGATCGTGATCGTGGTTGAAAAACGAACTAAGCCGCATGAGATTTCAATATTATTTCCATACAAATGAAGGACGCCACCAATTAATTATAGGTGAAGCGAATAGACGATCGTAGCGTGTTCGTGAAACGTGAAATGATGTTTGCGAGAATAAACTTTGTTCAGTTCATTGTAAAATATTTATCACCAACTTCACAGTAACTTGGTGATCCGTATTTTCACCTACAGCTCAAATAGTAAGAAACAAAATTCTAGTCAACTAGCCCATTGTTAGTTTAAACTTAAAAACACATAACTAATTAAAGTCGGAAGTTCTTAACACTTAGATTGGAATATTCGATTGGTACCTTAAAATTTACAAGATCATGGATGGTAATTAAATTACATATTAATAATTTAATGAATAAGAATTCATTAAAATAAAGAAGAACAATAAATAAATGCCTTTAGACACAATAGTCATTAAATTAAGTGTTCAAATGTGTTGTACCAACTTTGAAACCCCTTTTTTAAAACCAGTCTGTTGCTGTTATTCATTTTAAATACGAAAATTAAAGCCCCAATGTTTAATTTCTCCACTTTCTAATAACTTACTTCAAAATGGATCTTATTGTAAATCCTTTTATAAAAAATTTCAACACATACAAAACATACACACACAATGCTGTATACTTTGTTAATGTTAACTAAAATACATATTATAAAATATGGTCTCACTGGGTTACACAATGTGTTGTTATAAAAAAAAATACTTCTGTATAGTAGCAGGAATTTCCCTAATTTATAAATTATAATTTAACACTATAAATTTAAATAGTTAATTTCTAATCTTTTTCTTTCAAAGCCAATAATAATACTTTAAAATATAATTTGCCACATGTGTCCAAATATTCATAATAAAATAAAGGAATTCACTGCAACATATTTAGGACAAAAGGTAAAATTAAAGTAGTGGTATACATACATTTATTCTACACGCAACATTTTTTGTATCATCCACACTTCATCACATAGATTTTGATATAATGAGAGTACAATCATACACATTAACTATGCATTCATAATATCCTAATGTAATTTTTGGAATCATATTTCCATTGCAATGCTCTCATGAGATTGTTCAACCCAGCAATGTTCAACATTCCAAAATGTCCATTGAATATAACATAAAAATTCAAAGTGGTAAAATTTTATGCTGATTCAACAGATCAGTTCATTTCAGTAAAGCACAACATTAATGTGGTATAAATAAATACAAACTTTTTATACTAAAAAACTGTTACACTGTTAGGGGCCTTTTTGTGATTATAAAAAAAATATTCTGCACCTTACAATGACAACTAAGATTACTGTTTCCTTGGTAAACTTTTGCCTATGGTGTGAAGTCGCCCTGCTAGGGTTGTGCAACATATCTCTCGATATTTGAGCATGGTGTAAGCAACGTCTGTGGCACTGTGCCACTGCGTGCTACCACTAGCAACATTTCTTCTTGGTTTTGTTACCTCTCTTTAGGTGGACTGTGTCGTTTGATGTCACGTTTTGTCTCTCCTTCATTTCTAATTTCGATCTTAGTACCTGGGAAACAAAGAGAGTAAATTATATTCTAGGTGGCTATTCTGTTTTTCTAATTTTTAACATTCTGTTTCTTTGATTTATCTTTAAACAGTGTCATGAAAGAGACTAACATTCAGAACTGGTGTAATTAGAGATTATGATGATTCTTAAATGATTACAGAATGATTGCTTTATAAACAGTAATGATTTACCTCACTTAGCATCCACAGACCATTTTTGGGAGTTGATTAGAGTTAATATGAGTACTAAAGAGAAAAACAAAGGTTTTATATCAACAGACTGTTTTATGCTATAGCGGACTCTGTTGCCTAGGCATTTACAATTACAGAAATAATGTTCAATGAGTGAGTCATCAAGGAAGTATGTTGCTCATATATTCAACTTTTCACCAAAAACTAGCACCAAAATAAAATAAAAGCAAGTGACTAGATTTTGTTGCTTCGCATCCAATGGCAGATTCAGTACAAAATCCTTTCCTTTTGTTTGAAATTATAGACATAATGTCCAAATATAAATAAAAAAAGTTAGGAGATCAGATCATGCAACAATGTAATATTTAAAAAATGTATTCTATTTTTAATAATTTTAATGCATAGCTTTTTTAAAACTGAGAGTGCAGTTTAGATTAAATTTGAGTATTTTGAATAATTTCATTATTAAACTACAATTTTGATGGTATGAGAACTAATTAAAGAATTAATTCTGAAAGGATGTTGCATAAGCTAGAACATGCATTATTAATGTATTGGATAACTCTTCATACTCCAAATACTTTTGCTGGCTGCTGCTAGCTTTGGCAATGATTACATTAACAAATTAATTAGGTACTAGCAACCTGCCCTGGCCACACATGGCACTTCAGACATTTAGGGTCAATGTTTTGTTAAGTGCATATTATGTTTAAACATTTCTCTAACATATTGATTTATGTATCACAAATACAGAAAATAAAAATAAACATACATTCCATATGCGTAAGTCTATCTGTAATATACTGTAATGTTTGACACAAATTCAGTGTTCTCTATAAGATTTAAGTGATGCAAAAACCATATGACTATGTTTTATTTAATCTACAGATTTGAGATCTCTCTCCGTTATCAATTTACAGGGATAAGATTTGTTAAACATAATGATATAGTAGCAAGAAATACTTACCATTTTAGTGATAGTAAGGAACATCTCTTCAACATTGATATTTTCTTTTGCACTTGTTTCAAACAACGGTATGTTCATCTGGTTGGCAAATCTCTGAGCATCTTCTGTGACCACAACTTTCCTTGATGGGCAGTCATTTTTGTTACCAACTGGAAAATTAATTGTGTCCAATGTTTTTATTATGAAAAATATGTTATTTTAAACTATACATGTCTTGAACAAGTTATTATAGAAATGTGTTGTAGAGAAAGAAAGAAATCAGTTTATCACATGAACAGAACAAAGAACAGTTTGTGGGCATTTCTGCTTTTATTTCTCAATTCAGCGGTTGATTGAATTATGGTTTTTAAGTAGATTTTGTAACAAAACAAAACCACCATAGGACAACCAACAGAACACAATATTCCGTCCTTTCCTTAATTTTTGTTACAAAATCGACTTCAAGAACAAAGTATTAAATCAACTACAGAATTGACAAATAAAAGCTCTGTTGTGTAAATGCCTTTATAGTCTTATATGGATTCAATTTTATAAATAACACAATTCTGGTAATATTTGTAACTTGGCACCAATATTGAAATCATCATCATCAAATAAAAAAGTCAAATAAATAATATCTTGATTATAATGTTCAGCAGCTTTAGGCTCCATTTTATAGACACATTTTAAATCAAACAATTGAGAAGAAAATACTGTTTTTCACAATTCAAAACACTGCTTTGTATGCAACCATCATCACAAAGTCTGATAAGGGGTATCGTGAATTCATGACAACTTTATCAATTTATAATTTCCTCTACTGAACATTTAAAAATACAAAGCTCCTGGAAATTTTTCAGGCTCGGCATAGGTAAAGAATAAATTCAGGTACATCTAGAATTAACTAAATAGTTTGGTAGCCTGCTAGGAGGTAATTAGCAATTTTAAGAATTCTCAAGCAACTCCAGTTATGTACTTCTGGCAGACCGACAATACTAGTAAATAATTCGAGTTTCTTACAAATCCACTCACCTAAGACTTTATTGACAACATCACAATTCTGTTCAATTTCATGAAGCCATCTCTTCACGTTGGCAAAGGACTCTCCATTCGTGACATCGTACACGACGATGACGCCGTGGGTGCCTCGGTAATACGTGCTTGTTATGGTCCTGAACCGCTCCTGGCCCGCCGTATCCCATATCTGTAGCTTCACACGCTCACCATTTATTTCTAGAGTTCTTATTTTGAAGTCTACACCTATAGTCGTGATATAACTACCGGAAAATGTGTTGTCAGCGAATCGCAGGAGAAGACAGCTCTTACCAACACCTGAAATGCAACATGCCCATGAACAAATTGCAAGTAAAGTCGTTAGGAAGTCGTAACATCACAGGCCTCGCCCACTCACCACTGTCACCAATAATCAGCAGTTTGAAGAGGTGATCAAACTCGCGTGCCATAGTTTAACTTTACTTCAACTACTTTACTAATTGGTCATGTGTTTACTAATACCGTTTTAACTGAATTTATAACAATTTGAATCATCGAAATATTAATCAGACGCATGCCGTAGGACGTTAACGCTTGCGTCACTTCACAATACGTCCGCCATTATTGTCGTTTTTTTTACTTGTTGTCAGACTAAAAAAAAACAAATCTTAAGGGATGTTCCTTGTACTAATAACCGGTATTGGCTGTTCAATTGATTCGGTGTACATGGTAGGACCCCCAGAAATCTTTCTTTTAGCGATGCTTCACTAGCATTTTCCAAAGCCACCAATTTTAAAAAGTAAACAATGAGTCAACAAAACGTCAAAACTTTCACAAAATGTCAATGAACTGTCAGAAAATAGATAAATATTAGGCGTGGTGCAAGAATTCCTCAATTTTTATTAAAAATATTATAATGTCGGCGACATTGAAGCCTTATTTAACTGCCGTGCGCCACACTCTTACTGCTGCGATGTGTTTAGAACATTTCTCATCGCAGGTTGTGGAGCGGTACAACAAACCGGAGGTCGAGGTTAGAACCAGCAAAGAACTCCTTCTGAATCCTGTGGTGATTTCGCGGAATGCCAACGAAAAAGTGTTGATCGAAGCGTCAATAAACTCTATCAGAGTTAGTATCATGATCAAGCAGGCGGACGAGATTGAGAAAATCCTTTGCAAAAAGTTCATGCGATTTATGATGATGCGGGCAGAAAACTTTATCGTATTGAGGCGGAAACCGGTGGACGGATATCATATCAGTTTTTTGATCACGAATTTCCACACGGAACAAATGTACAAGCACAAGCTTGTCGACTTTGTCATATATTTCATGGAGGAAATAGATAAGGAAATAAGTGAAATGAAGCTTGCTGTGAACGCGCGCGCTAGAATTTGCTCAGAAGAATTCTTAAAGAGATTCTAAGACTTAAACTTCAAAAACTTTCCGCGCACTTTGTATAAAATCTAAACATTGTAAAAATATAGTATACATCTTATTTTCATATTAGTGACTAAGTGAATAGGCTGTTTATTTGTAACATGTACATTGCATTTTCTTTTACACTGTATTATCATATTATTTTCCATGTGTCTATTCTATGTAAGGCTGATAAGATTGAATTAAAATTAAGTTAAAAAATCTACAAAAACTAGATTTCTTATGACTTAAACCTATTTAATATCATTGGGATCACCAGATCTTCTATTGTGCCTAGTTTCTCAGCAATGAACGACTTAATTCATACCACAAATCTATTATGTAACTAAGGCATTTACCTGTTATTACATAGATAATATATAATTCACCCCCAACTTCAATAATGAAGTGTGTAACCACTAGGAACACTTGAGTAATTGAGTTATGTAGATAGAATTAAGAATTAATAGATGTATCCATTGCTACAGGTGCCAATTAAATATATCAGAGTTTAGATTGCATCAACGTTTTTCAATATTTAGGCCAGATGTATTGCTATTCAAGTACTACACCATTTCACTACAATATCAATGTAATTATATATCATGCAATACTATCTTTGTGCTCAAATGAAGCTTTTATTTTAAAGATGTGTATTATAATAGCTTATGTTTTTTTTTCTAAATATGTGATTACTTATTACATGACTTAATTTATATAATGCCATTTCCCAATTAAGTATTTTAATTATTTGGATATTTTTAACTATAAGGTGCAATCAAATGTGAATGCACCCTTATAGTACTAATTTTTAAAAATTATAATTTAGGCTATTTATAAAATATGCTACTAATAATACTATGTCATTAGTAACATTGTCCTCCTGTTTTCCTTACTTGTTCCATATTTTTTTTTAAATAATCTTTATAAAATTAATTAATTATAAATACAATGTCAAATAATAACCACTATTTTATAACTAAAAAGTCCTATTGTTCTCTGAAATTAATTAGTTTTTAAAAGGCTGTTATTTCAAAAAAACTACATCCTAAATACGACTACCTAGTGGAAAAATCGATAAACTTTATCAATAGAAAGTTTACCTAGTATTCTGAAATTATTGCAGTTTTTGAAGTTTGTAGCTGGTATAAACAGTAAACCAAAAAAAAACCCTAATTCCTAAAACTGAGAGGAAATATGTTTTCTTGCTTTTACATATGTTTGAGTTAGTATTAATTATATTAGCAATATCGGAAAAGAAACACAATATTTTCCATGTAAGGTTTTATTGTAATCTTCAATTTTAATTATTTGTCACTGAATAAATATCTTTTAGCAATATTTTTTATCTTTTTAAAAAATTCTACCCCTTTTTTCAAACTTATGTTTAATTGTTGCAGAAATAATAAAATTATAATTAAAGAGGTTTGGATCAAAAAGTCTAAACCATGTAAGACACATTACACACAGCTACAAACAGCAAACGATGTAGCAGCGATGCAAACTTTTTAGGTATAATCTGAAAACCAGAAAAAGACATTTGATCGTCTTGGCATCAGGCAGGAATCGAACCCGCATCTTTCGCAAACCGGCCGACTGCACTAACCACTGTGCTAGCGAGACCATTAACAGACCGGCCGAATCTTTCTGGTATATTTTACCCTATGAGCTAGGGTGATTTCATCAATGTTGAAGGCATCCACCTTCAACACTCGGAAGAAATATTATTTCAAATGTACCTATTAGGTATAGTGGCCGTGTAGCATCAATTCTTCATAGCGACTGCCCACCTTTATGCGTTATCCTAATACAACGCCAGTATCGCGCGAATAAGCGATGCTACCAGTATCGTACGAATCGACGATATTAAATCTATTATCTATCAGGATCTAGTTAATTCTAGTAGAAAATGAGCAGGGAGATCGTGATCGCGTATTCGCAACTTTGCTATAACACGATCGTCGCGTCGTGTAATCGCGCGATGATGGCGTTGTATTAGGACAACGCCTAAAAGTAGGTAGTCGCTATGAAAAATTGATGCTGCACTGTGACTACCCATCATGTTTGCATCGCTGTTTATAGCTGTTGTAGTGTGTAATGTGTCTTATGTGTTCTAGATTTGAGATTCAAACTTCTAAATTTTGTTATTTCTGCAAGAATAAAATATAAGTTTAAGATACAAATGCGATGCAGTCTTGCCAGTGTCAGTCACTGTACTGCATGAATTCGAAAGCACGCAAATATTTATGGATAGCTTGTGAAACACGCTCTTGTATTGGAGCAAAAAGTCGCAACTTGTAAGAACTCTTAGGTTTTTAGGTCGCCCCCAAACTGACATCTCAAAAAAATCCTTTTCCTGGGGATGTTTTGCTTGCACTATTTCAACATAATTGTCTACATACTTCTGAAGACATGTGCACATGTTATGAAAAAAGTGCCTTAATTAATTTTATCAACACTGAGGGTCTACAACGAGTTTTTGCATACGCAAACGCTAACGGAAGTTATTAACTCAACGAATAATTTACGCAGACGCAAGCGACTGCGTGAGGTGAAACCCATGGTAGACCTTTAGTGGCGGCAAATTTAATTAGGGCGCTCTTCAGGTAATGTTATAAAATTTCCACACAATTGTCTCCAAAGGAACGTAGAGAATCATGTTTCAGTAAGCAAGTAGGTATGTAATTAATTGCTAATCAGTTTTTTGACTTAGCAGTTCGTAAAGTGAAGCCTTCCCCTTTGAATGCTTCGAAAGCCTCCATAGGCGTGTCTTCTTTCGCGTTTGTGGGTCGCGAGTTTCTTATAAATCTTAGTGTTCCAATCTCAAAATCGTAGTCTGGTATGCCTCGTACATATGCCTGCAAACAGAGAAAAACATTAGCAGACCCCACATACATTTGACGAGAATAACTAATAGAATCTTGGGTAAATTCTGATGGCTTCTCAAACTTATTTTACTGTACCTGTCTGGAGTTGGCCGCCTGCTGCTCTGTTTCACTCTCGCTCAAAAGCTTTTTCTTCTTGCCATCCAGTCTGTTGCCCTCACCACTGAAAGCAACAAACCCACTTGGTTCTGGCATCATTTCTGATGGATCTTCATCCATGCTGTCTGGCCCATTATCGCCTTTGGTAGGACGCCTCTCCTCTTTATAGCCTACTGGTGGCGCAAATTCGACCTGTTGAAAACCAAGCAATTAAAGACATTCGCCAAACAGAGATCCATTCTCACACACAGTGGCGGCGCTAGACAATATGTGGGCGTCGGCGACTTCATGTTTGCGAGGCCTACTTTACTTCGCAGAAAATAAAATAAAGTGAGGCAAATTATAATGTATGAGTTTTATTGTTGAAAATCAAATTAAATAATTACAAACATTTAAATTAAAATAAATAAACCGATAAAGGCGACCCAGAAAACAAGCATTTTCATGTCTTTTTTTTTTTCAAAGTAAAAAAAGCTCTTCCTAATAACTAATAGTCACTTGCATATCAACTGCTGAACTTACTATCTGCTGCTGTTGAGGTGCCCGTGGCGCAGTTGTGACAGTGATCGGCGACGATCGCTGTTGTAAAGCAACCCACGCCGGGTCGGAAATGGGATGGGTGACCACCCCGACCGTAATTTAGTGATGTGTATGTCGGGCATATCCGTGCTTCGGAAGGCACATTAAGAAGTTGGTCCCGGTTGACGTCGCCAGATGTCAGTCGTTAAGCCTAGTCAGAGGCCATACGGCGGCTTGATAACATCTCACATTAAGGTTGCTCATTAACCTTACACCCCTCCAACACTGAACCCGCGTGTTGGAGTATGGCTCATTCCACCTCATAGTTGAGGTGAGGCCTGTGCCCTGCAGTAGGACGTATATAGGGTGTTTATGTATATCAACTGCTTAGCTTTTAATATTTGGGGCTCGGCTACCTGAGCCAGGATGTTAGGCCAAAAACAATAGGTAGGGAACTTGTAAAACTGTTTTTGCGAGGGCCGCGCGCCGCCACTGCTCATACAGAACCTTTTCGGCGAGTTCTCGGAAGAAATACAACTTACATTCATATCACACTCTATAATGATGACAGCATTGCCTGGTTTCGTCTCCAACACACAAAGTTCATACACTTTAGAGTTATACTTTATAGCTATCACATCACCTGATGTTAAGCAGGAGAAGTTTCTGAGGCAGTTCTCCAACACTGAAAAACAAAGACAACCATGATAATATTACAATTGAGTTACAACAGTCTTCTTTTTTCAAAGTTATGTGTGGTTTTTCTCTGACATCTTTTCTAAGTAAGTGTAATTTGCTAAGATGTAATGGGATGTATTTAATATATTTGTTACTGTAAAAGCCCGAACTACGGTAAATCCTAAGATTTACCAACCCTTATTGGTAAAATGCCGAACAATTACGTGATTCGAACTTTTACCACCATTCACTTGGTAAATCTTAGGATTTACAACAAAGGCATGGTAAATGTTGAAAAAACATGGTACTTAGTAACGTGGTCGGCGTGTACTTAATTCATCAGGATTACTTTGTTATTCTAAATGTTATTTGCGAAACTTATTTGTAACTCGCCTTGTCATATGCGGCGTCGTCCGCCGCGACCTCCGCTCGTCTGAGGCGGCGTTTGACGTTACAAATCGCAAAACGTTTACAGAAACGCTTCTCCTTGAATTAAAAATATTTTCTTTTGATTTTTTTTAAATAATTAAATTATCTACTTAGAAGCATAAGGGCTCCTTTAATGAGACGCGTGGCGGGCCGCGAAGCCTGAAAAACAAACGTTCTCGTACGAAGATGTTGTCTTGAAGTATGATACCATGCCTACTAGCCCGTTCCGTTACCGTCCAGCACCGTCGCGTGCCATGCACGGACCGGCAAGTATTGTCGGCGAAAATATTTTGCCAGTGGCGATGCGCTCCGTGCATGACACGTGACATTGCCACACCGGTGCGCGCAGGTGGCGAAACGGTGAGCACCCGGGTTATAACCGCGTAAGATGGCCGTTATAAACGCGTCTGCCTCACCCGGAATCAGATAAATTACTATAAAGGCGACAACGGCGCACAAGGCGAGTTAACTACCAAGTTTCGCAAATAACATTCAGAATAACAAAGTAATTCTGATGAATTACACGCCAACCACGTTACTTAGTACCATGTTTTTTCAACATTTACCATGCCTTTGATCTAAACCCTAAGATTTACCAAGTGAATGGTGGTAAAAGTTTGAATCATGTAATCGTTCGCCATTTTACCAATAAGGATTGGTAAATCTTAGGTTTTACCGTAGTTCGGGCTTTTACAGTAACATATTCATGTATTTTCATTAATAATTCTTAAGAAGCAACATCAATGCACAAAATGGGCTGGAGTTACTTAAATTAGAAGTTGATTTTTGTATTCTGAAATGTTCAAGACAAATGTTTTCATGGAATTACCCAGGTAGAACTGAAATAATATAAAATATTACTAAAAATTGACTACATACCTGCTTTAGGATTACTTATGTCTAGGAAATCTTCAGAGAGGGGTTGGAACCTTGAGAATGTTGCAACAGGCAGTGACACATTTTCTATCTGTAGTAAGGCACCTTCTTCCAGCAATAAATTAGCCATCATCTATTACAAACAAGTGTCATAACAGTAAGAAATGGAATAAGCTTTAAAAACTACCACAAACCAATAACATCTCTTGAGGTCTGACTTTGTTGACCAATTGAGCTAAATAATTAGTCTAACATTCAAGTAGGTGGTGGGAGGATTTGGATCGTCAAATCAAATAGAACCTAAATATTTTATTCAAATACACCACATCAGTAAAAGTAGACTAGCAGCACACTCATTAAGTTTGTACAATGACAGAAGTACTTTTTTATATGTCTGTATGTATAACAATGATGGTTTTTACTTTTATGATCTGGACATGAATAAATATTTTAAATACCAACCCAGTGAGGCAAGTAGACCTTCCCCTCGTCTGCCACAAACTCCAGGACACCACAGTGTGTAACTCTTTTTGTTTTTTTATTGGTGAGCTTGAAAATCATAGGGTACTCTATGTTAAGCCTAGTGAGCTGTTCTAGTGCTGATGGAGGCATTATTACTGAAAATAAAGTATGGGTCTAGTGTCACGTATAAACAAAGGCAAATAACAGAATTATAGTAATGAAAACTGGCATTATTCTGTGAAAATATTTCAAAATCTCTAGAAGTGATTGCTCATTTCAACTTACTCTTTCCTCCTCTCTCTACATCCTGCCTCTCATTACCAGGTAACATAGACACTGAGAAACATCTGTAGGTTACGTTGAAATTCCTGATTTCTTGAAAAACTTGGAACCCGAACTGAAAAGAATATTTATTTTGTTAAAAATGAAACAAGAGAAATCCCTGACGTACGCTTTAACTTAAAATTTTCAAAAATACATTACCATTCTGTAAAAGCGAGATTTGTATTTAGTTATAGGAAATTTAAATGCAATTCATGCAACTATAATTTCAAAACAAGCTTGAGGCTAGCCTTTTGTCGAATGAAATTGAATGACTGATGACAATTAAAATTTGACATTGACAATAGTTTTTTTTAAGGTAATTCGCAATGGCAATTCGTTTTGTTTGAAAAAGCCTTTGACCCGGCATGCTCAGAGCATGCTATATTGTCTAAGTCGGCATGCATCGACCACACTGAACTCCAGTGAAAAACAGTAAGATCACACAAGAAAGGGTGTGTTTGGCCTGGCTGAACACATGACATTAACATAAACCTTTTTTTTGGGGGACGATGAGGTTATGTCGGACTTCTACCGACTCAAACCCACGGAACAGAAAAAACAGTTTTTTCTGTTCCGTGCTCAAACCCCACGGCACTCAACCGTAGCACTTTGAGGGCGAAGCTGGATCCTACCGAAAAGTCATACCGCACTGCTCCGCCGCCAGTGCTAGCCACTGGGGGGGGGGCCCTCCAACCGACCCCCAACTAAGGGAGAAGGCCAAGAAAGCGCCTAGAGTACACAAGCACTTCCGCCATCACGGCGGACACCATCCATACATACGAGGCAGAGCACCCCGCACTCCGACCTACTGGCACCCACTGTACGCAGACTCTACTGGCCATTATTATGGCCCGCAACCACGAGCCACCCAAAGGGCGGCTCGACTGCTGCATCCGCGTTACGGCCAAAAAAAGCGATGGGTTGTCTTCGCGCTTTTTTGACGAAAAATAACCAGAGAAGGAAAAAACGCCCCAACTTATTTTTTAGATGCTCCGCACTTCTACAAAAAGTTGTTTTTGTTTCGCTTTCTTCATTGATGTTCTAGCTCTCACTACGAAAGAATAATTATGTGGCAATATGTGGTCTCGGAACGCTCCCGATGTGGAAATTACTGTTGAACGCTTCGCTAACTTTCTTTTTCCAACATCTGCAGTGTGACCAGATTCAGTATTTTAATACTTTTTCAGTATATTTCATCGATGTTTCCGAACATCGGTATATTTTCAGGTAGATTGCTGGAAGTCAGTATTTTTGGGTATATTTTGGACCAAAATTTTTGGTTGACGTTATGGCAACACCGTCGTGAGAGTTGCGGCAATGTTTGCGGAATTCCCCGGAACGCGAACATTGGAGACTTTTCCGGATTTATACATGTTATCTATGACCAAAGAGTAGTAAGTTACAGATATGACAAGAAAGACGGCCGTCGCCGGCGTTGTAGTATTGTCAATATTGTCATACTACCTATACAATTATCAATCAATACATAGCAATACATAGTATAAATCAGAGTTGCAGAATGTATGTTCGCCTAAAACTTTACAACTGCTGGACCGATTTTAATGCGGTTTGCACCATTAGATAGAGCATAATTTCCAGATTGCATACATTGAAATCCGTTGTGTTTCATGAATATCAGTTTACCCGGACGAATTCGGGACGGAACGCTAGTTTATCTATAATTTTCAAAACAACGTCTAGTTTTTAAGTTTTCAGTTGGATGAATAGGTAGTAGTTGAACATATAAGATATTTTATTACTAGTATAAAATCGTCTAATACGGTTCAAGTGAAATGATTGTCTCTTCTGCACTCGACTTAATCTTTGAGGACTTTCTTTCGATAATTCGGGAATTTCCCCAAAATAGGAGATGTTTTTATCATCATATAAATAGAACGCGATTTTCGTTGTTTTTATTTACTTAGTTGCATCCATCCGGACAGCATGTCTAGTTTTCAGCAAAGTTATTTAGCGAAGTGGGAACAAATTCCGGAATTTTCTTCGTGGCTTTCACGTTATAAGGATGATGAGTTCACCGCATTTTGTAAAGCATGCAATGCGAAACTGCAAAGTAGATTAGCACCTATAAAACAGCATGCAAATACTGAAAAGCATAAATCGAACTTGATAAAATATAAAGGACAGTCAAAGGTAAGCATAACTCGCTTTACATCTAGTTCAAGGAGTTCGGATATATTTTATTTAATTTAAAGTTAACCATCTTAGTTTTGTTTCTCAAAACCAGTTAGGTACCAGCTATGAAATGCGGCGCTGTTATAAAAAAACTATGTAACCAAGTAATTTTTTAATTTTCAGGTTGATACATTTTTCAAAAAGGCCCTACTGAAAGACGAAGTCAAGAAAGCTGAGCTGCGTTTATGCAGTTTTCTGTCGGAACACAATATCCCATTTAGAGCTATGGACCATCTTAGTGAAGTTCTAGTGAAGTGTTTTACCGATTCCGATATTGCGAAAGAATTTTCCTGCAAGAGAACCAAAGCAGCCGCCATAACTTATAATGTTTTAGGACCCGAATTCGAAAAAGATATGATTGAAGACATACTTCGTACTGCATCTCCTTCAGGTAAACCAAAATATTCAGTTATAATCGATGAGAGTACAGATGTTGCGACAGTCAAAGTATTGGCAATAGTAATTAAATACTTCTCGGAAACTAAATGTACTGTACAAACAAAATTCCTTGATTTAGTGGATTTAAGTGGTGAGACCGCAGATGATTTATTTAATTCGTTGTCATCAAAATTATCCGAATTAGGTTTAGACATAAAAGACGTTATAGGATTCGCTGCTGATACTACGAATGTGATGTTTGGTCAACACTCTGGCATTGTTGCAAAAATTAAAGAAGTAAACCCAAAGTGCTTTTTCATAAAATGTGTTTGTCACTCTGCAGCATTAAGTGTTAGCCACGCCTGTAAAATACTGCCTAGAAATTTAGAACAGATAGTAAAAGAAGTATATGGATATTTTTCTCAAAGCAGCAAGCGTCAAAGAGAATTTGCTGAGTTCCAAAATTTCACAGACACTGAAAATCACAGAATGTTGCGTCATTACGACATAAGGTGGCTTTCACTTCATGCCTGTATCAGTAGAATTATTGAGCAGTGGAGGGAATTGCAATTGTTCTTTCAAGACCAATATTTAAGTGATCGCAATATGTCATCAGAATTTTTATATCATTCTTTTACCACTGATATAAACAAATTGTACTTTTACTTTTTGGACTACATTTTGCCGATTGTAAACAAATTTAACATAATTTTTCAAGGCGACTATCCGTGCATTGATAGACTGTATGATGATGCATCTAGTATGTACTTGTCGATTTTGGGTTGCTTCATGAAAACTAATTACATCAAAAGTACGGAAAATGTATTTACGTTAGACCCAAAGTCCAATATAAATTATTTGCCATTGAAAGATATGTACTTAGGTATTCAAGTAGGCCAAGAATTAATCAAACACAGAGGAAATGTAAACATGAAAGAACAGATTGCTGAGTTTTTCAGAAGGTGCCAATCATTTTTAATTGAGTTGAGCACGCAATTGAAATCACGTTTGCCTTTTGAAAATCCAGTTTTTCGAGAACTGAAATTTCTTGACCCACACACTGCCGTGCATAAAGAATTTCGCAGTTTACGAAATGTGATAGAAACTTTCCCATGCGAAGTACTGCCAGCACAAATGCAGTTAATTGACGAAGAATATAGAACCCTAAAGTTTGATCGCGAAGTAAGTGATTTGTTACAATCTTCGAGCACTGGCTCACCCATCTCATGTGAACAATTTTGGGTGGAAGTTGGGAAAATTTCTAACAGTAATGGCATGTTAAAATACAAAAATATAACTAGTTTTAGTAAATCTCTGCTATGTATACCGGTGTCGAATGCTGCATGCGAGCGCATATTTTCACAGATAAATTTAATAAAAACGGACCAAAGAAACAGATTTATAAACAAAAATGTGTCAGCAATTTTAAAAACAAAGCAAGGTGTTAATGATGAAGGAGGTTGTGTAAATTTTAATCCTTCGAAAAGAATGTTAAAATATGACTCTAACATTTATTGTCAGGATGAATAAATAAAACGTGTTAAGAAAATCAGTATTTTTATTGGTATATCTGTCGGTAAGTAAGTCGGTATATTTCAGTATTTTTTTGAGGTGCCTCGGTATTTTTGTAAAATTTAATCTGGTCACACTGAACATCTGCCATTTCATTCATTTGTGTATGTGGCAGCCGCGGGTGTAGATTATCCGTATTATTTTTTTCTCCGCAATAGTCAAAATACCTGTTCCCCAGTTTCCTTGATGTAGATTAAAATAAATTAGTGAGTTAATTTGGTTTGTTTCTGTTCATTTGTTGACAAATTTCGTTGCTTTCGGTCCTTGTCAATTATCGTTGAACATGAACGCCATGTTGCTTGTCAAAAGTGTTTTCGGATGAGACATCAGTGGATTGATTTGTGATATTTTTTCAGACACCGCGATTTCAAAGGGTCGCTTTCACTCTGGTTCGGTGTAGATAGGGCGAAGTAATACGTAACCATGGCGCAAGTTTTACCGATACGTTTCCAGGAGCACCTACAGGTGAGTACGCCCATCGTTTTTATTGGAATTGCCGACAGCGGCTGGTAGTCGTAGGGAGGAAGCGATCTATCAGTTGATGGTGTTTGAGGGTGATGCGGATGAGTGCCTTTCTTTGTTGTACGCTTGGGGCCAGCGATAAGCGGCGGTGGTGACATTGCGCAATTACCAAATGTCAGTTTCCACCCCCTATCTGCTGCCCACGGGATTGCGACCGGTATTGATTTGTTCCACATTCCTTTCTGGATCATATGATTTTGGGTATATGTGCCAAACTTGGAGACCCAGATTTTAATAAATGCTAAATAATGGATGCTAATGCATAGTACTTGTCTATTTTGAACTGTTTGTAATTCAAATTAGTGTCTTGGTCTTACTTGATCAAGATATCCAATGAATTTGATGAAATTATAAGGCGGTTTATATTTTATGCTTGATGGATTACATGAATTTTGTGTAGTCTAATTGGATTTTAGTTAGATTTGTAGTAGATTGTTGTGATATCTCAACAATCTTTCAGCTAAACATACTGTGACTTAGTAGATGTTATATTACATATCATGAGTTTTACTCATCTTACTTACCCATGCATTTCATTGATTTATTATTTTTCTTGTCATGGTCTTATCATGGATACAAAGAAAAAAGGAATGAAGGGGGTTTTCATGTAATACATAATATTGGTTTAGTCTAGGAATGACTGATTTGCGAATTGACCACCTGGTTTATAAATATGTTTTTGTCTCAATTGAAAAATGCCAGAAATATTAAAAAAAAAATACATTATTTTGTCCTAATACTAAGTCATATACTACATTTTGTAGTGCAAAAGTGAATTTCTATTAGGTTGCTTTTAAAAATCAATGATTATGTAAAAATAAATGAAAATTTCACTCGGTATTATGTATTTAAATACAACACAACACCCAGTTAGCATTTTTATAGACCATATAGTCATTTTGCCAATCGGTCATTCCTAGACTGAACCATATTTCACAAGCAGATAAAATGAATGTCAAAAATAACTTTTTATTGATTTAAGTCCATCTAAAATCTGTTATTTTATTCCATGAGGTTATTCAACAAAAGGTCTCTAAGACTACAACTGCAACCAAAAACATAGATGTGAACCTAAATTATAAATTCTTTGCAGCTCACCAATGTGGGCATCAACCCAGCCTCCATATCCTTCAACACTCTCACCATGGAGTCGGACAAGTTTATCTGCGTCCGGGAGAAGGTTGGCGAGACAGCGGAGGTGGTGATTATTGATATGGCTGACCCCACAAATCCCATTCGGCGGCCAATCAGTGCAGACTCTGCGATCATGAACCCTGCTAGCAAAGTCATTGCTCTCAAAGGAAAAGCTGGTGTTGAAGGTAAGTTGCTTTAGAATGTTCTTGCCAATAGCTTACTAGTTACCACTAACAGCACACAAGTAAGTTAAAATATAGACAAACTGTCTGTTAGGTACAAAACCACGTAATCACTCTTGTTTAAACATTAATGTGATTACTGCTGTGAAAACATACAAATATAAATGTCCTGGGATTTTTGCTGCTGTTTCATTATCTTGCTCTTTAAATTATTATCTTGTTAAAAATCTTACTGTTTTGTAATGTGATTCCTTGCACACACACTTTTCTGGGTCTTGTCATTAGTCTAACATTGATTTCAAATGATGAATATAGTGTAAATCGTAAAAGAATGGAAGCTTTAAATTATTCTTTTGATAAATGGTTAGTAAAAACAGTATTTAATCAAAATCGAAAATAACTTTTGAATTTATACAAGTAAAATATCATTCTTATTTTTTTTTTATCTGCAACCTTACCCAAAAAGTGTATCTACTTTTTAGTTTTTACCCCTTAAGATGGTTTAATGAGGTAGGATGATGAGAACTTTTACTCAGTTGAGACCTGTGATTTGATATTTTTTAAATTGGTCATAATGCAAATGATGAATTTGATTCTTTGTTCTCTGTGAGTATTTGTGCTTTATATGTTGTTATACTGTGTGATGGGAGGTATGGCATTTAGTTGTTGCACCAGATACAGGATATTTGTGAGCGAGTTGGCTGGATGGATGTACGGTCCAACTGCACATTGGATTTTAAAATTAATATAGCATCGTACAAATGGATTTAACCTACTACTCACATTTTTTACTAGGACTTTTAAATTAGGCGCAGTAAAATGACAGAAAATGGCCCATTTCTCCAGCCATTTTAGTGCACCTAAAAGTCTGAGCTTAAGTGTACCTTTCAGCACCTTGCATAAGTTAAATGCCAGGAATTTTGTTCCTTGCCACAATTTAGGCCTCATATTGATAATAGTAATTACAAATCTTTGTTTTCATATCTTCAAACTATGCAATAAAGATAATAATATGTGCTCTTTATAAGCTATTATGACAGCTAAACATTGGTGATTTGCTCATCTCTAGGGTTTTCCGATGGCAAAAATAACTGCAAATAGTTGCCATGATTTCTGATGTTATGAAGTGACATAATAGTAATAAATGCGTCACGCATTGCGTAAATTGCGTCACTAACCCCATAATGACGTAATCACCTCTGTGAAATGTGGTTTTATGCCTTGGCCAAATCTACCTTTATTAATATCATGGTTCCTTACCTGACATGATTAGGCACGGAAATTAACATTATCTCACCAATATAAGTTTCCAAACATCTACTAGTTATTACTTTAAGAATTTTCCCTTTTATTAATCCGTAATTGTGTCAAGTGTTCCCTTTTTTCTGCTCCGAAATAAATCTTAAACATCTTTTTTCCGTAAGTATAATATTAAAAGAGGTGATTCAGGTCATTTTAAATACATTTCTGTGCTCGACTTTTACTTTGTTAACATAACAATATTTAATGACGGTGATATTTAACAATGGTTGGAAGACTGCTTTTGCTATCTAAAATCTCAATTCAGACAATGGTGGCCTACTAGATACCATTCAAGGATTTGGTATCGCATAGTAGATGTTATTGTGCGCATATTAATCTTACTAAAAGTTAAAGTTTCTCTTATTTTCAGTAGGAAGTGGAACTCATTTTTTAAGTCACAATTAGATAATGAAATTTTATCATCACCAACGTAAATTCCCGGCGTTAAAAGATTGGTGTTGAGAGTTCATTGTGCGTGTATATCTGTGTATTATAGTATCTGTGTGGCATTATAGCTGCCAACTGGATAGCACTATTTCGGTTTTAGTTTTTTGTTCGAAAGGTCACTTAAGAAAGTGTTCTTAGCCATGGTTCTAGAAAAGTACAAAAGATACTCTATCAATAACATGTTTATTTAGCTGTCGAAACATATGTAAACAAACGATCAATTTCTTCACTGTTGGTATACATTCATTTGGTGATGACTCACTCGCATTAGTTAGTTGTTACGCTTTTGGCACAGAACTCAAATTAAAACACGGAAACGTAATAAATGGATAATTTTCAGACAAAGCGGAATGTCGTTGCCCCTTTTTACATATAAACGATTGACCTCAACACATTTCTACGACCTTGGCCTTTCATGCACATTTGCTAAATAATCTTATCGTTCATAGCAGTTTATCAAGGTCTTGATGCTGACTTTATTTCTTTTTAGATAAATTACTAGCTGTAGTTAGTGAGTTCTTCCATTTGGACTGATATTCGAATGTTCATGTTTTTTATTTTAAAGAACAAAGAATTACCTCTGCCTTAAAACTTTCCTTAATTCTTTGTTGTTCTTTGCAGCGAATGTGACATTCACTGCTTAACATAGGCCTCCCACATAGATTTGCAGAGCAGCTGGTTGTAGGAGGCCTGCATCCACTGAAACCCCGCGATCTTTATCAGAACATCCGTCTGCCTTGTGAACGTTTCACTCTGCTTTTGGCTTCAAATGGTCTCCATTCGCGATGTTTTCGTGCCCAACGGCCATTCAGTTCTTCTATGTGCCCCGCCCACTAAGTAACCAAATGTTAAAAGTGAGCAAGTTGCTTTTGTTGGGTATAACTTTTTGCTGTTATGTCAGTAACCCTCATCCAGTCATTATAATCGTGGACAGTAATACTTTTTATGTCCGTTATGAAAGAAGGGGCGTATTACGCTCATTTGGGCGGTAGGTACACAGTTATTTATCTATGGAGCAGTGGTTAACGTTAAAAGGGATAGTGATTAATATTGATAATGACTCTTCATATCGGTTGTAACTGTGTATTCTTGAATGCCATACAAGATCAACCTGATAAAACAGTGATAAGTAGTTTAGTCACAATCATAACAACAAAGTAGAAACAGCGAAATATAAAAGTAGACATTCTAAACTGCGTTTCATAAAAGCTATTTTCAAAACTTTGTTCTTTGCCTATTTCACACGTATTAAAAAACGAAAATATTGATAATTTAGTTCATATTATTACGGTCCTACTTTAAGATGTCTTATTGCCATGGTTGTCAGATGCGTTTTGGTAATGAACACATACCGTATCTGTTCTGTAAAATAAAGAAATTGAGCCCAGGGTTAACAAAGAGTTATAGAAAGTTAGTCGTGTATCAATTCAGCATATTATATTGCATCTATAATTTCTCGTTGTCTGCCGTCGCTGCCAATGCACACTCTTCCCTATGTTTCTACGTCTACAAACCTACTAACAAACAACCTGCCTGCTTCATTAATTGCATAGTTCGCCAAATAAATAATTCAATGCACCAATCCGTTCAATAGATTCGCCAATCTAACTGCAAAGTAAAAGTAAAAGTGGTAAACAATGATCGTTACCGGAAAACAATCTACGAGCAACTTCAGACCATAATTCCATTGACTTTAAGTGCATTTTCATATGATTTACAGCTAGCTAGCTATAACTGACAATAGACGGATAGTTCAGTGAGACATTCTCACGCCTGACCTCTATCAATCAATACTGGTTAATATCTTGGAGACAAATAGTCCTTCCTATATTTTTCTATGCGTAGTCCTATCGGCTGCAATAGGTATTTGGCGTTTTATTGAACTACCTATGCAGTTTATACATCAGTATAGTGAAGGAGTTAGACCAAACAGTAGGGTCTTAGAACTGATTGCTGCCGTCATGATGGACGAAACATTCAGACAACATTTCGAAGAGAGAATTTTGAACCTAATGTAGCAAGGGCTGCTCTACCGCCGCGGCGCCGTTGTTTAGGATTTTTATCAGTGTTTTCCTTCACTGGAGAGTTAGCCACAAATTGAACATTTATTTATTCTTTATTGCACAACAATAAATTGGCACAAATGGTGGACTTAATGCCAAGAAGTCATTCTCTACCAGTCAAACATGGGGATGAGCAGAAAAATATGGTATGCTTGTGTTACAAAAAAAAACATTGAACACAAAGTAGGTGTTAGCCAGACTTGAACTCGGAACCACACAGGTGCCAAGCCAGAGTGTTAAGCCACTGGGTCACGACGAGTCTGTTTCATTTATTGTACAATTAAATAAATACATTTTCATTTGCGCATAAACTCTTTGGAGGTGGCATACTTACCTCTAGGGTCGTTCGACCGGCTACAACGTTAGGTTTCGTCCTAACATCTTGCTTACGTATAAAGTAGGTGGTCGCAAAAGAAAATAAGAGTGGGAGAATAACAATAACTCCGCATTAAAAACTTTAATAAAAAGTAATCTTAGTAGATTTTACGTCGTTAAAATAAATAAACATAATATTAATATGTATAATTGTCTCCGAGATAGTGAATGAGTCACGCGCGGGTCACTGTTTGTCGCGAGTGAGTGGACTCAGCCTTGATAGCAGCCGCGTTAGAATAACATCCGATTAAAACTGTGCATTGTTTCGTCTGCCTCTTCTGATTAGACACAACTACAGATTATCGAAATGCTACGACGCTTATTTAAACTAGAGTACTTACAATGTTTTTTGGTGACAAAAGCCAGTGTGTCGTGCAGCTGACGTCATTTAGCTATGACCTGTGCGTCATCATTCAACAAAGCAAAATATACAACTTTAGACTTTAAAGCAGTGGAAGAGAAATCTGTTCCCACTTCTGAGCGTCTTTAGGTACTTAACGGAAAAAACCTTCTGCGTTTGTCCGTCTGTCCTGTGATGTCATCATATGCAAGCACAAGTCTGCCACATTTGAAAATTGTTTCCTCTATAGATTACCAAAGTGGCTAGCCGTTTGACGGCTTGCGGAATACTGCCACCTTTCCGGCCGGCCCCTGCGGGTCCTACGCTGCATTTACCATTCAATGGAGGATAACCAACTTCCACCAGGGTAACAGAGACTAGAAGTATTCTTCTAATCTCTGTCAACCTGGTGGAGGTGGTAGTTTCAGCCACTCATCGTGTTTGACAATAGTACGTCGCTACGCTTAAAATAGGCCGGTGCGTTTTCCCGGCGCCATTATGAAAAATCTTTATGAAGACGCCCTACCCCTAAACCTTAGCATAGCGTCGTTAAGTGACGCTATCTTCTATGCTTCATTTACTGACAAATATTTTACAATGTGAGCACTTACCTCCCAATGGAATATTCATAGATATACATCATGTAATGTGTGTTTAACTTATAGCCAGTTTATGTTATTAAGTTCACATTACTCTGGTACAAGAATTTTTGCTCTTTCCATACTCCAAATCTATAATTATCTGTCCATTCATGCTGCTTGGACCATTTTTGTCAATAATTCGAACATTATTTAATTTTAGGCGCTTCATTTGCAGCTCAAAAGACGCTCCAGATCTTCAACATCGAAATGAAGTCCAAAATGAAAGCGCACACCATGACAGAAGACGTGGTGTTCTGGAAGTGGATCTCGCTGAACACGTTGGCGCTGGTCACCAAGATGTCTGTGTACCACTGGTCGATGGAGGGTGATTCCACGCCTGTCAAGATGTTCGACCGACACGCATCGCTTGCTGACTGCCAGATAATCAACTACAGAACAGATCCTAAGCAGCAGTGGCTTCTGCTTGTCGGTAAGTTAGGAAGGGAAAGTATGAACATTGCATGCAATGTTCATACCAGACCATGGTCTGGATAGTGGATAGGGTGAAGCAAGTTTTAGATGAAGAAACAAGATAATAGACTTCAAAGTTTTGCTGTCTGTACTAGTAAATTAAAACTGGTGAAAATGCTGTACCTAGAAATCTGCAACAGATTAAATTACTTACTCTTTTTACCGATATAACGATCAATGAAGGCTTTTTAATGTGTGAGATGATGAGGGGAGTATGTTGGCTAGCTGTTAGTCCAATAGACAGTTAAAAAAAAATCGCCACATACAAGTGGACTTTCTAAAGAGGAGAGGAATTAATGAAGGAGGAATCATTCAAAAACATGCTATGAAGTTCTAGTAAAGGAAAGTTACTAATGCTGTCCTAGACATATTCCTCAGTGAGCTACTTTTGAGAATTGGTAATGATCGATGCACAGGCAATGCAGTGATGCAGAGGTAGATAGGTTAAGTCAGCACTGATACGAAGTCCCCTTTCGTACGTACCTATTCAATTTGACCGTGTGAACAGGATAGTATGATTATTTACTAGAGCGTAAACGAGACAGATACATATTGGGCAGGGTCGTCTCAACCTGTTAACACTGTCGATGCTTTGCTCAGGTGCACGATCGTTCTGATTTCGGGTGCCACTTTTTTAGCACAAGTAACCTATCTACCTCTTTTTTATTATAATATATTGTGCACAGGTATATCCGCGCAGCAGAACCGCGTAGTGGGCGCGATGCAGCTCTACTCGGTAGAGCGCAAGTGCTCTCAGCCCATCGAGGGCCACGCGGCCTCCTTCGCCACCTTCAAGGCGGAGGGCAATGCTGAACCTTCCACGTTGTTCTGCTTCGCCGTCAGGACAGCTCAGGGAGGCAAACTGCATATAATTGGTGAGTGCACTATGTAAAGTGTCAATCGTGATAAAATACGATATTTAATGTACCACACTATTTACTAGATCAGAATGCAATTTGAACTTATAGCTTTTTAGAATCCGTTATTTGAGGCACTTGTCTTCATTTCTGGAAAACTATGCCTATGGAAAATGGATGTTTCTGTATGTTAAATGATTGACAGATGGATGACAGTTATGAAAATAACACAAATGCCTGAAATTATAACAATTTTATCAGGCGTCTTGACAGCGTGTTCAGACAACGGTTCTCGGTTTCGAACTTTTTTTTGGATTTCGGGTTTCCATCTCGCAATCGTTTAATTTTATTTTGTATCTAGGTTGGCTGTAAAGTAATGTCGCAATTCGTTTGCCTAAATTTTATTTCGTTACAAGTTTATAAATGTTAAAATTCGACAGGAGCGTTAAACTTCACACCTGTGCTCACACACAACCATCTATGTAAACATAAAACTTTCAGAGGTCGGACAGACACCCGCAGGCAACCAGCCGTTCCCCAAGAAGGCAGTGGACGTGTTCTTCCCGGCGGAAGCGCAGAATGACTTCCCGGTGGCGATGCAGGTGTCCCCCAAGTATGACGTGATATACCTAATCACGAAGTACGGGTACATACACATGTATGACATAGAGACCGGGACTTGCATTTACATGAACAGGATCTCGTCAGATACTATCTTCGTTACTGCGCCACATGAAGCTACTGGGGGCATTATTGGTGAGTTTAACTTTTTAATGCCTTACATAGAAAACTTCGTAAATGACATCTATCTACCTTTGAATTAAGTTAACTATACCAAATTATCAATAATCAAATTTCAATAAATTGCCTTAATTTCTCTGTCTGACTGTGTGGTTGACTGGTAGAGAATGCCTCTAGGCATTAAGTTCGCCATTTGTACTTTACTTTTGTGCAATAAAGAATAAATAAATAACAGTCCTGGACAGTCGTTTCACATGACCTTCATTCTTGACTTGAAATATAGCAAAGGTTGTAATAACGGGTGCCGGAAAATGATATGTATTATTATAAAAAGAAATACATAATATATAAATAAATACATTCAGACTCTGCTATGAGTTATTATGTCCAAGAGTTACCCTTGTAAAATTCCCTTCATGCAATCAGTTGTTCTTCCACCAGCAACTCCATTTAACCTTTTGATTTTTTCTTGTTCATATTCTTAATCCATATTGTTCTTGTCCAAGGCGTGAACCGGAAAGGTCAGGTGCTCTCAGTGACGGTAGAGGAGGACTCGATAGTGCCGTACATCAACACGGTGCTGCAGAACCCTGAGCTAGCGTTGCGGCTGGCTGTGCGCAACAACCTCGCTGGTGCTGAGGAGTTGTTCGTAAGGAAGTTCAACATGCTCTTCACTAATGGACAGTACGGAGAGGCAGCTAAGGTAAATTCAAGTCTAGGTACATAATAAATCTTAGCCAAAATATTGTTGGAATTATTCTCGTTTTCATCCAGTCTTATAAAGGCTGATCTATGCGATTAGCTAATGAGATTAAATGGGTTGACAGAGAAATGCGTAAAGTTTTGCCAAAAATTATGTCAACTAAATTTCCGTGTAGTCTAGCTCGCTGTGTTAATAACGAGTTTGTGCTGCTAGCAAATCGCGAAATAGGTTTATCTCTTTCAAACAATCTTATTTTTTCAATGAAAGAAAAAATACTGCACTATTCCCTTAAAAGTATTTTTTGAGAAAAACGTTTAAAGTTACGATCAACCTGTATTTTTATTTGTGGGTGTTACATTCTACTCTACTATTATACTCATACAGGTGGCAGCGATGGCACCCCGCGGAATCCTGCGAACGCCGCAAACAATCCAGCGGTTCCAGCAGGTGCCCACCCAGCCTGGGCAGACGTCCCCGCTGCTGCAGTACTTCGGCATCCTGTTGGACCAGGCCCAGCTGAACAAGTTTGAGTCGCTGGAGCTGTGCCGGCCAGTACTTCTGCAAGGTAATTATTACTTGAACAAGGGCTCTGAAAAAACTTGCCAACTATTTTGCTTACATTCGTGGCAAATATTTCAAAAAACAAACCTACTTATTGCCATGGTACAAAACAAACTTAGATATTTTGCACTTACTTGGAACTTGTATTTATCTGGAACTTGGATGATCATGTGATCATGGATGATCATACTTTAAATACAATGAACATTCTAAGAAGGAGAATGAAGGAGCTTTAGATACTCTGACATCTTTTGAAAACAACCAGTTTTATTTTGTAGCCACGACAGCTTTAGTACAGGTCAATAAAGATTTAAAACTCCACAGGGCGCAAGCAGCTGCTAGAGAAATGGCTGAAAGAGGAGAAGCTAGAATGCTCCGAGGAGCTCGGAGACCTGGTGAAGCAGGTGGACCCCACATTGGCTCTGTCGGTGTACCTGCGCGCTAACGTGGCCAGCAAGGTCATACAGTGCTTCGCGGAGACTGGCCAGTTCCAGAAAATTGTACTGTATGCTAAGAAGGTGAGGAAATTATAGGTTCAGTTGACTGCACTTTTAGCACTCTGCACTCTTTATTTGTATAACTCTTGTTCATTACATATCCAACGAGAATATTTTTATATTCTGCCGTTCGTCTATATTCATATTATTATTATTTTTTGTGCCATGCAGTGCTTCTCATCTTGTCTTATGTTATCGGCGATTGCCAAAAACAAGGTGACCCCAATGTAAATTGTATGCCATCCAATATGTCATTAAAAGTATGTTGCTCCAAACGATACATTTGAATAAAAAATACTTAAAAATATTAAACTTGATCAAGCAATTATTTCTTAAATATTTATTATTATTTGGAAAATTGCTGAAAAACTGGTTTATCCGCATGTTTTTAGGAAGTTCCTTCACCTCTTCTGTTTCTATCTACTATCACTCTAACATCAGCTATTGTAAATGCTACTAGCTTTCCTCGGATCAGAATCTATCTGAACCTCGGATGGAGTTTTCACAAACCGCAAATATTTCGCTAGTTAGCACCTTCGATGCAGTTTGCCGTATTTCCGCCGTGTGTTGACATACACATAAATAAAACCATAGAAAAGGAGCCCTACACTCACCCAAAACGCCGATAATTCACAAATATCCAATAATATCCGATATCTTGATTTTCCAATTAAAATTGTTAATAAGGCGGCCGCCGCGGGAAATCGTTCATTTGTAGTTGAGAAAAATCTTCAGTGACAGCTGATTTTGCCGCCAAATTCAGCGTTGCCCACCCATAAAGAAAAGAGTGCGGGAGGGAGATAGACATACATATAAATGAATATTAGACAAGGACAGTATGTGTGTTGTGTGGATGCCGCGAAATAAATATAACTTTTTAATACTGTACACTTGTTAACCAAAGGCAATGATATTATTAAATCTAAAGCATAAAAACTAAACATCCCCCCGCCCGAGAAAGGCTTAAGCCTTTATCAATACCGCAAATCATTCAAAAAGATTACAATACCGCAATAAGTAACACAAAATATGAAATTGAAACACCGCAAATCATACAAGAAATAAACCAGTTAAATACCACTAAATATGAAAAATTATTATACTTAACACAAAGAAAACTATACCGCGAAATACAAAAGTTTATAATACCGCAAAACACAAAATATAATAGAACCGCACAATATAATAATAACGCAAGGTTATTAATAAGTTAATTTAAAAAATACCGAATAAGTACTTACAAGAAAAATGAATATGCATTTATGCAACCGAATACCTAAAACTGTTTTCATACAGTCTATAACATGACTAATCTAATTAACACTATCTTTACAAAATAACAACTAACCTAATCAAAATAAAATTCTACCGCGTTTATATAACCAAACGTACTTTTTCCCCCTGTACGAGTACAAGACAATCGATTTTAGGTGACAAATACATGAGGCAAAGTTCACCTATTAGCTACATGTTTTACAACCGTTTGATATAAAAGAAAATATAATAACAACTTCTTAAAATTATTCAAGTAGGTAAATACAATTAATGCACCATGTCCAAAGAATTCAAAACTCGTTTTGAATAACAGTTTGTAAGGCTGTTGTCCCTACGTGGTCCTGAATTCTCTGAAACTGATCTGACATCCGACAATTTGCCATAAGGCACTTTCCGTTGGCCTGGCAAATAATCATTCCTACAGTGACCATGATAATGTTTATACATTATCATAGATTTAAAATCTTAATAATTCCTATGCATATCTAACTTTTGATCCGCAATAACATTGGCGTGAAAAGTCCTGTACATATTATTTACATTCCTATTACTTACAGGAGTGGAAACCGCATTACCAACTGGTCCGCTAAGGACATAACCGAAAATTGTATTCATGACACGAGGCAAATCATCATTAACTTTGATTGATCCGCCTAAAACAATATCTCCCATGAGATCCGCTCCGATCAAAATTTCAACCTCCCGGCTTAAATAAAACTTATCGTCCGCAAGATAAAAGGCTGTATAATTATCAGCAATAGAAGCAGGTAGGTTGAAATTAGGCAAATTGTAGGTAATTTTAGACAAGACTGTAGCTGGAGTTACCAGAACAGGCTTGTTCGTATGACAAGGACTAATGGATAACATAACACCGCCCCCGCAACCGCTAACAGGAGCGCCGCTAAGTCCAGTAACCTTTGCAACATTCGACTTAAATCGCCGCAAGCCCAATCTTTGAGCGCAACCTTCCACAATAAATGTGCTCTGACTCCCAGGGTCCAAGAGCGCGCGCACGGTGTGATAGGTACCGCAACCATCCCTGACACGCACCATGGCCGTTGAGAGCAAAACCGACCGCTGATTTGTTGAAGGCAAAGTAGTTTGTGACGTCAAAGCCGCCCCGCTACTGCCCGCTACTGGAGAATTTACCCTATCCACTTGGCTGTCCAATACCGGCACATCCACCCTAGATGTGGTAGGAGACAAATTAATTTTATCCAAATGTAGTAAATGGTGATGTTTGTCAGACTTACACTGAAAACAATGACCATTTGAACCGCAATTATAAATATTGTGGGCCCCGAGGCACCTAAAACACAACCTATTCTCTATAACATACTGCTTCCGTGCAGCTGTATTAAAAAATAAAAACTTATCACATTTAGATATGTGATGTCTACCGTTTTCACAAAGTTTACATCCAGGTGGCGACGCCACACTCTGTTCGAATGAAACAATTGACCTACTAGGAGTGGTGGTTGGCCTACCCACCCGCACATCTGAGCTAGTCTCAAGAATACGCACCTCATTTTCCAAAAACTTAATTAAATCCTTAAAACTTGGTAGTTCTTTTCCAACATGTCTTTCCTCAAATTGATTTTTTAATCCAGAATCTAATTTTTGAAAATTAATATAAAATAATAAATATGACCATTCAGGTACTGGGAAATCCATCTTCTCCAGTGCCTTGGTATTTTCCAGCAGAGAGTTCAAAAAATGTTTCAAAGAATTCAAATTTTTATTCACATGAGTAAAATGTAAGAAATTGTTCAACAATTTATCCGCTAACAACCTTTTGTTGTGGTACCGTTTCTTTAAAAGCTCTAAAGCAACCGAATAATTATCACCAGTGATTGATAAATGCTGGACTAAAGTTTTAGCCTCGCCTCCTAAGGAACTAATCAAATAATATAATTTCTCAGTCTGAGACAAAGAAGAATCACTCCCAATGAGAGATTCAAACAAGTCAATAAAAGAAACAAACTCTTCGAATTTACCCATAAAGGTGGGTAATTGAATCCGAGGGAGAAACACGTTCCTAGATTTGGTATGCTCATCCCTAGAGCTGGTGGATTTGAAACTCTCCTCTAACTTACACTCAGGAAACAGATCCAAATATTTACACTTTACAAAATAGTACAATTTGTTCCACCTTTCATAATTTAATTTATTCTCAGCCAAGTTGAAGTTCTCATCTGAATGCAACTGAATTTCCAGGTGAGAAGCTGATAAGTTTTTAAATATTTTTTCAATGTTCATATACCTTAAATTGAATTCATTAAGTTCACTTTCCATATCAAGTGATTTCTGGGAAAGACCGTGAATCATTTCTAAATCCTGCAAAGCAGTTTGATCTTTAATTTTGGCAATATTTAATTTCCTAGCAGCCATTTTCAATATCTACAGAAACAAAAAATACAAAAATGATGTTACTTTTATAAATTACAGGAACAAAGTTAAACTAAGAAATTAGTATAATATACCACTTCATAAGTTAACAATTAACACAATAACTTATTAAATAGGCACTTTTCAATAAGTACCTACCTATCCACAACTAAACCTTGTGAAAGTAGAAAATAATAAAAACCATACCTAAACCTTAAATAAACCGCAATACCTACGTATAGTTATGTAAACAAAAGTAAACCGCAAAACTTTTGTTACAATGTTCAACTAAATATCAAGAAATTAAAAATAAAATAAAAACTCAGGTAAACCGCAAAACCTAAAGTAATTATATAAACCGTCAAACCTTTGTTACTAACAACAAAAAACAAAAAAGGCAAAAACACAAAACTAAATAAATTTACCGAGAACCGAACCTACAACCTATGGACTCCGCGCGACTAACCTACACCCAGTTAAAATAAGCAGTGTTTTCCGTTACACATCAATGCCATTCCTTCCTTCTTGTAAGTAAATTCCAATGTAAATTGTCAAATAAAAAATAAAATCCGCTAAGAAACACAAAATAAATAAAATTCGTAAGTACCCCAAAAGCTAATTACGCTGCATGAACAATAATCTTGTAAGAAACCGCAAAATTACAAAATTAAAGTTAATATCATTGTCCGATTTAGTTACCAATTGCACGTATAGATGGCGCTAGTTGGCGTATGCATGTTTTGTGAATGAACAAAATTAATGTTGTAAAATAATAATAATAAACAATAAAAAGGGACTATTGGAGGGCATAAAATAGTTATAATGAGTTACCGTGTGCAGTGTAAAAGGTGTGTATCACTTTTTTCACGCAGAGTTGGAAAATGTATCCAACAAATTTTCCGTGTATTTTGTTAAGAACGAAAATACGGGAAAATGCATCAAAAATGCTAATCCACGACTCGAAGGACCAAATGTAAATGCTACTAGCTTTCCTCGGATCAGAATCTATCTGAACCTCGGATGGAGTTTTCACAAACCGCAAATATTTCGCTGCACCTTCGATGCAGTTTGCCGTATTTCCGCCGTGTGTTGACATACACATAAATAAAACCATAGAAAAGGAGCCCTACACTCACCCAAAACGCCGATAATTCACAAATATCCAATAATATCCGATATCTTGATTTTCCAATTAAAGTTGTTAATAAGGCGGCCGCCGCGGGAAATCGTTCATTTGTAGTTGAGAAAAATCTTCAGTGACAGCTGATTTTGCCGCCAAATTCAGCGTTGCCCACCCATAAAGAAAAGAGTGCGGGAGGGAGAGAGACATACATATAAATGAATATTAGACAAGGACAGTATGTGTGTTGTGTGGATGCCGCGAAATAAATATAACTTTTTAATACTGTACACTTGTTAACCAAAGGCAATGATATTATTAAATCTAAAGCATAAAAACTAAACAGCTATAATCATATCAATGCGCCGGCGTAAAAAAGTTTGCAATTCGATATTTTATAAAAAAATAAATAAATAAGAAATGAATAAAATCAAATAAATAAATAAATTAATTAAAAGTTTTTGACCAGACCATGTACAAGTGAGAAACCCATTTAAGACACAAAGTCTGACAAAGCCTGTTCACTCTAGGTGGGCTACACCCCCGACTACATCTACCTCCTCCGCTCCGTAATGCGCACCAATCCGGAGCAAGGCGCCGGCTTCGCGGGCATGCTGGTGGCCGAAGAGCCGCCGTTGGCCGACATCAACCAGATCGTCGACGTGTTCATGGAGCAGAACATGGTGCAGCAGTGCACCGCCTTCCTGCTGGATGCACTCAAGAACAACCGCGCCGAGGAGGGACCTTTACAGACCAGGTATTGTATAGTGGTTAGCACAAACATCGTTTCAGGGGCTTTATTACAATAGCACCAACCCTGAGCAAGGCGCCGGCTTCGCGGGCATGCTGGTGGCGGAAGAGCCGCCGTTGGCCGACATCAACCAGATCGTCGACGTGTTCATGGAGCAGAACATGGTGCAGCAGTGCACCGCCTTCCTGCTGGATGCACTCAAGAACAACCGCGCCGAGGAGGGACCTTTACAGACCAGGTATTGTATAGTGGTTAGCACAAACATCGTTTCAGGGGCTTTATTACAATAGTACCAACCCTGAGCAAGGCGCCGGCTTCGCGGGCATGCTGGTGGCGGAAGAGCCGCCGTTGGCCGACATCAACCAGATCGTCGACGTCTTCATGGAGCAGAACATGGTGCAGCAGTGCACCGCCTTCCTGCTGGACGCGTTTAAGAACAACCGCGCCGAGGAGGGGCCCTTGCAGACCAGGTATTGTAAAGCAACTAGCGCAAATAGCATTTCTGAACTCAGGAGGGCATGCTCACTTTGATTGTGTGTTTGCTTCATCTTGAAGTGGTGATTCCTCTCTCAAGCGGTAGCACCGTTACTGTGATCCATCAACCAGAACGTAGACGTCTTCATGGTGCAGCAGTGCACTGCCTTCCTACTGGATGCACTCAAGAACAACCGCGCTGAAGAGGGGCCTTTACAGACCAGGTATTGTATAGCGGCTAGCGCAAACAACATTTCTGAACTCAGAAGGGCATGCTCACTTTGATTGTGTGTTCGCTTCATCTTGAAGTGGTGATTCCACTCACAAAATCTCTTGCGGTAGCACCGTTACTGTGATCCTCCAACCAGATCGTCGACGTGTTCATGGAGCAGAACATGGTGCAGCAGTGCACCGCCTTCCTGCTGGACGCGTTGAAGAACAACCGCGCCGAGGAGGGGCCTTTACAGACCAGGTATTGTATAGCGGTTAGCGCAGTGAGATATATCTTTCCATTTGATGAGACGTTAGTGCTGTTACCAAGGGCCTGTCCTGAATATTTAGCACTAAACTTCATGACTAACATTTGAAATGGACGAAAAGCCAATAAGGCCAAATAGTAAAACGCTACAATATCTCACTGTAACCATAGATTTAGAATGTGAAGCATAAAAATGAGACCAAAACGACTTTTCTTGTTTTTCACATATTTTACGTAAAACAGTCGTAGAATGTCATATTTTTCTTTGAAATTATCTTACAATTGATTTTATGTATCATGAGAGTTTTTTTTTGCTTTTTCGATTGGAAAGGAATACAATAAGTGGAGATAGCTAAATACAAATTGTAAGCCCATTATGGCGATGGTAGGTTTACGTTTGTGAAGGCACCTGTCTTTTCCTTGAAGTCTATGATCTTTAACTGTCAGTCTCTTGCTATAATAAAGTAACATTCTCGGCAGATTGCTAGAGATATGTTTGTGAAGGCATTATGTGTCTTTTCCCTGAAGTGTATGATCTTTGACTGTCAATTCTGTTGCTATAATAAAGTAACATTCTCGGCAGATTGCTAGAGATTTGTTGGTGAAGGCGCCATGTGTCTCTCCATGTGTCATCTTTGACTGTAAGTCTATGTCTATAACTAAGTTATGTTCTCCCCCAGATTGCTAGAGATGAACCTGATGTCAGCCCCTCAAGTGGCAGACGCGATCCTCGGCAACGCAATGTTCACGCACTACGACCGCGCGCACGTGGCGCAGCTGTGCGAGAAGGCGGGCCTGCTGCAGCGCGCGCTCGAGCACTACACCGACCTCTACGACATCAAGCGCGCCGTGGTAAGTACAGTCAACAGCACACTCGGCAGATTGCTAGAGATGAACCTGATGTCAGCCCCTCAAGTGGCTGACGCGATCCTCGGCAACGCAATGTTCACGCACTACGACCGCGCGCACGTGGCGCAGCTGTGCGAGAAGGCGGGCCTGCTGCAGCGCGCGCTCGAGCACTACACCGACCTCTACGACATCAAGCGCGCCGTGGTAAGTACAGTCAACAGCACACTCGGCAGATTGCTAGAGATGAACCTGATGTCAGCCCCTCAAGTGGCTGACGCGATCCTCGGCAACGCAATGTTCACGCACTACGACCGCGCGCACGTGGCGCAGCTGTGCGAGAAGGCGGGCCTGCTGCAGCGCGCGCTCGAGCACTACACCGACCTCTACGACATCAAGCGCGCCGTGGTAAGTACAGTCAACAGCACACTCGGCAGATTGCTAGAGATGAACCTGATGTCAGCCCCTCAAGTGGCTGACGCGATCCTCGGCAACGCAATGTTCACGCACTACGACCGCGCGCACGTGGCGCAGCTGTGCGAGAAGGCGGGCCTGCTGCAGCGCGCGCTCGAGCACTACACCGACCTCTACGACATCAAGCGCGCCGTGGTAAGTACAGTCAACAGCACACTCGGCAGATTGCTAGAGATGAACCTGATGTCAGCCCCTCAAGTGGCTGACGCGATCCTCGGCAACGCAATGTTCACGCACTACGACCGCGCGCACGTGGCGCAGCTGTGCGAGAAGGCGGGCCTGCTGCAGCGCGCGCTCGAGCACTACACCGACCTCTACGACATCAAGCGCGCCGTGGTAAGTACAGTCAACAGCACACTCGGCAGATTGCTAGAGATGAACCTGATGTCAGCCCCTCAAGTGGCTGACGCGATCCTCGGCAACGCAATGTTCACGCACTACGACCGCGCGCACGTGGCGCAGCTGTGCGAGAAGGCGGGCCTGCTGCAGCGCGCGCTCGAGCACTACACCGACCTCTACGACATCAAGCGCGCCGTGGTAAGTACAGTCAACAGCACACTCGGCAGATTGCTAGAGATGAACCTGATGTCAGCCCCTCAAGTGGCTGACGCGATCCTCGGCAACGCAATGTTCACGCACTACGACCGCGCGCACGTGGCGCAGCTGTGCGAGAAAGCGGGCCTGCTGCAGCGCGCGCTCGAGCACTACACCGACCTCTACGACATCAAGCGCGCCGTGGTAAGTACAGTCAACAGCACACTCGGCAGATTGCTAGAGATGAACCTGATGTCAGCCCCTCAAGTGGCTGACGCGATCCTCGGCAACGCAATGTTCACGCACTACGACCGCGCGCACGTGGCGCAGCTGTGCGAGAAGGCGGGCCTGCTGCAGCGCGCGCTCGAGCACTACACCGACCTCTACGACATCAAGCGCGCAGTGGTAAGTACCACACACCACACCCTCTTCATTAGGGTTTACAATAAAGTGCTTATTCTTACCTGATGGTCCAAGATTATCCCTGTTACCGCGCCCAAGCTCTCACTTTTCACGCCCACACTATAGTCACGCAAATGTCGCTCCATGTAGGAGCTGAGCGTACGTGTTTACTCGAACTTAGGTGCTCACTTACACAACTGGTGCCGGTTGGTAATGCTATTTGCAACTCCTCGTCAGCTGTTGGGATCACTTTTTTTAGGTGGAGGCCGTGCTAACTAAACCTTCCAGGAAAAATGCTGTCAAAATTTACAATTTGTTTTAAATGAAACTACAACTTACTAAAGAAGATATTTACTTATGGCAGTACAATTAATTTTAATAATACTTAAAAACAAAGAGTTAAAAACGTCCAAGAACTTATATCCAATGTTGTTGGTGCTTCTTAACTCTACTCGACTTCAGATGCAAAACCTTTCTTTAACAACACCTTGGAGATTTAAACAATATTTGAACAGCAAAGCAAAAACTAAACGACCTTTCTATCCCAGGTCCACACGCACCTACTATCCGCCGACTGGCTGGTCTCGTACTTCGGCAGTCTCTCCGTGGAGGACTCCTTGGAGTGCCTCAAGGCCATGCTGCAGGCCAACATCCGCCAGAACCTGCAGATCTGCGTCCAGATCGCCACCAAGTACCACGAACAGCTCACCACGAAGTCGCTGATCGAACTCTTCGAGAGCTTCAAAACTTATGAAGGCCTGTTCTACTTCCTTGGATCAATTGTCAACTTCAGCCAGGATTCTGAAGTGCACTTCAAATATATTCAGGTTTGTATAGTAACAATGCTTAAATTGCCGAATGATTTACCTAGATCTCAATTAATCCTCTTCACGCATAGCAAATTAGTATTACAAAATTAGCCATGGAGAAAAAAAAATGCGGATTTATTTTTGGTGATCAAAATGTAGGTATGCACTTATTTTTGCTGCTTAGTTTTATTAACGAATATTCGCGACTTTTTAATTTTGTTTTATAGAGGTAAATACACGTTTTTAAAACGAACGAATGATGTGCATTTGGTGACCACAAATTTTTTGGTCTAAATTAAACGTACGTATCGTAACGTATCTGCCATTACTACAAAAAATTAAGAAAGTGTCCCTAATTTATCGCACTGTTCAGAATTATAACAATTGTCAATCACGGTAATCCAATTGAATATTGTCTCGTTCACCCCCAGGCGGCCTGCAAGACGGGCCAGATCAAAGAAGTGGAGCGTATCTGCCGCGAGTCGAACTGCTACAACGCCGAGCGCGTGAAGAACTTCCTCAAAGAAGCCAAGTTGCCCGACCAGCTGCCGCTCATCATCGTCTGCGACCGCTTCGACTTCGTGCACGATCTGGTGCTGTATCTATACAGGAACAGTCTGCAGAAGTACATTGAGATCTATGTGCAGAAGGTTAGTAGAGAAAAGCAAGTTTGTTGTACCTTTAGCGTAATGCAGAACTACTTCAAATTGTTGTAAATTAGATTTTCAAATTGTTTTTTGGATGTTGCTCAGTGTATGTTTTTTGTACTAATTATTCTTACATTTATTTTCTTAAATTCTTCAATGCTGTAAAAGTAATACGACTGGAAAAATATAAAAAAGTGAAAACCCTTGTAATACAGGCTGTTGTATTCAAATCTTGACAAATTATTAAAAACCGAACACTGGGAAAATTCAACCATTTTTTTGAGGTTGTTCAAAACTCCAGTTTCCCAAAATTCCGAATTTGCTTATAAGCAAAAAAAAATAGTTGTTAGAAAGATAGTGGGTCCGAAATTAGCTTTTTCTTTTCAATCAATATAGCTACTGCTGTTGTCTATAGGTGAATCCATCCCGATTGCCTGTGGTGGTCGGAGGTCTTCTAGACGTGGACTGCGCTGAAGACATCATCAAGAATTTGATACTCGTCGTACGTGGGCAGTTCTCCACCGACGAGCTCGTAGCTGAGGTCGAGAAGAGGAACAGGTGAGAAATATCGTGAAGCAAAGGCTAACCAACAAATCTCATTATAACGGCGAAAGGCATTGAGCTTAAACTTTTAACCCTCTACCAGACATAAGCACTCGAAATATTTCATTGGTTTTAAACCTTATTTAATCAGCATAAGGTTCATAACTTGGTGGGAACTATTTTCCCTCTGCCTGTTAAAGGGTAAGGATTTTATTGTTTACAAAATTATCAAATTAGTGGGATTAGGCAGTTTGTTTTTCTGAGCTAATTGTCCACAAAACTGCAAAATTGACTAAAGGATAGAAGATATTCGATCCATTATTATTATTTATTTATTAAAACTTGTTATGAAAAACCTTTAATTGGCACTTTGTCAAAAGACACATTATGCCGTGAAATCTATAAAGAGATGTGATTGTAACATTACGAGCAAATTTTTGTTAAACAAACAGCCATGTTCATGCACAGAAATGTTTGTACTGTGCGGGGATCGAACCCGCGAATTTTGGTATCGTAGCTGATTCCTCAACAATTACACCAAGACGGTTGTCCAATGTCCAAATATTGTGTGTAGGTATTCGGAACAGCTTGTCGTACTGGCAGTTTACAAAGCGTAGCCTCGTATATCATCATACCGGGTATATTTCGCAGTGCTTCGCCCTTTCGAGAGAGGAATAGGAAGCTTTGTAAAATATTGTAGCTCCATGTCATTTTATTGACAAAAAGTCCTTGTTAAAATTAGTAATACATATGTTTTTTTTTCATGTTTATCTTTGCATTGTATTGTGTCACTAAATAAATTATTTTTCTTTCTTTCTTTCTTTTATAACATATCATATTTTGTTACAGATTGAAACTCCTGCTGCCATGGTTGGAGACTCGCGTGCACGAAGGCTGCAACGAGCCCGCCACGCACAACGCGCTCGCCAAGATATACATCGACTCCAACAACAACCCCGAACGCTTCCTCAAGGAGAACCAATGGTAAATTATTATTTCATTTAACAAGCTTCATTTAGAGTGGAGCTTTTAGCCTGCGGTTGTTCCTGCGTTGGATTTGGTTATTATTTAGATATTTTTCGGGTATAGCAAATCGTATTTTTTGCAATTTTCGTCCCTTATTTCATCATTATTTCGGGATGAAAAGTATCTTATGTTTTTAATCGAGGTCAACTCCACCTAAGTATTAAATTTCATTAAAAATGATTCCGTACTTTAGTCTTTAAAAACCTAACAGTCTGAGCGATCTACTCGGCGACCATTGTTGATCCATTTTAGTTTGCATCCTGTTATATATTACTCACGAAGACAGCACAGCTTTTATAAACTGTATCACATGCCTAGGCGTGTTGTACAATGTGGCGGTCACTGTTTGCGGTGAGTATGTCTAAAATGCATGAAAATTACAGGAATTGTGGCGTAGTTTTGTGGTGCGTGTCCCGCGTGCGTTAACGCTTTGTCTCTATAGTCCGTTCGTGTTAATATTGCAGCATTTTTTTTATTTAATACATTTACACACAACAAAACTCAGGTACAAAACCGTTACGTTTAAAAGAATACGTTCATTTGGGCACTGTGAACTTGACTTTCTAATTAGGAACGATTTGATTGGTTAGAGGGTGTACTAAGTTGACGGACAAGAATGAAATCACTGCATTATTAACGCGAATGGACTATAGATACGACTCCAGTGGTAATGATGTTCTGTATTAGCTGTAAGTTTGTTTTCACAAGTACGGAATCTGATGTATGTATGTGTTTAGGTACGACTCCCGCGTAGTCGGCCGCTACTGCGAGAAGCGCGACCCGCACCTGGCCTGCGTGGCGTACGAGCGCGGCCAGTGCGACCGCGAGCTCATCGCCGTCTGCAACGACAACTCGCTCTTCAAGACGCAGGCGCGCTACCTGGTGCGCCGCCGCGACCAGGACCTCTGGCTCGAGGTCCTCGCCGACTCCAACCTCTACAAGCGGCAGCTCATCGACCAGGTCCGTACTCTATCTGTGTAGACGACAACTCGCTCTTCAAGACGCAGGCGCGCTACCTGGTGCGCCGCCGCGACCAGGACCTCTGGCTCGAGGTGCTCGCCGACTCCAACCTCTACAAGCGGCAGCTCATCGACCAGGTCCGTACTCTATCTGTGTAGACGACAACTCGCTCTTCAAGACGCAGGCGCGCTACCTGGTGCGCCGCCGCGACCAGGACCTCTGGCTCGAGGTCCTCGCCGACTCCAACCTCTACAAGCGGCAGCTCATCGACCAGGTACTGACACCATGCAAACTGTAGGCCTACCACGAACCGCTAACGATTGGCAATCGAAAAGAAAACGATACTTTTTTTTCTTAAAGACAGGAAAAAGAAAAAAAATGTGGTTTACTTTTCGATTATCAAAACGTTCGGTTCGAGCTAGGCCTACTGTACTGCATTACTCTTGATCCTGCCGACTGCAGTCATGGAGCTAGGTCTGCAAAACTCTGATCGCTCCAGAATTAGCCTCGTAACTCGGCTTACGGCCTCGCAGTTTCTCGTACTTGAGATTCACTGTTCTGGGTCTATGCTCTCATCTTTTCTAAAGACTCTACGTGATTAAGATTTAAAATCCTAGGAAGGGCGCTCAGCCTATGGCTTCACGAACTTACTACTTGAGTCGTTGATTGACGTTCCGAGCTCCGCTCTACGTGTAGCTCTACCTTCGGCCTTGCTATTATGAATTGGGGTAATCGCCTTACTCTAGGATAACATGTCACTAAAGTGTCTGAAAACTGAATAGTCTAATTCTAATCTGTTATATCCTCATTCCAGGTTGTGCAAACTGCTCTCTCGGAAACACAAGACCCAGAGGATATCTCTGTGACTGTGAAAGCCTTCATGACAGCAGACCTGCCCAATGAACTCATTGAACTTCTCGAGAAGATTGTCCTGGACAACTCCGTGTTCTCCGACCACAGGAATCTGCAGAACTTGCTTATCCTTACTGGTAAGGATCTCTTTTGTTTTCCAACAGGCTTCTTAAATATCTTTAAGATTTTTTTGTGTAAAAAGATGTCCTGTTCCATTGATAGACCAATGAGGAATTGAGAGAACTCCTTGAATATTAAAGGCTTACATGAACATCTTACAAATAAGAAATAATAGATAGCTATTGGTGGGTAGCCACGGTCAACGGCACAACAGTGGGTATGAAAGGTGGAAAAGGTGGTAGCCTGATCAGCCATTGACACAAAAAATATTTTGTCTATTTCAAACTAAAATGAAGCTTCTCTATTTCAGCAATCAAGGCTGACCGATCCCGCGTGATGGAGTACATCAACAGACTGGACAACTACGACGCACCTGACATCGCTAACATCGCGATCAACAATGAACTGTACGAAGAAGCTTTTGCTATATTCAAGAAGTTTGATGTCAACACCTCGGCCATTCAGGTAAGGACTTACTTCCCAGGAAGTGGAAAGGATTCTCTAGACCACTAGCTTGTAAAACTAAGATATGTTACCTGAAGGCTGCAGCAGCCAATAGCCAATATCAATTAAAACATTGTATTCATGTTAAGTTATTAAACAGTTGAAAACGTAAGATAATAAAACAGGATACTAAATATTAGGTGACTAGCCTGCCTCGTTGTGTTGCTTGAAACATTATGTGTATATATCAGAGCTCTTAGTGGTAACATTGTTTGTTAGTGTACAGTCAACAGCACATCAGATTAACCCATTTCCGTTTTTTCTCCCACTCTTGCCAAATGTAATTTCTTAGCAATTGAGCAAGGAGGACTGACCGGAAATAGGTAGAGTGATGTGCCCTCCACCGTACCATTATCTAATTTATGTTTAGGGAGATTACAAGCTGCAATTACTGTCACGCTCTCTATTTAGTTAAAAGAGCCAATGTTTGCCCTAAACTGTTACTTGAAAAACAAACTTTTCTATCCAGGTCCTAATCGAGCAAGTGAAAGACCTCGAGCGCGCGTACGAGTTCGCCGAACGTTGCAACGAGCCCGGAGTATGGTCTCAGCTAGCGAAGGCGCAGCTGCAGCAGGGGCTGGTGAAGGAGGCCATCGACTCGTACATCAAGGCCGACGACCCCTCCGCCTACATGGACGTCGTGGCCACCGCCGCCGAGCGACAGTCCTGGGAGGACCTCGTGCGCTATCTGCAGGTACAGTCGCACATAGATACATTGCTGGCGAGAAATCACGTGATTACCGTGAATACTTCTCGAAATGTTGCAATTTAAAAATCTCAACTTCGTACAAAAAAGTTTCGTTTTTCACGAGAAGCGCTTGAGAACTTAGTTTGGCCCATGTTTAAAATATTGCGTTCATGAAAATTGTGTGGGTCCAAACAATGAAAATCATTCCTTAACTACATGAGTTCAATAATATGAGTTATGAATGAACTAGCAGGTTGCTATTTTTTTTTGTAATAGATTCATGCTTCTCTAATGGACTTTGCTGGGTTGCCAAGTGAATTGTAAGCCTTATTTTGCATGTTTTAATCGTTTTGCGAACATTAAGTAACATGCAAATAAAACAATCAAACACCCGATCCCATTTTAAAAAAAGCTCACTTCCATTTTTGTCCTGTTGTAACTGTGTATTTATGCTCAAACGAATACTCATATACCCTCACAAGATAGCAAAACTCACCCATACTATGTTTCTCAGATGGCCCGCAAGAAGGCGCGCGAGTCCTACATCGAGTCCGAACTGATCTACGCATACGCTCGCACAGGCCGTCTGGCCGACCTTGAAGAGTTCATCTCAGGGCCGAACCACGCGGACATACAGAAGATCGGTGACCGCTGCTTCGACGACAAGATGTACAACGCCGCCAAACTGCTTTACAACAACGTCAGCAACTTTGCAAGGCTGGCCATCACACTGGTCTACCTCAAGGAGTTCCAGGGTATGTATTTTAACTGTTTATTATGATTCTAGCTGTGCACTGATGTAATGTATACAAATCAGACTTGCTTGACTTTTTTTCTCTTGTAAAAAAAAATTAAGAGTGTGTCAGTATTTTTTATTGGTTCGTTCTTGAATATGCTAAAACCTTCACAAAAGGCGGACTTCATGCGGAAATAATTATCTATCAGTCAACTATTGAGTGAAATAAAAACGCTGTTGGTGGTGCGATACTCTATCTTAGATCATGGCACAGTGGTTAACCACTCTGGTTCTACACCCACATGTTCAGGGGTCAAAATCTGACAGGAAAATTTTGAAACTTGTAGCTATTTCTCCAGTGGTGGGAAACGCCAATATTTATAATCCAAGCCACCTGGATAATAGTGGAAGGCTTGGCTTGCCGTTTGGTTTAAATTCGCCAAGCAAAATGTGAGCGTGAATGTTGCGTTGACCATGGAGGCAGCAGTCAGTGTACGTCTGTTCCGTTTGGGCTATGAGCGTATTCTAATTTATTATTGTGTTTCCAGGCGCGGTGGACAGCGCTCGCAAGGCAAACTCGACGCGGACGTGGAAGGAGGTGTGCTTCGCGTGTGTGGACGCGGGAGAGTTCCGTCTCGCGCAGATGTGCGGCCTACACATTGTCGTGCACGCTGATGAATTGGAGGACCTTATCAACTACTACCAGGTACGAGGAACTAATTAAAATCATCAAAAAATGAATCAGCATCGCATATCAGGAGAGTTATGGGCCAAAATATCGACCGATTCGATGCCGCAAGGCGTAAAGCGATCGCGAAGCAGTCATAGTCCGAGCTAGACTCTAATTGAGAAAACTGGTCTACCATTGCTCTAAAACGTGGAGAAGTAAAAGCTATGTTTTTAGTTATTATCGTTATGATTATTCTGTCACTAAATAAACTATTTTTCTTCCTTTCCTTAGAAGTGGTAAGGAGGCCTTTGCCTAGCTGTAGGACATTTTAGGCTAGGAAAATGGAGGCCTTAGCTCAGTAGTAGGACATTTCAGGCTAATAAAAATAAAAATAAAAATAAAAATGAAGTAATTTAACTGTGTTCTAGATAGATGAGAGCAAAGCAATTCCTAATAGCAAATAATATTATAAGATGGCTTCTCTTGTACTTACAGCAGGCTTGTCTCTTACGAATAGCTGTATGAATATGATTGTTTGTCCCAGGACCGCGGCCACTTCGACGAGCTGATCAGCCTGCTAGAAGCAGCCCTGGGCCTGGAGCGCGCACACATGGGCATGTTCACGGAACTGGCCATCCTCTACTCCAAGTACAAGCCGGCCAAGATGCGGGAGCATCTCGAGCTGTTCTGGTCCAGAGTTAACATACCTAAAGTAAGTTAACGTTTATTTTATCACGTACTTAAGATAATTATAATAAGATGAGAAGACTCATAAACATGTGTGTAAAATATAGATGATCTTATCAAAGCCATTTATTGAAAACTAAGGTTAATTAGTTATAACATAGGTAATTAGATTAATTCAAAAAAATGCAGAGTTTTATGAAAATGTAGTCAACACTGCAAATTAGGTACAAAAAAAAGAGACACTTCAAAAAATCAGTTCCATTAAATTTTTAATTAGGAGCGTAAGGTACATTACATAATACATTGCTATGGAACCTACAGTTACCCAAAACTTCATTGATATACCGTGAACAATTTTGCATTATTTAGCAGCGTCTTTGGCTGAACAATAGTATTTGGCTAAACCTTTGGCTCCATCTCTCGTGACTTGCCATTTTGTAAAGCACATTATATTGAGCAATCTAATTTTATAATATCTAACGTCTCCCGTATTACCCCTAGGTGCTCCGTGCAGCGGAACAAGCCCACCTGTGGTCGGAGCTGGTGTTCCTGTACGACAAGTACGAAGAGTACGACAACGCAGCGCTGACCATGATGCAGCACCCCACCGAAGCTTGGCGCGAAGGACACTTCAAGGATATCATCACTAAAGTTAGTAGCCATTTTATATTTTCTGTCTGATAGCTAACCATGCTTTAGAGGGCCCGTGAAGTAGTTGGTCTCGGACTTGTGTTGGTGACGTTGTCTCCCTTTAGTCGCCTCTCTTACGACAGGCGGGGGTGACCTTGGCTGTATTCTTACGCCTCAGACCACAGGGTGAAAAGTTTATCAGTAACCTAATCCCCTCAAGCCCGCAACGTTGGAGGTTGGGTGAGGCCTGTGCCCAGCAGTGACCGCTTAGTGGCGAAAACCCAGGAAGTTTGTTTTTAAATGCCATTAACCATTTTATAAATATTTTTTCATCTATTCAACCAGAGACAAATTCAAAAAATCGAAAACCGCCAAGAAACTGTCGAGCTGTACTCGAGTTATTATTGCTCGAACCACCAGTCTTTGGTTTTGCATTAAGAAGATTTACAACAAAAACTAACCCTTACAATATCCCCCCAGGTAGCAAACATGGAACTCTACTACAAAGCGATCCAGTTCTACCTGGACTTCAAGCCTCTTCTACTGAACGACCTGCTACTGGTCCTGGCTCCGCGCATGGACCACACGCGCGCCGTCTCCTTCTTCACGAAGGCAGGCCATCTGCAGCTGGTCAAGGCCTACCTGCGCTCCGTGCAGAGCCTCAACAACAAGGCGGTCAACGAGGCGCTCAACTCACTGCTCATCGACGAGGAGGACTACCAGGTATGTAGTGTTAAGTTAAAAATGAGTCTGAAAACCAGAAAAATACATTTGATCATTTTGGCATCAGGCGGGAATCGAACCCGCATCTTTCGTAAACCGGGCGACTGCACTAACCACTGTTCTATCGAGACCATTAACAGACCGGCCGAAATACTGCATGGAAAATGCTAAAACAATAATAAACATTAAAAATGAGTCCTTTCCTTCTGTCTTCCATATTATAATATATCTTCCCAGAGTGTAATCCATGAAGTGGCACTACGAGATGGCGCAATGTTATAGTACGAAATCAAAACTTACAGGTTCGATTCTTGGCAGGGGATTAAAAATAACAGAAAGTGCTGTTTGAATTTTTGTCAAAATCAGCATCAAGACCCTGTCAACCAATTTTCTATTTTCCTCATAGCTGCTTTGGCCTACCACGCCCGGTTGCGAAATTCAGCCTGTAAAATGAAATAGCTTTAACACCTGCTGCCTGGTCGTCTAGATGGTGGTAGCCTGACGTTTAGCCATAATGAAGAAAGAAGAAAAATATAGTTAAGTTAAAAGAAACATAGTTTTCAAAATAGGTATTAGGAGTTTAACAATATTAAAGCTGCATCTTGTGTACTAGATGAACGATGAATAACTTGTAGTTATTTACAGGGATTACGGACATCGATAGACGCGTTCGACAACTTCGACACCATTGCGCTGGCGCAACAACTGGAGAAGCACGAACTCACCGAATTCAGAAGAATCGCAGCGTATCTTTACAAAGGTAAAGCAGTTATTTATAACACAAAAGGAATAATTCTTACTGTTTTCTTCTTTGTTAATTTCTCTGTTGTGTTTGTGTGCAATAAAGTGTTTCTTATCTTATCTTACATTTTCTTAAAATTATTTAACACTGTAGTTAGGATTGTTCCGTTGCGTGCGAATATTTTTTTACTAAAATCCAATCACTTCAATTTCAAAGCATTATCAACTAGTCAACTATCGTGCTAACCAGAAATCTTGCTGGTGGCTTTTTTAAATTTATTAAGTGATTGTTGCACATGTAGTCCATGTGGCGGACTTGATGCCTAAAAACACGAACTACACGTTCAGACCAAGAGTTCAAGGTGGTGAACAAGATAAAAAGTTTGATTTATAAGAATACGAAGGGATATTTAATAAAGAAAAAAACAATACACACACATTTTTCCCTCCTTTTAGTAATTTTTGACGAAATTTGGTTATGATTGTATGTCGTAGCCATTAATAAACGGCCTATATACGTCCCACTGCTGGGCACAGGCATTACCTCAACTATGAGTTGTAACAAGCCATACTCCTACACGAGGGCTCAGTGCGGATTGCTGGTAGGGTGTAAGGTCATTGAGCAACCTATTAAGGTTGTTGATAGCATCTGACATTAGTCAGATGCTATCAAGCCAACCTAAGGCCTCTGACTAGGCTTAACGACTGACATCTAGCTATGTCAACCGGGACCAACTGCTTGACGTGCCTTCCGAAGCACGGAAATGCCCGCAATACACACCCTTAAATTTCTTTCGGGTTGGTCACCCATCCCATTCCCGACCCGTGTGTGTTGCTTTTCAACAGCGACTGTCGCCGATGACTGTCAGAATTGTGCCACGGGCACCTCCCGTCGGAGCTATTAATATTTGATTTGGTTGGTGTACAGGCAACAACAGATGGAAGCAGAGCGTGGAGCTGTGCAAGAAGGACGCACTATACGCTGACGCCATGGAGTACGCGTCTGAGTCACGCCAGCCCGAAGTGGCCGAGGAGCTGCTCGACTGGTTCCTGCAGAGGGACAACTTTGAGTGCTTCTCCGCATGCCTCTACCAGGTAACGTCTTGGCAGTCACACATTATAGTCCATTCGCGTTAAGAATGCAGTGATTTTTTAATTTAATTCTGTTGCACACAAAAAAAAACTCAAATCCACAACCTTTGCGTTCGAAAGCATGCATTCAACTGGTCACTCTGGACTTGGCTTTCTAATTAGGAACGATTCGAATGGTTAGGGTACGTGCTAGATCGAAGGACAAGTATGAAATTACTGCATTCTTAACGCGAACGAATTATAGTTACTTTGCTAGTGACTTCGCCTTTACTGTTGCTCCCATATTATTTCATCATTTTGGAATGTGAAAACGCTAAAATACGGGCGGTTACTTTCGAAAGAAGGCATGTTTTTAACGGAAATTTGTTTACAGTGCTATGACCTCCTGAAACCCGACGTAGTAATCGAACTAGCGTGGAGACATAACATCATGGACTTCGCGATGCCTTTCCTTATTCAGGTAAATACTGTTAACTGTGTACATTCTGCAATTATTACTTACTTTTTTTGTTTGTTGTCAGAGTAAAACAGGGCCTTGATTGACCCTATTTTTTTCTCTTACTATTTCGTGATCTTTTTATTTTGTGTTTTGAGTTTTAAATACCCCCACTGTTTAGCCAATAAATTACTTTAAGAATAGAATTCAACTTTCATTTCATGGTTCTGCATTACACAGAAAGTACAAAATAAATAAGAAGGTACACAAGAAAAAGAAATAAACTCTGAAAAACAAGCGAAAAATAACTAATAAACTCAATGCGCATTCGTTATAGACGGTGCGAGAACTAACAACGAAAGTAGAGAAATTAGAAGAAGCAGATGCCAAGAGAAGTACCGAGAGCGCGGAGCACGAGGCCAAGCCTGCCATGATCATGGAGCCGCAGCTTATGCTCACCGCGGGTAAGCGAACAGCCTTAATTAGTCCCACTGGTGGGACTTCATAATTTATTTATTTACAACATTGTAACTGCCACTGCCCATAGTAAAACCGGATTTCAAATTTAAATTTAAATTTTAATGAAAGTTACCGAATCGTACGATAACTCGGTTCTGAATCGCCCTCCAGTTCTCTTTTGGAAGCCTTCTTGACACATTCGCTGCGTATAAACTAGGTACCTTAGTTACGGTAAACTACGGTAGTTTGCCAAACCTTAACGAGGTGGACCAGCAGCTAAATCCAACCTGCGGGTTCAGCATGGATTGTTGAAGAGGTGGTAAAGCTAGTGATGTTAGATGTGTCTCCATTAATTCAATCAAACTATATCCCTGGACATTATTCGACACAGCGCCATCTAGCCCCAAGATGAGGAAATTATAGCCCGTTTTTTATGGGATACCGAATAAACATACTTAGATACTTTTTCTTTTGTAAATACATACTTAATTTACATAGGAAAATCCCAGACCAAAACAAACATACATATGATTTGTACTGTGCGGGGATCGACTTCTCAACAATTACACCAAATCGGTCGTCAAACTATGCATGTGCTTAGTGTTTTTATTTATTTTGTCAGGTCCCTCAATGGCGTACCCCGGCGTGCCGGCGCAGGCCTCCCCGTACGCGTACGCCGCGCAGGCGCCGTCGCCCGCGCCCTACCACGGGTACGGCATGTAGGCCCCGGGGGCCCGGCCGCCCCCCCGGCCCCCGCGGCCTGCCCGGCCCCCGAGGCCCTCTCGGCCCGACCGACCACCTGCCAGATACACACTACCAGCATAGACATTATCTTTATTGCACCAATGAGGTTATAACAACGTCAAAGTGTAACACACCAACGAATTCACTAACGCACATCAAAGTTGAGCAGCTCTCACTTAGCTGGCACTCTCAGTTCCATAGAGAAGTTATGAGATGGCACGAGTTTGAAGGCTTGCTCAACCTTGATTGGCGTTTGAAAATTCGGGGGTGACTCCTTATTCCTAGAAACTAAATCAACCTCCAAACACTGTTTTACCATTTTTGTCTTTATTCTTACCAGCGTCAAGGCAGAAAGTGATAAGGCAGTGCATTAGTTAATGTAATGTACTGATTATGTTTTTAGGAAAAAGGGGGAACTGTGCTCGACCGTACCCTTCTGAAATGCCTTAGCTAATTTCGATCGGTTTAGAACTAAATTTAGTTCTATCTGCGAGTCGGGAAACTGGTGAAAGTTTTGACGACCTGTCTCTTGTTCCCCAGTTTAGCGGTCATGATATATTAAATTGTGCTACGGTCGAGTGCGGCGTGTTAGCGGTTCGAGAAGCGAACCCACTCTCTGTGCACTTGTCCTGCGTTCCATCCCGAGACAACGAGACATCGTCGTCTCGTCCGCCGAGGCCTAAGGATAAGTCCGTCTCGTGTCCTATGTAAAGAAAGTATTATAGATTAGTCGGAAGTGCATAGAGAACTCATACGCGTTACGTAGTTTAGAAGTTACGGCGGATATGATAGTGTGAAATTTGAATCGTTAGTCTGTACAAAATATATTGATATATCGCCGAGTAGCTCTCGTGAGTAAAGTGCTTTATTTTTGTCGATTCCGGGAGTGGATTTATAGATAAATTTAATCATGTCACAGCTTTTGACGAAGGGTTCCCAACGGTGCGGTCGGCAGGCCGACGCGACGTCGCTGCATCCCAGCGGCTCGTCGGCTATTAGAACACTAGGTAAAATTTTAATTAACGAGTCTCCCCGCTGCAACGAAGGGCCCCTTCGCTCTTCGTAGTTAGTCTATGTGCTCGCATGTTCGAATTGTTATAATAAATTAAATAATGTGCGCCTGAAATTTATGAACATTGCCCGCTGTGCACATCGACATTTAAATATTTCTGTATACTTAATAAAAAATAGTTTAAATGATGTTGAAATTATTATGTAAATTATAAAATATTGTTCGCGAGTGTATACTTTTCTCGCGGATGCAGAGTAGCAGCTGTGACCAAATTATAGATTCGCAATCCAGTAGAGTAGCACGGCCACAGGTGCGCGGAACATTTCATTTAGTTCGTGTGCATAGTCTTCAACATAAGTACCTGAACATCTGCTGAAGTTGACTAGTAGTTGATACTGTCAGATAGGCTACTTTTGTCGTTAACTGTACACAGTGGCTAACAAGAATATGTGACGTTAACAGTTAAATTATTGTCGTATTAAAAGGCGTATGTTTACCTTGTAGTTTATACCTTTAAAAAATTAACAGCTCTACTAGATCAAAAATCATCATTATTTTTATACAAAATCTAAATTACACTGGTTTGTAATTACTTAGATGAATAGGCCTTAATCAGTTTAAATATGTTTTGTTGCAGTGCAATATGCATTTTTTATTTTACTGCAGCTGAGGATCGTTAACTTCATGCAATATGAATCAACGATTAGAACTGTATAAATTTCAGAAGTTGACTAATATATGTATATGTCACCGGAAAATAACAAAAACCGTAAATTTATAAACTTCCTAGGAAATTTATCAACTTTCGTAGGATTCTAAACGAGACATAAATTGTATTATTTTACGCCCACGTTTCCGGAAATTTATAAATTTGCGACGACTCATAGTAAATTTATAAACTTACGGATATCTATCCGTAAGATTCTAAACGGTTCGACTAATCGGAGAAGAGCTTTTAATTTTACGCTTTTATGAATTACGGAAAATAACACACTGCTCTCTGATTGGTCGATGTTGACAGTAGCAATGCTTGTGTTCGTAGATTATGGTACAATCACACTTGCCAAACTGTACATTTATCAGTTTCGAATACCTACCTGTCTGGACTTTTACTTTAAAACTGGGTAGGTTTAACGGGTTACTTTTTACAATTATTAGGCTGATAACCCCTACTTAATCAAAATAAGACGGCAGAAATCGTGTTTTACGATATCAAAAAGTTTATAAAAAAATGAAATACACTTATAAAATATAACATACAAAACATGCCATACCATCTTGATCATATCCCAAATGGGGTAGTCAGAGTCACACTGAGTTCCCGTCACGGTGAACGAACGGAACATTCAGAAGCCCACATTTCACCGAGGGAATTTGAATTCATTGTGGTAAGAAGCGAGCATACCGCCGTTATCTGGGTTGCTTAGATTTTTTATCGGTGTTTCTCATCGCCGGAGAGTTAGCCGCAAATTATACAATGAACACGAAGATGAATTGTTCTTACAAAATATAAAACATTAGAACAGGCCTTCTACCAAAATTAAATGGCGGAGGAGAGGAATGACACGTGACTAATTCGACCAATCAGAGCGCACATGGCGTTTGGTTACCGCCCACTTATTATTTTACGGATGCGTTCCGAAAGTTTATAAATTTCCGGAAATGTGGGCGTAAAATAATACAATTTATCTCTCGTTTAGAATCCTACGAAAGTTTATAAATTTCCTAGGAAATTTATAAATTTACGGTTCTTGTTATTTTCCGGTGACATATATAATGCTTACACAACCGTAGACAACATCACGGGCCAGTTACGAAGTTGATTGAAATTTATTACACCGGATTATTATTGGAGTCTACTTTATTGATAAATGAGTATTTTGTAGGTACTTTTAGGTTTAGCTTAGGTGGAATAGTTAGCGGTACGATGTTATTATTTGAGTAATGTTTGCGACGTGTGCGGTGTGCGAGACTGTACCTAAGTAGTATCTACCACGCGTGCTTCACCTGCGTTATGTATTGAATCACTCGATTGATGCCTTCACTAGAATAATGAAAGTCATTGTAACCGCGGAGTGTTTCTGGGTGCCGTTATTTTTTAAATATTTCCTTACACAATACTTAGTAGAGACTATTTTTTATTTGTAATGACAGTTCAACTGGTCCCCAGAACTGCTCGAGTAGCGTTATGTAGGATTACCGGCTCCGCATAGCGTTACGTTGTGTAACGCTGTCGTCCAGAGTTGCACTAATACATTAATCATTGATGTTAATGATTCATTACAATCATTCCTATCATTAAAATATGATCAATAATATTGTTATAATTCGTTTATATCTTTCTTTATTAATAAAACAAATTATTAACTTAAAGTGAAGAAAAGTTCATTGTTTATTATTAGCATTGTATTTATTCATGTATGATACTGTTTCACTGAATTTTATTATAGTAAGAATATATTACTTATATGAATAAATTAAACTGGATTTTATTTCTTCCTCTAGTTACAGACTGTTTTATCGGTCATCCAATGTTTTTTTCTAAATATGATTGGTATCAGGCTCAACATTGTATCTCTAGGAGATTTTCAGTGGCGCCACCGGCGGGGACGATGCTCTACTAAGATTACAAGTTTAAATGCTCCCTGGAATGACGGTGATTGCAAATAGGGGACCCTCTAATTGCGAATCTTTAATTTACTACGGGCCCTGCGTCAGCCTAATCTAACAAATTGTTCAATATCTGCACAACGACTTGCTATTTGATGTAGAGTCCGACCGAAAGTAGTTTTCCGGCCGAAACCGAAACCGAAACTCACGTGGTCCTAAAATCTATGTTGTTGTGGATGTTAGTGGTGGTCGTGGTGGTTTTTCAATAACAAAACAAAGTTACAAATTGAATTTATTTCAACACAAGATCCCACCGCTGGACAAAGGTCTCCCCCAAACTTTTCCATTGGCCCCTATGTTCTACTCAATCCGCCATATGCCGGAGTAATGGTCGCACCATCGTTTTTAAGGCCTCGCCCATCAGCGATATCAGTCTTTGAGGAGCCATTGGGTTTTGATTCGGGCCGGATGTATCCTACAGACATGATCTGCTCACTCTCATTTCAGTTTGGTGACTTTCTGGCCTACGCCTTTAACGCCAGTTATCGCACGGATCGTGATGACCATATTCTGTCTGTGTTTAATGCCTAACACACTCCACTCCATTGCCTTCTGGAAAATTTTGAGCGTTGGACTTAGGGTGTTCCGTGAGCAACCAGGCTTGTGCACCGAATCTTAAGACTGGCAGAATGTAAACGTGAACTGAACTGAACATCAGACCTCCCGCATAGATTTCCATAGCGGCCAGTTATGGGTGGCCTGAATCCACCAAAACCGTGCGATCTGTATCAGGTCATCCTTCCTCTTTGCTGGTGGGAGTCCCACGCTGGGTTTGGCTTCAAATGATATCCCCTCGAGAACTTTCCGACTCCAGCGGCCATCTGTTTCCCGTGCAATGTGCTCTGCCCACTGCCACTAGACTAGACTAGCATAGCCCCACGTCATGACGGCGTCCTAAGTGCCCAGCCGAGTTGAATGCGACGACTTGGCTCTTTCGCAAAGGTGGAACTGCCTACTTGAATCACTTGGACAAGGCGTACTCATCGACAACTTCGAGAATCGAGCTCCCAACATAGCAGTCTCAACGAAACAAAACAAAAAAAGTTATGTGCGATAACGCACTGACCAATTTGTATTTCTACGGTGCCATTAGAATGTCTCACGACAATTCCCGAACATTGCAGTGGAGGCCGCCATAGCGTTGCCACGAGAAAAGAAGTTATACGAGTGCGCACTCGGTTTCGGCAAAAGTTTCGGACAATTCTGGCCGAAACCGAAAGTTCGGTCGGACACTAATTTCCAGTGAGTGTGTTCTCATGAGTTGGCACTTTGAACTTATCACCTTAGTCTGCCATGAGTTCTATGTATCGTACTTTTACACGATACTAACTCTGGCTGACAATGTCCCGTGGCTAGACCGTGGGCATACCGTGAGGCTCACTCTAGGAAAGTAGTAGTATAAAACGTTATTTCTTACTTTCTTTCAATTGGCGATACGCATTTCAAATGCCCACACCGCATTTCAAGCTGATAGAACCATCTAGTAGTGGCTTAGAACATTCCCACTTCCCACCTTTAATAAAATAAAGCTACATTTCAGGACCTCACTGGCAGTGCCAGCTGGTGAGCACTGATGAATACGGTCTTCACTACATAGTTTAAAACAAAGTCGCTTTCTCTGTCCCTATGTCCAAAGGTATGATTAAATCTTTTAAACTATTCAACGGATTTTGATGCGGTTTTTATAGATAAAGTGAAACAAACAAACAATAATAACTTTATTTAAATAGACCTGTTACAAGTACTTTCAAATCGTCAAATCTAATTAACAAACAAAATACAATTAATAATAGACATGAATACCATGAATACCAATTGATTCAAGATGAAGGTTCCTATGTATACTATCATCCCATTGCACCCGTGCGAAGCGGGGGCGGGTCGCTAGTAGACAATATAGAAACTAAGAATACGGCAGGTATTTCTAGTCCATTTGCATTCTGACTATGGCCATGGGTTGGATGCTTCACATCGGCCTAGGCAGTAGCTTTTTTTTTAAAAAAAACTAATTTTTTGACAGTGACATTTGTTGTCACTTTGCAGGGCGCAGGCGCAGGCCATCCTTCATTCATTGTTGACTTGTCAAATAGGACTTATTTTCGCTCAAAATATGACATACAAACGTAAAAAGTATCACGTCGGCGATACACATTTGAAAAAGCGTTGGAGGCTTAGAAATAGGAAGAAAGATTTGGATCAAATAGATGTTGATATAAAAGAAGGTAAGTTGACTGTATACCTATTGGCCGCAGTTTTTTTCACGTGGTCTTTGAATTTGAGGTTATCATGTAGTCTTGTGCACTAAAAGCAGCTGAAATACTTCATGTAATTGTGTTAACTCATGATATATTTTTGTAGAAAATGCTGACAAGTTGCTGAACCAAGATGTGGACTTAGACCTCCCTGGCTCTGCTCAGCACTACTGTCTTCATTGTGCACGGTATTTTATTGATGAACAGGCGCTAAACGAGCATTTCAAGACTAAGGTTCATAAACGAAGGCTGAAGGCACTAGAATTGGAACCATATAGCATAGAAGAGTCTGAGAGAGCAGCTGGACAAGGAAGCTTCAAATTACCTACAAAGAGGAAAATAGAGACACAAAATAAAAAGAAAGACATTACTGACAAAGATGGAGATGTAGTTCTTGATGAAGTAAGTCCAAATAAAAAGAAAAAAGTTGATGAAAATGCTACATAACCAGATTATCAGCCACCTGTTAAATAGATTAAGGAACTATAACTTATCTTCTGTGAGACACTCTGCATTGTTCATAAATGGTGCTAGAGCTACTGAAAACTTTGTTTATATAACTCCCCATGTAGATTTTCCTGAAAGGTTGAAGGATAAGATCCTTATACAAGAGGAGCTGCAAAAGAGGAGAATCAATTTTGATTTAAATAAAGCAGAAAATCTTTGGTCTGTGTATGAGGAACTGAGGCATCAAAAATGTGCATATGATGAAAAGAGACAGGAAATATCAAAAGAATTAGGAATATTAATGAAAGATGACCCAGACGGGGAAACCACTAAGAAATTAAGGATACAAATAAGTTTGATCAAGGATAACCTTAAGAAATTGAAGGTTCCACTATGGTCAGCTGAAAAAGCAGCAATGCTTGAAGCTCTAAAGCTACCTAACAGTCTCCATGCCCAAACCCCATCAGGGAATGATAATCAAGTATTGTACACACATCACTCTAAACCCACTTCTGCTAAAGATCATTTACAAATTGGCAAAGAACTTAATGTGATTAATTTCAAAAAGAACGAAAATTATTATCTAAGAGGAGATGCAGCAATCTTTGAACTTGGTGCGAAATTCTATTTTAGCAAGATATTAAAGGAAAGCAATTTTATTCAGTTCTCTAATCCTGACTTTGTAAAAAGTGTCATTGTGGAAGGGTGTGGTTTAGACCATACTGATCCAGGCTCTACTTTTATTCTGCATCATAATGAAGATACAAAAGTAAACTCTGATAGCCGTTTGCATCTAAGTGGTGGCGGATCTCTATGTTCCTTCTTGGCATATTATGCGAAGAATGTCTTATATGCTAAAGTTTTGCCTTTGAAATATTTCTCCATTGGAAGACAATATGTCCCATCACCAACAACTGAAGATAGTTTGTTCCATGTCAGTCAAGCATCTGTGGTACAAATGTTTGGAGTCACAAAAAATCCACAGGACTTAGATGGCCTTCTGAATGAACTTGTAGAACTCCTGAAGTTGGCTTATGGTCAACTTGGTTATTATTTCCGCATCAGTATTGTGTCCGCTGATAAACTGACAATGTGGGAGTCCTTAAGAGTTGTTGTAGAGATGTACTCAAGCTCTTTAGACAACTATGTAGATGTAGCAAATATTTCACTGAGTGGAGATTTCATAAGCAAAAGGTTAATGTTTACTTATGTTGAGAACAAAAAGAGTGAGTTTCCATATTTATTATCTGGTACTTTGTTAAATGTACCTAAGTTTTTAGGTTGCGTCTTAGAGCAAGATGGAGAATTTGTATTACCTAAGCAATTTCAAGTACAAAGTTGGAGTGTATAGTGTAACACAGAAGAAAGAAACAGGTGAATAATTTGTATCAATAAAATGATATGATAATTCATAATATTTATTATTTGTTTAACATAATAATCTGACTTGAATAACATTAATACAATAATTAAGAAATATCACAGATGAGCTAAAACATTTCTCTATGTTCACAAATCAAATTCAAACTTACTTACTTCCCACTTTGGGTCCATTGGGTCAATGGGAGCAACAAGGTTGAGTTCAATGACCTCGACATGATCATTCTTGGTGACAAGTACTAGTGTATGGGTCCTATAAAACAATGATAATCTATGAAGTAGTAAATATTCTTCTATAATAACCTAACATTGCAGTTTTGCTTAAAAAAATATTTACCTGGTACCATATCGCACATCCGGTATGTGAACAAATATTGAGCTGAATTGCTTATACAGATGAGGTTGTCTTTCCTCTAATTGAGGATCTGGCAAATACCTAAAAACAAAATCGTCTGACTAAATATAATGTTCAAATTATGCAACTTAAAGTGGGAAATTACTATTTGTAAAAATTACCTTTCTTCAGATTTCAGTAGAGCTACAAGTTCATCAACCAATTGGACTTTTTGGTTAGTTTTATTCAATCTGGTACATATCTCTCTAAACTTCTCTTTGCCAGCTTCTACTTTCGTGAGAGGTTTGGTAGGCAAGCTATTTCCTACACCTAGATATTCACCATCAGCAGAAAGCAAACTATCTGGTGTAGCATTGCAGTAGACTTTTACAGAAGGGTTTGGTGTCCTGTAATATTAAATCAGTAATATAACATTCATATTTCACATCTAATAAATTATTTTAAAAACAAGATAATAACCCAAATACAGCTGTAGCAAACACAAATCCATTGCAATCTTCTATGTAGTTGTTCATTGAGGTGATATAGTTTTCCATGTTTTCATTTGATTGCACAAAGTCCGCTACCAGTTTTCCTCTGCCTGAAGTAAAATAATAAACTTGAAAGATACATTAACTGAGTCCAACACAGTGCCTGTAACTGAAGTTGAACTTTTAATGTAGTTAAGGTTTTTAATCACTTGTTTTATGGTGAGATATGTGTACTTACTTTTAGCATCTTTTTTGGTTGTCCCAGGCAGATTTAGAAGTACTCCCAACCGCTTCCGCAAGGGGGAAATAGCCAACCAGGCTCCTCCAGCTTGTAAGTCTCTTCCTGATTAAAAAGACATAATAGGCATATAACAGTTACCTTAAAATTAAACATTAATTAATCCTAGAATATTTTTTTGATGATAGTTTACCATTTTTTTATTATTACCTCCTAATACATTTGAATCCTCGTGCCATGGCGCCAGGGTAAGAGAGGGCCTATCGTAGAACTCATCTCTATTGGAGGCAAGAATTAATTTGTAGTCTTCATCGTTATCTTTTGTACTCGAGTACAAAAAAAGAATACACATGGTATTTGAGATAACTTATCTTTACTGACAAAAAAATATTGCACCTTTATATTAAACAACTAACACAACACTTATCTATCAGTAACGTCAGAGTTCATTTGCAATAACTATGAAAATCATTTTATTAAAGTTCGAAATACTTTAACTTTATTCAAATCAAATTGATGTTTCACTTTCGAACTAAGTATTTGTCTTGTCACATTGGTTGGTTGACGTTTGTCGTAGAATTGATGAAGATGCTGTCAGTCAAGCCAGTTGGTATCTAGACAAATACAAAGGGTTTAAAGGGTGCTTACATATTACATAATTTAGACGCTTTTTTTTTTTTTTTTTATTTTTTTTTTATTTTTTTTAAAGTAGGGGAAATGCCTTACGCATACCCGTCCACCGGGGGACGGACGGGTTATGTCGGACTCTCCACTGGAAAGGTGGTATACCAGTGGCCCTACCGACTAAAACCCCTACTACTCCCTCTTATCGTCCGTATAGTGGGGGAACACGGTGAGTAGCGCGAAGCCTGTTACGCGTTCCCCCGGACGGAGCCCGCCTGGACGGCGGGCCGGAAGCGACCCCCCCCATCGTGAGGGGAGGCCAGAAGGGACAGCCGAGGATGTCAAGCCGTCCCTACCAGGCAGCGGTGACCCGTGCAATGCTGGCGGCGGCACCCCCGTACCACGCGCCAGCTGGCCACCGTACGCAGGCCCTACTGGGCTCGCAACCACGAGCCACCCAAAGGGCGGCTCCGCTGCCGTAACCTTCGGTACGGCCCCGCCGGGCCGCGACGCACAGGGGGGATCAGCCTCGGATCACTGGCCCCCACCAACCGGTTGTGCGCCGCGGCCCCAACCACGCGCCTCAAGGCGCCTGCAGGCCCCACTGGCCCCGCAGCCCCACGTCGCCCTTACGGGCCGCAGCGACCCTACTGGGCCCGCAACCACGAGCCACCCAAAGGACGGCTCCGCTGCCGTAACCGACGGTACGGCCCCGCCGGGCCGCGACGCACAGGGGGGATCAGCCTCGGATCACTGGCCCCCACCAACCGGTTGTGCGCCGCGGCCCCAACCACGCGCCTCAAAGGTGCCTGCAGGCCCCACTGGCCCCGCAGCCCGTCGCCCTTGCGGGCCGCAGCGGGCGGGTGTCCAGTCCACCACGCTGCCACGCCTGGGTTCTCTTCGCTTCCCGGTGGTGCCCCTACCACCGGTACTAGGCCCCCTCGCCACGCCGAGGCGAGAACCCGTGAGGGGGACATAATTTAGACGCTGACTGTACTGTGACCACGGAACAGAAAAAACAGTGGAAGTGCAATGCAACAACATTAGTGAAGGAACCGCTGTCGCCAAACTCACACAAATATATTGAAAGTAATATAATGAACTACAAAGAGAAAAGCCGTTTGATTCTAGTCCAAATTAGCTTGATTCACAGATCGTACATCCGGAAATAAACCTTCACACTCTACAGATAGTATTTGTAGTGCTTTACTGCTGACAGTATTTACGACGACTTTTTCTAATCTAATGTCAATTTAGTTTCGATTGACGAGTTAATTCCGTTGATCGACCATAGATGGCGGTATTCTCTATTGGTAGCAATTATACATTTAATTGTGTAAGCATTAAGATTGAAATTTGCGTTATAGGTCGATATCTACCTGTCTATTGAAATTAACAAGATTTTATTAGAAAACAAATAAAATGGCACTTAGCGATGGTAGAAAAGACCTACATTTTCAAGTTTTTTTTATACTACTATCGTTTTTGCACTCCAAAATGGAGCAATACGGCATAACCACGGAAATATGAAGTTGTCGCGAGACGAGCAACTCGATGCGACGTTAGAACACTACTAGGACCAAGTAGTGTTAGTTGTGCTTAATAGGCATGACGACCAATTTTGAAATCTTCTTTCGTGATAAAGGTACACATATATGGTATACTAAAAAAACTTTATTTCGGTTTCAAAGGTCAGTTTAACAAAGTTTGAGGACATTATTCTAGTATTTTATCAACAGCGCGCGAAAAAGCTCGCAGGTGTCATGGCGTCCGTGTGACGTAATTCTAATATAAATATCAAGTGTCTGTCAAACTCACTTGTATGAAATACGACAGTGACATTTGTTGATTTCCAGTACAGTGACGTCATAGTGCGTGATTGACGTTTGTTGACGTTTGAGTCAAAATGGCGAATTGCAGTATTTTATCCTTTTACTTTATTGAAAATCTGATTAATCTCAGATTTTAAAATCAAACTAAATGTGTCTTTTAAATCCTTTTAATATGTATTTTCCCCTAATGTATTCAAATCGTTGATTATTTGATACTGTCGTCATGCCTATTGTGGCATGGGTGGTACGCCCACTTCGCACTTCCACTGTTTTTTCTGTTCCGTGACTGTGACCACAAGCCAAAGATGTTATACTTGTTTACTAGATAGCGCGCTGTGGCGCAAGGACCGGTCCGCTTGAGAAGGCTCCTGCCAGGATGATAATGACATGACGACCAGTCAGCCCCAGAGTTCCAGAAATATGCTGTATTTCATAACGACAGGCACTGTCTGGTGGCTGTAAGGTCGATGGAGTGGAAGAAGCGCAAGATGTACAGCTTGGCAAAAAAGTCCTGAAAGGGAACTAAAAAATATTGTCACTGGCAATACTGTGTTCAAAAAAAGCAAATTGGGAAGTGAGCACATTAATTTTAGCTAATTGATACTTTTTTATTATAGATTTTAGGTTTTAATTTTAATTGAATTTTCAAAGCAGCGTCTGAGCCAGCTTTTGAGAATATACCGAAGAAAGGAGAAAATCATGATAACACGTTATTGAAATAGAAAATGGTTATTACCAACGGGGACAAACTTCGAATAAGCAAATCTTTAGTTGCTTTGTTGTTTCTAATTTTAATTTTTTTATGATTTTGTTAGTTTCTTATTTAATTTTTTTACTTGGAAGCAAAACAAACCGTCCAGACAATGTGTTTGTATGTGGTGGGAATCGACTGTGTTGGTGCCACTGCCTTTGCATTTCTGCCACCTAGCGGTTCACCCAATTGACCTAGTTACCTGTATGACTAATTCCATTATTCTACTGGATAATGTGGGATTAAAGAAATTTAATGCGTTTTAATAATATAACGCGAAACTTATAGGAATGAGAAAGTACTGAACTGGAATTTGGTGTCCTATTAGGTGGTCGACACGTGATGCATTCGCGCGAAGTTAGGACGTGCGAACGCGAGATCAAACCTATTGATGATAAAGGAGTGTCCTGACTGTGGTTCGCGCGATGATTGCGTCAGGCGAATTGGTAGTGGGGAGATTGTATAGGGACAACGAGATAGCCATTCTCTCTAAAAAAATAAGTTGAATTAGTAAACTATCAAAACTGTTCGTGTCGTAGTATACGGGGTGACCACATTAACGAAAGTGGCGCCCTCATTAATTTCACGACTTTTTTGCCAGGCTGTACCTATGTACCCCCTTGGGAAAGAAGCGTGATGGTCTGATGTATTTATGCATTTACTCATAAAAACCATTATTTAGTTATAGTTCCACTTAGACAATATAGAAATCCTCTTTAATGCTCTAAGTAGTTCCAAAACGTTTCCTGATACAACGTTCCTATTCGATGGCTTGGCTTCCGCTTTGGTTACAGGGCTACAGGCAGGTTGCAGCTCTAGCACTTTCAATTGCTAATGTCCGCAGCCATAAAAAGTCAGTAAAAAAAACAACAAACGTCAATGTCAGTCAACGTACGTTCGTTCATTCATTCATTCGTTCGTTCGTCGTGCTCGTCTCGTAGTCGTGTTGTTGTTGCCAGAATGTGGAAGATTTTATGATTTACTATCCCACATCTACCAGAAATGGAGTCAAATTTATCTTTCTTTAGTCTTCCTGTAAGTCTGGTTTCAAAAAGTCTGCATGCCACACGAATTAGTCGTTAATTATCGCTTTTTCTTGTTCCAGTTTGTGGACTCTGAATCCTCAGATCTAGTTTTCAATAAAATCAAGCCACAGGAAGGTTACGAAGAGGTTCTAGCGCAATTTTTGTCTGGAGATGAGCCTTTAGAAGAACCTGATTTGAACGGCCCTACGACTCTTCACTGTGAAATATGTCGGAAGCAATTTGACAATGCCAAGAAGTACTATGGACATTTACGTGTCCACTCGAAGGATAATCTTTGGATATGTGGTGAGATCTTAATGCTCACCAACAACTTACTGCTGCCTTTAACTGCTGTGATGTGGGCCAATGAACAGATTTTCTATCTTTCTAACAAATTGTTTTTGTTTCTATACAAACCTTAATTTACCTGAACCCTCACTTTCCAAACCCCTTTTGTGGTGTCCCATAAAACATTATCCAATGGAGGCAGAGCACACCATAGCCAGCCCACCTGGCCACCTGTTACCCCACTTGTCTTTGATATTTGGAGGTTTTAACCCCATCAACTGATCCATATTATTTTTAAGATAAATGCCCTGACCAGAAGTTCTCAACAAAGCAGCAGCTGATGAAGCACACCTTGGGTCACAAGCCGCTAGGGCGGGTGTGGCGGTGCCCGCAGTGCAGCATGTCATTTGAGGCACTGTGGCGCCTGCAGCAACACCTGTTTGCAAAGCACTTGGAATATAGGTTTGTTTGAGACTTTAAATTCATTGACTTAAGGGGAAGGAAGTTCAGTGTATATTTTATCAGTCTCTGTACATACAAAATGCATAGAAATAATAAACAATTTTCATTTATTGTTGAAAAAGAAAAAAAACTTCTTAACTTTCTATTATTTTCGTTATAGAAAAAAACCTTTTTTCACAAAAATGCTGTAATTGCTGGTTTCATTAACTTTCAGGCCACACAAGTGTGACAAGTGTGAGAAGGCATTTCACAAAAAATCTGACCTTGTGAAGCATAAGAATGTGCATGATGGTAAGAACATTAAATTAGGTGTAAGGTGTAGGTTAGCATATGAAAAATTTATGAAATAATTTTTTGTGGCATTCATTTTATCAATTCTGAAATTTCATTTCGTAAATTTCTGAGACACCCTACCATTATTTACAAAAACAAATCATTCATAGCTTATGCTTTGAATACCATAGTATAATCATATTGATTTATTGCAAGTCACAAATAGTGAGGTGTTTCAATAGGTATATTTTTTAAAAATTATCGTCATTTAGGCATTGGCATTATCTTATTAGATATTCATTGAAGACTCTTTGTTGTCTCATTTAGTGAGTAACTAATACAATAAAATATCATTTCAGATGTTAAAAAGCATGCATGTTCAGTATGTGAGATGAAATTCAAAGACAAATCAAACTTGAGTCGGCATATGCTCAAACATAGCAGTGACAAACCATTCTGCTGTTTTGGATGTGGAAATAGATTTAAGCAGGTATTTATTTTATTTCTTGTTCTAGTTATTTTCTTGATTGATTAAGAAATTATTTATTTATTCGTTCATACACAAAAAGAAAGTTACGTACAATAGACAATATTTAGAACAACAAAAGTACTGGCAAGCAGGAACTTTTCTCTAATAAGAGATTTCTTGCAGTAGACAGTTGAGTACAAAATCAAATGTATAAATATACATATACAGGGTGTTTCTTTTAAGGTGTCAAGCCGGCAAGAGCTGATAGAGGGGTACCATACCTATCGATTTAACCCCCATGTATGTTCTACGATTTTTTGTAGTTTTCGAGATAAAATAATAATAATAATGTTTTTGTTATTTTTTAAAATTTTGTGAGCACTTGGCTTTAAATAATTATAACTTTTTTTTGTTTGACTTTCATTAGATATTTTCTTTTTATTATAATGTCTATTGATTGCAGTTTCATGATTAACATAATCCTTGTCCTAACTTAGTAAAGTTTTATAACACCAGGAGTTGTGACTTTCGGATGATTGGAAGTTAAAAAATGACTGTTTTATTAACAAAAGAGCTTTGTTTAAACAATAAATCTCAGAAATGACAAAATTATGCCAAAATACTAGAATATTATTAAGTATGAAAATTACACTATTTCCGATACTCAAGACTTGAGCATCAATTACAGCGAATAATGCACCACGAAGGACATGTTTTCTTGTATTATTATGGAAGCTTATGATGCTGCGCAGTTTTTAGAATTAGTAAGAAGCTATGGAAAAACTTTTGTTTTTTTTAATTTACGATTGAATTTTCGTTATGTTTTGCATGATTCCCTTTTTTTCACTATCAATCAAATTTTTTGTATCTTGTAGTAAAGTTAGGAAAAGGATTATTTTAATCATGAAATTGCAATCAATAGACATTATAATAAAAAGAAAAAATCCAATAAAAGTCAAACAAAAAAAAAGTTATAATTATTTAAAGCCAAGTGCTCACAAAATTTTAAAAAATAACAAAAACATTATTATCTCGAAAACTACAAAAAATCGTAGAACATACATGGGGGTTAAATCGATAGGTATGGTACCCCTCTATCAGCTCGCGACGGCTTGACACCTTAAAAGAAACACCCTGTATAGACTCAAACAGACAGTAATAAAAAAAAGATTCAATAATTCCAATTGTTCACTCTTTTTCCCACTCTATGCTGCAAGCCATTCTTTACGAGTTAACTATCTTGCAAGATAGAAATCTAAATTGTGTTCAAAAGGTAATTAATGTAAGATCTTCCTCAAAATGTAGAAATTAATAGTAATTTGTTTGTAGATAGCATCATTGAAGCGGCATAACAAAAATTGTACATATCACAGGAACACTGACAATGAAGAAAAAAATATAAGAAAGAATCACTGTAAGATTTGTGGCCTCGCCTTCCAATACAAGAGTTCTCTCTTAGAACATTGTGCCAGGTAAGTTTTTTTAAAAGCGTGTCTCTTTCACTTTCAGCTCTGTAGACAATTTAGGCGCTGTGCAGACGATAGGGCGAGGCTGGCCGGTTTTTTCGACCACGAAGCAATGGGAATCCTATACTACCAACGTACACAAAGGGCAAAAAGTCCGCGCAAGTGCCCTCCAGGCACTTAAATGCTTTGTGTTCGTGGTGAGGGGCCGTCGAGGGCATCGGCGGGCAGACGCGGTCTTTCATACCTCGCGGACAAAGAGGCCGTGTTACGGCGCCTTACGGGACGGCATGAGTTTGATGGCGTGCTCAACCTTTTTTTCAGAATAGAAATGCCATTGATTTTCATACCACAAGTGACAGATAGATGTGTGACATGATATGTGATACATTGATGTCCCTGTGTTGTGAGTGACCACTGCTTGATATAGTTTTCCAAAAGATCCTAGGTTTTGGGTCCATGGATCGCTCACAATTTACTCAGATGATCAGTTAGCTAGACTACTTAAACCTTGATTGAAATAAGCTGTCTAAGTTAGTTATGGCAGTTATCTTAAGATCTTCCTTGTAAGTTTTTAACATAAGTGATCGAAAAAGACCTTCCAGCTATTTTTGTATAATAAATGAATAAATATCCTTGGACATTATTCCACACAGCGCCATCTAGTCCCATGTGGGCTAATTATAGTCCATTATTATGGATACTAGACAACGGATAAACATACTTAAATACTCGTTCTTTTGTAAATACATACTTAATATACATAGGAAACACCCAGACCAATACAAACAGACATGTTCATGCACACAAATGTTTGTACTGTGCGGGGATCGAACCCGCGACCCTTGGTGTAGTAGCCGACTTCTCAACAATTACACCAAGACGGTTGTCAAACGTTGTATACTAACCGCCGCACTCAGAGACGTCAATTAACGTTAATGGTTACTTAGAGTAAAAATTCCATTTTTGAAAAGAGACTTTATAACAAATTGAATAAAGAACTTTTTAGAATGTCAAATTTTGACGCTAATGAACCATTAACGTTAATTGACGTCTCTGAGTGTGGCGGTAAAAGCTTTCAATTTAGGCGTTTCGTACTGGCGCACGGACGGCCGTTTATTTTTATCCTTACAAAGAGCACGGTGCGGCAACAGTCCGCCTGTCGAGCGTTCGCGTACTGGGGAGGCATTCCGGTGGACATCACTTCACATCTCGGACTGTTGCCCATTTTATATTTTATATACTAAGCCTGTTTCAACACCCACATTTTTGTAAAAATCCATTTCCAATAAGCACCGACTGACCTTACTGATATTCTGAGCCTAGACTGCAGCAGGGCCTTGTGTTGACAATTCATCTTTATGAACATAATCAATAAATTTTCTGTTGCAGGCAACATTCTGACAAACCTAGTGAAACAATAGAAGAAAAAACAGAGCCTCAAGCCCCGGCTACTGACGTCAACAGAACTGAGGACAACATAGTTGATGACATCCTGTCAGCAGAAGATGATTACATGACCACCATGACCATGTCTACACAAAATGATATTCTTAGTACCTATAATACCCATAATGAAACAAATCTCAATACAGATAACTTGATGCAAATAGAATTCCTAAAAGACATGAATCAGTTGCACACTCTTGATGATGAACTATTCTACAATGATATTGATTTTGAGAGTTTTCCAAATAACCACATGTTCAATATGAACACAAATGATATGGACTACAATACCCAGGATAAGAACACAGAAATATTGTTCGACTTTGCAGACCCTGGCAGGGGTATTGATCAGGATATAATGAGTGCGCTCTATCAAGGTAAACCTGAGCAGTTGCCTGATGATCTACTGAATGTTCCAGAAGCAGTAAGCTTTCCTGAGAAGCCGAACGAGTTGCTTAATCCAACAGTTTCAGTAAATGAATGTGCTACAATATTCGAAAGCGATGTTGATTTAGAAGCAAGCTCTAATCTAGCAGCAAACCTAAATCAGCTGATTGGAGAAAACAATGTTCAGTATATTTCTACAGAAGATGATGACACATTTATTATTAGTCTTAAAAGTGAGATAGACGCTGAACAGCTGACTGATATGTTGAATATTGGAATGGAGTTGGGTGATAATAATTATAAAGTGGCAGATGATCATGCCTTAGAGAGCACTTCTGATGTGGAAAACTCTGAAAGTGTTATGAATAATATAGAACCCATTGTGATAAAAATTCACCAACCGACGCTTTGTGTTGATAGCGGCGTAGTATGCACACCCGGGAAACACAAGGAAGATGGGCAGACAGTACAAAAAACGAAAGTTAAAAAGAAACTTTTCTTCGTATGTCGAAAATGTAATAAAGTGTTCTACAAGAAGGATAATTTTAAGTCACATATAGGTAAGCAAAGCAGTATCTAAAACATACATAGAGGTTAAGATAACCTACCATAAACCAATGATAATATAGTAAAAAACAGCCAGATAGGTTATGTCAGTACTGATGCGAAGAAGATGATCAGAAATTGTCCACGGCGTACGGCGTAGGTAATTTGACCGTGTTATTTGACAAGCCTGAACAAGATAGTATGATCACTTACTAGAGCGTTAACGAGACAGATACATGTTGCGCAATGTCCTTATAAACCGTCAACACTGTCAATGCTTTCGCGAGGTGTTCTTATAGTTAAGATTTCGGGTGCCACTTTTTAGCACTAACAAACAAACTAAGAGTGGGTCCCTAGACATCAATGGGGTTTATTTTTGAGTTTGTGGTCTGTTTTAATAATTGTATTTTTGTGAACAAAGTTAGTCTTCATTTGCATACTGTGACAGTCTCCTTCGAAAGTATTTTCGATTTTTGCTTGGAGCTGCGCTTTATTCTCAATGGATCCACACAAAATCCATCTTCATGCTACTGTCTTGTTTTGAGCTAGGTAGGACACCTTTTCAGTTATAGTACAACATTGTTTGTTTTGTTCTACCTTTTAAAAACGGATCACATATTATTTGTCTGTTTATTTAGTTCTTAATTGGTAATATTTGGTGTGAGTTGTCTTATTAAACATCTGACATCAAGGTTGCTCACTAACCTCACAGCCCTCCAACAATCCGCTCTGACCCCGCGTGTTGGAGTAAGGCTCCATATCTTAGATGAGGTTAGGCCTGTGCCCAGCAGTGGGACGTATATAGGCCGTCTATCTGTTTTCTTAAAAACGGATGAAATGTTATTTTCTGCTTTATTTAGTTGTTTATTGGTATTATTTAGGGTATATCTGGTTAGTTGTCCTATTAAAACAAATCACTGTTTGTCCAGCCACCCATTCCGCGTCCCTGCGCGCGCATGCGTGCTCGGTGTGCGGCGCCAGCTTCAGCTACAAGTCGACGCTGAACAAGCACTTCCGCGCGGCGCACTCGCCGCTCGTGCTGCCGCAACATGCCTGCCAACTCTGCGAGAACACTTACCGGGCCGCTTGGATGGTCTGTACTCAATTTGATCCAATAATTTATTGCAAAACCGCAGTGTACAAGACACCCATGATAATCAACAGCACAGCACATCAGGTTACCCCACTTCCGTTTTTTCTCCCGCTCTTGCCAAATGTCATTTCTTTGCAATATAGCAAGGAGGACTGACCGGAAATGGGTAGAGTGATGTGTCGTCCACCGTACTCATTCATACAATTCCCAGCAATAAACGCCTGAAAAACGGGCAGTCTGTCAATGTATCAGATTAATAAGTCTTATAAGGGAATTAACCTACCACGGTTTTGACGCAGAACGTCACTTTCGCAAATGGTCACCTCAAAAATTTTGGTCACTTTCGCAGAATGTCACTTTCGCAACTGGTCACTTTCGCAGAATGTCATTTTCGCAAAAGGTCACTTTCGCACAATGTCATTTTCGCAAAAGGTCACTTTCGCATTTGGTCACTTTCGCAAAACGTCATCATCATCAGAAACAAGTCGGTGTCATATTGAATTAAAAACAGGTCCATTGGAGCTGTTTTTTGTGTGACCGCATTTAGTGCGCAGCCGTATCTTCCTTTTTTGGAATACATTATATACGTTTTCCTATTTTTATACTGAAACTAGACTACCGTAATAAAGATTTGATGTTAAATATTTGTTTTTTATTGATTGGTTGTTAGAATTTCCTTTATAAATTCTCTATTAAGTGTTTTAATATAAAAGAGGTATACTCCATCAAATCTTTATTACGGTAGTCTAGTCTCAGTATAAAAATAGGTAAATACAATTATTTCAATAAGGGTTTCATTAAGTAACCCTATAACGTATTACAAAAAAAGGAAGATACGGCTGCGTACTAAATGCGGTCACACAAAAAACAGCTCCAATGGACCTGTTTTTAATTCAATATGACACCGACTTGTTTCTGATGATGATGACGTTTTGCGAAAGTGACGTTTTGCGAAAGTGACCAAATGCGAAAGTGACCTTTTGCGAAAATGACATTGTGCGAAAGTGACCTTTTGCGAAAATGACATTCTGCGAAAGTGACCAGTTGCGAAAGTGACATTCTGCGAAAGTGACCAAAATTTTCGAGGTGACCATTTGCGAAAGTGACGTTCTGCGTCAAAACCTTTACCACCTTGGCGATACCAGACTACTTTCTTGAGTATTCGATCGGCTACGTCAATATGTACTTTGCGCCACGTTTAGTGCATATATATTAAGATATAAGATGGAGATCGCTCTTAGCGATAAGAAAGCCTGTATTGTACATTCCAAATATCTTTAAGCGTCGCTATATAACTTGTTTTCTTTGTGCAATAAAGTATATCTTATCTTATCTTATCCCCAATGTCATTTAGCTTCGTGAGCACGTGCGGCGCGACCACGAGCAGCGCGCGCCGCACGCCTGCGCACGCGCCGGCTGCGGAAAGGCCTTCTACAAGAAGAGCGACCTCGTCGTGCACATGAGGTAAACCTGCCTAAGAATTAGTTCAATTTGCAACTGAACCCATAACCATCAACCTTGCAGCCACTATACTGAGACTATTAATTAGCGCACTAAAATTACGAGTTAATTGACAGAGAATGTGTCATTTACTTGAAGAATCTGTCATTTTCTGTCGAACTACCTGTCATTTAAAATCAAAATAAACTTAGTTCTGAAAACCAGAAAAAGAAATTTGGTCGTCTTGGCATCGGGCGGAAATCGAACCCGCATCTTTCGCAAACCGGGCGACTGCACTAACCACTGTGCTACCGAGACCATTAACAGATCGGCCGAATCTTTCTGTTATATTACTCTATGAGCAAGGGTGATTTCATCAATTGAAAGATACGGGTTCGATTCCCACCTGATGCCAAGACGACCTAATGTATTTTTCTGGTTTTCAGATCTTTAGTGAAGACTGCATGGAAAGTGCTAAAAACAATAATAACCATAAATATCCTCGGACAAAATAATAATATTTATTTTTTAATAATATTTTTTCATTTCCATGAGCTGTCGAGCTACAACGTCACTGATTGGACAATAAGGGTATTGAGCTCGTTTGCTCGAGACAAAAAAAAACGTTGCCCCCCGCCTTAGGTAGTTGACACACTTAATTTCATACAGGAAGTCAAAGATCAGGCAGGCGTCTAGTGGCTGTAAGGTCAATAGTGCAGTATGTATGTGTTGCACGTAAGGTGGTGCAAAAAGACTGACTAAATATTTTCTTTTTCTCTTATAGAAACGTGCTAAACGACTTCTCGTCTACGAGAAGTATCGTAGCCGTGAATGGAAAGCTTTTTTGCCGCTGCTCAATCTATTCATACTGCTAAGTTATGTTTTGATATATATTTGCAGGTATCACACAGGGGAGAAGCCGTTTGTGTGCGACATCTGCCAGCGCGGGTTCCAGCACTCGCCCCACCTGAAGAGGCACATCAGACTTGTCCATACTTCTAAGAAGTAAGTTTATGTATCCCTTGCTATACTGGCTTGCTGGTCGTGTTGATTTAATTAGGTACGCAAACAGATTACGGTCATTACATATCAATGAAAATATATCAACTTTGAATAGGTAATAATCATTTGAATAGCATACTCATCCTAACTTACTTTGATGATCGATTTGGTGTAATTGTTGTGAAGTCGGCTACTACACCAAAGGTCGTGGGTTCAATCCCCGCACAGTATTGGTCTGGGTGTTTCCTACGTATATTAAGTATGTATTTACAAAAACAAAAGTATTTTAAGGGTAAGTTGCACCATAGTAGAAGTTAAAGTTAAAGTTTTTGTCAAATTTGACAATTTGACGTCATTTTTGCTTACCTGACCGTTACTTCAACTGAAATTTTGATGTTTGTTATTGTTAAAGTCAGATGGTATGATAGTATGTTAATTCGTTGCCTAGTATTCTATAAAAACGGGCTTTAATTAGCTCATCTTGGGGCTAGATGGCGCTGTGTGGAATAATGTCCAGGGATATTTAAATTTGACTTGTAATTAATTTGTGACAGTACCTCTACGGAGAAGAAGCCGTTTGCCTGCGACGCCTGCAAGCTTGGGTTCCAGGAGGGGACCCTTCTAAAGAAGCATATGAAGGATTTCCATCGTACTAATAAGTAAGTTTACTGAAATTTCTACCTTGCTGTTATGGTATTTAGAACTGCTATCGCTAGATTCTAACTAACTCATTACACATCTCGATAGTCTTCGCTTCACCTCGAATAAGTATTCTCCCCCTCATTTGTATGAAAACAATGTTAAAATCTTATTCTTCTTTGTCTGTTTCACTCAAACCATCACAGTCGTGGAGTTATTGAGTTTTAGGGTAGACCTGAGTGAAGTGAGGTGTGCATTGAGAATGACATCCACAACAATTAAATATAGCAAACCCAGAACTGTTTTTAATTGTTTCAGGGCCCGTAAATCCTGAGTTCGTGCTACTTAGACAAAGTTTTTACTACCTCATGACTAGGTCACGATCTCACCGCACGACACTGTCACTGTGATATTATTTTATTTTACCTAATCTGTGAATCATGGAATGTATTATTAATCTAGTAAATTATATAAGTTGGTTAAAAATGCGTTTCTTTGAAGAAAAATTAAGTAAGTATGTAAATAAGTCTGTTTTTCTTGGCTAGTGCTATTTAGTAAACAATATCGGCATGTTTTTGTATTTGAAGGACAGTGGAAAAAAAAGTTTCTTTGTTCAATAATGGGAGAAGAAATATTTTAATACTATTACTGAACCTTTTAGCACAGCCTAGCGGTTCTCACTAACATTATTTCACATCACGATCCCCTCAGGAAAGCATACTAACTTCAATCGTCGACTCGCTACAGCTAGAATTGTTTTTCTTCCTCATTAGTATGGAAACTATTTTGAAAACTTTCACCTAAACACATCCCCATCACAGTCGCGAAGTATTTACACACGGCCAAAATTAACTGTTATCAATAATAATAATTTGACGACTAAATTAATGTTTTCGGAAAAAAAAAACAAACTGCAATTTTTCACGACTGTTTTTATTTTAAAATATGATGTACTTTGATTATATTGATCTTAAAATTAAAACTAGCGAATAATGGCACCAACATGACATATAGAACTATAACATTAACTTCATGAAATAAAATAACAAATTGTGTTCATCACGTGAGCAGATCCTTTAAGGTTTATAGTACACTTATATAACGCATAGTGATAAAATGTACAACGATCAGATTTTTTAAACACTGTCAAAATATATCTGTACACTTGCCTTGCAGAGTGGTCAAATATAACGAAATATTTGAGAAAAAGAACCTTATACTAAAGTGTTACAATAGTATTTCACTCGTTTTACATTGCAAGGGCGCTACAAACAACATAGTAATTCTGAACAGCCAAGACCTTTTTCGCAACTCCGAAATCTCCAATGGTTTCAATGCTGACTGGTACCTAGTTTGGTTTTTTAATTTCGTCTCACTCAAACTTACAACGATATGAAAAACTACCAATTCTAAATCCGACTAACATATTCAGCCATTATTTTAAAACCGATTCGTACCCCCTTATTCATAAAAACTTAAACAGCTCTTATAGAACACGATAACTATTGTATCGCTCTGTCACTGTCATTCTCGTTGCTGCCGCCATTTGCGAGTAAGTGACAGAACACGTCAATAGCTTAAACAATGCGTTAGCGTTGCGTTCGTTTTTATGAATAAGGGGGTTAGTCTTTTTTGGCGAAGAGCATTTTAAAGTTAGGTAAGGTGAAGCTTGTTTACAGTAATCAAGGTTCAAATTATCATGAAACTTAGAAACATAACAACAATACAACATTCTAATATGTTCCTTTACCAATTCGCCCCGGTCGAGTCCTTAGCTTGAGTATTAAGTATGGGCTAAACCGTCGCCAACGAGTATTGAACATTTCTGACGTCGGGCGTGTGCTGCCAACAGCGGCCGGGTGGCGCCGTCGGCAATCGCCTAGACACTTGTTTCTAACTAACGCTAGTATGAATATTGCAAGAACAGAGAAGCTGCCGAAATTATCCGGCAGAATACTAATAATAAGCCAAACTATTTTGGTGTGTCTTGGTGGTAAAAAACACTACAGTCAAGTTGTGTAACTTTGAATTTCAGTGTAACATTGAATCCACTGTTTAAGAACAGTAAAAGTACCTACATACTGTTGTTAACCCTTTAACCGCCGCAGTCGTATATCGTCTTCTCGCATTAAAACTGTATAAACTCAAAATTTACAAATTTTACAGGAGAGCATTTTTAAGGTTTGAGGTATAATATTTTTAAAAATAATGGTCTTATCAACATTATTCTTGTAATTTTAGCTAGTTACATTATCTGTCTTTCAAAGTAAAATTAAATTGTAAATTAATTTTATTATGTAATAGCCGAAACGTAGGTCAAAAAAATAGTCGTTTTGAGTTTTAAGAGTTTTCTAGATAAAATGTTGAACAAGAATATTTAATTTATGAAATACGATTAAAATAAGGTAAAAATACAGTATTTTTGGCAGTAAAACAATAATATTTTATGAAATATTTATTTCTTTCAGTACAATTATGAAATGAGTACACTAATTATGTATTATTACATAAAAAACTAAAACAAAATGGCACTAAGTTAGGAACTTGTTTAGCAAAGTTATTTCAATCTAACTGATGAAGTAAGATCTACAAACATTAGGAACTCATATCGGCCGCCGATTCAAGTATGCCCAAGAAGAAACCCAACAGTAGACAGTTCTCATCCCCTCCTTGGTGGGATGCGGAGTGCTCTCTCATGATCGCTTCACGGAGGCCGAAAGAGCTTATAACTCGTCGGCGACCCAAGAAAACTTTTCTAACTACCAACTAATTGCTGCCCGTACTAAAAAAACTCTATCCAAGAAAAAAAAGAAGGGTTGGATTGATTTCTGCGAAAACCTTTCCCCTAGAACCCCTTCTCAAAGGTATGGAAACATATTAGGCGGTTTCGTGGTTCCATGTCCAACACAACTCCCACATCAAACGACCCATCAACATGGCTCAATGACTTTGCAGACAGATTAGGCCCCCGTTTGCTCCTAATAAGGATTGTATCCCTTCACTTAATCCAACTATTCACAGTGACAGCAGATTCGATCAACCTTTCTCTTCCTTCGAACTTAGACTTGCCCTCCGAGGTCTAAAAGACTCTGCGCCAGGAGAAGATGGTATACCATACTCCTTCCTTTCCCACCTGGGTTCAGCAGGGGAAGGATTCTATCTGGAACTAGTTAACCTCATTTTTCAGTCAGGCCAAGTGCCCGAAGCATGCAAGTCCCAGATGGTCATTCCACTGCTGAAGCAGGGTAAAGACCCAGCAACAGCCTCCTCCTACAGACCCATAGCCCTCTCCTCCACCCTGTGCAAAGTCATGGAACACATGATTAAAAACCGACTAGAATGGCTAGTCGAGCATAAAAATATCCTAGCCAACAGCCAATTCGGATTTCGGAAGTCCAAAGGCACCACCGACAGTTCAGGCATTTTAACCACAGACATCAGAATTGCGTTCACAAAGGGTCAGTACCTGGTAGGTGTATTCCTTGATATCACAGCTGCTTATGACAATGTTCAACTTCCGGTGCTCAAAGAGAAGATGCTTCGTATGAGTCTCCCTGTGAGGTTAGTTCATTGTGCTACAAACCTGCTAATGGGCAGAATCATTAAAGTCCGTTCATCCGACCACATGCTGCCAGCTAGATTCGTCTGGCAAGGCCTGCCACAAGGATCCGTGTTGAGTCCTATGCTTTACAACATCTACACTTATGACCTCGAGCAATGCGTCTCGTGCTTTTGTAACATCCTCCAATACGCTGACGATCTGTGCCTTTACTCGACAGGCAAGTCTATAGATGATATAAATTCCAGACTGAATTCAGCTTTATACTACCTTTCAGAATGGTTGGGGGAACATGGGCTAACATTATCAGCTCCTAAGAGTACCACTGTGGTTTTCACAAGAAAGCGTTCTATCCCTGATGTTGATATTTCATGCAATGGCCAGACCATCCCAGTTACTAACAAAGTAAAATTCCTGGGTGTCACTCTCGACTCCAAAATGACTGGTATTCCACATCTCAACCACATCATCAAATAAATTCTTTAAACCTATCATCCAGAAATGCGAGAAAAATATCAACATTATGAGATCCCTCTCTGGTGTCTGGTGGGGGTCCCACCCATACAGCCAGAAGCTAGTTTATAACGCACTCGTTCGCAGCCACTTCTAACATCAGATTTATGATAAAAAGTAGACAATTATAAGTTGAAACATATCTTTGCACAAAAAATATCAGATACATTATACAATTTAGGAAAAACACAGCTTTAATGAACTATATTTTGGACGCTATTATTAATATTTTGTCACAAAAACTGTACAATTACAGAATTATACAATTTTTAAGAGAAAATTTATTCAAATTTTGTTACACATTTACAGCAATAAGTATTTAATTTCGAGTTTGTATAGTACTAATGAAATAGAACGCTTACCTGGTGATTAAATTTTCGTTTTTGTATAGTTTTGAAGAGACACAACACATGCACTGCTCGGGCGCTTGAACGTAACTAAAAACTGTATGGTATTCACGCGAGACAAATCCTCATTTCGGCCAATTCAAAACTAAACAATGCGTCATCTAGCGAGATTTTGTTGAACTACGCTGTTTTGTCAGTGTTTAAGAGAAACATATTGGTTAAACCAACTGCTTCCGCGTAAAAACTTCATCATCATCATCATTATCAGCCGCAAGAAGTCCACTGCTGAACATAGGCCTCCCCCATTGATTTCCAGAGCGCCCGGTTGCGTGCGGCCTGCATCCACCGGGATCCCGCGACTTTTATCAAGTCGTCGGTCCACCTTGCGGGTGGGCGCCCCACTCTGCGTTTGGCCTCGAATGGTCTCCAGTCCAGAACCTTTCGGCCCCAGCGGCCATCAGTTCTACGCGCTATGTGCCCCGCCCACTGCCACTTCAACCTGCTTACCCGCTGGGCCACGTCGGCGACTCCAGTCCTTCTACGAATCTCCTCATTCCTGATTCGATCTCGTAGCGAGACGCCGAGCATTGCCCTTTCCATAGCACGTTGAGTGACCTTGAGCCTTCTTATGAGGCCCATAGTGAGAGACCACGTTTCCGATCCATAAGTCATCACCGGTAACACACACTGATTATATACCTTCGTCTTCAGGCACTGTGGTATGTTTGAAGAGAAAACATCACGTAATTTCCCGAATGCTGCCCAGCCGAGTTGGATTCGGCGATTTACCTCTCTCTCGAAGTTGGACCTGCCTACTTGGACAACTTGTCCTAGGTAGACGTACTCGTCGACAACTTCGAGAACCGAGCCTCCAACAAATATTGGAGTGGGCATAACAAGGGCGTTTGACATGACCTTCGTCTTGTCAAAGTTCATCTTTAGGCCCACTTGTTGAGAGACTCGATTGAGGTTCTCGAGCATGCTGCCGAGCTCTTCAAGCGACTCTGCCATGACCACTATATCGTCGGCAAACCGAAGGTGAGTTATACGCTCGCCATTTATGTTGATGCCGAGTCCTTGCCATTCCAGGAGCTTGAAGGCGTCTTCCAATGCGGCCGTAAACAGTTTCGGAGAGATAACGTCTCCCTGTCTTACGCCCCTCTGCAAAGGAATTGCCCTCGTGCTTTGCTCCTGTACTCGGACAGACATGGTGGCGTTTGCGTATAAGCTTTTCAACACTTCGATGTACCGATAGTCAATGTGGCAACGCTGGAGAGACTGCAACACTGCCCAAGTCTCGACCGAATCGAAGGCTTTCTCATAGTCCACAAACGCTAAGCAAAGTGGCAGATTATACTCCTCAGACTTCTGTATAATCTGCCGCAGCGTATGGATGTGGTCTATGGTACTAAAGCCTTTTCGGAATCCGGCTTGTTCGGGTGGCTGGAAGTCATCAAACCTGCGAGAGAGACGGTTCGTGATGACCCTCGAAAACAGCTTGTAGACATGGCTCAGAAGCGAAATGGGCCTGTAGTTCTTCAGCAGGGTGTTATCTCCTTTTTTGAAGAACAGTACCACCTCGCTTCTGTTCCATGCCTTTGGCGTAGTGCCCTCGAACAACACGGAATTAAACAGCCTCTGAAGTACTCTGAGAACCGGCCTTCCGCCTGCCTTCAGAAGCTCAGCGGTAATTCCGTCATCGCCCGGCGCCTTGTTGTTCTTGAGCTGTTTGAGAGCCATCCTAATCTCATAGAGGCTGATGTCCGGGATGTCTTCGGTGTAATGTCGGGTTAGTTTGGCTCTGGGATCTTTGGCCGTACTTGTAGCGGATTCCGCGACAGACGTGTAAAGCTGCCCGTAGAATCTCTCGACCTCCCTCAATACTGCTTCTTGCGTCGACGCCACACTGCCGTCCTCCGTCTTCAGCTTCGACAATCGACTGCGCCCAATAGACTTGTCTCTTGCGAACACTTTGGAACCTTTGTTCCGTTCGATCGCCTCTTTAATACTATTCGTATTAAAGACACGGATGTCGTGTCGCAAGGACTTCCCGATACGTCTATTGAGCAGTCGACAGTTCAAAGCATCTTCGGGGGTCTGCAGGGGCAAAGACCGACGCTCAGCCATAAGGTCGAGGGTGTGGGTTGAAAGTTTCTGCGGTTTGTTCTGACGGCCAGGCTTATAAAACTTGGACCCAACCGCATGGACAGCTTCTACAAATCCGGTACTCATCTCGTCCGCTGTAACGCAAGTATCCAGACAGGCGAAACGATTAGCCAACTCAAGTTGAAAGCTCTCGGGGTTTTCGATATGGGCGCGAGTAGGTCGGAGCGTAGACTTCATCAGTCGAGTTCGTTCCAGTCTGACGTTCAAATTCAATGTCTTCCTGTGAGGTGGCTTCTGGAAAAATGAGTTCATCGCAAAGAGTCCCTCTTTCTCCAGAAACTCGGCCAGCCTCTGCCCTCTCGGGTTCCGACGTCCATACCCAAATTGCCCCACTTTCGACTCACAATCGCCCCTCCTGCCCAGTTTTGCGTTAAAATCCCCCATAACAACACTGAAATGAGTCTTAGAGGCATGCATGGCTGTACTAATGTCCTCATACATAGCCTCTACCTCTTCATCTGAATGTGTCGAGGTCGGCGCGTATACCTGTATGACCTTCAGCGAATATCTTTTCGATATTCTGAGTATAAGGTATACCACCCTGCTCGACACACTTTCGATGGTAACAATGTTGTTTATAAGGGACCTGCGAACGAGGAACCCGACACCACCTTGGGACTTTTGGTCACCTTCCCGGTAGTACAGCAGGTTACCCGACTTCAAGGTTATCGAGTCCTCACCCTCTCTACGGACTTCAGATAACCCGATGATGTCCCAGTGTAACCCACTGACTTCTTCCTCCAATTCGATAATTTTCTCTTCTGTCCTGAGCGTGCGTACGTTGTGTGTTACCAGGGCCAGTTTCTGTTGGGGATGGCAGCTCGAACCGATCCGGGGATTCTTAGCACCCCCTGCCCCGCCGTTACCATGATCGCTGCCGTAACCAGGAATAGCGGGGCTGCCGGAGACTAGGGGCCTTGTGTGCATTGCCGTCTTCATGGGGGGAATTGCCAATACTCGCCACGCTTGGCAGGCGGGTTGGCGAGCGCAGAACGCACCCTCTCGCGCCGCGACGCTGCTGCCCGTCGCGGCCTGTGTATTTCGGCACGTTACTCATTCCGGATGGTTATCCCGCCATCGGTCGGCCGCCATATCCCCGTCCGTTGGCCATCAGGACGCACCGCGTGAAGGTGAGGTTGGCTTGGAGCTCTGGGATGGTGTTTGAGCTCCCTTACGTCCCTCGTAAAAACTTAATTTCGAATATTTTCGGGAATTGTACACTTTTCATGCGAAGAGGCGATATATCCGACAGCAAGGTTTCGACTCATAACCGCCACAGTCGTAAAAAACCGACTGTTACTTTCTTGTCTAATTTTATATAAAATATTGACTTAAGTCATGAAAATAAATTAATAATCTTTAACGTACATACCTTCGTTTTATTACAATCTCTAGCCTAATAATTACTTACATGATCTAAGAAAATATTAATCTTAATAGGTCGCTCAATTGGTATTAGTAGTAGTATTAGTACCGCCACAGTCGTATAACTCCAAAAGTAGTGTTGTGGTAAAACACATAAATGTTTTTTTTAGGTGAGATATTTTGCAAACCAGGTATGTTGTTTATGATAGAAAAAAGTCAATTATATTGATAATAACATTTTCTCATTACTTTATTGGTTTCTTAGTACAAAAAAAAAGCAGAGTTTATTCTAAAATTATCAAATAAACATTTTATGTTATTGGTGATGTGCACATCACTAATGTAACGAATAGCAAACTATGTCGGAACGCCGGAGTCGGAAATATCCGTCCGCTTATTACGTCACAGGCGGAGTAGATATTGGCAAAGTGAGGGTAAGTTGATGATTTTATCGATATGTCTAGTTTGAATTCCTTGTCTGGTAAATCTAGAACATATTTTTTTTAATAATTTCTAGGTTATAGGAGTCGTACTAAGCTTTAAGAGTTTAAGCCGTTCATGCTTCCGTCTAAGCAAGTCTAATATGATTTATAATTTTATGTAATACTTGCAATTTACCGAAAGGCAGTTAACTTCCGTGACCCGGCTTATTACAAAAATCCTCATAAAAAAGTCAGCCAGTTGATACTCAATAGGTAAACAAAATGCTAAATACCTTTATTGGTACGAAAACCAGTAAAAAAAACTATATTGGCATCTTACCTGGATTGCCTTTCTATCAAGATTGTACAATTTATTCTGTTATTATCACAATCGCAGCGTGGACGATCAGAGAATGAACATAATGGCGGAAATGATACTCATCTGTATTCAATATTAAAGTTCTGGAATATTCGATGAAATGATTTTTCATATTCTTCGTAAACTAATATAGACGTACGTATATTTTTATGTAAAAGATTATTGAAAAAATAGTATAAATAATATTTATGCTTTTACTAGAATTAACAATGAAATTGAAATAAACAATTTATGTAAAAAAGAAATGTGATTGACCACCTGAAAATAGTTTCTATATATCGAGACATGCACATCACTAAAAATAAGAGTAATATCTTGAATTCCAGAGCCGCAGTAGGATATATCCGTCAGTTTGCGAAGTCAAGGTCACGATAGGGCTTGAATCATCGATATTTTTTAAGGATTGCAAAAATTATTCGTTGTTGTTTAGACTATGTTGGCTGTTGTAAAATAAGATGTCAAGTAATAAAAAAAAACATTTTTTGTTTTAGAAATTATTATTTCACATAAAATATAGCATTAGTTAGCTGAAAACAGTTTTGATACTGTCAAAGAATTGCATTATCGTGAAAACTTTTCGCAACACTACTGTGGAAGTGTTGCTTTCAGTGTCCGGCGGTAGGGGCACGTTTTGTGCGCTAGAGGCCCGGCGGCTAAAAGGTTAAGGTTTGTTTTTGATCCAAACCCCTCATAGACTCAACAACATCTTTTAGTTGGAGTACTTGTCAACAGTAATTGATCTAAAAGAGTGGATTCAATGTTACAGTGAAATTCAAAGTTAATCAACTTGACCTCACTTTAAAATTTAAATCTTGTTTGATGCAAATCGCATCTGGCAACATGGAGGACATCTGCCGAAAAGGCAGGAATCAGCTACAGATGGTCACACTCCTAAAGTTGGGAGCTTTTTGAATACTATGTAGCCGGAACGCCTGACCGGTTTTGCCAACCGCCTCCTTCAAGGTCACCTCTGCGGAAAGGCTTGTTGGCGACCGTCTAACACATGCTTTAGTCAGATGTCTTCTTTCTCTTGGATGGTCATGTTCTGCATGAAGGACTCCAGGCTATTGGGGCTGTTCACCAGGCTCTCGTACGTGTGGTGATTATCGTTCAACTGGAAGAAAGCATAATTGACAAGTCTATAGTCCAGCTCGAGTTTATGATTTCCAAACGCATTTAGTAAGTTTACGGATTTGATCTATTCATTTATGGAATATGCAGTTATTTTCTTAAACAAATTATAAATCCGACTGATGGGGAAGTGTCACTGTCAATTCAAAATAACTAAAATTTTGGAGGTTCAATGTAAATCCTTAACTGTCTTTTACTAACTGCCTTAGTAGGTACTTGAAAATGTACCATAGGCACTTAGTTTTTCTCTCTTCAGTTACGGAGCTGAACTACATTGAATTTTCTCAGTTTTATGATCATTGATTGTTGTGTCAAATAAATGTAGGTATCGTATCTTAACTGTAGGCCTAGCACGAACCGCTAACGTTTTGGTAATAGAGTAAACGATACTTTTTTTCGGTACGTTAGCGGTTCCTGCTGGCCCTACTGTACTTACAAAGTTTCTGATCCACTTGGAGAGATGTTCGGTGAAGTATGGCCCCGAGAAGCGCGCGTCCAGCATCAGCACGGCGCCCCAGTCGCCGCGGTGCCGCACGCAGCGCCCTACCGCCTGGTTCAGCGCCCTGGGGCAAGCTACTCATCACTATCGGGTAAATGTGCCTGATATCTGGGATATTTGACACTTTACTTTTACGCAAAGACCCGCCGCCTGGTTCAGGGCCTTGGCCAGACAACTAATTACTATCTGGCAGATATGGCTAAATGTGCTAACTTTTCTTTTACGCAGCGACCCGCCGCGCGCCGCTTGGTTCAGGGCCATGGCCAGACAACTCATCACTGTCTGACGGATATGGGTATATATCCCAGATATGTGGGACATTTGAAGACCGATTTGGTGTAATGGTTCAGATGTGGTCTATTACACCAGTGGTCGCGGGTTCGATCCCCGCACAGTACAAACATTTGTGTGCATTAACATGTCTGTTTATTTGCAACTTAGATCATCAGTCAAAAATTAAAATTATGTTTATTCCAATGAAACTGTTAAAACTTTAAGAAATAAAATTGGAAAAGATGCATGTTCTCATACAAACTTAAATGGCCGATGCTAGTTCAGAAAAGTAACCGGTTGAAGCCAACTGACGGCCGTTTGGGCCAAAAAGTTCTAGAATATACAGCAATTAAAGGTTATCGAACCTGATAAGTCGCGGAAATCTGTGGATGTATGCCGCCTACAACCTCAGGAAATCTATAAGCTTCCAAGTAGCGGCCTCATGGATACAAAATCGTATAATAACTCATCTTATAACTTAATTTTTTCTAGGCCTTTTCGTTTTCTGTCTAATCGGGTAATACGTAGCGAGGACGTCAAGTATTTATTTGCAACTGAGTGTTCAAAATAATACATAGTAGGTCTCATAAATCAGTAATGTTGTAGCCTATTGACGACTCACTAGCCTCATTATTTAAAAAAAAAAAGTGATGTAATCACATTTCAAATGTGTTTTTATTTTATGAGCTTTTTTTTTCCATTGTTCCATTTCAATTTTACGGTTTTATCATGTAGGTGTGTTGGCTGCCTAGCTATAAATTGAGACAAGTGAAGTAGTGAGAGGGTACCTGTAGGCCTGCACTCGGAGCCACTCGCGGCTGTTCAGTAGACTGCGTTTCTTCTCGTACTTGTCGTTGTAAGCCATCTTCTCTTTCACGGCCAAGTCGAACGTGTTCGGATATGGAATGCCAATCTGGAAGTTATACAGGGTGATTTGTTTCAACTGACAGTAGTAGTTAAATCATAAACTATAGGAGACCGATACCAATTCTGACTACTTGCTTAGACTCTTTTTGAAAAAGTTCCCTAAGAACCCGTTGATTTTTAAAAAATACACCCCTTGTATTATTGTGCCATCCTTAAGGCCTGGTCCTGGACGCCAGCAGGCGGGGGCGCCTTTTAGGACGCGGCGTTAGTGTCGCTTATGAGAATCAAACCCCCTAAGGAAGAAAATGGCAAAGTAAGGGTAAGGTCTTATTTTCCACAAGGAGCCAAAGCATAAAGTACATCAGGGGGGTTCACAGTCTGCAATATGCTAGTGCTGCCCTTGGTTTCACAAGTGTTTTATGCTTCGATAACCGTTTACCATCAGGCGGTCTGCATCCGTCGTTGTAAAAATACCTATACAATTGGGCATGAGTGGACTGTAACTCGGACCTCACAGTTGAGGTGAAGCCTGAGCCCAGCTGTGGGAACGTGGCTATGTACTCACAGTGACGACGCAGCGCGCCTGGTGGTCTCGGAAGTCCATCCCTTCAGACACTTTCCCGCGGAACACTGCGAGCAACAACGCGCCTCGGTCCGTCTCCACGTATTTGTAATAGTCCTGTCAAAACAAAACTAAAATAAATAAATAAACATAACATACGCTCATGACCATGGGGTAGTCAGAGGCACACTGATCGTTGCCATCATAGTGAACAGGACAATCAGAAGACCACATTGCGTATTCGAATCCAACATGGTCAGGGGCGGACCTACCGCCGTTATTCGGGTTGCTTGGTATTTTCCATCACTAGAGAATTAGCAACAAATTATACAATTTACACAAAGTATTAGTATCATTAGGTGTTCCAGCCAGAATTCGGAACTTGAATTTGGCACGGATGAGTTCAATAGGTAAAACAAACATTGCGAAACAAAACTCACTTCCATAATATCATTATGTTCTCGAACGTTTCTGCTCTCCATGAATACATTTTTGTGTTGCTCCAACTTTCTCCATAAGCCGGTTTCCTTCCACCTAAACAAACAATATAGGTAAGTAAAATAGTATTTTTATTTGGGTAGCCATTTGTAGCTGCCCACGGAATAAAACCACATCCTCGTCACCTCGTCGTTATGAAATAAGAAGTAGTTGTGAAAACAACTGTTTTGTGACTCATAACCATGGCGCAAGAAATAAGATGAAGATGATCTTCGACACCAGTTTTCCACCACTTTCTGCACTGCACATCGTGATTTTATTTGTTAGTTCCTTTTAATGTTTTCTGTATAAATATCTGTCTTTTTATTTTAATATACAATTCAACCCTTCTGATCTGTAGGGCTAGCACGAACCGCTAACGTTTTGGTAATCGAAAAGTAGACGATACTTTTTTTTCTTAGAAACATAGGAAAAAGTATGGTTTACTTTTCGATTACCAAAACGTTAGCGGTTCGTGCTAGGCCTACTGAACTGAGTATTATTTCACTACCTCATAAGACGTCCTAAAACATTGAAGAGACTTCTATTGAATGGCAATATTCGACTCTAAAAATCTAAGTTGCCTTCTTAAATTACTGAGACAGCCACATCACCGCGCATCTAAAAAAAAATATTTTAGCCAATCAATATCTTCTATGTAAGTCACTCAAAATAAATAAACGAGTAACTCTAACTAATTTGTGGTCAGCGTTCAAGCAATAAACTTCTAAAATATGAATATACGGCACCAAAATTGTACAAACAGACAAGTTAAAATACTTTAATCATTAAAATCTACTTCTATATTGAAATGCATAAGTTTCGGTAGGTTTTAGTGTGTTCAGCAGTTATCCATTTTAACAATAGAAAGGTGATGTAAGCCATAGATTACGGTGCCCGTTTTGACAGTAGATCGGCACGATCGCCGCTAGAAAGCAACACGTTCGTTGGCAACGGACCGTCTTTCTCCCTTACCTTCTCACAAGTTTGTTCATGAGCTGATAGGAAGGCATGAAGCAGAGCACCCCGTGCGGAGTGACGCCGCACACCCACAGTAGGGCTTCGCCGATGGCGTCCTGCACGCCGGGCTGGTTCGTGCAACTGTTTTTGCACTCTACTTAGTTTCCGTCAGAACACGTCGAAAAAGTGTATTTCAAAGGCTTTTTGGAGTTAAACGACATAGCTCGCTGAACCAGCAAGCTTAATTAAAGTGACAGTGGGCTAATCCGATGGCCATTGGACCACACGAGTCTTTGACGAAGGCGCTCTCCAGCCAGGTAAAATGATGACCTGCAAGCGGAGAAATCGCACAGGTTTTGGAAGACTAAAAACCAGGATTGGTGGTGTACTTTAGGAGAGGAGGCATGACAGTGGAAGCAAAAGCTGAAAATCTTGTGACTTACATAGAAATACACGGGTATTTATAAGAATGCCTGAAGTGACGCAGCGACTAAACGGTAGAAAAAGTGAAGAGGAGTATCTAATGGAAGTCCATACCTCCTCACAAGTTTGTTCATGAGCTGATAGGAAGGCATGAAGCAGAGCACCCCGTGCGGAGTGACGCCGCACACCCACAGTAGGGCTTCGCCGATGGCGTCCTGCACGTTGGGCTGATTGGTGCAGCTGCTCTTGCAGTCCAGGCGGCTGCCGTCAGGGCCCGTGGATAGGGTGCCTACCCACACCTGAGAGACCATTGAGTGGAATATTAAACCCTACAGTTAATGATCTATACATTGCATACAAATAAAAAGCTTGAACATGGCACACATTTATTTCAGCCTATTTAGCTTCTAGTGTTCTAATTATATCAAATTGAATTTTCAAGGCAGGTGCAAAATTGAAGATGAACACATTTTACTACAGACCTACTGATATGAGAAATACACTTTGACAGTTGCCACTTTCATTGGAAATTGTACTTTAGTTCAATAGACATACGATTCATGAGCTGTGGTTTGACTTTTGAGCCTGACAGAACACTTAAACCCTTTTAGCATTGCATAAAAAAACAAAACAAAACAAAACCTGTATAATAAAATTCAATAAATAAATAAATAAATAAAGTTCAATTTCCAATGACACAGGCAGCTGTCAAAGTGAAGTTCTTAAATCAGTTGGACTATAAATCATTTGACTCAATTCACGAGAAATTCATATTCTAAAGAAAAAGTAAAAAAAAAGCTTTAAAAACATGACAAAACATTCGAAATTCTAATCAAACTTGACTTTTAACGCCACTAGTTCCACGTTTTGTTACCACTTGATGGAGCTAGCGGGACCCTATCATACAAAACTAAATGTGTGTTGCCACTAGCTTCATCATGGAATAAAACAATGGAACAAGTGGCAATAAACCATCTATCTATCTCACCCGGTCGCCAGAGATGACATGATTCGGCGACACCTTGAGCGGGAAGTCGGTGGCGAGCTCCGAGTGGAGGCTGAGCAGCGGCGTCAGCGTGCCCGACGCCAGCAGGACGCACTTGCCCACTTTTAGCCCGGAGAAGATCACTGCTGGGTTCATACAGAGCAGTCGGAGCTCGAACACTTCTTCTTTCACCCTCTATATCGATAAAAAGTGTTTAAAACGATGTTTTGCACAAAGCATTTGGGTCTGGCCGGGACGCTCACGATTTTCAAAATATGTTTGTCCACGACGCCCTTTGAAATTAGTGGGCGTCCCGGACGGGGCGTAACGACCGGACCCAAGCATTTTAAGTGAGTGATGGGAATAAAAAAAAACCCAAGTTGGGTTTTTTACTACTTACTAGTGTTAGTTAAATGGTTAAACTACGGTGAAGATGTTGTCAAATTTGGACAGCATGACTGTATATTTTGCGTTTGGCATAGAAAACTGTACCGTATTTCAATGATGACAGTAAAGTAAAGAAAATAACTTGACAAGCTTGCAGTCGTGGAAGAAATTCCATGCAAATGATGACTGATGTTTTATGCCTTGGTTTTTCTTTATACATTGTACATGCGCGCATGTTTGATGTAATACTAAAATTGAAAATGTATACCTTTTTTTTATCCAATTCGTTTTTACACTATGCAGCATGAAGATAGAAAACAGCAAATTGATTACATTGAAAGTTACATAATTTTGTAAATAAAGCTCTTTATTTTTGTAATATTTGAACATCATTCTCCACCTACCTGGTTGAACGACGCCTTGTTCCAGGAGCTGGCCTCTGACATGGGGTCCATAGCCACGGTCTTGACTAGCATCGGCTTGAAGTCGTCCAAGAACTGACAGTCGTCACGGAATAGGTATCCTGAAGAAAGACCATTCTGAACATTTAGATACCGCCGACTGTCCTTAGGAAATGAACATTTTTATCTGGTTTTGAGACCCTATGACTAACAGCTGAGATTGTGCAAAAAACGGCAGAATCTTTTTATCATGGCTACAACTTGCATCACTTAGTTTAATTTTACTAAACACTTCCATACAATAGATAACACCACATAGCTTGAGGTCTAATGCCCATGTTTAAACAGTAAAACCCAATAAATAAACAGGACAGCATGAGCGTGAGCGCGTGCTTAGCGTTTATTGACGTTTATGAATTCGGGGGTAAGACAAGGAAAGCAAAATGGACCTAAGTGTTCCTTTTTTTTCTGCAGTCCTGTATTTGTAAGCCTCTAGTGAAAATGTTAGTAGTTATAAGTTCTCTCACCGAGGGCCAGGTCCAGAGACTCGACAAGGGAGCCCGTGGCTTGGGTCACGCCCACGAGCTGCCGCGGGTCTTCGCGCAGCCGCTGGCAGAACACTTCCACGTTCTGTTTGAATGCTGGAAATAAAGGGGTTTCTTCACTACATAGTATAAAACAAAGTCGTTTTCTCTGTCCCTATGTCCCTTTGTATGCTTAAATCTTTGAAACTACGCAACGGATTTTGATGCGGTTTTTCTTAATAGATTGATTCAAGAGGAAAGTTTATATGTATAATTACATCCTATTGCACCCGTGCGAAGCGGGGGCGGGTCACTAGTTAATAATAAAACATACGCTCAAGCAATGATATCATAATAAAAAAATGGGTAGATAGATTATGTCAGTACTGATGAGAAGTGGAAAATTGTCCCCTGGCGTACGCACCTATAATTTGAACGTGCGAAAAAGATAGTATGATTATTTACTAGACTAGCGTAAACGAAACAGATACATGCTGCGCAGTGTCGTCTCAAACTGTCAATGCTTTGCTCAGGTGCGCTAAGTACTGATTTCGGGTGCCACTTTTTGAGCAACCCTAACCTATCTGAGTCTATTCTCATTATAATACCATTGCGCTCACGTATATTTCTCGAACAGGGCAGTCAAGGCACGCACATTGTTGCCGGCATGGTCAAGGAAAACTATAGTATACTTCAGTAGTTACCGATGTATTGTGGTTGTCCGAGGTTGTGGTTGTTGAGCGTCTGCACAAAGCTGTCCACGCGCCACGCGTACACCGCCTCGCCGTTGTTCACCACTTGCTTGTTCACTAGCGGTAGTTGGTTCACGAACCTGGACAGGGACAGAGTAACTATAAATATCCCTTGATAATAATCTACACAGCGCCATCTAACCCCAAAACAGGCCAAGCTTGGGGTGTGTTCCGAATAGGGTAGATGACTATGAGTGATTTTGCATGTTTTTTTATGTTCCCCAAAAATAATAATTGATTTCAAATGTTGAAATGTTGTTGGCCACGATAGGCCTGCAAACTTAGGTGGGCAAGTCCATTTCAAAAGTGTTTTTGCACACAAACAAAACCAAGTAGGCGGTCTTATTGCTAAAAGCAATCTCTTCCAGACAACCCACAGGAAAAGAAAAGAAGACAGGAAGGGAAAGCAAGTGCACTGCACAAATACGAGTAGGTATGATAGAATTGAAATGTGTTCATTAAATACATATTTTGCATATATTCGTAGTAATTTCAGAAAAGTTATTCTTAAGAGAAGCATTCAATAAAAATCCAGGTTGTAAAAGAATGCCGTCTGATCGGTTTTTTAACACTCAACATCTAGATAAGTACATTTAAAAAACATGTAAAACATAAACAATAACAGAAGTTATCATACCAATCATCCCACGTCCTGAGCGTCTTCAGTATCTGTTCCACTTGAGTCATAATCTCAGCGTGAGAGTAAAGGTATTCCGTCACTTTAGCCAATTCCTGAAAACGGTATTATTTTGTGAAAGACCCAACCATAGTAAACAATTAAGAAACGTTACTGTCCTCTCAGAGGGCGGTCAAATCATGCTGAGCGTGGCCTTTCGACTAAGCGCCTTCACACTTGCGTTTTTTCAGGGTAGGTGTTTGTTGAATTGTATGCGCAGTGCAGACGCTGCGACAACGTGAATCACCGTTTTTGCCCGTAGAACGAAGTGTTCTCATGTGAGCTAAACTAAACGAAGTGAACTAACTAACTAGTGTGAAGGCGTACTTAATGTAGTCATCATGACACACGCATTCATTAAGTAACTAATGATTGTTTCAGTTAAATGTTGTTTATGTTTTTTTTCTTGTATTTCTCTGTGTTGTGTTGTTTGGCGGGCGAGTTAGTCTATAAATGTTATTTTGTATTATATTAGAAAATGTGCAAAATACGTTCTTGAATAAAATCCCTCGAAACGTCTGAAATCAGGTTATTTTGCCGGTCCAAGGGAAGCCAGAGGTCAAGAAATGTAGAGTAATGTAACGTACAGAGATGGCGGCGATGATGTTGTCTCTGGTGAAGGTGAAGGAAGCGGCGTCGCGGCAGATGTCCTCGATGTTGTGCGCCTCGTCGATCACCACGATGTTGTCCTTCAGATCGATTTGCATCTGAAATACCACGTTATGATAATAATAACAGCCCAGGCCACTGCCTGGGCTGTTATGAATTCAGATATTTCGATAAGGAGAGCTCATCACTAACGCGTGCTTTCTAAGTAGTCAGAAGTGTGGTGGTACAGAAGTGCCCATCAATTGCAGTATTGCCTCATAGAGGCTGATTATTTCTGGATTTTTCTCGGAGAGTCATTTGGTAACGATACATACATACAGTACACGCTATTGTTTTTATGGTAATAAGTGCCTCATTCCAGACCAACTTTTAATGGCAATGTATTATAACATGATTCTGAACCTGCCTTAAAAAATCTGTGCGAGATACGCATAATAAAATTGGTGCGAGTACATATTACTTACACTATTCCTGATACCCGGTTCTATAAGGTAGTTGTAAGGGCAGAAGACAATATGCGCACTGCTCGCCATACTCCTAGCCCCATAGTACGGACAAGCTGACAGTTCCGTCCCCACTTTGACCAGGTCTTCAAGGTCAAACGCCGGGGGCAGTGACTTGTGGTTGAGGGCGGATTTGTTGTCGTAGAACTTGCAGTTGCTTTCTCTAGGGTTCTTGTCCGTGGATGTGTAGGACTGAAAAAAGGGAGACTACAGGTTAGAAAATTTACGGATAAAGAATTTAAGTACAGACGCTTTCGGGTTTAAGTGACCTATTTTAGTAGCGACTGGTTTCGGTGCTGGCGACAGTAGCTTTTTAATTATTATTTTTTAAGTAAGAGAGAGCAAACGAGCTTGTGGGTCACCTGATTGGATGTGATCATCTCAGCCCATGGACAACCGCAATACCACTGGTGTCGCCACTGCGTTGCTTGCCTCTTAGGAATGAATACGCGTTTTGCTAGAAGACCCCAATGTCGTATCTCTCCGAAATAATAATATACCACCGCTAGTAGATTTTTCGTAATAACGCATGCAGGAATACAATAACTCTATTAAGAAAAACACTAACTCACCTTAATACAACCCCTGCACATATCGTTCTTAGTCTTCCATAGCTGCCTGTCGAACTCTCTTATACAGCTGTACTCCCTGCTCGACAGCACCGTCATCTTCGCCTCCCCGCAGTACGAGGTCCTCTTGAACTCCTTGATGACCTGCTGCAGCTGTTTGTGGGTCCTCGCGCCGTAGTAGATGGTGGGTATACTGCAATTAACATCGTCGGTGATCCAGTTACGAACGAGGTTCACCAGGAATCTGGAATCATGCACCGCTCGTACCCGTCACCTTGCTTACCAATTTCCACTTAAGTTAAGACACACACACACAAAAAAACAGCATGCTGAAATTGCTGGTGGTAGTAAAAGTATTTAATAATATTCAATTGTATACAAACAGGTTTTTAAGATATGTCAAATTCAACACTTTTTGGGCCTTTCTACATGTAACTTGTGATTTATTAGTCGTTCGTTTACAAAGTGTTAGTAATAACCGCAATATCAGGAAACAATACCAGACAAAGAACATAGTTATAGTAACACACCAATACCGATTCATTCTATCATATCTACACTTATTACCTTCAAGTGTATATTATAAATAGAAACTAGGGTTAATCTGTTTCGGCTGAGGATATTCCGGCATATCAACAGAGAACCCAATTTTATCGACATTAGACTGACATTCAATTGACTTTTCATTAAACAGGGTGATTTGATATTGCAAGTAAGTGCTTGCCAAATTTTCGGAAGGAACTTGGTTTCAGGAACGTTATGCTTAGATAATCCTTTATCCCAATCCTTTATTGACCTACTTTTTAAGATATATTTTTTCAAAACACTCCTTTAAAAAATACGATGAAGACGTAGTTTTATATTTTTCTATAGAGCTTATTTTAAAAATTTAAAAAGTACTTGCAAAATCATCATAGATGATGAAAAATACAAATTACAACAAAAATACAGTTGCCTTATGTAAAATTGTCATAATTCTGACCAATGAAAGTTTAGTAGAATATGTTAGAGGACATTCAGTACTCAATACTATCCCATCCATTCCGAACTACCTACATACCTGACGTTCTCTGGTGTCTCCGCTTGAGGCGGTGACATCGTTTTCTGAGGAGTGACCTGTTTCTGCGGCGTTGTCTGTTTCTCCGGGGTGGACATGTTCGAGGTTTCCCCGCACTCCGGGGAGTTCAGCTTTCGTCGTTTCTGAATTTTGACTAAACCATTTTCCGGTGTATCTAGAAAAAAAACATGATGGAAATGTAGTTACAGGTTGGATCACATACAAAGCCAAATACAAAGTTACCTTCTCACAGTTTAGGCTACTTTCACTGTACAGTGAGCATCAAAATTGAGTGTGCTAACAGAGTGGTCAAAAAGGTATCCGTGGTTTGACATAAGCAATTTGTACTACTAAAATGATACGAGTAAGTTTGAAGCATCATTAAAAATGAAAAACAAGTGAAACTATAATATTGTCATAGTGAAAAGGTTGCTTTTCTTAAATACTTCAGACTATGTAGTATCTTTACTTAAGATCTGAAAACCAGAAAAATACATTTGGTCATCTTGGTATGTGGTAGACATTATTTGGGTGCTGAATGTAGTTCCTAAACGTTTACAATGCACCCATAAGAATTTAAAGAATAACTGCAGTGTTTCAGTGAGTTTAATCCTAAATACAGAACACTGTACTTAATAAAGACGTGAGTTGCCACGAGATCGACATTCGCCCAACTATGTGCACATAGTATTGTGTAGCTCTAACAGGGTCAGAGTGGGCTCGGTACATACCGCGCGGACAGGGATGAGAGCAACGCTGCGACATTTCCGACATATCCGCCCCAGGCGCGCGGCGTGGGCGGGCCACGAGCGCTACGACACGCGCCTTATTGAAACTAGACGTATTTAATATAATGAAATAAACTTGATAAAAAAACCTGCTCGAAAAATCCGATTTTACTAAGAAATCGTTTTTAAAGTGAGTTTTATTTCGTCGGTTGAACCCATCGTCCGGACAGATGTCGATGGTTAAACCTTTTAATTTGAGCACATAGTGTAAAGGCACAGTTTTGTTTCTGCGCAACGCAACGCGCTAATGAGGTCTGAGGCACGGCGAAAACGAGCAATCAGCCTAAAGATTGGGTACATAATAATTTGTCACGAGTCCCATGCAGCTTTGAATAGCTTAGCGTCGTCACTTAGTCCAGTCATTATAGTAAGTTCACCTCGGAATTCGAGATACCCAGCTGTAAGTCTGTAAATACTTGTATATTGACACCCTAAAAGTTGTCTCAAAACCTACATATGGTAGGGTGTACGCAACTGTCAAATTTCAAGGTCAAATGTCACAAAAATCGATTTTTTGTAAATATCTCATTTCCTTTGGGTTTTTTGCTATTTGTATGTAGTATCAATATTGTAGAATACAAAATTCTCTACAAATTTTGTTTCAAATTTTTTTTCATACGGTGATTCGTTTTCGAGATAGAGGGCGGAGAGCGCGCGGTCACAGTATCACTTCAGGTCAACCGGTGCCTCCGGTCAAAAAATTAAAAAGTGAAAAAATGAGAAAAGTCTCGATCATCTTCGTTATCTGCATTACGTCAAGTCCACAGAACTTAATAAAGCTGTGCAGCTTTCAAATATTCCACCAACAAGTGCAGCTGCTCATCAACATTGTAAAAACAACAACGTGTATATTATCAAGTTCAAACTTGGTTAGGGCATGATTTGGAACCCCAGGTATGGGGTTGGGCAATGCGAAACGATTTTCGACAACGTTGTTGTTTTTACAATGTTGATGAGCAGCTGCACTTGTTGGTGGAATATTTGAAAGCTGCACAGCTTTATTAAGTTCTGTGGACTTGACGTAATGCAGATAACGAAGACGATCGAGACTTTTCACATTTTTTCACTTTTTAAGTTTTTGACCGGAGGCACCGGTTGACCTCTGAATTGATGCTGTGACCGCGCGCTCTCCGCCCTCTATCTCGAAAACGAATCACCGTATGAAAAAAATTTTGAAACAAAATTTGTAGAGAATTTTGTATTCTACAATATTGATAATACATACAAATAGCAAAAAACCCAAAGGAAATGAGATATTTACAAAAAATCGATTTTTGTGACATTTGACCTTGAAATTTGACAGTTGCGTACACCCTACCATATGTAGGTTTTGAGACAACTTTTAGGGTGTCAATATACAAGTATTTACAGACTTACAGCTGGGTATCTCGAATTCCGAGATTCTTACCTAATTTAAGCTTAAATGACTGGACTAACTTTGGGAACAGTGGAAAGTACTGCAAGCAACGCCGCGACATTACCGTCATATCAGCTCCAGGCGCGTGGCGTGGCATGGCCGTTCCATAAGCGCCACGACACGCACCTTAATGAAACTATTTACGTACGTATTTGATATGCTAAAATAAACTTATTTAAAGGTCTTACAAAAAATATCGACAAGCATTAAAATCCTGTCATAAAAAGCCAACCGATTAAAAATATGATAACATTGTGTAATATGAGAGTGGGGCTTTATATGCAACTTGCGCTGCGTAGCTTAATTTGTTGAATATTGCGCACGACAACATAACACATGATGTGATATCTAAATCTAAATCACTGTTTGCTGCCCGTTCCGTCCCACTGCAGGGCAAAGGCCTCTTCTCCCAATCCCCATCCCACACGGAGAAGGTGGCGCGACGAATTGGATTACTGTGAGAGAGATTGGTAGACATTGGCCTTAGACCGTGTGGGGATGTGAAATGTCATTTAAAAATATTTGAATATTTGGAAAACTAGGCAGCGGTTGACACCGGAAGAAAACAGCGCAACACAACGAGCCAATGATACTTAAACGTGAGGAACCGTGAAAACAAGCAAACGCCCTACTAAACATTTTGAACATAAATAACTAACTGGTTACGAGTCCCATGCAGCTTTAAAAGACTCAGCGTGGGCACGTCATTTCCTACATATCAGCCCCAGACGCGGGCGTGGGCGGGCCACGAGCACCATGACACGCGCCCTAATGAAAGTAGCTGATATATTAAAAATGTAACAAAGTTAAACTTTTAATAATAAAAGGTTGACTTTGTTACTAGAAACATACAGCAAGCAAAAAGCATTAAGACCTTAATGAATGAGGCATTCATATAAAATGTGTTAACGTTGCATAAAAACGTATTCTAAATTGACATCGAAATTGAAAGAGTAGAAGTTAGAAACCTGTGAGAACTTTACTTAATTAATTTATTTTATTTATTAGGACAACCAACAAGACAAACACACATACAATTTACATCATTTTTAAACAATAACTTTAATAACTTTCGTGATTACCGTAATTAATGGCAGTAAAGTAGATCGACTACGCAATTTGATGGCGTGCAACGGCGTGGACTTTAAATTAAAGTACATAGGTACAAAACGATAGCGTTTTGACGACTGATTTGGTGTAATGATTGAGAACTCCCCCGGTGGTCGCAGGTTCGATCCCCGCGCTGTACAGATGTTTGTGCATGATCATGTCTTTTTGTATTGGTTTGGGTGTTACCTATGGATATTATGTATGTATTTACAAAAAAACATTTAAGTATGTCTAACCGCTGTCCCACAATACGAACTTTAATTATCTTACTTTGGGGTTAGACGGCACTGTCTGGAAGTTGTCCAAGGATATTTATTCATTTATACGATGTAAGGGTGATCCATCACGAGATTCAACCTATATCAGTTGCATTTCAGGCATAGCAAACGAGTTTAGTGCTGCATGTGTTCGGGGTTGCAAGGGAGGGTTGCAATGTGCATCCCCGCTGCGACATATTCGACATATGCGCTTGGGGCGCGGACCTGCTCTTGTTTCTATACTGTGATATCTATCATCACAATATAACAATTATTTGTGATTTCAGACAGCTCTGCGTGTATTGTGATTAATCGTAAACCAAAATACGAGTATTTCTTTATTAAACGAATAATATATTATTTGTTTTTCAGTGATACTTAACGTTAGATGAATGTCAGCGCGATATCTCAATTCGGGACGCTCTGTGAGCGCGCTATAATCGATTTTGACCCAATTCGGACCGCACAGCCAGTCGTCATCTTGTGCTTCATTGTTTTAACTTAAACAGATCTTCAACATCACGTTATTCTTATATCGCTCTGTACCTTTCATTCTCGTTGCTGCCGCCATTTGCGACTAAGTGACAAAACACGCGGATTGCTAAATCTATTCCTTGGCGTTGCGTTCATTTTTATGAATAAGGGGGTAAGTATCCAGACATCTTATGTCTGTAAGTCAGATGATCTTGGTGTCAGATATCCAGATAATATTTGAGTCATAAGATTATAATCTATTAATATGCGAACTGGCAAAAGGCATCCAATTCAGTCAGCGACGTCCCGACTCGGTGATTCAAGATGGCGCTGGTGGGATGACAATGACGCCATTAGCGGGATTGCTTTGGGCCTGAGCGCCGCGAGTTGCGCCTTGCCCCCCTAATCAAAGTATTGAAGCCACCAGCGGACGAAGCGTCGCATTCGAGATCACTCTCCGTGAATGGGCGGATGTATAGTCAGCAGCAAAATGATAAGAATCATTAATATCAACATCCATAACATTAATCCACAAAGCTCAGTTAGTCCTAAACTCAGCATAGCTTGTACAATGAGAACTACGCAACAAAACGATAAGGATCAAAATTATGGCGTGGTCAAAAAGGTACAAAATAAACAGACCCCCTTATACATAAAAACTTAAACAGCGCTTCAACCACACGTTAAATTTTGTATCGCTTTGTCACTTTCATTCTTGTTGCTGCCGCCATTTGCGAATAAGTGACAAAACACATCAATTGCATAAACTATGCTGCAGCGTTGCGTTCGTTTTTAAGAATAAGGCGGTTACGGTCTAAAAAATAAATTGTAGCACTACGAGTAAAATGCCAGAGTCTCATGTCATTTGAAGCGTAATTCGAATCCGAAATACTAGATATTATAATTCCATAAATGAGGTTGCCAATGACCTGATGCCGACTGTACAAGTGTAGGTACTCGACATAGCAATATAGCGTTGTCAGGTGTCTCGATTTTTGCGTTGAAAGATGTTTTCAGAAACAGGAGTAGGTATAGGAAAAGACTTATGTGACATATCCTAATTCACACAGCCATCTAACATCTACTCGTACAATGTATAGTAGATTAAACCCTCTAACAAATTGTTCGTAAGTAGTTGCGTTCCAAAAAAAAACTATAAAATTTCATCAGATACACTTGTATAAGTTCGTGCTTTCTTTCTTGCTGAGTGTTTTGAAAGAAATTGGGAGACAGCTTTGCTCAGCAGTTCAAAAATCTTACAACCCTTGCTTAGTGCTTAGCAGACCAAACACTATTTAAAAGAACAAAATGTATTTCGGTTTATACCTTCGTCTGATGGTTCTTGGCGTTTGAAGCCGGAACTGCTATCGCTAAAGCTCTCCTTGGAAGGTTTGTCATAGATGCTCTTCTCACCTGTAAAGAAAATTTTAATTATTTAAGCAATTGCTATGCATCTTTATCCCTTTTTACATATCGCCAAAGATTTAAATCCTTATTGATCCCCGGTAAACAAGTGCAGAATTTGGACATGTCACAACCGATCAAAAGTTACCACTTTATTCATGAAAAACTCCAACAGCTCTACACCACACTGGAATATTTCGTCGCTTACTTATTGCTGTCAACATTTTCGAGCCAGACACTAATACAGGTTTTATTAATAAGGGTTTTAGGAATTACAGTTATACTAAAGGATTTAAAAGCCCGAAGTCGCCATGCGCATACGACTCCACTATGTGCCTTCCGAAGAACTTTTTTTCCCAGAAATAAAGTATATTTAGGTCTACGAAGGTATTTATTTAACAGTATTTTATTAAAATGAACAGTATAATATTATTCTTAAATACATATTTAAACAGATTTTCGCGCTTTTACATACTATAATGTGTTTGCACATTTTGATGCTGAAAACAGTATTTTGTATACTATTTTTGTTCGACAGTAAAAAGTATAATTAAGCGAAAAACAATATGGTTGGCAACCCTAGACTTGACGCAAGTGTGTCGAATGAACGCAGCGTGCGCGCAGAGTTCTCGCATTTCAACTTAACATACGAGTAGGTACGCTCACGACTATCCAAACGGGAAAGTCAGAGGCATGGAGAAGGGACCATTCGAAAGTGAGCATGACAAAGATACAAGGAACCACAACTCATTCACCCGAAGACCTGTTTTACAAAATTACAATGTATTTTTCATGCTAAAATAGCATGTTAATCTACTGAGTACTATTGTACTTGGTTTGACTCCTAATTATCGCTTTTCGCGTAATCAGAATCGCGTTATCAATCGATTGAATGAATTTCATTAGAGTTTAGCGACAAAGTTTTTTTTATTCAGGCCGAAATTTTGTACTGTTCATAAACTGCGGTAACCGCTTGCCGCCAAGCCGCTGGCCGCATGCTTGTTTCGCACATTTTTTGTATGATGACCATTGGGGTCGAATCCTAAAGGAATGAGGGATGTATTATTTAAGCAATAAATAAAATGCGCAAAGCAGAGTCAAGACCGAATAAGACAAAAAATAAAACTACCAACGTGTTTTCTGTGTGTAAGATGAAAAGTAAAACCCTTTATTGCTTTAAAAAAATATATTTTATAAAGAGTATCTTTGCGGTGGAATCTACACGTGTTTCTACTTCGCTGTCTAGTCGGCGACTGAATGAACTATGACTAATGCCCATACATGTTAATTATGTTACAAATGACCTTGACCACATTGGCAGAGCTCAGTTTTAGATGAGTAAACGGTGTCTACGCAGCGTTGTAAACGTGTTGCGAAATGATTCACAAAAAACAACAGTCATTTTGAGATTCATATCACTACAGATATTCGAGTGCGATTTTTACGAAGTTTAACTGATAAGAATCGTTGTTGAGTGATAAGGACGTGTGTACTCGCAGTATGCGTCAGTGAGACGAGGCGTGTGGACAGGATTGACTCAAACAAAATAACATGGAAGAGTTTCTGGGTAAAGACTATGTGATGGTGAGCGAGGAGGGGTTTGAAGCCTATTTGGAGTTCATGGGTGAGCAATTCTGGTCTCAAATACGATAATTGTTTAAATATTTACATTCATAAAAACACAAGAAATGTTTATATTGTTGAAACTAGGTATTGTTTAAATATTAGCGTAATCAAAGTTTGTTGAACGAGAGTTTATTTAAAATGACCGATTTTATCAGTTTAGCATTTGTTTATTATTTGATTATTGTACCTACTATCCAACAACGAGCAACAGTTTTGCACGGTAACGGCATGAGAGGCTACACATTTCCGGTCATTGCTCTTAGCTTCATTGCAGGTAAATGCCATTTGGGAAGAGTAAGATTGAATACGGAAATGGGTAGCTTTTATTGATGATGCCGTTAACTGCACTGGCGGTATTCTCCGCAGCAGAGTCACGCACTTGAAGGAAACCTGACCATACAACAGCTCCCCGATTTAAAGTCGCGGAACGAAAAGGTTGACCAGTTTTAAAACACATTCATTTACGCGTTGCAAGCACATGTTACCTTTTTGAACTGTGTAACAGGCTAGAGTATGCCGAAAAGTATGCTTTATTGTCTGACAATAAATCTGAAATTCGATTAGACGTATGTTCCTTCACGATTGACAGTTGAACCAAATTGATCCTGTCAATGTCATCATTGAGCAATCAAAGGCAGATCTTAGGGTGGTCAACCCTTTCATTCCCCGACTGTACAGTCAACGCACTGATGTGCGTGTGATAGCCTGATGGCTATCCATTGAAGTTTTTTATCTTCCTTTGCCAAATGATATTTCTTTGCAATAGAGCAAGTAAGACTGTCAGGAAATGGTTGGTTTGTCATGCGGTCGACCTACTTCAGTCTCCAACAGCAGTAACATCACTGTAACATATCTGAACTTTGTTTGTAGGTTTAGGACTGTTCAAGCGTAAGATCGCAGTGAACGTGCGACCCACACAAACCCTGACTCGGAACGAGGACGGCACGTACAGGTTCTACGTGCGAGCCGCCATCTTCAACTGGGAGATCGTGTTCACGCCAGGCGTGGAGTTTGACGCGGACAAACCTGACGGTGATAAGGTTTTCTGGACATTTATAGAATTTGTTTAAATTAAGGCGCCCATGGCGCATTTGTGACAGTGATGGGCGAGGATCGCTGTTGTAAAGCAACACACGCTCGGAAATGGAATGGGTGACCCCGACTGAAATTTAGTGATGTGTATTTCGGGCATCTCCGTGCTTCGGAAGGCACGTTAAGCAGTTGGTCAAGGTTGACAGTAGATGTCAGTTGTTAAGCCCAGTCAGAAGCCTTAGGGCGGCTTGATAACATCTGTCATTACGGTTCTTAGTGAGGAACCGTAATGTTTGTAGGTTTAGGATTGTTCAAGCGAAAGATCGCACTGAACGTGCGACCCACACAAACCCTGACCCGGAACGAGGACGGCACGTACAGGTTCTACGTGCGAGCCGCCATCTTCAACTGGGAGATCGTGTTCACGCCAGGCGTGGAGTTTGATGCGGACAAACCTGACGGTGATAAGGTTTTCTGGACATTTATAGAATTTGTTTAAATTAAGGCGCCCATGGCGCATTTGTGACAGTGATGGGCGACGATCGCTGTTGTAAAACAACACACGGGGAAATGGGATGGGTGACCACCAAGACCTAAATTTAGTGATGTGTATTTCGGGCATCTCCGTGCTTCGGAAGGCACGTTAAGCAGTTGGTCACGGTTGACGTCGCTAGATGTCAGCCGTTAAGCCTAGTCAGAAGCCGTAGGGCGGCTTGATAACATCTGACATTACGGTTCCTAGTGAGGAACCGTAATGTTCGTAGGTTTAGGACTGTTCAAGCGAAAGATCGCAGTGAACGTGCGACCCACACAAACCCTGACCCGGAACGAGGACGGCACGTACAGGTTCTACGTGCGAGCCGCCATCTTCAACTGGGAGATCGTGTTCACGCCAGGCGTCGAGTTCGATGCGGACAAACCTGACGGTGATAAGGTTTTCTGGACATTTATGGAATTTATTTTAATTGAGGTGCCCGTGGCGCAGTTGTGACAGTGATCGGCGATGATCGCTGTTGTGAAGCAACACACGCTCGGAAATAGAAAGGTGACCACCCCAACCTAAATTCAGTGATGTGTATTTCGCGCATCTCCGTGCTTCGGAAGGCACGTTAAACAGTTGGTCACGGTTGACGTCGCTAGACGTCAGTGTTAAACCTAGTCAGAAGCCTTAGGGCGGCTTGATAACATCTGTCATTACGGTTCTTAGTGAGGAACCGTAATGTTTGTAGGTTTAGGACTGTTCAAGCGAAAAATCGCAGTGAACGTGCGACCCACACAAACCCTGACCCGGAACGAGGACGGCACGTACAGGTTCTACGTGCGAGCCGCCATCTTCAACTGGGAGATCGTGTTCACGCCAGGCGTCGAGTTTGACGCGGACAAACCTGACGGTGATAAGGTTTTCTGGACATTTATAGTTTTTTTTTTAATTGAGGTGCCCGTAGCGAAATGTGACAGCGATCGTCGCCGATCGCTGTTGTAAAGCAACACACGCTCGGAAATGGGATCAGTGACCACCCCGACCTATTTTTAGTGATGTGTATTTAGGGCATCTCCGTGCTTCGGAAAGCACGTTAAGCAGTTGACGTAGCTAGATTTCAGTCACTAAGCCTAGTCAGAAACCTTAGGGCGGCTTGATAACATCTGACTTTAAGGTTGCTCACTAGCAAACCACACGGAGCCCCGCGTGTTGGAGTACGGCTCGTTCTACCTCATAGTTGAGGTGAGGCTTGTGCCCAGCAGTGAGACGTATATAGGCCGTTTATGTTTATGTATCGAATTTAAGACTGCCTAGCAAATCCCACTAGCACGCTTACTTCAATCGTCTATCCGCTTCACCTTGAATTAGTATTCTCCCTCATTTGTTATAAAATATTTTCGTATAAACACAGATCAGGCTTAATATAGATTGTATAACGATGGCTTACAGCTTAATCGGTCCATAGGAGTATAATCCTTAGGCTTAGCAGAAAAAGGTTTAGTTTTGAATCTGGCCTTCCTAAATTGGTCCCAATTTAGGAATTACTATTTGACACCGAGCGTGGAGAAGGACGCATGCTAACCTTGTGGTTTTCATCATCAGAAAAAAATGTAAAGAAAAAAAAACCGATAAGATAAGAATTTTTCCTAAGTGTGCAAAATTGGTTATCACAAGTTTTTCCCCACAGGTTAAAGGCTTAGTAACGTTCAACGGAAATGTGATGACACACAGACAGAGCGACGACCAGGGCAGGATATCTACGCATGTACTGGAGTTTTCACCAGAGGAAACTATCGTGGTGAGCATTCGAATTCTAAAGTCTTCTCTTATCTGGGTTTCATCAGCTGGTTACGCTACAAAATGTTGACGTTTACGCTACAGAATGTACAGTCGCGGAATAAAAAGGTTGACCACCATAAGGTCTGTTTTGCTTGTTCAATGATGACATTCACAGGAAGTGTGAATCACATTTGTAGTTTTAATCATTTAAAGCAAAGAGGATGTAATTATCCGATTTATCAAAGTTGACACAGCGTAAAGAAAAGTTCAAACCGATAAAAAGTATTGGTTCCACTGTCAATCTTGAAGGAACGTACGTCTAATCGAATTTTAATTTTATTGTCAAACAGTAAAGCATACTTTTCGTCACAACACTAGCCTGTTACACAGTTTAAAAAGGTAACATGTGCTTGCAACGCGTAAATGAATTCATTTGAATACTGGTCAACCTTTTCATTCCGCGACTGTACATTATTCTAACGAAGCACCTGAGTGGACTTGTATTACTAGCTCATCTATTTACAGGGTGGTCCAAGGTGGTATTTTTTATTTAGATTCCTCACAACATTGGTTATCCAAAAACCCCCCCCAAATATGTTCCGCGATTTTTAGTAGCTTTCGAGTTAAGATTATTTTCATGTTTTTTTCTTAAACTTGAGACGGAATCGCTGACAGAGACATTAATTATTAGGATACATGCTCGTTTTTTCTTGTACATAAGTTGAATCCGGCAGCCACAAAAACAATTGTTGGTAAATCGTTTTACATCGCACCACAAAAAATAATTCGGTTCTAAGTTACAAAAAAAACTCATGTTACTTTTATTAAGGAGTATTAAAAACAATTATTATTAGGAGCCTGTCATTTCCCACTGCAGGGGAATAATAATAATATTATGATAACATGAATGTTTTAATTGTTTCAGACCACCACTGTGGAGGGATCCGATATAGTGGCCAAACGGGTCTACAAACTAGTAAAATAATGTACCAAATAAAAAATATATAGTTTAAGTTGCAATAATACCTCTCTATGTAAATATACTCAACACAAAATGTTACTTTGTATTTTTCTTTGTATTTCTATGAAGCCATGAAAACCAAAATTCGAGATTTTTATTCATATTTGTTACACTTTTTTTGTTTCATTTATGTACTTTTTTGGGTAGCTTTCATACAATCTGCTTTGCAACGGATATTCGGATTAGACATCTGATATTTCAGTTCCAACACAAAATATGCTCACAACTATAGGTAATCGACGACCGATTTGGTGTTATGGTTAAGAAGTTGGCTAATACACCAGAGGTCGCAGGCTCGACAAAACAACGTCTGTTGGGTCAGCCAGTAAAATACAGTGGTCCAAAAATTAATTTAAAAAATCCAAATTGTCCTAGAATGAACTCGAAACTTGCACATATTATGGTTTCTACATGACTGTTGTACTTCCATACCAAATTTGAAATGACTCAGTGCGATAGTTTCCAAACAAGAGCGAATTATGTGATTGGAGTTGAGAAATTTCGAAAGAAACTTCAAAAAAATTTTGGACCACTGTCACTGGGCCACCCTGTATAAATGAAATAAAACAATATCGCCACGTTTTAGTGACTAGCTAGACAATCGCCGCGTTCGGCGATTTCAAGGCGGTGTGGAACGTTGTTGTCTGGAAAGCGGGTGATTCACCATTCTAGTATTAAGTAGGTACTCGTAGCGTAGCATGTCTGCTACGTCGCTACTTAACTGATTCAAATTCAGAGTTTTTGAATGGATTATGACTTTAATTAACAACAACTCTTCAATCTAACCTATTTGTCAAGCTCCATGCATATTAAAATAGTTCTAATCGGATTTATTTACGAGCTGAATTCCACAAGAGCCGCTCTTTACCAATTAAGCACTACTAAACGGGCATTTGAGTAATCAAATTTCGCTTGCCGAATCCCCATATCGACTTTCACTTAACATGGAAGGGCCCAGCTAACAACCCAGAACATTCTCTCCGGGGTACTTTCCAAAACACGATTCCCTATTCCATTAGACCCTCTCGAAGTTATCTCGCGTTATTTACATCGCCTGACCGTACCGTCTTATGTAGTCGACCCCTATGTGGGGTCTGGTGGGGTATATAAGTGAGCATCGTGGTTCGTATTGTGTTTGTTGTAGGGGCGATATTGCGTTGCGCGGGCGGCGGGGTGTGTGGTGTGCGCCGGGCGGGTGTCGCGGTGTCGTTGCCATGGCGACGCAGCGCCCGGACGCCGGATCCCGACGCCCGCAGTGTCGGTCGCCGCGCCCGCGCCCCGCCGCACAAGTGACACGCGCCTAGAAAAAGCACAACCACCCTACTAGGGACTGCAATATTGCTGACTTTTAAGGATTTTTTCTCCGTATGGCTGACTCAGTGGCTCCGTTGATAGTGATCCTGCCTACTAAGCTTCGGCTCGTGGGTTCGATCCCCACCACGACAAACATTTGTGGAAATAATTTCATAGGATACCGTTACATCACACAATTTGTTCTCGCTGTTACTGAGGCGTTTTAAAAGGTATTTTACATTGCATCAATGTTTTTTACAACCTCCTGTAAGCTGCCCACTGTACAATGAACTCAAAGTAGGTGTTCCAGTCCAGCCATATTTGATTTCAGGACTACCAGATTCCTTGTAAGTCTGCTGGAAGGCGGAACTAATTCGCACTGTGCTCAGTTAGGTGGGAGTGGCTGCTATAATACACGTACACACATCCATATTATCACAATACACCTTTTCCCTAAGGGGTAGATCACTTTACCACTTGCTTCGATTATGACAGGCATTAAAAATAAAAGTTTCTTAAAAAAGTGTAAGAGACATAAGTTTTCCATCTCAATAACATATTCTAAAAGAAATGTCCCACTACATGGCAGTATCTATCCTGGACAATTTCACTCATGGTCATCATACCGCCCGCCGCCCCACCCAGGGGGCGCAGGGGGCTCGCACCTTTTGTTTAGGACCCCCCACCCGTTCATTTGCCCGCGTCCCTCTCAATGCTGTTTGCTAACGGTTTAGGTGCCTAAATGTAGAGGGAAATGTCACGTTTTCACTTTTTGTGTTTGCATTTGTGCTGTACGAATATATAAAAGTACGGTATGAATTTGATTTAGAGTCTGATGGAGTTTTTGCAACGTTCAGTATAACATGGGCTCACGATTATATTGTAATTGGGATAGCCAGAGGCTAGTCGATTGTTGCTGTCGTGTCGTGATGATTGGAACACTTAAAAGTTCACCACATACATCACCTAGTTATTTGTCGAGCAGTTGGAAAACAATCTTCAGTGCATTAGTATAAGGTGATACACTTGATTTTTAAACCCAGGAAGTTAGCAACACCTAACTCCCTGGGTTTAAAAGGCCACACTCCAAAGGTCGATCACTAGGCTTAATTTGGCCCCTGCCCTCTGAATGCTATTTGCTAACGGTTTGGGTGCCTAAATGTAGAGGGAAAAGTCACGTTCTCACTTTTTATGTTTGCATTTGTATTGTGCTAATATAGCCTTATATATAAAGGTACGGTATGAATATGATTTAGAGTTTGATGGAGTTTTTGCAACGTTTCAGAATAACATGGACTCACAATTATACTGAAATTGGGACAGCCAGAGGCAAGTCGATTGTTGCTTTCGTGATGGATGGAACACTTAAAAGTTCACTACACACATCACCGAGTTAGTTGCATAGCTGTTGGAAATCTTTAGAGCATTGTTATAAGAGGACATGGACAGTTAAAATAGATACACTTGATCTGGGGCCTTTTGTACCCAAACAGGTAGCTGGTGATCTATCTTTTTAGTGTTGTTTCCATTACCAGAGGTTAGTAAACATTTTCATAATGAGCACAAAGAGGTGTTCCACACAAGAATTAAATCAACCAGTATGGTTTGTAGCGTAGCATTAGAATCATCTTTAGACATAACTCGTATTAACCTAAAAGCCTAAGTATCGAGGTAGCCTATGTTCAGCAGTCAGTCAGCTGGTAATGTTTTTTTTGCAGAATACCGAAGTTTTTTCGTGCTTGTTACTTAATCAAATAACCAGTCCAGTAAATAACTGGAGAAGTAGGATACGTATTGTACTTCTCCAGTTTTTTACTTTTACATTCAACTCTTTTTTGCAAAACATTTCCCGTGTTCAACAAGTACCAAAGAACCCATCTAAGTTGAGTTCTTACTTCGTCCCAGTTTCGCGAGTTGGCGTTCAACGGCTGAGCAGTTGAGCCCAGCTGTTCGCTAGTTGCCAACTTGCCCGCGTCTAGTGTTCCGCGTAATGTGCCAGATTGCAGAGATTAGGCGATGCTACACTTGTTGCAGAAGTAATCTCAGTTTAGCTTATACAATCTGAATATTCTCGAGGGACAATTTTTGTAAACATAACGTAATTATGTTTCATTTATTATTGTTGATTCTTTACAGCACAAAAATGAATGGTACAAAAGGCAGACTTAATGCCAATATGGCATTATCAACCCGTCAACCATAAAGCAAAGCGAAAAAGTGCAGTAGTATGCCCACTATGAAAGTGGTCGTAGAGGCAGGTTGAAAATTAAAGAAAAGCTGAACATTTAGAATAGAATGAATAGAGCGTATTTGAACTCAACGGCAAGCCGCTGTCAAAATCTGGGTTGTTTGAATACAAACTATGTTTTTTCCTGACCGAAGAGTTAGGAGCATCAATTAGATAGGGACGAGATAATAAACTCACACTCTCACTGATGACCTACAATCAACTTTTCCTCTGTCTGGTTTCTCGACAGTCTATAAGCAGGGACTGCTAAAAGCCCACCTCATTAAGTACTCGTACTAAAAGAAAAAAACTAAGTCCTGGCTCGTGCATCGATCGCGTGGTTGACGCGCGGGTGTGAGGCCCCGCCTTCTATTCACACGAGAGGTGATGATTGGCCAGTATCGAGACGCACACAGGCACGCCTAGCCGTAGGCTCGACCTGGCCGCTGAGTGCTGACGTCACTGTAATTACGCGATGTCACTAAATAATCCAGCCGAGATGCCTTTCAGCGGTACTCTAGACGATATGAAGGGCAAGTCAAGCGTAGCACGGCAGTTGGAAAATGTCTTTTAACGCATTGAAAGAGAGAAAGAAAAGCACAATATTTGCCAAACAATGGAAAGCAGTAAAAATATAAAGTAAACGTAGAAATGAAAGCATATACTTAAAGTAACAAAAAAATAAGGGTCAATTACAAAAACCCACAATCAAAAATAGAGCCAAGTGCCTTTGTCAGCATATACCGCTGAAGCTATAAAGCTTACAGCTGCACCGTTCCTGGAATTTTGACCTGAAACCTTCCCTGGATGTAGAGGTAGCAAACAACTCCTGCACTAGTCTCAACACTGAAATTGTTGAATAGATAATAATAATGCTCTTACTTCAAACTTTCTAATTAAATCATTCTTATTAAAAACTTTATTATTTATTTATTAGTTTGTACACAAAAAGAAAATTACAATAGACAATATTTAGGAAAGTAAAAGTACAGGTGAGCTTATCTCTAAAAAGAGACTGAACTAAGACGTACGTAAGAGAGAAAACTTTCTAACTAAGTGAAGCATGCTTCTTAAATATGATGAACATTAAAACTAACATTACATTGAAAATTTCGAAAAACTTCTGTTTTTTACGTTTATTTGAATAAAGTAAAGCGTTTGGGTTTATGATCCAAATGCCATCGCTCAAGTTCCTATTTAACCCAAACAATATCAAAATGTCAAATCATTCCATTCATAAAAGACATATATAATAGTAGCAGACAGCACACATTTCCAAATACTTAATTTTCACAAGAAAACTTCGAAGGTTACACAAACATTTTACTAACTACATTTATAAGGTTGTTCCAATAAGTAATACATTTTATTATTACTGTAAATGACCTACTCGCGAACAATTGACATGACCTCTTCTATTATCCAAGAATGTACGAGTACCACTAGAAAATGGTTATTTAGCTGGAATTGTAATAACACAAATAATATCTCTACATAATTATTTACGATATTTAGCTTATTAGAATCGGAACCTAAACCTAGACTTTTCTTGTTATTGCTATGTAAGTGCAAAACTATTTCATAAATTAATTGAAATGGGCTTTCTACTGTTTTTTTATGTCCTACTTTGAACAGTCTTCACACGTCCCGAGCTGGGCATATGCCTCGCTCAACTATGAGGTGTCGCGAGGCATAATCCAACATGCGTTCTCAGTGCGGATTGTTGAAGGGGTGTAAGGTTAGTGTGCAACCTTAATGTCAGACGTTATCAAGCCGTTCTAAGGCCTCCGATTAGGCTTAACGACTGACATATAAAGACGTCAGCCGGGACCAACTACTTTACGTGCCTTCCGAAGCACGGAGATAAGCCCGAAAAATATCTTACTGTTATTACCTACAGTCGATCGTTGCCGATTCACTGTCAGAACTGGGCCGAGGCCTAAATCTTCAACTTATACGCAAATAATTTCACCAAATATGTTTCGAAATATATCACCTACAAGGCTTCCCAAACTATGATCAACAACGTTATACATCCCATATCTCAACACCGTCCTCCGTATAATACAAAAAACCATCAGCACATGAAATCTAATTCCGCTTCCATACAATCGAGCAACATCAGGGGCAGATGCGCAGACACCACAAACAATAGCAAACGTTTGTAATGCGTCTAATTTTACTGCAGCTATAGTGAGCTTGTGATAGTGATTTTGGAAAAATGGGCAAGTGTGAGAGGGCTTCACGCACCAAGGGTCGTGTGAGAAGGATTTTTGCTAATTTAAAAATTAATCGTAGAAGCAGCAATTTTTTTTTTGGAAAGTGAAAATTATTCAGGATGTTTAATTTGAAGCACATAATTATAATTCTTACATCGTATCTGAGGGTTTTGATCGTAACAATGCTTGTGTAAGTTGTTGTCAAACTAATAAGTCAAGAATATTTGTAGACAGTTTGATTGGTATGGTTTTTTTTCTAAATGTTTTCCATCGCAATAAACATTATAAATAAAGACTAATTTGCAATACAGCAGCAACCAATATGCTAGAATGAATTTCCTTTATTCGTTATGGAAAGAAGTGCAGTTTAGCAGTCAGACTGGCCGAGTCGCAATATATCGTACAAAAGCTTTATTTTTACTATTTTGTTACAGAACCCCAAAAAAGAATCCACTTATTTCTTAAGTCACAGTAATAGGACCTAAAATTGCGTAAATTTATTTGCTATGAGCCGCCGTTTTGTTCGCGCCCTGATCGACAGATCTGATAATTTGAATATGGTGAGGCATTGGACCGTGAAGCGCTTGCGTCTGCGCACGTAAGTTGGATTTGGTCGGACGCGTTGATTTCGGGTGCTATTATGATGTGATGAGTATTTGTAATCTTTTGTGATGATGTGCAACTGCACACGCTTTGTGTATAGTCGGTAAATCAGATGCATGTTTTTAAATAAATTGAAAATGAAATAAATGGCAGCCGCGTTTCTTAATCTTGACAGCCGTCGGTTGTAATGATTTATCATTATTGTTGAAATGGATTACATATTCTATGATTCCTTTTCTATGCTAATTCTTTTATAAATTTAGAAAAAATCTCTTTTTTGTTTTGTTGTCAATGGTATCCTAATGCAAATCTTAGAGGTTTTAATGCTTGTTAGTTTTAAAGAAAGACTCACCAAAGATGGACTGGTTGAAGTTGATATGAGGTATACTTCCGACGAAGTGTACCGCTCCATCTACCTTCTTCAATTCTGGAACCCGGGCAGCTTCCTGCTGCGCCACCAATTGCCCCATGCGAGCTGTGAACAATATTAACATATGAAATAAACAATTCGAAGAGTCTTATTAAAAAAATACATGTACATGCAGCAAATACTAATAATTCACGTCATCATCGTTCGGACGATGATAGATGTACAGAGAGCCCTTGATCCTAAAAACCTGTTAAAGAGATGATTTTACCCGCCATGGCATTTGCAGTTACTTCAAAGACATATTTCTGTCTGGCTTCAATTTTTATTTCTATATTCGTCGTGTTTTGTTTACTCGATAATTCATTTTTGCTGTCTATTTTCGAAGGGCATCATCAGTAAAGCTAAGTTAAATTAAGTGGGAGCCTTAAAAAAACGGCCAATTTAGTAAATTCACTATTACTTCATAGTCTAAAACAAAATCGCTTTCTCTGTCTCTGTCTTCGCTTAAATCTTCGAAACTACGCAACGGATTTTGATGCGTTTTTTTATAGATAAGTAGAGTTATTGAAGAGGAAGGCTTATATGTCTAATGACATCCCATTGCACTGGAGCCAAGCCAGGGCGGGTCGCAAATAAAGTAATTTAAAGAAATCATGATTCCGAAAAGTTTTGGCGCCAGGAAAAGCGCGACAAAATTTCGTCACAGGCCCTTAAGTTTATAATAATACAGATCTCTACGTCTATTCAGCGCTACATACTCACAAAATTGCGAAATCCACACGTCCAAGATTATCTTTATTAATAGCAGTCAAGTTTGAAACGCTCCGAATTCATTTTGGCGGATGCCAGGGACGGCTGAGCGTGCAATTGGTTGAAATGTTTAATCTAAATGTGTTCACGTCTCAAATTGACCAATTAACAGCGGCTGGGAACTGCTGGCTCGCTTCCGAGAACTGCAAAGGGCTCGAGTCGCATTCAACTACGAGTGCTCTTGCGTTCATCTTAGCTGGAGTGGAGGTTTAATGAAAAATTAACGATGCTTTTGCTCTGAATTGGTTGTATTCTTCATTAGTTTCTGTTTGCGACTTGGAATTTTGGCTTTGGCTTAAAATTTGGTAGGGTAGCTTTTAGGGTGCGATTGAAAGGGATAGCCAGGGCATTATGAAAAACTAACTACTAACAGAATGAGATAGCCTCCATGAAGATCATAAAGCTGGTGTCGGAGATTGATAAAGATACTAAATTATTCAAAACCCAGACACAGAACTAACACAGCATCAAATGTATGTTAACGAAGATGTAAGTAAAGACTGAAAAGTGAATCTGGTGTTATTTGAACATCATGGCTCCAGCACTATCAATATTTTATGTTCATATAACAGAAAATGAATCAAAATAATCCTTAAAATAAATAGTGAAGCAGTACCCGGACGACCAAACAGATTGGAATTTTTAATTGACCAATCCAACGAAAATGTCCTCTCAAATTTTGGTAACTTCAGCGGCGGCACCCAATCGTCCCTAATTGGAGTCAAAGTTCTGAATTACCAGCCGAAAATTCATATTTCCGAAAACAACTCGTCGGAAACCGCTAAACGCCCCACCCTCGGTTTGTCAACACAAAGAACTGTAAAATCCGTGCAATTTGTTACCCTCTGCTCTTGGCGCGTACGTATATACTTATCGATTTATCGCAAACACGGCTCTGTGTTTTAAAAAGTCAAGCTAGAGGGCGCTGCGCAATATTCGGCTGTTTTTCAACGGGCCACGGTTCAAATTGTGCTGATCCAGAATTGGTGTATAGGATTTGTCGGTTCAGCGGCGGTGTGTAAAAATGCCGTCTTGTCGTAGGCACGCGGCCCCACCCCGGCGACATTTTTACAAGAGGGGGGCACAGGGGGCCACCCGCGGACTCTCCCGTCATTTCGTTGTCATCCAGGGCTCCTTTTTGCGCGATCGCGGCGCGAGCGTCGGCGTCGACAATACTGTTCAGTATTTTTATTCTTTTTGAGAAGAAAATACGAAAAAAATCCGACGAGAGAAAATCACGAACAATGCGGCCCTTCGGCGAGATTACCGCCATCAGAAAATGAATGCTTTGTTAGATCCGTCCAACAGAATGTTTCCAGTTGTTGCATTAGTCTTGTCGTTTCCATTAGACGGGCCTTGCTGGGCATGAAGAGCGGATGGGCACGCATCTGTTTTTCACTTTCAAAATTAAAGCCTACCAAATGAGAATTGCAGCTTTTTGTATTTTTTTCTGTTCTACGTAGGTTTATCACTTACTCAGACAACATTAACAGAAATATGTATCGCAGGTTAACGGTTATGCAACGAGTTAGGATGGTAAAGCATTTGAGAGTTTGAAACCTTTCACAATATTTTAATACAACTAGTTGAGCTACGTGCATTTTGTATGCTAATATTCCTACACAAATACCACACATTGAAATAAAATAACTTTACGGATTCTACTCGCGGTTTTTTTTATAATCCAACATTCAGACTAAGTTTTTATTTACATCAGTCGTGATTATGAGATAACCAAGATCTTATGGCGAATCCATTTAAATTGTTTTTTTACGGTACTTAGTAGAGTGAAAATCTTTAGTCTTTCAAAGTTTTACGATTAGTCGTAAACGTTACACCGGAGTAGCAGCGCTGTACTCTCTGTATCTAAGTAATAGAATAAAATCAGAATCAGACAGGAGAATTAGGACGTCTTTTGGGTTTTTTTTGTACTTATGCATAACAAGAGAACACAACAGAAGGGATAAATTTAAATAAAATAATAATCAATAAATATCGTTGGACATTATTCCACCCAGTGTCGTCTAGACCCAAACTAAGTGAAACGTGTAGGTAGGTACTATGGACAACGGATAAACATACATCATATTTTTTGTGTGTCAATGTGGGGACCAACCAACCAATTCGCAACTTGTGGTTTAGAATCTGAAGTTAGTTTTAAATTCATTCAAAATTTTAAAGTGGTTATTGTCTTTTCACACATTGAAAGTTTCAAGAACTCCGATTAAGTGCACAGGAATAGACTTCTCAGAGTGACTCAAAGTTAGGCGTACGCAAATCCCTAAGCAATATTGTAGTATGTGATAGCTATGATTGGCGGCACAGCTGTATCCTCACAAAGCTTTGTGCTTGCCGAAGAGGGATTGCATTACGGCGCCTTTGATTCACACGGTGCACTGTGCATGCATTCACACCAGCAAGCACTATTAAACTGAGTCGATTATCTCTCAGAACATAAGATAAGAAACTCTTTATTGCTCGCTAAATTAACAAAGTTTTATGTAATACATTTTCGCAATAATGTTCAAGTCCATGCATAGGATCTTATAACAACAGATGGACAGAACTTCATCTTTGCAGTAAGGACATCGTTACACAAGACCTTTTGACCCCAAAGTTTGAGGCTTTATCTAAGCACAGCTCGTATTATGTGATGAAATAACTCAAAGATTTAAAAAAGTCTTCACTTCATATTAATGTTTTTGTCTCCTGGGTGAAGATCAATTTCGAATACTCGACACTCAGCTCTGAAGGTAGAGCACTACTAACTGAGCCTAAGTTATTCAATTTCATCAAGTTCATGTTGTGAATGTCACGTAGTGACCGACCGATGATAGGGTCGCGACTCTTTTATTTTTGGGAACAATGTGGAAATAATGATTTCCTAGCCTAAAAATACTAAGAAAACGATTCCATGCTAAAGCCAATTTTGTTCAGGTTGAACCGCTTAACAGGTTTTCGATCTAGGATGTCACTTACACATTTGTTTTCCGTTTGACGGCACTTGTTCTTTTTGGCCTGAAATGCATGGTTAACGTCTGAAAAATTGCTCATTATTAATGTCCTTTTGTAAGATTTATACTAGATTCGCACGAACCCATATCTTACTTCATCCGCGCGATTTGAAGCCATGGCCCATGCTGGTACTCAATTGTATCAAAAGTAACGAGTTGTGTAAGTGACTTTTTAGTAACGAATACATTTGGGTAATAGGTGAACATTTTCTCGTTACCTTCACAGCTCTATTTCGCAATTTGGCAAGTCTACCGTACTACTAATTGTATTCCCCTTTACATCTCTGTATCTGCGTTATATTTGCTTCTTCTGAGCTATTATAAGTTTTTTTACGCCCCAAAACTGATATGATTGGCGGTCCGTAGACAAAGCTTTGAGGGCACCGACTTGTGTGAGCATCGCATTACGCCGCTTTGATTCGCGCCTTTTCAAGTCTCGCCGGCTGGAGCTGGCCTTCCGCCGGCTTCGCACCGTCTTTTGTCTTAGATGGCCAAGTTGAGCCGGTAGACACTAGCTGAATTAAAACATGTTAGGAATCAATACCACACTTTTTGCGAGAGCTTTTTTGAAGGCAGAAGCAGGTGGCATTCCGCGAATCTTTTTTTTGATCTGTTCATAGCCGTCATATCATTTAAATTACGCTCACCAGGATTTCCCAGTAGAGTGGCAGTAGCAGGAAGCTAACTGTTGAAGAAAATACTCAAGACAAGAAGATACTACGGGTAAAAATCCAAAAGTGTTACAAAAGCATCATGCTTAAACTTTCATGTATTTTAATCAGCCAACCAATCAAAAAATTTCAATCAGTTGAACCAATATTCAACTCAAAAAATCAACACAAAATGAAAATTTCACGGTAACGTGTGCGAATAAACACTGATATCTTACACTCAGATCATTAGACATCAAACACAACAGAGCCTTTAGTATCGATATCAGAGCCTGATGAACTTTCTTAAATACTAACTAAAATAAAGGCAAAGAACAAACACTAACATTCGCCTCATGAATGTAAGTATGTCACACAGACTAGACTGGACCGCTACCTACAGCTCCAACAAACCTGCAAAATCATCTGAACTTGATTATTGCCTTCGGAACAAATGATTATTTCTACCACAGGTCAAACTAGCTGTGCCCAACTCGACTTAATTTAGAAGTAACTTCTCATCCCTTGGCTGCTTCTGTTTGATTAAGGGAAATGACAACTTCGTCCAGCCCAGACAAAGCCATGACATTCGTATATTAGTCGCAAAATGACATGGGTCGCTGTAATCCATTCTGTCTATGTTGTTATCAAACAAGAATAACCCAATTTTGCCAGTATTGACGGAAGAAAATTGTTGTTTGTGTCCAAACAATTTTTAGCTAGAATATTATTTGCGGAGACAATTCGTAGAATTTGCGGCAGTGTGGGTTTTGCGTTTGGAATAAACATTAATAGAGTTTTACAATAACTTCTTCTTCATAATACCCTATTTTTATACCACTTCTAAGTAACTTGCATGGTTCTTTGAACGTGAATTTGTAATTCTTACGGAGCTATAAATAAAGTTCTTTAACCATACTTGTTTCTTCTTCTTGCATGCAGCTCGGTGTGAGCTTCTCTAGGTTAAACTAACTAGCTAAAGAAGGCCAACTGTGTTAATACTTTTTATGTTTGTGTATAATATGCTTCAAGATCGTACTTGGAGCTAATCCAGTACTGATGGTAAGTGGATGGTTTTGTTTTTCAAAAAAACCTGATACCTTCCATCTGATTATTTGACTTCAAAAGATTAAAAATGCTTTTATTGCTTGTGGTATTAAAGGAAATACTGAATTTCGACATGCCATTGTTAATATCGGAAAGAGCAAGAAATCAGAGAACCTCTCCTTGGTCTCAACATAAGTCTTCTGTCGATCTAGTTTTTTTGCCACTATCGTTTTGCTAAGAATAATAACGATCACTAAATAACACTACTTGTTGATTGATAACTTCTAATTACTTCCCAATCTAGAAACAGCGGGAGAATATCTAACACTACAGATAACTTAAGGATTATTTTGTCCAAAATCTGATTTACTTAAACGAACAGTTTTAGTTAATACTATGATTATTGATAGGAATATCTGTAATGCTAAACAAATAATATTAGTTCCTAACTTTTAGATCCCCAACCAACTCCAAAATCTCTCTATAACGAAAACCATTTGCAACCTGAAAAATACCCTGACTGGGCCAGTAATTCATCCATGATTTATTCAAACAAAGGGTTAGGAGCCGGCAACGCGCCCGATGGATCAGCTGATAACTTTTGTGGACGTGATAACAACGCTTAAAAAGAACTACGAATCTCTCATTGTCGTGATAAAGGGCTGTTATTGGAAAACGATGCCGATTGCCGAGGTTCGAGGTGGGGTGGCCGTGAAAACTTTGAGATTGGGACATTGGTATCTTCATGAAACAACGAAATTTTAATTTCAATGTTATTGCAAGATTAAAATCGGCACCGCTGCGCCTAAATTTACGTTACGTAAAGTGAATTAACATGTATTTAACATGTTAGGGTAAACGAAGATGTCCATTCCTAACCCACCCAACACCACCACCATTTCACTACCTTTTTCCATTTTTCACCTAGGTCTTGTGAAAACGGCATTTATTTGCAATAGATTAAGCAGGAATGACCTTAAATGGGCAGCTTGTTGACTGCACATTCTTATTGGAAAAAATATACAAATCTAAATACACAAAGTCATTCTAAAGTTTGTGTTCTATGTAGTCATTTAACTGAAGCTTTCAAAAATTTGTACAAATCTCCAACCTGTACACGCATTTACAGTTCGTATCATCTTAAATCAACGGAACAATGTCATGGTTATATATCGCTTAACGTGTGGCCCACTGTACCTACCTATTGTAGGCTTAGCGATGCCTACATACAATCTCCTAATATACACATCGAGCCAACTATTTCCAAAATTAAGAGTTTTCGGTTTGAAAGTCCTTGGAAGCACCAGAAGCCTGGTGCCCCTAATTGAGGGTCGTCGTGTCACGCGCGATCCGACAACCCTTTATCTGATCGGACCGCGTGGTGACGTCGCCACCGCCACGCCAACGCCGCCGTTTTTGTGGTAATGGCAAAAATTATTCAATTTATTCATCGCAGCGGCGATAACATCGAAGATTCACAGATTAACCCCGCTCGAAGATGTGCACTTATCAGTGTAATAAATCAGCTGTTTCTACGCTTGCGTTTTGTTTTTGGAAAAGGAAATTGGTGTGTTAAAGCCTTAAGCCTTGTGCGGACTAGCCGTTCCAAGGAATTCCCTAGCTGTCCCGAAAGATGTCGATGGACCCCACCACGTTAATATTTCTGGCTGATCATCTCATTGTGGCGGATCAGTAGAGAATCCCTTTTGGCAATACGCCTGATGGCCGCCACATGTATTAATCTTTTGTGCAATATTAAAATCCCAGAATAGGCTTTTCAAAATATATATAATATGTTAAAAGAATGAGAGTAAAAAAAATATGAAAATATAGTTGAGTGTAGTAAAGTTGGAACCAAATGCAGCCTACAAGATAGCTCGCAACTTTTACAATAGCACATCACTTGCGCTCCAGTAAGCAGTTAAACGCTGCCTATGTATTCCAATTTAATCGCTCCAGCATCTACACAGGAATTGTTCAAGAAAACTGATAACCAATCATTTTAGAACAACGCGCACCGAGCGAACAAAGAAGACCTGGAGAGGCTTGTATAAAGGTAAGGAAATAGCCAGTTTCAGCTCGACACAATAGGAATAATATTAGCCCACCACAATGCCGCTTTGAAGTCGGTAGCCGAATAAAAAACGGGTGTGTCAATAATTAACTGGTTGATCCGGGGCTACCCGGCGGGCATCGATTCTGTGCTTTACCGAGCCGGTTTATTAAAAAAAAAATACGAACACGCATTGTGCTCGGACAAAAGGGGCGAAACTCTCGCTCGCAGCGAACTCGTCGCCCCGATTTGTTTTTGTTGTCTGCAACGCTGGGGTGAAAAATATTACACCCCCGGGCGTGTGTGTGTGAATGGGCGAACGGACCGCCTATGTGCACATGGCCGATTTGCCGGCTCTAACGGAAAACTGTATTGGTTATTGGCTATTAACATTTTAAACGGCGCGGATATTATGTGGCGGTGGTGCGGACTATCTGTTCGGCGGAAAAGTCAATTCCATTTTTGAAGTTTGATGGGGAATTGCAGACACGAGTATGTTACTGTTTTGATGTAGATTCAGACAGGTTGATGAGCTAAGTCGTAATTAGATGTGAAACACACATAAGCAGAATTTATGTAAACGTAATGAAGGTTAAAGTTGCAAATCCTCAATTTCTGTAAGTACGAGTAACTCTTCCTAATGCTCAATATTAGATTGCGTACAACAATGTTATTTGGTAAACATGGTATTTTACATAGGTAGGTAGTTAATATTATTGACCCTGTCAGGCATAGGCATTTTTAGGAAATAAACTCAAACTCAGGCGTTAGAGTTTAAAATCATCATAGCATTAGTTGAAGTAGCATTTTGTTTTTATTAGTAGGTATGCTGTTTTTTACTTTGTAAATGAATAAAGTGAATCGTAAATAAAATAAAATATCACTGGACATTAGGTATTCTACACGGCACCCTCTACCCCATAACTAAGCAAATAAATGGTTGTGCTATGGGAAACTAGATAACGGATAAACATACATACTCAATATTACGAAGGAAACACCCAGATCGGTGTGCAAACAGACATGTTCATGACATGAAAATTGTACAGTACGGGGATCGAACCCGCGACTACTGGTGTAATAGCCCACTTCTGACCCATTACACCAAATCGGTCGTCGAACACATGAACAAAGCTATTCTTCACTGAAGTATCTCCAATAAAATACTCTTTTTCCAAAAAAGATGCTCTCGTAAGTCCCTCAACACATATCCATACCATAACTTCGTACATAGAGGCTTCACTAAAAGCGGTATTCTGAATAATAGACGGCAAACTGCGTCCCTATTTGCGAAGAGACGCGGTATCATTACGCCTCTTGTGCGTAATTAATCGTCGGCTTGTCCATGGGCAGGACACAAAACATAATCAATATTACGTAGTAAACACTCAGATTTGTGTACAAACAGACATGTTCGTGACCACAAAAGTTTGTACAGTGCGGGGATCGAATCCGCGACTTCTGGTGTAGTAGCCCACTTCTGACCCATTACACCAAATGAAAAAAGCAATTTTTCACTGAAGTATCTTTCGCTAATAAAATACGCATTTTTCCAAAAACATGCTCTCGTAAGTCCGTCAGCCCAACTGATATATCCATAACTTCGTACACGTCAACCTTTACAAACCATTGCAAAATGGGTCTAATGACAGTCGCAAAAGGTGCCCCTATGTAAAGGTTGATGTGTGCGCCTCTGTACATAGATGCTTCACTAAAAGCGGTATTCTGAATAATAGACGGCAAACTGCGTCCCTATTTGCGAAGAGACGGTATCATTACGCCTCTTGTGCGTAATTAATCGTCGGCTTGTCCATGGGCAGGCTTTATTAAATTTTAGCGCTTACCGGGCCCGGACTGAATAGGGCTGGCTGATCGAATCGGATAATTTGTAGGGGATATGCATAACGTTTTTAACCGACTACAAAAAGAAGGAGGTTATCAATTTCGACTGTTTTTTTAAATGTCTTTCTTTCTATCGTATTTGATTTAGCATAGTTGAACAAAAAAAAACAATAAGTACTAATAGTTAGTTTGAATTCAGTTTATAAATAATAATGCTTATGACTTTGACGTAAGTATAACATGAATTAAAATCTTACAGGAAAGACAGACTTCACCTGGCCTCTGTACATGCAAAAGCATAACTGATACTTGAGTAACAATCCTGTATAAAAATACAGGATTGTTACTCAAGTATCAGTTTCCGAGCAGAGATGTCCATGAATACTGAGACATGTTCTTAAGAGAATGAACACGTGACATCCTCAGCATGTGGTTGTATTATTCGATACTTAACTCTTAAATTAGCACAACCGGTAGTTTAGCCCTAGAAAATATATAATCGTAGGTTTAAGACTACATCTGAAATGGAATAGCGAGAGAGGCCTGCTGACATTGGGGTCAACGTCAACAGAAAATAGAGAATTTAACAATAATAATAATTGGACTGCAAGGAGTGGAAGGTGGGAGGGGAGGCCTTTGCCCTGCAGTGGGACAGCATAGGCTGAAAATAAATAATAAATCAAAATAAATAATAACATGTCACTGAATTGAAGCCCAGGTTTATAGGCGGCGAGCGAACCGCCGCCGAGCTGCGTTTTCCATCACCGAAGAGTTAGCCACAAGTTTTATAATGAATACAAACTAGGTGTTACTGCCAAAGTTGTACTCAGGACCACTTAGGCTGCAAACCTATTATAAAAATATACTGTAACACAGCGTAGGTAGCAACCCTGGCCCCCCGTCCCTCCCTGCGATGAATAGAGCCATCACTTTTACTATTCACAGCCGCCGCCGGATTAGCAAGATGAATTTCCTGATCCCCCGGGCACGGATCTGCGTGGGGGCCCATTGATGTGGATTTATTGCGATTGCGTAACAAATCGCAATGGGGATCTGGGGGTGGGGCCCGCTTCTTGCCGGAGCTAAGCGAAGTAGCCGAGCGGAGGGGCGAGGAAAGTATCTTCATAAATATCAGCAGGCTTGTTTATCCACGATGCAAACGGAGACTACACTTTTCACTTGATCCTGACACATCATGTGTGCGGGAGAATCAATCCTACGCGAGTATCATGCATTCTCTTGAACCATTCTGAGAACGTCTTGAACTTCAACAAAGTACCCTACCTACGTTGTTTACTTATTCTTTATTACACAGCAATGATTATAATTACTATAATGAATTGGTACAAATGGCGGACTCAATGCCGATAAGGCATTCTCTACCAGTCAACTATGGGGCTAAGCAGGAAAATGTGGTAGGCGGTTCAGTGTTACAAATAAAAACCAAAAGTAAAAAAAAAACAATTGAACAAGTTGAAAGAAACTGAGTACTGATTGAAATAAACATTAAAATCTATTTAAATAATTATATAAATAACAAAATATACCGTTCAGGGCGTTTTAAGTAACTGGATTACGTTTTACTAAATGGCCTAAAGTATTATTGTACTATACGTAAGAATACGTATACGAATTTACAGATCCACTATTTTGGAAGTTTACAACAAAGCCTTTTAACGAGTAGAGTTCAAGTTGAATACGAGCTCTAACAATAAAAAAAATTGGTTCTTTTTATTTCCGTCACACGCTACAGTTTACTACAGTACTTTTCAGTGCTAATGTTTTTGCGTGTATTTGACTTTGTTGGCAACATTTGCTACGACTGTTTCTGAAATACAGTGAAAAGCTCTGCAGACGATATCAATCGTGTGGATAAAATAGAAAATCATTTTAATCTTCGTGACACTGCTGCCTGGTGTTTTTTTTTTGTTTTTTTTTCTAACCATTTTTGTTTTGTTTGTTCATATCTGTACGTTGCGATGTCCAGGATTAATAAACGTTTTTCCTTAAAAAAGCAGATTACCTATACCACCATAAACCTTTTCAGTAGGCAAGGAAAAATAGGCAGGTTTTGTATAGATATGTAGTCAACAGTTAACGGTTTACTAAAAAGTAGTTCCTTTTCAAAAGTGTAACTATTTTGGCTGTTTTCTTTTAAATACAGCTATTCTTTCACTTGTCCTCTGCTATAAAATCTGTAGCATAAAGATAACAGCAGATAACAGTCATAGAGTGTTTCGTCGTTCATGTTTCAGTAGCTAACTATACTTACACATAGTTGTACATACACGACCCTTCGCTAAACAAGTAACGGGACTACATTAACGATGTTATTAAATATGCGAGCAACTTGTTACAGCAGATGTGAGGATAACACAGGGCTTAATTGGCGTTCTGCACACGACGGTACCCTTAGTCCTCGAGCCTTCCATCCGCGACCATAGGCGCGGTGCCTGCCATACTGAGCACGTTTTTGTAAAGCTAATTAACGAGGTTGACAGTAATACTAATTAGTTGAAAGTTGAGAATATCCGCCGCAATTGTGTTTGCCTGTGATGGGGGCCGCGATGATAAGTAAATAATAGTATGAGTATACAGGGTGATCAATCCAAATGGGTCAGTAGGGGGAAGCCAGAAACCATGAATTCTGTTCTTAGGAACCATGGCTTCGATTTTAGATATAATAAAATTGGCATTTTAACTTTTTTTCAATGTCTCAAATCAAACCCGTTGGTCTTGAAATAAAAAGGTACTATCACACACATAATGGCTCAAAGAAGAAAAGCTAGCAAGGGAAACCAGAGCAATGGCCTTATTTTAGCCAATTTATCTAGCTTACTAGTCTAAGTCTTATTTTTCCAGAAGCAGCTATAAGTCAAAATGTTTAACGCTCAGGACTTTTATTGTCATGTCAACACATTATTATTGTTTTCGACTTGTAGTCATTGGCGTTTTTCTCTTCATAAGCTTCATGAATTCCAATAACTTTCGCGACTCTACATAAGTGGTGCCAAGTTCTTTTTTATTTTCTTTATCTAGTTTTACACGTGTCGATTTACATTCCGCCCACGACACGACGTCCATTATATGCGATCCGATCCAGTTTGCCCACCCACTTCAGTCAATTAGCGAGAGCCATTTACTCCATTTTCGAGTCTGCTGCATAGAATACGTAAGTACGATGAACAGGGACGAATAATAAGGTAAGTCAACCAGTTAATATCATACTTGGCAATGATACTAAAAAGAGGTAGATCTTCTTCAGAACTGATGCGAAGTCGAAAATTATCCCCTGCCGTACGTACCTATAATTTGACCGTGTGTATAAGACAGTATGATTATTTATTAGTGCGTAAACGAGACAGATACATGTAGCGCAGTGTCGTCCCAAACTGTCAATGCTTTGCTCAGGTGTTCGAAGCTCAGGGGGGCTAAAACAGCAACATTTTAGCATTTCATATTATGAATCATCTAACTGACGTTTCATCTAGACCGCGGTCCGTTTCGAGTCAAAAGTGAGTAACAGCGCGCTCACACGCATCCCTAATTGATAAATTGTATGAACGTGAACGACGTCAGCGCGCTATTACTCACTTTTGACTCGAAACGGACCGCGGCCTAGATGAAACGTCAGTTAGATGTTTCATAATATGAAATGCTAAAATGTTACCGTTTTAGCCCCCCTGATTTCGGGTGCCACTTTTTTAGCACAAGTAACCTATCTACGTCTTTTCTATTATAATATCATAAATACTCGTAGAATTCGGCGCTTTAAACTGTTCTAACGCCCTAACGATCGGTTGCTTTTCATTTCTCTCCTTTGGATCAAAACTGGGCTCATTCGAAAATGTTTCTTACAAAAATACGCATAAGAAGAATAATGTCTTAAAATAGGTTTTATTAACAAACCGCCTCACGTTTGATCGTATCGAAATAGCAGAAACTTCGCAACTTCGCAAAACAAATTGCGTAAGTTCGTCGGTCGCTCCGTCAACAAGCTCGTATTTCCACCTCGGTTTCCAAATGGCGCTTTGGTTAAAAATACCTACCACCCAGATCCATAAAGTAAATAGACGTGCTTTTAGGTAGTGAGTACTTGGGGGGGTGGGCAACGCACAAGATTTTTGCACGTAAGTGCCGACACACACGAGGCTGGCGACGGTGACGGTAGGGTTACCATCCATCCGTCCACATATTTATTTATTTATTCTTTATTGCACATAAAAAGTACAAATGGCGGACTTAATGCCAGGAGGCATTCTCTACCAGTCAACCACATGGTAAGACAGAGAAATAAAGGCGGTGCACAAGATTAATGTTAAAACATTCTTCATTAGAATCATTACAAACTGTAAAACGGTAAAATAAAACTAAACTCCGCCTGAATTTGCACATTTTAAAACAAGTGCGAATTACATCTACTTTAAAAAAAAAAAACAATTATCCAAATAAACACAAATAATGGAATTATTTAACAACAGAATACGAGCATCGGCATTTTCGACATTAAGTCCGCCTTTTGTAGGTACTAATGCATAGTAGAAAATAAATAAATACAGGAAAAGACTGCCTTTTTTACTAATAATGTGTTTTTTTACACAACACACACACACTGCTGGACAGAGGCCTCACCTCAACTATGAGGTGGAATGAGCCTTACTCTAACACGTTGGCTCAGTGCGGATTGTCGGAGGGGTGTAAGGCTAGTGAGCAACCTTAATGCCAGGTGTTATCAATCTGCCTTAAGGCCTCTGACTAGGCTCAACGACTGACATCTAGTGGCGTTTGTGTGTGTATGTTTTTTCTGCTTGGTTATATGATTTCAAGCCCTCATAAGTGGTAACCCTGGGTGAGGCCGATGCTTACGTCAAGCCTTGTTTATTCCGTTTTCATTCCTAGCGAGGGGAGGCAAGGTGACTATATCCATCAAGGTTCTAGCTCAGGGGTCCGCAAGTAATTCAAGGGTGGGTGCCTGTATATGGATAGATGGATAATATTCTTTATTGCACCTTAACCACCGAAAAAAATTACAGCTAAGTAAGTAAGTACCATGTTTAAAACAATACATAATTTATGCGGCCTATTCTATGAGATAAATGAAAAAAAAATGTTTATCTTTTGTCCTAAAGTAGGGAAAAAAAATATCCGGTAAAATAACAATTAAGTAAGCTTGGATTTTTTTTGGTGAGACTGAGATAATGAGACTACAGTTGAGTCTAAATCTAGACGGGCAACTAGGGTGCAAGAAATACGAAGTTTCCTGAACTCAAAAAGGGTAGTATAAACAAGAGTGGTGTTCAAAATTTTTACGTTCATATTTTCAACAATTTAGATCGCGGCTGAAGGAACTAGAGAATGTTGTTAATTTAAAATATGTTTTCTGAGGTTTGAAGAACCATGACAAAGTGTGTTCAGACGAACCGGATTAGGTCTCATGTACTTACTGTTTAAATTTCACATTCTAAGAATCTAATGTGAATTTAATTCCTTATAGCAATAAGATCGCCTAAATTGTACTCATCATGTAGACTGTATGACTTACTTGTAAATTAATTAATTTAATTTAAAATTTTAGCTTAGTGTACGAATTACTCATTTTTGCAAACAAACAAACGTGATTATTTATTGTGAGAACTATTGGGAGGTCTGATTTATCCTTGTTAATACCCAATCTTCCATTCAACCTTTTTTCCTGCAATTACAATTAATTCGCCTTCGAAGTTTTTCCATTTCTTTAACAACAAACATAGGTACTTCTGATTTCCCGAGTTGGCAGGCAACTAGGTATAGTCGTTAACGTTTGTTTACGTGGAAATTCTTTAAGAGGCGCATGTAGGGGCGTGTTCACATCGTCTTTGTTGCGTGCGCGCCGAGCCCGGAGTTGGAGCGCAATCCGCGCTCGCTCGAGGGCCCCACACTCGCTCTTCATTCGTCGTTAGTCGGGCTCGCGTCACACTTCAAACTTAAAACCGGGTGCAGTGTAATTCATAGACGATTATCAGTTTCAGTAAGGTTCCTCAGCCTCACAGGCCTTCAACAAGACGCACTGAACCCACGTGTAGTGTCGCTCGTAAAGCTCGTAGTTCAGGTGTGGCTAGCAGAAGGATGAAGGTATGGCTCATGTTTAGTAGTCTCTGAGAACCTTAGTACAATCTGTGCTCTGATCGTTCGGTCATTTATGTGTAAAGATGACGGTCCGAGTACGCTTATGGTATAATTTGCTTGAACATTCAAGCCTGTTCAACTATTTATTGATATTTGAGCATCCAGGTTTAGACCCACGGTGGTTTGTGCTGTAATAAAATTACGCCTGACTCACTTTAGCAGAAAGATCTGAAATCATGATTGAGGCTCACTGCAGATACGCAGGATTACCTAAATCCATAGTCATATCATGTTGTGACTCTGTGAGTTATTTTTACGTTTAAATAACAAGTTTTCTGCACTAGCATCTTTTTACCACCGGTACGCTACATGCTGTCATTAAATTTCTTAGGTCCCCAACGATCAGTTCTACGACATATGGGGCCTGCACACTAACAGTACATCTCGTAACCTACGTTTGACCATTCTTTATCGAACACAATTCCCCGCTACAGCCAGTACCCTGGGCCCCGCACGCTGGCAGTATCGTCGTCGTAATTGGCACTCGAGTGGCAATTAGTGGGCACTCGGCGTAGTCGCCAGCCCGCGCTTCTGCACGCCGCCTTACTTCTCTTGTTGCTACGACTTCCCACTGTTTCGAGTGTGGGCTACGATTGCGATGGAGATCTGACCCTTTTATGGAAGTATGCTACTACCTTTTTGAATTATATTGTTGATGAGTATACCTTTTGGATTGTGTATATGATGTCTTTGTACATGCGCTAACGCTTGTTTTATTTATAGTGTCTTTTTGATATTCGTTGATCTACTTTTACCGCTACGTTCCCCATCGGTTTTCATGCAACAATAAATCCCCAACGATCAGTTCTACGACAGATGTGGCCTGCACACTAACAGTATTACGATTCAAACTTAATGGCGGCTGTGAAGTTAGCTGCGAGTGCCGAGTGCGCAAGATTGACCTCACCTCGCAACCCGCTGAAGCCTTAATTTGTGTTCTGCGCATCGACTAGCGCGATGTTTACAGCCGCCATTAAGTTTAAATCGTATTAGACTTCACAAAACATACGTTTGACCATATCTTTACCGACCAACGTTTCCGCTACAGCCAGTATCCTGGCCCCCCCGCACGCTGGCAGTATCGTCGTCGTAATTGGCACTCGAGTGGCAATTAGTGGGCACTCGGCGCAGTCGCCAGCCCGCGCTTCTGCACGCCGCCTTACTTCTCTTGTTGCTACGACTTCCCACTGTTTCGAGTGTGGGCTACGATTGCGATGGAGATCTGACCCTTTTGTGGAAGTATGCTACCTTTTTGAATCATATTGTTGATGAGTATACCTTGTGGATTTAGTATATGGTGTCTTTGTACATGCGCTGACGCTTGTTTTATTTATAGTGTCTTTTTGATATTCCGAAAATTTAAGCTATCTGTTTCGGTAGCGGTAAGAGAGGGGAAATATGCTTCTTTTTTATAAAGAGAGTGAATAGAAATAAACGTTATTAAGGCTGGCCACTTAAGACCACGACACTATAGATCAGGTGAGATGGTTGTCAAAAGCTTACTTATTTAGGCATGAAAAATTGTGCTAGAGATCGATTAGGGCTACAAAAGTTTGTATAGTTAGGTCGGTTCAAATACGGGCGTATGAGAATTACACGTGAAATGCACATTTGATTAACCTCTCAAATAGGTTGACAAAATGTCTATATCATTGATCTCTAGTAAAAGTAGCAGACAGCGTAGTCACCAGACCTCCACCACGCCACCCTACTTCTTGTGTTGCTACTTTTGCTACGGCATTCCATCGTGTTGAGAGTGGTCTCTCTTCGCAAGAGGGACGCACAAGCTCATGTTCAGGATATTCAACTATTGTATTCGTATATTTCATAATGTTTTTGTGGCTACAACTTTCTGCTGTTTCAAGCCAAGTTAATCAATTTTTTTGCCAGTCAGTTAATATTTCTGATACATAGACGCTTAATAAAAAGAATCGGCAAATTGTTAATCCCGAGGCCTCACATGGATCGGTTGCACAAAGCTCAATTGAAGGCATCAATAATTGAATTCCCAAGAGGAGGGTGGATCACTCCGAACCAAGTCTAAGCCCTACATTAATTGCCCGAATTAATTCGTCCCCTCAGAAGAGAGGGGGTAGAGGGGAGGGAAGGGAATCCCTCGCACGTGGAACGACGATGCCTTTATTAAAAGGTAGTGACACATCCTTGTGTGATTATGACTGGCCTAAGTGCAAAATGGATGTAACGAAAAGAATTGCGAAACATAACTTTTATTTATAATTTTATTGTATTTTCCGATTCACATTTAATTCACATTATTATACGATTAGGTGATCGAAGGGCATAAAGAGACACCTGATAACTATTCAGACATCTTTAATTTCGTAGAATACAACGTAATTATGGGTGTGTTATTATGTGAATCAATTTAGCCAACAATATAATACTAAATGCATTAACTGACTTGGTTTTAAATTAGATCTGAGAATGGTCTGCGGCAAAGAATCGCTTTGCGGGACTTGCATTTTTGTACATGTTATATTATTCATTTATGTTCTAGAGCTGATAATATTGTCTATACGAATGTGTTATGTGTACACCCCGTAATTGTAACATTTCTTTTTAAACAGGTTTTTGACCATCTGGATTAGCCTTAGTTCTCCTAAGCTTGACAATGGACTTGAAAGTACTTTTCATTGTTTTTTTACTACCAACAAAGCTTTTTCCTAACCAATATTTTGTCTAAACAATAAGGCCATATTTTTGGTTACGAGACAATATTTTACTTTCGCTTTATTTCCGAATGAAAATGTTATGAAACATCTTTAGCAAAATTTTTGCGTGACCTCAGAAATCTAATGAAATACCGGAGACGCGTCGCTCTTTTATCTAGCCATATAAAATATCCGCATAGCTTCCGTGGGTAGAGAAACAAGGAATTCCTCTAAGAATTAAATACTTGTTGATAGTAGCTTGTACACCGATCCATCTCAAACAATGACAAAGAGTTTGTTCACTATGAAGCATATTTGGTAAGAAGTCTTTTTTTCAGATATTGCATAATCCAACATAATTCTGGTCCATGCTTGGCCCAAAATGGCCTTTCAATTCAATACAATTCTTTATTGCGTGTCACGTGTTTTTCCTTTAGTGCATAACTAAGCCTAGCAGTGATGAAGTGGAGGCCTAGACACAAGGAGACGTGGTAGGCCCCCGCAACGCTGGGTGGACGACATCCGACGACAAGGAGGTCGAGACTGGATGCTTCGGGCACAGGATCGCCAAGAGTGGAAGAAGGGGGAAAAGGCCTAAATCCAACATTGGATAAAAATAAGGCCACCATGATGATGATGATGATGATAACTGAAATAATGTATCTGCCAAATACCGGCTTTTCTTTCAAAACAAGTTGACAAGTCAAACAAGTCAACGCCCGATTTCGTGTGATGCCCAAAAAGTTGGCTTGGCTATTACATCAGAGGTCGCGAGGTCAATCTTTGCACAGCCCAAACTTTTGTGTGCATGAAAATTTCTATGGTCTGGGTGTTTCATATGTATATTATGTATGTATTTACAAAAACAGGTATTTAAGTATGTTTATCCATTGTCCAGTATTTATAATTCAAGGGTTGCTCAGTTTCGTGCTAGCTGGACGGAGCCGTGTCCAAAAATATTGATTTATAATAATAATCATTTTATTTATTTCGGACTTCAAAAGATCCATATTGGTTAGTTACATGATTTATCATGTCCAAGTTTAGTTCTTAGTGACATTGAGTGTTAACGACCACATTTCTAATTCAAGAAACCGAGAGATCCATAAAGTACCTCTATTCAATCTGCGATCCGAATATCATCATGCGGTCATCGTGGAGAACTGACCCAAAAAAGTTCCAGGACTGGCTGGAATGGAAGCGGTAAATTTGCTTTATCAATGTATTTTCTTTCATACCTGATCGAATGGAAGCTGACCAGCTATGTCATACTAACAAAGGCGGGCTCTAATAATCGAACTCAAAGCTTATAATTTTCTATGACACGCAAAGCTCCCCTTGGACCTTGCCGTGACAGATCGGTACTATTGATTGATTGCGCTCGTCTCTTTGTGAGGGGACCTTTGATTAGGTCTTAGGGATTACGTTAAGTCTATGTAATGATGACGCAGCTTGTGATTCGTCGAAGCGGGCTTAGTGGTCGACTCTTCTTCACGCAATATTGAATTTTTGCATGCAGGCCCCACTTTTTTCATGTGATTTGACCAGTGGAGTAGATTTTACTTATTTTACTCCTGCTGATATTCTTATTCTCTCTTTGTACGAAATTCATAAGTAGTTTATGCCAGGCATTTGTTTTCCATGGTTTTTAAATCCTTCGTATTTCACTATTATACTGCCACAAAGCCTTGCTACATTTTCTATTAGCAGGTTCATAGAGATAATGGAGAAGTGTTTAGTCCTGACAGCAATCAGTATGCAGCCGTAGAGAAAAAAAACCATCACTTTCACGTATCGCATTGCATATCCATTTCACATGCGAGCTATTGCGTCGCACAATCGCGACACGGAGGGTGTTACCCACACCCCTATGTCAGCTACATACACCCTTGCAAGTCGAACCGTGCGCTTACTCTGACTTAGTCGCACACGATTGTGGGCCTTATTCATACTAGTGCAAGAGTGCTGGTGTTTAGAAGCGAGTGTAGAAGAGTTGTGATTGTGTACATAGAGGGCGCGCCCCTCGCTGTCGCCGAACAAACATGGCGGCTAACGAGGTTTTTGCGCGCGCTCTCGTGAGCGATTTCGCGTCTAATTTGGACGTTGCGCTATGTTCACTGTTTTGTACTTTATTTAGGTGATACTGTATGCAGGATTATTTAGTATGGAAATATGGTTCAAACATTCGCTTGTTCAAATAGTGCTGGTTTATGAATTGAGTTGGAGTCTCATTTCGTGCACACAGATTCATTCAGATGACAGCAAAAGGTGTAATTATAACTGATTTCGTGGTTTAAAACTAGTAAAAGTATTTCCTACCTAACTGATGGTATCTTCGACTTCTGATTAATTAAAATTATATTTGTACTCGAAGCTCAGAGTTTGCACCACATAACGTTTAGTTTTCTGTTTATTTCTTTGCCCTGTTCTCCTGGGCTACCTACCCACGTAATGGATTTTAGTGGTGCTTTCACAATTTTCTTCTTTGTTAGAATACCTAACGCCAAATAAAAATTAGAACAATAAACTAACTTTTGACTTTTGAAATACAGATGGAAACTCATACTTTTATATTTGACAGGCTTACAGCTTGACTAAACTTTGATTGAAACTACGTTGTAGTATGAGGATTACTTTCTTCAGTTGAGTAATTTTTCCTGAAGTTACTTCATAAAAGGTGGATTCAAAGGTCGGGAAAAGTAGCATGGATGACCCCTAACCGGCATCATTGAAAATCAATTAGAAGGACATACGAGTAGGACACGACACAACACGATAAGATGACACTCGTAATAAAGTATTGTTCACTAAAATAGTCTAATAACATGCAGCAGGTATACAATATATAGCAAGACAGCAAGTTTGGACAGGGACAATATTGATGCCGTGGGCGATCTTCGGTGGGCGACCGCAGGGGGTCCCCACCCGCACAAAGCCGTAATGACAAAACTATATTACGCTTATGTGTGCAAGTGACAAGACGTGTCCGAAATGTCGGGTTGCGGTTGCCTCTAGCGTTAGATATTGGGAATAATATAGACTGAATTGCCTGAACTTTGTGTGGCATTGACGACATAATATATTGAGAGAGAAAAAGGTGGGAGGAGGAATTAGAAAAGTGGCTGGAGCGAAGGAGGGCAATACATAAGGCGTCATGACGGGTTCTAGAGGAGGCTTTTGCCAAGAGGTAGGCTGACTCATGAATTCAATCAATTGACGGAGTCGAAATTAGGAATACGCACAACAATTAGAATATAATTATTATAAGATTTTAAATATAAAACCATAATTAGGTACTTAGTTCAGCAACAAATGGCTTCATTATCATATTATTGAAATAAAAGAGCATGATATCATGAAGAAGTGAAATCGATTCATTTTGTACTGGCTGTAGTTGTGGCTGGTCGTTAGTTGAGACGTTGATTTATGAATATCTATTTATGTAAGGGATATTTTTGTTGATGGGTGTTTTTGTGGTGCTTTCTTTGTTTCATAACACAAAAGAAACCTTACTAAGTTTCAATTCGAGTATTTGGGTTACAGAAAGACGTATTGCATTTCCAACAACAGAACTACTTCAGCTCGGTGAGCCACTGAAGTAACAGGCTCTCTATCGTTTTCGTACCCTCTCAGCTCAGGACATCGGTAGTCATTACTCAGACCAAAGCCTTGCTTTTGGCTGTGTCCACGTTGCTTCGAGCTATTGTTAGAATACCTGGCTACTTCAGCAAGACAAATGGCGGTAGCGTTTACGAAAATCGTAGTAGGATATCAAAATTTGATCAGAGAAAGTCACAATATAAGTCAGGATGATGCAGCGTTATTTAAGCTCGTGTCCAATCTTGTTCGTTGGCATCAACCTAAACAATGCCTGAAATATTAGTTCATGTGACATTTATACAACGTTAGACATTTTAAGTTGAGAGATTGAATTTATAAGTTAGGAATGGCACATTTCGTAACCGAAGATTGGTGGTGGTAGGCAGTAAAAAGTATCCGTTTTACTGTATTTCATTTCCACAAATTCTTCAAATGAGATTAATTATTGTACTTGCCTGGCTTAAATTTGTATAGCGATTCACATTCCAAGACAACGACTTAACAATTTCAACTGAACCTGTAAACCTGATAAATAAGCCACTTGGCTGAAAATAGTCAAACATATCAAAATTTTTTGTCAGAAAACCGGACGTATTACATAATTTTGATACTCGTAGCTTAGTTTTAATATTAATAAGTTCAACAAACATACCTACTAATAATAATGACGCTTTTACGTCCGGTTTTCTGACGACAAATTTTGACAATCTGATATGTTTGACTATTTTTAGCCAAGTGGCTGATTTATCATATTATCTTAAAAGACATACTGCATTGCATGAAGGAAACAATAACAAGGACAATGATTTGACAGATGAGATTACAGTAGCATTTAACTTTAACTAAATGCTCACGGACCCTTAGAATCTGTAGAAAAAATAATGTGTATAAATCAATGATATAGGTTCTCAAAGCAAGTATTTAGTGGTTTTAAAGATATTTAATTCGAATCACTACAAAAACGCTTATAAAAGGAGCTACTTCAAAACACAGGAGCCAACAGTGAAAGGCACCCATTCCTTGAGCAATTCTATTCCTTAAAGGTTTTTAATAACAAAAACCAACTTATCAAACGGAAGGAGCTGCTCAAACCCGCTCGCCAAACTAAGACGACCCCTCACAATGTTCCAACGAGCAGTTCAAATCCTTCAAGCCGTAACCGGTGTAAGACCAGGGAGATCAGCTTAAAATGGCCATTCACACAAACAAGATCGACAAAGAGGTTAGTTAAAAAGAGCATTGGATTCTAACAAAACGTTATTAAATCTCATTTCAGTGAGAATAAAGATATCTCAAACATCGTTGTGCCCATTGTATTGTGTATCGTCGGGATTTAGCGCCTTTTCATTGAGATATATTTGAATGGCAGCAGCAATTTTATGCGTCTATAAGCTTTTATGTTGAAAATTAAAATATTTTACGCGCAGGCTTATCATAATTCTTTTTTATGTTTTAATACACTTCAATGGACGATTTTTGACATTGAGGACCCTACCACAACTACATTAATAAATTTAGATATTGTACCGTTTAATATTGACGCATGTATCGAAAGTTTATAGTGTCAGCAAAAATCATCTAAATAAGCATAGATGCTTGAGGTATCTGTAAGAGGTGCTTGTTTGAAGTTTAGTAATCATAACAGTTCAACAATCACTAAACTGCAGATTTAAAGTACCTACTGACATCTATCATAAAAACAGATGTAGTTTGTAAATGACAATTGGATCAAGATAAACCATTCAAACTAAAAACACCGCAGGGCAAAGGGCTGCCGAAGCGAATCTATCGCGAACAATTTGTGGCATTACAGAACCGGGCAAAAAATCAATTGACAACCTCTCAAGCTTTGTGTCCTTCCAAACGATTAGTCCCGAGGGGACAATCGTTCAAAATAGGATGAAAATGTCAAAATACAATCTCTGACGACAATCTTCACTGTTGCAATAAAAACTTTTGCACAAAACATTGCTGCAAACAGGATTGAAACGACTCACGATATCATTGAGAATGGTATTATCTGCGATATAAAAGACCTCATCCGGAGTAACACTAGAACTTGTGTCGGTATTATTTACGTTTTTGTTGCAAATCGTAGTAATCGAAGGAATGCGCGATGACAATGACGGTGGTAGTTGAGCGTCCTCGTCAATCTGGGGAATTAAAAACAGGAAGATACTTTGTATTTGGATACGTTGTTTCTTTTATTGAGACTATGGAAATATTTGGAGCATCCACGAGTACGGTTTTTTAAATGATATGAATTTAACAATTTTAATAGCATCAATTTCTTGTCATTAATTTTGGTTGTGGTAGTTGTTGATAAGCTTGAAACAAAAAAAAACAGATTGAAAAAAGAAAAAATACTTACTTACATGGTTAATGGTCTCAGAAAATGTATTTATAATACTAGCCAGATCAAGAATTTGACAAAAGTCATCTTTCAATCAGGTGAAGTTTTGATAAGAAATTGAATAGCTGATCACAAATACACACATCAAAAGTGTCTAGGGATATCTCAAGCATTTTCATACAAAGTATAGCTATTGGGGAGGCTGTAAAAATTAAAATATTGATACCAACGTAGAAATTTTTAGGACACAGAAACTGCTATATCTGCCCTTTCAGATTGTATAAAGAAATTCATTGTGGTAGCATTATTGTACAATCGTAAGGACGTTAAAAAAAGACAGATTTTTCTTTTAAAAGGTTTCAAAATTTTAGCAAAATCAAACGTTTCTTTTGTAATATTCTTAACCTTTATCTTATGCCTGTTTCCTCGAGTTATTCTAAGATAATGCTGAGCATTATCTAATATCTTTGATTTTGCTAAAATTTTGAAACCTTTTAAAAGAAAAATCTGTCTTTTTTTTAACGTCCTTACGATTGTACAATAATGCTACCACAATGAATTTCTTTATACAATCTGAAAGGGCAGATATAGCAGTTTCTGTGTCCTAAAAATTTCTACGTTGGTATCAATATTTTAATTTTTACAGCCTCCCCAATAGCTATACTTTGTATGAAAATGCTTGAGATATCCCTAGACACTTTTGATGTGTGTATATACCACTGACCGAAACAATTTACGGGGCACGAAATGTTTCTGACAATGCAACACGCTGCCGTGCCTTTAATAGTTTTTGGTAGAAACATAAAAAAATAATGTTATTGCAGTAAAAAGTGAACTCACGCGATTGTTCCCCAGAACAGTATATTTTAAGGCACATTTATAAGCAAGTTTTACGGCTGGATTTGTCTATGAACGCGAAAGGGGTGAATAAAGGAACACGATATAGTTAATTTAGAACTGAATAATAAGCAGTACTCACGGCCGCACAAAGATAATGAAAATGAATGAAATCAAATCAATGAATGAATGAATCCTCACCTTCAATATTAAATTCCAGACGGCCATTGTCAAGTCCTAAAATTGAATATTGGAGTAGAGTCTTCATAACGAATTGAATGAAAAACTTTTAGTATGTCATATTTTGATACTAATGAACCATTATCATACTAAATTACATTATTACTGCTGCACTCAGCAAAGAAGTAAATTATGAGTATAATGTAGTAAGTAGCTCTACTTGTTCATACTTGAACCAGTCATAGGAAAAATACTGAATCCTTGTAGATTACTTCAGAAAAGAATAGGTTTTTTTTCATTATTTCAGAGTCCAGAATTATGTTTGGCGAATTCTACATAACTAGATGAAACGCCACAGAAAAACTGAAACTAACACACGCAAAACAAATTTTGAGTGAGCAGAAGCATATCTTGATTTTCTTCAACTCCATAGCTTTGGAATAAAGCTTTCGCAAACTGATATTCCAACAGTGGACGCGCGACTCCAGTGCTCCCGAGCACAATGGCACTCGGTGTCTCGTACCCACAAATAATTGGCCTACAACCTCCACTCGCCTGCGGGGATTTTAAGATTAAACTCTAATAAATCAGGAAAAAATCGAAAACCTTTTGTTGCCGCGTGAGCCATTGTGCCATGGATGTTTGAGTTGAGATGCTAAGACATTTCGAGAGCATCCGAGGTATTAAGATAAATGTCTTGAAATGTTAGTTTTAATTCGTTTGTGGAAAAATATTGTGAGTGAATACTTAGAAACTTGAGTTTTTATAAGCAACAAAGGATTAACTTTTGATTAGAAACTACATACAATTTTAAATTATTTAAAAAATGGTGATGCCAAACAGTAAAAAAGTCGGTTCTAGAAGATACTGTTGAGACATGTTAATTTTTGTCATCAATCTGCATAATAACTAAGTTATATTTTTCACGAGTTCATCCATTTCTTATTTTTTATCATACGCTCACTATTACCTATATCTCACACGAGATAATCAGAGGCACAATATTGTTGTCGTCATAGTGAAGGGAACACTTAGAAGCCCATATTTCATCGAGGGAATTCGAACCCAACGTGGTCAGGGCCGAGCCTGCCGTCGTTATCCAGGTTGCTTATACTGGAAGTCAGGTCTGTTTCATAGAAAAAATATTTTGTTTTATTTTATTTACCAAAGGGGGATAAATACATAGTTAATGCATCCCAAACGATGGCTAGGATTCAAAAGATCGTAATACAGTGTAAGGGCACACAATTAGAAGATAGGACGTCGCGTCGCATCGTGGCACGACGCGGCATCGTGAGAGTCGATTGTCGCATACTAGTAGTAGATTACCAAGACACGACGTCGTACCGTGAAACTTTGCCACGTCGTAGCACGTTACGTCGTGCCGTGTGGGCCCACGACAAAAACACAACACACAACAAGTGTCATTGAAACAAATTCAGAAAATAAAATAAGAATTCCAAGAATTAATAGGAGCGTACAGGAAATTGATTCGCGAGGTCCTCTCCTCGACGTCACGCGCACTCGTAAACCCTGAATACCCTCGAGTGTTGGCCCAAGGACCGAACGGATATTGCGGAAGGACAAAGGGACCTAAATAATGCTGACAGGTCGCCTACAAAAGATCGTAATATAGTGTTATGGCACACAATTAGAAGATAGGACGTCGCGTCGCATCGTGCTACGACGCGGCATCGTGAGAGTCGATTGTCGCATACTAGTAGTAGATTACCAAGACATGACGTCGCACCGTGAAACTTTGCCACGTCGTAGCACGATACGACGTCGTGCCGTGTTATTCCGTATGGTCCGTTAACTCTCAACAGTTAAGAAGCCCACAACAAAAACACACAACAAATGCCATTCAAACAAATTCAGAAAATAAAATAAGAATTCCAAGAATTAATAGGAGCGTACAGGAAATTGATTCGCGAGGTCCTCTCCTCGACGTCACTCGCACTCGTAAACCCTGAATACCCTCGAGTGGTGGCCCGAGGACCGAACGGATATTGCTGAAGGACAAAGGGACCTAAATAATGCTGACAGGTCGCCATTTACCGTTATCAGGATAGCTTAACCGTCAAATTTCGAAATGGGCTGAGAAAGCATTTGAGACGCAATATTTGTAATTTCACCGAATTTCACTCTGCATCTAATCTCCTATGCAAACTGAAGGGTTGTGCTTGTGACAGGAATATCAGATTTTTTTTGTACAAGATTTAATGCAATTTCACTTATGTAAGCTCACAGATGTGCGAGGGTTGAGTCAATGAACTTAGTTCATAAAAGTAGTATCGTTCATTTGACTTAAGTACTCTAACAATTAAGAATGTAACAGACTATGCCTTAATCTGTTTTTTCGGTAGAAAATCTACGACATGCTCTTTGGCAAACCCAAACAAAGCTTTGCGTGTTTAATGAACAGGGAGATCTACTACAAGATAGGTATCTATAGGTACGCTAAAAATAAAAATAGGTACATCTGTAGTTCCGATGTAATATTCAAATCAAAGTGGGCTTGCTGGGGAGCATGCTCTGCAGCAGGCCAACTTTGATACACACGACTTTCAAAATACATTTATGGCACCAAAGCTACGAAATTAATGGTACTTCGGTCTATAGCAGTCCATTTGTTACTTCGTTTAGTCCATAACAATTTATGGGCTAGAAGGACTTGCCGAAAAAAAGTGACTAAATTTGAAAAGCGTGGTGTAGCTCTGCATTTTTGGTATTTTGTATAGATCTGTTAGGATAGTGCGATTTCAAATTTGCAACTTCAGAAAACTTGTGAATATTGAGAAAATCACGAAAAACTTCATATTTTTGGTACTTTTTTCACTATTTGCTCTCGAGGGCCTAAACTATAATGTTTCTGCGAATAATGTTATCTAAACTTGTAAATTGTATTTAATTGCCTACAATATGAGCCCAATAGCAACTTTATTAGACCAGTTCAACATTTTGCACATTTCTTCTCAATTTCCACAAGTTTCTCGAAGTTGCAAATTGGAATTCACACTACTATAACAGGCTTATACGCCATACCAAAAAATCAAAACTACTTATATCACGTCTGCAAATGAATTTGCAAATTCTACCGCTATTACGACCAGTTATAAATTGATTTCCGAAATATTGGAAAAGCGCCAGGTAAAACTGCTTTGGCAAAAACATTTTTAAGAGTAAGTGAGCGAAGTTTTCTTTCAGGACGGTGGCATGGTATGACACTGTTTATTGACATGATTATTCCTTTATCTGCTATGCTATTCCGGCGGACGCCAAAACTCCCTTCGCTCGTGTGAGGGAACTTTGAAATTCAATTTCTTTGCAACTGTGGTCTTAACAGAGAAGCCGCATCGTTGCTTTTATGTTCTTGTGTTCTGAAGTCCAAAATATAGAAGTAACTATAAGGTCCGCTCGTAAGTTCTACATCAAAGAACAGGCAGGTGTACAGCAGCCTTGTCCGCAAACATGATCTTCTATCCATGTCCTCCTTCAACTTTTCTGTTTCCAACACACCTAGACGCCGAACATGACGTAGTCTTCCGTCCGAACTTGGGTTTAATGGGATCTTGGAATCTTCTGTTCTTGGGCGGCATGATTAATCCAGTCTTGGATGCCACGGGTTGGGCGCCAAATTGTAAGGAGGGGGTATGGAAGAGGTCCGAAGAAATTTCAAAAGAAACTTGAAAAAATCATAACTTCTAAAGTATTGATTTTCGCGAAACTAATGTCGTTTTTAAATGACATGTTATGTTGACCTCTACCCAAAAAAAATGTTTGGACCACTGTCGCTGGGCCACCCTATATAACAATCCAGTATTTTTAAATTTATACTAATGTCTGATTTCAAATTTGTTTCCATCTTAATCTATCCAGGTATAGGAATAATTAATGTTTTCTAATATTTACGCGAACACTATACATCGAAATAAAACAACTTTACGGATTCTACTCGCGGTCTTATATTATCTTTCATTTTCTAACCCGACGTTTCGACTACTTTACAGCAGTCGTGATCACGGGATGACAAAGATGTTCTATGTCACAAAACAGTACATTTTTTTTTAGCAACCCTCACTTAACTACCGTCATTTCCACTAACATTATTGGAAATGTTCCTATCCACGCAGTACGAACTAACCGTATCTTGAGACCTCACAGTATTGTGCTGCCCTCTGGGATTGATCAAGCGTATAACAGGATCCCAAGCTGGTGGTAAATTCCAACCATCCTCACGATTGAAATTCGGATGTTTTTTAAATTTCAATAGCCTCTCGCAGCATCCTTGGTAAGTAACGATTCTCCCTAGCAAGGACCTGCGGTTTATCAAATCGTATGAAATGGTTGGGTTTATCAAGGGCATGTTCACTAACTGCTGATTTTGTAGATCTCATATTCTTAATATCACCTATGTGTTCTTTGATACGCGTCCCTATGCTTCTTTTGGTTTGACCTATATACGAGAGCCCACAGTCACAATCAAGCTTGTATACACGCGCTGTCTGAAGTGGAATATTACACTTAACAGGTCTTAAAAATTGATTAATCTTCTTCGGCGGCTTAAAATAAGTGTAAAGTAGTCGAAACGTCGGGTTAGAAAATGAAAGAAAATATAAGATCGCGAGTAGAATCCGTAAAGTTGTTTTATTTCGATATAGGAATAATTGCCACTAAACAGTAACATACCATGCCACCGTCCTGATCGAATACTACGCTTACTTACTCATAAAAATGTTTTTGCCAAAGCAGTTTTACCTGGCGCTTTTCCAATATTTCGGAAATCATTTTATAACTGGTCGTAATAGCGGTAGAATTTGCAAATTCATTTGCAGACGTGATATAAGTAGTTTTGATTTTTTGGTATGGCGTATAAGCCTGTTATAGTAGTGTGAATTCCAATTTGCAACTTCGAGAAACTTGTGGAAATTGAGAAGAAATGTGCAAAATGTTGAACTGGTCTAATAGAGTTGCTATTGGGCTCATATTGTAGGCAATTAAATACAATTTACAAGTTTAGATAACATTATTCGCAGAAACATTATAGTTTAGGCCCTCGAGAGCAAATAGTGAAAAAAGTACCAAAAATATGAAGTTTTTCGTGATTTTCTCAATATTCACAAGTTTTCTGAAGTTGCAAATTTGAAATCGCACTATCCTAACAGATCTATACAAAATACCAAAAATGCAGAGCTACACCACGCTTTTCAAATTTAGTCACTTTTTTTCGGCAAGTCCTTCTAGCCCATAAATTGTTATGGACTAAACGAAGTAACAAATGGACTGCTATAGACCGAAGTACCATTAATTTCGTAGCTTTGGTGCCATAAATGTATTTTGAAAGTCGTGTGTATCAAAGTTGGCCTGCTGCAGAGCATGCTCCCCAGCAAGCCCACTTTGATTTGAATATTACATCGGAACTACAGATGTACCTATTTTTATTTTTAGCGTACCTATAGATACCTATCTTGTAGTAGATCTCCTTGTTCATTAAACACGCAAAGCTTTGTTTGGGTTTGCCAAAGAGCATGTCGTGAAAATCTTCCACCGAAGGTTACTGGAGGAGATAGCTTTGGAGCGATGAGACCGCCTGAATTTTACAAATTATGTCTTCTTATTGTTACATCATGTATGTATTTTTATAATCAACGTCTAATCAGAAAACTAGGAAAGATTGAAGGGCATGAAGGTATCAGGTCTATTTCTTAATATTAATTATCTGTCTACTTCTGATTTAATTGTTTTCTTTGTGCAATAAAGTATATCTAATCTTATCTTAATTAATTATTAGGCCAAAAGCTCTTAACTGAATGGCCCTCAGTTTCTTGCGTACTTATTTAATTCAGTCAAAAAAACCCTTCACGAAACACATTTTGTTTAATTTGAGTAAAACGTAGGTACTTTTAAACAACAAGGTCCGCCTCCGCGCGTTCATCACAAGAGTTGCCCAACAAAGGCTTTGCTAAGCCACTCGACGGCATTGTGTGACATGTCACAACACGCCCAGCTATTCGTCCTACCAAATAAATAGCCCCAACCCACTCTAAATATTTCACATGAGACTTCAAAGACATATGAGGTTGACACTAAGCGCTTTCAGTGTGACATTCCCTTTTGTCCCTTTACGATATCTTAATTCACACCCCTAGCTATTTAATCTGCGCAAGCAAAATTAAACTTTATTTTTCTAACTTTAAAGCGCATAATAAATTGTGTGAATTTCAGCAAAGCCCTTCCTTTGATATGTTAATTCAATGAACTCTGTCGTTGTAATTTTGTCATTGCAGCGAGAAAATAAAGTTTAATTTAGGTTGTAGAGTGTGCATGTTTTTGAGGGGTGTTTTTAGTCAAAAGCAGCGTCAACCGTAGGGTTACCGGCCGGTTGGTAATTAATACATAGGCGCCATTGATATGCCAAATTGCCTGCTCCAGGGCAACAAAACATTTGAAGGGTGCTTAGCATTTTTGATTTGAATTGTAGATGAACGTAAGTATGTGTGGGTGCGATTTAATCTGTCATGATATGTTTGCAAAATAGCAGAGCTGACGATTTAAGTGAAACTTAAATAAGAAATTTCACGAGTTTTGATTGCCAGTCTTGTTCAGAAAAATAGACGAATAATAGACAGACAGAATAATACGTTCAACTTTCTCTTTATTTTTAAGAGAATCTATATCTAGGTATACTAGCAGCAATTTAATAACAATCAAGCAAATATCAAAGGGACATACAATGAACGTATTTTTAAAGCATTTTATTTACTCGATGATGGTACGGAACCCTACGTGCGCGAGTCCGACTTGCACTTCGCCACTTTCTTATTATTTGGATTTGCCTTCGTCTCAAATACGAGAATTAATAACAAAAATTGGGAAAATGGCGGTAAAAAAATAATTCCCACAGTGTTCCTGGGTTTTGAAAGAGGCGGGATCTAGTAAGTCCTGTATTTTTGCCTGCAAATCGGAAACTTTAAGAACGAATAAACACATTATGGTAGAAACAAAGTCACCTTACACTCGCTCAATTTATAACTTAGTTTATGTGGCGTTAACAAGGAGAGGCGTCACGAAGTTCAGTGTTCCTCACGCATGGGCTGAGTGGCCAGAAAACAAGTAAGTGTATTTGAGGGGTGTTCGATTCTCGAATTAGCTATGGTATTCCGGTTGGCGCGCCAAAACTCAATTCGCTCGTGGTGAGTTTTCTTTAAAATTCAATTTCTTTGCGACTGTAGTCATTTGAAAGAAAAACCTAAGTCAAATAAGATTATTTGATTATTAAATACAAAATGAGAGAAAAAACTAATTTAGAGTGAAGCGTATTGATGATTGAAGTAAGCGTGAAGCACCGAGATGTGAAGTGATGTTAGCCGGAATGCCACTGGGTTTGGATGGTGGTGGCAGCACCTTGAGGCCAGTGTATGTGATGTAGTCTCATTTTATTATGGCGTTTTTGCTACTTTACTTCCAATATTTAACATACAAGTAAATTTTTACCTTTTATGAATAGACCTTTTTTTTCAAAATTTTATTCATCCTGCTGAAACTTAGAATAGGTTTTCTAGGATTTCTAAACTACACGATAATTCCTAGAGAATTCTAAGGTTTCTCGATACTTTTTCAACGCTTTCATATAGTAGATCCATAGACGCAACCAATACCATAAACAGGAAAATATTTTATTTCCCAAATGAAGATAACCTATCTTTCAAATCCCGATCCCGTGCTTTTGAAAGCATCTCAAGTTCTCAACACGTTTCAGCTCGCTTTGCAACGTAGTTCGAGTTTACTGCACCCTCCCAAAGATGGCGTTGGCAATCCAAAGTACGGCCCAACCGTGAAGATACGCTAACATTGAGATAGATGGCGCTTTTCTCCCTACTTTCAAATACTACATCGACTACGGCGTAGCACTGGTTCAGTTAGTGTAGAGCTATAAACAAAGTGTTTGAGAAAATCATTTCTAATACTACAACAATAGAGTTTTATATTGTTTGTAGCATTAGTTAAATCTAAACCAAATGTAACTGGCTAGACCGTCGGATTAGTTTAAGTAGATTTGTACGTTATTTATTTTTGAATATGAAATGAATTTAAAGATACAAGCGTAAGGAAATAGAGAATAAAAACCGGCTAAGTGCGAGTCGGACTCGCGTACGAAGGGTTCCTTACTATAATCTATGAAAAGAAATAATCACGCTTGTTGTATGGGATCAATATTTACTACATTTTCATTTATCTATTCAATTTAAAAGATAATATTCAATTAAATATTCGGTCTGGAGAGTCCCCTAAATTTTCATTTATAGTATTTATTGTTGCAGCGGTAATACATAGCTTGTAAAAAAACAGTTTTCTAGCTATCACGGTTTATGAGATAAAACCTGGTAACAGACAGCGCAGGCTTCGTAGTAAGGTCCCGTTTATACCTTTTAGGTACCGAACCCTAAAAACTAAATAACCAAAATGAAGTGATATATGACTTTTAAAAAAACGGCCAAAACGCAAAAATACGGCCAATAATGAAAAAAAGGCGTCTCGTATGGGTACAGTCAAAAGCACATCAGGCTAACCATTTTTGTTTAGAAGCAAGAAGGATTAACCATAAATGGGTAGCATGTCATGCCGTTGACCGTACTTTACTTATTAAAAAAAAAAACTGGATGCTATGTCTTGGGTTTTATCATACTGAGTACCAAGTACAAGTTTGCTCGGACAAACCATAACAAACGTGGCGAGGAAGTAAGTGCGGACATGAATGGCATCGAGGTTGCGGCCGCTAGTGGCGGGTAGGGACAACCATTTTCATAATCGACCCAAAAATACATTTTAATGAGTGCGAGTTTCATTGCGCGTGAATCCGCGTTCACGCAGTCGATGCGTTTTATCGAGGGAACTCGTACTACGAAATAATTAAATGAAGAGATAAAAATATGTAGAGCAAGAGTTTAGAACCACTTCTGAGAAATTACAACAGTGGTCGCGGGTTCGATCCACGCACAGTAAAACCATTTGTATGCATGAACATGTCGGTTTGTACTGGTCTGGGTCTTTCCTATGTATATAAAGTATGTATTTACAAAAAAATAGTATTTAGTATGTTTATCCGTTGTCTAGTATCCCACAGACAAGCATCTTAGTTGCTTAGTTTGGAGCTAGATGCCGCTGTGTGAAATAATGCCCAGTGATCTCCATATAAAATTTAAGAATAAGACTTAAACGGAAGGTTAAATGAAATAGCGTGTTATTCAATCCACGATCACCTCCTTATCTCAGGGAATTGTTTCGTTTCCAGCAGTCTGCCAGGAGCGATGTTATGCGTTCGAGTCGGAAACTTCTTTTATCATTCCCACCACACTCCTCTTCCTACTACACTGACTCATTCACTGTCCAATCCGTTCGCCTGTGGAATTCCTTGCCTTTACCCATCAGGCAAGCCCAGTCCTTACCTATTTTCAAATCCCGAGCCAAAGCTTATTTCCTTTCACTGTGATCGCCCACTCCTTTTTCTTTTTTTCTTTTTGTTGTGCTGGTTGTTCGGTATGCTGCGTAATCCTTGTCAATTGAATATATGTATATATGTATGGTATATGTAAGTCTGTTATAAAATATTATTGATATGTATGTATATTTTTGTAGTAATTTAATTATGTATCTGTAGTGTTTAGTCCGTATCTTCTGACCTTATTTCAATTATTTTATTTATAGTAGTTTTATTAGTACTTTCCTCTACTATTTTAGCTCACCCACATTTGGTTTATTTAATTCACTTACGATCCTCTACCTGAAGGTTGTCTGGAAGAGATCGCTCTCTAGCGATAAGACCGCCTAAATTGTACATTGTTCTCTGTAATTTGCTTCAAATGTAATGTTTTTGTACAATAAAGAATATCTATCTATCTATAGCTGAATGGCCCAACATTTAAGTGAATTTCGTCAGTGCGATTCTGAATCTATTGTATTGTTGACAAGTTTGGATAATTATGATTTTTCAATATCTAAATAATTATGCATACATCTGCAGCACTTACAATCGTCAAATGAGCATAAAGTTTTATTAGACATTTAAAAAAGTTTTCATTTAATTCGATATTATATTAAGTCTCTTTTTTAATTTTGGGTCTAATTTATTTTGATTTATTTACTAATATTAATTCATGTAATTTGACACCAAACCGTGATTACATTGTGAAATAAATTAATCTTATCTAATCAAGAATCAACTTTAATTGACGCAAGTCCCTGGTACCCCTAATTTTCGTTAGTTCCATTATAATCCGATAGAGGCACTATCGGTTCCTCTCACTCTCTCCATCGCCTTCGGAAACCATAAGATAAGGTTTACTTTTTTTTTATTAACCTATTTTGTCCCATTGCTGAGCAAAGGTCCCTCCCAAATCCCTCTACAGGGGTGCTATTCCGGCGGACATCACTTCACATCTCGGTGCTTCACGCTTACTCATAAAATCATCCTTGCGCTAGCACGCCTAGCACGCTAGCCTAGCACGGGATAGAGATCACTCTATCCCGTGCTAGGCTAAGCCAGTCCTCGCTATGGTGCCACAAATCGTCACTCCACCTTGTTTTTTTTACTATACTTCATTGCACAAAAATACATTTGGAAGAAAACAACATTTCCATGTGTGAAAATTCGATATTTCTTTTGTAATAACAAGTTTCATCTTACGACGTTACACAGATGGTTTTTAGAAGAGCCCTTGATGATGATCCTTAAAACAAAAACTAATGTAATTTTAAACACATTCGAACACTTCTTTAAGGGCCGGCGCCCACTATCGGCATCGGCACGCTTCAGGATTTTAAGGTGGCAAATAGCAATATACTTTAACAGTATGGCAATAAAGTAGAAATTTCCGTGATGTGTTCTCGTAAAAACAAAATGCATTTGTTCTGTTTCTGTTTCGGCATTTTCTACTTTATTGCCATTATGTTAGAGTATATTACTATTTGCCACCTCAAAAGCCTGAAGCGTGCCGATGCCGATAGTCGGCGCCGGCCCATAAAAGGCGAAGTTAACAAAACAAAACTTCATAATTTTTTGCGATTGGTTTGTTTTTGGAACTGTTTACTTGGCAAAATAATCATGCATCCCTGCGTATTTACAGTGACTCCGCTACTTCGCGTAAGATGGCGCTAGTAGTATGCATTTTAGGACAAAAACTTATTCGATCGGTTTTCTGTTAAATCTTCATGATTGAATGTGTTTTAGTTGTATTAGTACTTTTAGAAGAAATGAATGTTTTGGTATGTTTGCACATGCTTCGCATAGTTTGAAGTTGGATGATTTTAGCCTATATTCCAAAGATTTTTTCAGTACAAATACAATACACATTAAAATTATTTTTCAATGAAAGGAAATAAGCTCCATTACTAACTAAATCGACTGAAATCGAAGTTAAATGGCTGAACATAAATCACACTATAATACTATAAAAGCACCAATTCTGATAACGCAACCGCGATGGAACTCATTGGAATCGAAAAAAAAACAGCCGAAATATAAATCACAAACAGTATGCCTATTGCCTTTGCCTACCAGCAAGTTAACGAGCGATGAATTTAAAAATAAACATAAAAAACCAGAGACAATGCTAATTCGTAATTTGGAAAGTCACGAAACGGGTATTGCCACGGCCATCATAATATTAATAGATTGACGTGCTCTAAACTGTAAAATTACCATTTGTGATAGAGAAAAAAAGTTTGTGTTTGAAAAACAAATGGGTTACAATCGATGGTTGGGGTGTAACGGCGACGCGCACGAAGCTTCAATAATAAATAAACATCATTTTAATGAGTTGTAAATGACATGAAAAACTGTCAGGTACGAGTTGGATTAACTTAATGAGGTTTCTGTACCCTTTTGCTGACTTCTAAGGGACTTACCCAAAGTAAAATACAGAGTTTTCTCAGAGGCCCGTCTTTCATCAGAACGACTTTGCTCGAACAAACGCGGTTTTCTATGAAAAAAACGGTTACGTCTACCCGCCACCAGAGGTCGCAGCCACGATGCCTTACAAATTCGCGTTTACCGAATCGCGACAGTTCAGTGAGCAAAACCCGTACTTGGCACTCTGAGCGGAGTGAACATGAACGGCTTAGTTTCAAACCATGAACGGTTAATGTTTTCTAACAAAGCACCGTGACTGGTCAGTATAGCTATTCTGCAAAACTCCTTTCGATGCCGAACTTGAATTTGTCTGTCAGATAATTTACTATGTGTGTCTTTTTATAACAGTTGAGTTTAGATTTTTTATAAGTTGAACGAATAAGTTAGAGCATGAAGATACACAAAAAAACAAGATTGTTTACAAAGATGAGGTTATAAAATCGTACTCGTACAAGCTCCATAGAAAAAACTTAGGTTCCAAAAAAAGCTTAGACAAAACTATTTTATTTTAAATAAGTTAGCAGTTTATAAGTCATTCAGCTGTGATGGACAGACAATTACTCTACATAAAGTTTCCGTTTTAAAACTGAACCCTAAAAATGACAACAGACTCACCTTTTAGGGTTAGCTATCTTTTTGTCCAGATGAACAAACAGTATTTTATGCAATCAATTAAATACTTATTTCTCACCCCGTGTCGCATCTGTCGTTTTTTCATTTCTAGTGACGAATACATCTATTTCTGTAATTATTAACTTCTAGGAACAATAACTTATTGATTATGGTCGGAATTTGGTTTTTCGATGTTTAAGGCAGTTAGAATAATTATGTAAAAAATATCGTTTTTGTAGTTAAGGTTATTTAAAAAATGTACATGCGCATGAAAATCCGTTTGGTGAATACTTAGCTGCAAGTCGCCTATTTTAATCTATACTCATAATAAATCTGTAGAGAGGCCAATTCTGTACATGAAATATATTTAAGAAATAACTATCAAGGGGTGATTAGGGATCGCTACTGATGCCAAAAATGCAATCAGTAAAATTTTTGTCTGTCTGTCTGTCTGTCGGCTGTATATTCGTTATAGAAACAAAAACTACTCAACGGATTTTAACGAAATTTGGCACAATTATTCTTCATACTCTTGGGCAGGTTATAGTATACTTTTCATTACGCTACGATCAATAGGAGCAGAGCAGTGAAGGGTAATATTGCGAAAACGGGAAAAGTTACTCCATTGTTTATACGTAAAAACTACTTGATGGATTCACATGGTTTCATTTAAAACTCTACAGTAATGTAGTTTATGCATCGGAATAAAGATATATAACATTTTTTTTAACTCATGTCGACGCGAACGAAGTCGCGAGCGGCCGCTAGTTAAGAATATATTAAGAGTCTAATAACATGTACCTACCAAAACCACATCACACTGCAGTGACTTCTCTCAAATTTGTCTAGAAATCGTTTTGAAATGTTATTTGGCTTAGTTCTTTTCACTCAAACGATCCCATTCGCGTAGTTGTTGAGTTTTACAGAACGCCAAAATACAATCCCACTTCAAAGTAAAGAAGTGGGATGTCAATGCAGAATGCTACCCCAGCATTGGAGTATTGCAGAGGCAATATAAATATAAAGTTGTGTTAGTTACACGATTTATAAAAAGAATACTCAGTCGATTTGGTTGAAAGTTGGTAGAGACGCAGCTTAAAACCAGGAGACGGACACATGATAGTTTTTATCCTGTTAGGGAGCGTTCCACATAGTTCCAAATTATTTCTGGGTCTTGTACTGTATGCGGGACGGGATCGACTTATTTGTTAGCTGTCAAGTATTGTTTTTACGTAACTGGCACAGTCCAATAGTAGTAAAAAGAACGACGTCTGTCGGGACAGCTAGTATGGATATAAAACAAGTTAGGTTAGTTACAACACTTATTACTCGAGAGCCAGTTTCCATGGTTTATGATAATTTGATTTGTCTCAGTCTCGAATAGAAGAATAAATAATGCATAAAATTAAAATTGACGAAAAAGCACTATTTGTTTTAAAATGTTCCTGGGTTTTGTACCTGTCAAACAGGACGGGATCATATTTGTTGGTGGTCTAATATTGTTTTTTTTTAATTATCACAGTCCGATATGCCAGAACGATCAAACATCGTTCTGTCGGGACAGCTAGCAAATAAACCGATATAGGACAGACATCATTTGTTTATTGCGTTGATTTTACTGTTTGTGGTGTGGTCCACTCCCGACCACTGATGGAAAATACTAGTTAGGACCGCGACCGGACCGCGGGCCTCCCAAGCAGCTGCCTGCATCCGGCCCTCAAACTTACTTTATGATATCAATTACAGAGAAATTATTTTTGACACTTCTCTCATGACCGAACAGACGGGAAGACGTATAATTAAAATAACGTTCTGCAATTAAAATATCAAGGTTACCCGTTACTCTTTTCTTTAATAACAACAATTAACTACCACTACAGCATTATTTCTCATAATAAAATAAGTAACCTAAAAAAGCCTTCATGAACGTCATTAACTTTAAATCTTTATTCGAAAACCTTGAAATTATTTGCCGTTTTGTAAAGTTGCAACACGAAAACAATTCTAGGGACAAAACTTGAGGAGGACAAAATTTGCATATCTGATGAACAATTCGGTAAGAAAATGACTATTCGTCAAAGAGAACCTTGAAAAATAAAAAGACAGCGCCGGCTGAAACTTAGTTAAACTCGACGCTCACGCGACTAAGGGCCAAAGTTACGATCACACGGAATCGAGGTTTAAAATCGATTCAACTGTTTATTTTCACTTTATCGAATCAGCATTTGGATTTATTATAACTGTTCGCACGCGATTATGCTGTACTCGGATGGTGTCACATAAAATTTAGTATCGAATAAAATGAAACTTTGGCGAGTGCTAAAAATGTTGTGTGCAACTGGTTCGGGGATTGTATTTTAGGTGCTTATATTTCATAGTTGACAAGTGCAAAGAATACGTTTAACGTTAACCTTGTGTATTTTTTTAAAAAATTGATAAGTTTTACGGTAAATCACAGAATTTTAAATGGACACATGGAAATAGCAATTTACTTTGTAATTGAATGTTACAATTTTAAAGAATAGGCTTGGTGATGAGCCCTTCAAGCTCTATGGACATACCAAATCATCCTTCGAAAGACATATTGTCAATTAATGGATTCCTTGACAACTTGAAAAAAAATAAACTTAACGTTAACTTTTGCTCGACCGTCAATATATAGTAAGTAAAACAGTTAATAAGGTACTTGTAAAGTAAAAATCAATTTTTATTTATAAAAATATGGCTCTAGACTGCAGTCAGTGGAAGAGGAGTAGGGAAGCCTTTGCCCAGCAGTGGGATAGCGCAGACTGACTATAATATACTATAATAATTAAAACAACAAGATATATTTGTTTTTAATAGACTTCGTATAATTTTTGTTTCAAACTACGGAACCTAATTTTGATTGCTTCACGACATTATCGACACACCCATGGTCACTTTTTCTTACCAAATAGTTTTCCTGACCACAAAAAGCAGTGGTTGTATAAATTATTTGAAATTTATATTTTATTGCTCCGTGAGTTATGCCATTTAGATCAATTATTTACAGATAGATTGAGCGGTTAAGGAATACGTGAAATTATTGACACCATTTTCTCGATCAATACTAGATAAAAAGCGCTTTTTAGAGCACTACTTATCTGACTTATAACTTGGTTTCGAATTTATTTAGCCATACATTTCAGTTGTTGTTTTTATGGCTAAATACAAGTCAATATAATCAGAGTTTAGAATAAGAAAATAATACGTTTTAAGAACTGTTGTTGAAAAACTCAATGAATTTTACTCTGAATTGTTTGTGGATAAGTACAAGGGTTGATCTGTTGGTAAAAATCTTGGCCACTTTTTCCTAAAGTAGCGGTTGTATGTAAAATAGTAACCGCGCACAAGACCGGGCGAAGTGGAGAAGCAGATGCAGAAGAGCGGACTCCGGGCGCCGTAACGGCAGCAACCGGGATAATCGCTAGGATGATGATGATGATGGTTGTATGTAAAATAGTGCATGTTACATCCCGTTTGCAATGTTGGTTGCGCTGAACGTATGGTGCGCGGGCGGGACGCTTGGTTTCCTACCTGAGTCGAACCTCATCACTAATTATCATGGCTCGACGATGAATAAACGCCAACGCTACAGACAAATGAAGTTAATGCGTTTGTGAGAGAGGTTTGATCCGGTGAAAAGATTGGATGACCTAGTTGATTTAGTAAAAACACTTTTGGAAGCAGAAGACTAGGATGAACGTTCAAGTCATTCTCAGCCAAAATCTGATTAAGAGTAAGTAGGTGTCTTTGAGTAAGTACTTGTTGTTAGAAACGCCTATTTTAAATAAGACATCTTGTTTTACTCAGTTTTTAAATATAGTGACGACTTTTCCAACAACAGTGACCGGTAGTATGTAAAGCAGCGCATGTAACATCCCATTTGCAGTGTCGGTCGCGCTGCACGTATGCTAATGCGCGGGCGGGCCGCGCGGCTTCCTCCCGCGTCGAACCACATCATGGCTCGGCGATAAATAAGGGCAAACGCTACGAACAAATGAGGTTCATGCGTTTGCAGAAAAGTCAGTTTAAGAGTATTTTCGAAAGACTAGCAGGTATGTAACAGAAGAAGAAGAGCAAAATTTGATTATGTAGCAGCAAGTGGAATGATGTCGTGCCTACCATGAGGAAAGACGACTACGGTATGTCAAAACAATGGCACAATTTGACACCGTTCTACAGGACGATCATTGATCGGTGAGTAATGCTTGTTAGAAACGCCTATTTTGAATAAGACATCTTGTTTTAGTATGCTGGTAAATATAGTGACGACTTTTCCAACAACAATGACCGGTAGTATGTAAAGCAGCGCATGTAACATCCCATTTGCAGTGTCGGTCGCGCTGCACGTATGCTAATGCGCGGGCGGGCCGCGCGGCTTCCTCCCGTGTCGAACCACATCATGGCTCGGCGATAAATAAGTGCAAACGCTACGAACAAATGAGGTTCATGCGTTTTGGAAGTCTTGCCATTTGGTTCCAAAGTGACAGGAGCTTTTTACAGTCAGTGATAAAGTAACTCCCAAACGGACGAACCAAGATATTTGGTTTGAAAGTTAGATAATTGGAAATGTTTTTTGATTCGAGTAAAACGTTTCAAGGATTTAAAATTTTGGAATTAAGTTTTTTAGAAGTCGGTAAGTAGATTTCTAATACTGATGTGTTAGAACCGTATTCTAGAATGGTTAACAAACATTGACCAGTTCTTCAGTAGTCTTGCTTGATGGCGTAGCAGAGATTTAGGTTTAGTTGGAAATGTCCTAGAAACGGGAGTTAAACTTGTATGAATAAAGATCTTTTAGGTTATTATAACTTGATGGAAAACAAAGAAAATAACACACTCAGAAACTTTAAGAAATAATAAAACACACAAAACTTGGTGTCACCTGCAATACAAATGCCAACGGCAGGTTCACTTTGACAGGAAGCGTGACAATAAAGTGGTAGGCAAATTTTGAATATTTAACCCGTCAATGCGCAGGGCGGCTATAAAACCGAATCGGCCCTAGTCAACCCTATCGCGGCACTCTACGGCTTCCTGTGACAGCCCGTGGAACCACGATATATCGATTAACATAATATTATCGTCACCCTTGCTCGTAAAGTAGGCTACTATTTATCAAAATCAACAAAAAAAATTGATAGTGTACCTATTTTTATTAGGCTGCGGTAACCGTATTCTAACAACATGTTCGTGACACTGACCTCGTAAAAAATACAATATGATGATGGATTAAAAGAAGAAAGAAAGAAAAGATATGTTTTGTTCTTTCTAGGTTAAACGAAGAAGAACCCATAAACCCAACTTTATTGGAGTCGTCCACACATTTCATAAGATCTAATCTGTTCTAATAACCACACTAAAACAATACTAGAGGACCAAAAACCATTAGAAATACTAGCAACAGACTACTTACATACTTAAAATACTTTAGTCTAGTTCTCTGTCAATAAAAAACTAAAGCAATGTCGGTGAAAAATGTTCTAAGACCTGTCAGGGGGATAAATGTTCCAAGACCTCTTTGGGGTTAAAAATGTCCCATGACATTTTGCATTTAAATGTTTTTACCGTAACAAACCAAAGACAGATTATTGGCATGTGCCAAAGTTAGAAAACCCCTAACCTTCGAGACCTACACCGCCACCGAACTTTATCCTCGGGTTAACAATGTTGCCATCAATCCAGCAGCTCTGTCATCGGCGCCCTCTTGCGTCAGCGTCGTTATTTACGACAACGAGCGATTACCGGCGCGTCTCCGCGGCCCATTTGGACGCAAATTTATGCGCAGTGCCAGCGATGTTCGGATCCTCACCCGGAAGCGAGCGCTCGATAATGGAGATTTAGACGAGTGAATTAACGAATTGGCACAAGACAACCTTGCGACAGGCTGATTTAAAATAAAGTGACAGGTTGCCTTCGTAAAATCTGGAGGGTAAATGGTGATACAGGGGATAATAGACCTCTTGGTGGTTAAAAATGTCACATGACCGTCCCATGACGTTTTACATTTAAATTAATTTACCCTAACAAACCAAAGTCAGATTATTGGCATGTGACAAAGTTAGAAAACCCCTAACCTAAGACCTACACCGCGCCCGAACTTCATCGTCAGGTTAACAATGTTGCCATCAATCCAGCAGCTCTGTCATCACCGCCCTCTTGCGTCAGCGTCGTTATTTACGACAACGAGCGATTACTGGCGCGTCTCCGCGGCCCATTTGCACGCAAATTTATGCGCAGTGCCAGCGATGATCGGACCCTCACCCGGAAGCGAGCGCTCGATAATGGGGATTTAGAATAGTGAATTAACGAATTGGCACAAGACAACCTTGCGACAGGCTGATTTAAAATAATGTGACAGGTTGCCTTCGGAAAATCTGGAGGGTAAATGGAGATATGGGCAAAAAGGGGCATAAATATACAATTGGGAATCTAGGTTATATGGTGGCGACTTGGGCCAAACAAAACGGGGTTTGTTATTTGACTGACATGAAGGCCTAAAGCGCAGTGCTAGCGATGATCGGACCCTCACCCGGAAGCGAGCGCTCGATAATGGGGATTTAGACGAGTGAATTAACGAATTGGCACAAGACAACCTTGCGACAGGCTGATTTAAAATAATGTGACAAACCTGTCACCCAAGGCAACCGCCTTCGTGAAATCTGGAGGGTAAATGGAGATATGGGCAAAAAGGGGAATAAATATACAATTGGGAATCTAGGTCGTAAGGTGGTTCAAGCGACCTGGGCGAAACGAAGCAGGGGTTGTCTTATTTTGACATTATAGTGCCAGCGATTTTATAAGTGCAGAACGTCTAGTTCCTGTTTGGTTCAATATCCAGAATTTCTAATCTTCTATCGTGATGGGTTTCTTGTAAGCCTTGTTGTAAGTCTTCTCCTTAGCCTTTCTTCAAAATAATAAATATTAAACAAAAAACATTATCAAAATAACACATTTACTTAAACAAGAAGTCCGATAAATACCCCTCTAAACTTCGGTCGGAGTGGTCACCCATCCATTTCCGACCCAGCATGTGTTGCTTTACAACAGCGATCGTTGCTGATCCACTGCGCCACGGGCACCTCGAACGGAAAATACGCTAATCTGGAATGGCCCTTAAGCTTAAGCGGTGAGACCACAGGCCCGGCGCTTCGCGGGAGGCGCCGATCAGACCGCGATAGTAAGGCAGTACGCACACGACGCAAATGACTGTAATTGGCATTAAGATCGGGCGGATGACTGCGCGCCGATTTATGCAGGTGCCGGCGAGATATGCGACCGTGTGTACCGACTTTATGCTGGAGATGTTTACAACGCAGTTTTAAAATGACTGGTAATAAATTAATTGATTTGCGATTGGTAGCAATCTGTAGCCTACAACTACTGCATTTTAACATCTGACTTCCCAGCCGCATTTAAGCTACTAGCGGCCGCCCGCGACTTCATCAGCGTGGACTTAGTGTATAGTAGCCTATGTCCTATTCAGATGCATGAGTTATATTTTTGTAAAGGTTCATTAAAATATATCCAGTATTTTTGACGTGAAAAAGTAACACGGCACATCCATCCACAGATACAAACTTTCGCATTTACAAAATAACTAGGATTTAAGTTTTTTTTAACAGCCTTCGGCTGTATGTAGTGCCGCCGGCGAGATTTGCGACAGTGTGTACCGAGTTTATGCTGGAGATGTTTACAATGCAGTTTTGAAACGGCTGGTATTCAATTAAGTCCACAAACGCTGAATTGTAACATTGGACTTAGACGCCTCAATGTGTAAAATACTTACTTTTGCAGCTCGTGTAGTGGTACTTCCGGAAGTTACCGACTTCATGTATTCTTCTCTTTTGTGTTGAAAGGAATCTATTTTTATTTTTATTATTCGGCTTCATTACTCCCGAAGTTAAGTTACTTTTCATAAGATTCATAAAGGTATTAAGGGCTGGATTAATTATATGATGAATGATTTTATAAATATTGATAAAAAATATTTGCCTCGTTACATTTTGTCTCACTCTCCAAAAGAAGAATGAATTAACTTGTCGGTATTTTTGACCAGAGCCAGAATCAAAACAGCTACAAATGAACTTTTTAAGCTCTATTTATGTCCAGTATTTTTAAGATACCACCATAACTTTAAGCGTCAACGAGATTGGAGTTAAAAATTAAAAAAAAAAGTTTTTGCATTTTGTTTTAATGTTTTCAACACATCTTCGCATTAGCATTTAGGTTGGTTAGGTTGGTTAGGTTGTGACACAAACAGCGAGGAACGCGTCGCGGACTCTGCCTCCTAATTCAATTTGCTAAAGGGTTGCCATCTACGCGGAAGGAAAAACTGCGGGGCGGGAATAGGGGTGGCACGAAAACGCATTATTATGTATTGAAATAACACAATTTGAAACGGCGCTAGAATATTCATATTTAGCAAATCTTGCACTAAGTTCAAACTCAAAATCTGAACTAAGATGCCTTAAACAAACGAACCGCGCCACCTTTAAGAAAAGCAAACTATCTAGACGCTTTAATCGCTCCATGTTTTTTCATATTATTTATTATGAACATTCCCGACAATATAAATTGGGTGCCATAGCTGTTACCCAATTTGTTTTGTTACCAATTTTTCGGAAATAAAGTAGAGAATAAATGCAGCATTGAGGTAAAGAACTGCTATAGTTTTATTACCATTCCAGATAACTTTATGGATTTAAAATTTATTTGCAAAAAAAACAATGCAAGACATATTCTGCAGCGGGAAAGGAAAAAAATATTAATTCACATCGTCTTTCACATACAACATGACTTGAGAGAGCAAGCATTTAGCCCAGAAGATATGCTAGTGCCAGAAACTGTCTGCACATACTTAAGGCTCTTCGTGCATAAGGCTACGCAAATCTTCGATACCGGACTATGTCGGTCTCTAAGCGACTACTGCAATACCAATTACACAGGCACTCTACAGACAGACAGACTGACAGTCCATGCTCTGTCGTAATACCAAAGATTTGCGTAACCTTGTGTACGAAGAGGTTAAACGATCGTAACCAGGCCGAGTGGCAACCCTGAAAGCAAGGGAGAAGAGGAAGGGCTGAAGGAAATTTAAAGGCATGTTGGGGGCGGCGAATGTGTCAGCTCGTGCGGTCGGGACGCGCCCGAGTCTAATTGATGAACAGCAGACGATCAGGTGCCAGATGAAGGTCTTTTAGTCACCCTAAAGAGAAGAAAGTAACGAGGCGCTGCTGAGTTTCTTGCCGGTTCTTCTCATGACAAATAACTGCCCAACGTCGTAAAGTCACATCATGTTTGTATAACGTTCATATTTTTATTGTTATTGAATTCCAGAGGATATAAAGCTATGGGTATAACTGATGAGAGAAACTCAGGATTTCACAAATAAACAGGAGTATGAAGACTGATAACTAATTAGAAAACGGTAATAAAGAAAACTCAGTAAAAACTCTACCTAAACTAAAGTTTGTAAGTTATTTACTTTTAGTATCTATACTAATAATATAAAGCTGAAGTGTTCGTTGTCTTGTTTTAATTTAGGTCCGAATTGTAAAATCCTTTTTGTGATGAATAGTCCATTTAATGAGGAAGGCTACCTATATAACGTCACACTGAGACCACAGGGACGAAGTCGCGGGCGGCCTCTAGTTTCTTTATATTATGATGAATCAGGTTATTTAAAACTAAATAAGTGTATTAATTCAGTTTTGTAACAGAAAAAAGAGAATTTCATATCACAGTCCTAAAATGCAAAATCGTCAGACTAAAACGGAAAACCTCCAAAAAACTTAAATTCCCAGCCATCAAAAGGAAATGCATAAATGATTAGACACTTTCGTAAATAATCCGCGCATGCAACCTTTGTCCTCCGCTAGTTCGGCGCGCCGCGATTGAGACGTCAACGCGATGACGAGGGGAAAATTGGGCGCGAAATTTTCGTGACCAAAAATGGCGGCTGGTGGTTCCAAAACTTTCAATTATTTATTCTTTACTGTCTAGTAAAGAATAAATAATCACCATAATCATCATTTGTCATCATTATTATGTATTTTCATAGGAAAATACTTAATAATTATGTATTTTCATAGGAAAATACATAATAATATAGACATATTACTAGACATAGAAAAATACAAATGAATAGGGCGTGCACTTTTTATTAATAGGTTTATTTGCACAGACATGTTTTGATGGCCAAATAAAGATGTTCGTAAATTAAGCAAATGGTCCAAGCACATGGAAATTTCACATGATTTGAAGTGATGATGGCTGGCACACCTAGAAGAGGGCTATGTTGTGATGCTCTGGAAAACATTCTACGTTTCGAATAAAATAAAAATTTGAATTGCGATATACACTACAGACATTCATAATTTATAGACAATGGAAAAGTTTGACAACCATCAGGTAAGGTGTAGCTGTCACCCGCTCACCCGCCACAGCCATATGCTTTGCGGTCGGCGTTTCTCACCGGGTGTCTCCTTAAAAAGTCGCCTAACTGCGGCAAACTTTAATTAGATTCAACCGCCTTGACAGTTCGCTTCGTTTCAAATGCATCCTTTTTTTACAAGTCTCTTCGACGGTGATTTGTAGTTCCGCAAGTATTTCATTGCAAAGTTCCTACAGTTTCGCTTGACGAGTGTCATTTTCTAGACGTTTCAATTTGGGAATTGACTAAGTCTGCGATTTCGGTACTAAACGAAGAGCAAACGAGAACCGTTTTACTTGGTAAGTGACAGCGTATAAAGTCTTCATGCAATTGGAAATGCTTAAATGCAACTGTGCTTTTTAAAGGTAAGTTCCTTTGTAGGTTAACCAACTTTAGGTGACAATAAACGCTTAAACAGCAAAAAAAAATATTATTATAAATGATTAATTATGGTTGTTAATATTGTTTACGATTACAATTTGTGATTTGTGATTATGAACAATTTGTGGTTACAATTGGATTTGGCACACGGCTCGCGGCTTCCCCTAGTCGCGGGTTATGGTGTGTAAAGGCATTTCCTGACTTAAAAAAAAAAAAAAAAACCGACAAAAATCATAATCAAGGTGTTCACAATTTTATTCATAGAGATTATAATATCCCGAGACAGATTTTCAAGTAACGATAATCACAATGTCTAGGTCGACCTATAGATATCTGTACCTATTATACTTAGTTATCGAGAATCCAGCCATAATCGTAATGCAACTTTCGATAATACAGATGTTCTAAAAACTGAAAACCTATAACAGTTATCTTTTAAAAATTCCAAGAGCAACGTTAATATTATAGCCACTTTCATAAATGCTAATAAGCATATTTACTTCACATCACTTCTTTCACTCTGCAGTTCCACCGGCAATGATGCATTACGGACATAGCAATTGTGTTGTTAAGCGATATATTATAGGAAACGACGTGACAAACATAATGTTTTACTTCACAGACATGCAGCAGGAATGCAATGTGACGATTAAAAGAAGCTGGTTTATAATTGCAGGCGGCTAGTGCGCAGGAGTTGGTAAAAAGAGACGGGTGCGAAATAATTGCACAATTTAATGAGCTATTACTTAAACGTGCACCCGATGCATTGATATCTATCGTAAAAGCGAAGCACCTATTGTATGCACTAGCGATTAGTGCAAAACCTGACGCCATTATTCTGCTAGTTTGATAAGCAGAAGAGTCAATGTTTTGCCGACAAGAATAATTGTGAGGGACCCCTCACATAGGTTTTGTTTGAAGTTTTCAATTTAGATTGCAATTAAAGTGGCTTCTATTGTCTTTTTCTATAAATTGTTTAATAAACAAAGAGTGGTTGTGTGCTTTAGCTCGTAACCCGTGTGGTCGCGAGTTCCGAGTCTGGCCGCTACACTTATAATTTTTGTTCATTTTACAAATTGCCAAGTCTCCGCTGATGTAACAAACCAATAATAAACCTAACTCACATACTCTCGGGATGACTGTACGAACCTCTAACCTTAGGTTAAAAAATATATTAGGTGACAATTTGCTATGATAGGCTTATGTAATCTGAAGCATAACTCACAGTGCGAGAATTTCATAATTTTTTTTTGAAAACCCAGAGTAAGTAAACAATAGGGTTAATATTTGTTACACAACAGCTTCCTGTGTAAAAAGTCAGTAGGTACTTTTCTGTAAAGAATACATAAAACTTTCAATACAAGATTTATGAAGATTGTGAAACTTCTACTTTCCAAGTTACGTAGCTTATTGTAAGATCGATTTGAAACCATAAAGAGGCAAAGAAGTGAAAACTCTTGTTGCAATCCTTCATCTTTTATTATAAAAAAGTCTCCGAAACATTGTTTCCCTTTATTATTTGTTACAAACGGACAAAACTTATCGGACAAAACATAGCTTTAGCTCTTTTGGCCATTATATTGTTTTTTTATGTTGATGTTGTGAAATGGTGGTGCTAACACTGATAGACAAACATACGAATTAGCCCAGTTAGATTGAGCATAACAATGTGAACTGGATGCTGCGACAACAATTTATTAATTATTTTCAGTTTTCGTGTTTTATTGCATTTTCTACAGGTGCTCTTATGGCATGTATTTTTGAACAGTAAAGATTAGTCATTTATCTCATTTTGATGGTATTGTGTCTGCTAGTTGGCCAAACGCGCTGGTGGGTACGCGCTCGTATCGTGTAGCGTATTCTGCATGATGACGAATTCCTGATACCTTTCGGTTTCAGGTATAAAACAAAAGACTCTCGGTATGCTGGTTTTAGTAGTTTGAGTAGGGGTTTGGGTGCTTTGGTAGTTCATAGTCCTTTAAACATCACACCTCCGTTGCCAAGGACCAACTGGGCAGGTCACGATGAAAAATAAAAAAATAGCCAAGATGGTTTTCAAATCGTCAAAATCAACTAAACAAAAATACACTAAACAATAGTAAAACTATTATTAAGGCACATATTAAACATAATGTGCTCCTACCACTGGTGTCAGATAGTTGTCTCTCTACTAAGAAGAACCAGAAAGATGTGTACAAAGATATTTATTTTTGATAAATTAGTAACCGTCATCCACCCTTTTATTTCCCCCCTCAATCGCGCCTGCCAGCGTTGTGAAACTTGTAACTTTTCCGGGCGCACTCCGAATAGATTTCGAAATTCGACAAGTTTCGAATATTCGTACAAGTCGATGTAATGACGTAATTTATCGAGTTGGCGAACTGGTTGTTCGTGACGAAATATTTTAGCGTACGCCAACGGTGTTCGAGTGTGCGCAAGTTTCGGTGTAAACCTGCATTGCTTCGGGATTCCACCTGGATAGATTTGTATGTGAACATTTTGCTGTTTTTTTGGCGGTACAGGTATAGGAAGTGAAAAAGTTGGAAATATAATGCTGAAAATACAATACTAAAGTATTTAGCGTTATTTGGAAGATTAACAGCAAAGCTTCCTATGTTTTATTTGTTAAAATATTATTTTCCTGAGTAAGACTGTGCTTATGGCTTATGGACATGTTAAATCATTTAAAATGCACAAAATAGAAACCAATAGATTTGAGAACACCACAAAATAATGTTGTTAGTTTTGATAAAAAGTTGTGAAGATCCAGGTTATATTTTTGAGAATGTTTGATCTAATTCAACTTTTCTTTTTTTTTTTGCATGTAAGTACTGATGCAAAAATACCTAAGTTGAAGAATGTAAAAGAAATGCGATTTAGCAGTGACGATATCTACAATTAACAAATAAAATGTATCGTAACGAAGATTTCATGGCTTCTAATTGGCAATTCGTGAACTTCAATCGGCATGGACGGGAACGAAGCAATTAGTTATGTATGTACCTACAAACCCAAAAACTTCGCATTAGAATTGTACAAAAACCAACAATAGGTAGAAAGCGCAGTTACGCCGTTTTCCGTGTCGCACGGTTTGCATGTAACTAATGCATTCAGTATTGGTGAAGCGCAATTTTCGTGTAAGGCTGTTGGCGACGGTCGTGCGACAGTCGCGGTGTGATTTATGCGGATTCGCTCATCGTACCGCACGCGAACACTTGTCGTCAATTGGCGTCACCGAACATTTCGCCACCGTTTATGATGTTACGAACAACCTATTTGCTGGTTAACTTTGCAGGGTTATTTAAGAGCAACGTTTTAACGTTCAGCAAGAGTTTCTACCAGTTGAAAGCAATGATATTATAATAAAAAAGAGGTAGATAGGTTCATGCGTTAAAAAGTGGCACCCGAAATCTAAACTATTAGTGCACCTGAGCAAGCATTGGGTGTTGCCAGTTTGAGACGACACAGCGCAAGGTGCAACATGTATCTGTCTCGTATAAGCTCTAGTAAATAATCATACTATCTTGTTCACACGCTACAACACGGACAAATTATATTTACATGAGCATTGGAATTGTACAGAAACTAACAATAGGTAGAAAGCGCAGTTACGCCGTTATTCGTGTCGCACGGTTTGCATGTAACTAATGCATTCAGTATTGGTGAAGCGCAATTTTCGTGTAAGGCTGTTGGCGACGCTCGTGCGACAGTCGCGGTGTGATTTATGCGGATTCGCTCGTCGTACCGCACGCGAACACTTGTCGTCAATTGGCGTCACCGAACATTTCGCCACCGTTTATGATGTTACGAACAACCTATTTGGTGGTTAACTTTGCAGGGTTATTTAAGAGCAACGTTTCAACGTTCAGCAAGAGTTTCTACCAGTTGAAAGCAATGTTATTATTATAAAAAAAAAGTACATAGATTACTTGTGCTAAAAAAGTGGCACCCGAAATCTGAACTATTAGTGCACCTGAGCAAAGCATTAAGTGTTGACAGTTTGAGACGACACTGCGCAAGGCGCAACATGAATCTGTCTCGTATAAGCTCTAGTAAATAATCATACTATCTTGTTCACACGCTACAACACGGACAAATTATATTTACATGAGCAGTGGACAATTTCTGAATATTATTAAAGTTGTCATAAAATAAAACACGTAATTAAAAGAAAACCTTTGTTTTTCCAAACTGTCATTATGTCTTGCACACCGTGGATGCAAACCCAAGGTTTATTTGCCAAATTGAAGCTAGTAAAAGAAATGGTGAATGAACGTCATCCAACGTTTGTCCAAGGCAAGTCGCCCGGTTTGCGAAAGACGCGGGTTCGATTACCGCCTGAAGCCAAAACCGAATGTCTTTTTCTGGTTCTCGGATCTTTAGTAAAGGCACTGCATGGAAAATGCTAAAAATTATAACTTGGCTAAGCAAGCTTCGAAAAGACCAAAAGAGAGCTAAGGCATACGTATACAAGTCAAGGATGTTCAGGATAAGCTACATTTATGGCACTGTGAGGTGTGTAAGCGACGCAACCTTACGTTTAGTGTACTTTTCAAAGAACGTACAAAAAAAGCAATAGTTTAACGAGACCTTGTAATTGTTTGTTGATTAACTTTAAGTTTTCTTATGTTGACCATAGTAGGCCCGTAATGATGAAACGGACAGGCTTCACAATAACTTCCAAATATCTAAAGAAATAAAACGGGATCTCCAAAAAAAGAGATTCAAATTTAAAATACTGTGTACAATACAATGACAATATTTCACCAGGTAACAATTAATAAAAAATAAAATAATATCTATCATAAAGATAAAACTGATTATAATTCAAACCATTCTTCTATTGTTCACATTTCAAATGTGATAATAGATAACGACTCCAAAAAGGTGTCGTGACGTCATGTTATAGGTACTTCCCCCGATACTAGCTATTGACATAAACTGCGAAGTAGGTGCTGGTGCGTTAAACCTTGAAAACTGCACCAAAATGCATTGGTTGAATGCTCTAACATAACATACCTTAACTACCATATCCCTAATGGGTTAGTCAGACGCACACTGATTGTTGCCGTTATCATGAACGGAACATTCAGAAGTGGTAAGGGTCGGAGGTGCCCGTGGCGCAGTTGTGACAGTGATCGGCGACGATCGCTATTGTAAAGCAACACACGCCGGGTCGGAAATGGGATGGGTGACCACTCCGACCGAAATTTAGTGATGTGTATTTTGGGCATCTCCGTGCTTCGGAAGGCACGTTAAGCAGTTGGTCCCGGTTGACGTCGCTAGATGTCAGTCGTTAAGCTTAGTCAGAGGCGGGGCGGCTTGATAACATCTGACATTGAGGTTGCTCACAAACCTTACACTCCTCCAACAATCCGCACTGAGCCCGCGTGTTAGAGTATGGCTCATTCCACCTCATAGTTGAGGTGAGGCCTGTGCCCAGCAGTGGGACGTATTTAGGGCGGCTTGATAACATCTGACATTGAGGTTGCTCACAAACCTTACACACCTCCAACAATCCGCACTGAGCCCGCGTGTTAGACTATGGCTCATTCCACCTCATAGTTGAGGTGAGGCCTGTGCCCAGCAGTGGGACGTATATAGGCCGTTTATGTGGTAAGGGAGGTTCCCCCTATATAAAGCCCCAGCAACCTCGATAAAGGGGTTACAAGACATCAACAACCATGCAGCAGTTTTTATAACTAACTAGCTGTCCAGACAGACTTTGTTCTGTTGTAAAACATTCAGTGTCATGTGACAGGTAGAAACTTTTTTTTTTTTCTGATTTTATCCTGCAATCAATCTAAGAGACTATAAGCAGATGTGGTGAAGGCGGAATGGGGAAAAAAGGGTGCTACTCTCAGCAGAGCGAGCCCTTGACTTGGCGTAGTCAGTTACTGGCTATCCTGGTCAAATATGTCTCGCCGCTTTTTGAGGCGACGTAGGCTTTCGGGGATAGTTAGCTGCCCTGCGAGCTTGTTCGGACAGACGGACAGGTAGAAACTACCTAAAAAGTAAATTGTGGTATTTCACTATATTCCTAGCATTTTCACCTTTTAAACCTTCCCTGGACCATCACAAATATTTCAAAACCAAAATTAGCTAAATCGGTCCTGCCATTCCCGAGTTTTTGCGGGACTAACGAACAACAACCTATTTTTATTTGTAGAAATTTTCAAATCGGAAGACATCTCCACATCACAACAAATCAAATACTTTTATTTGTGACAACCTCATGTCTTGCAAGAAGTGCATAAAAGTAAAATTAGAAGATGCATTTGACTTAACCAAAATCAATGCTGCTAGTAAGTACCTACCCAGAATCAGGAAAATTACTTCAACAAAAGAGCCCAAACAAATTAGTCTTTCTGACAGCTTATGCTTGATTTGTAGCTGAAAATATTAAAGTCATAGTGACTTTGGTCACTATAGTATTATATTGTGTGCCAGAATGTTTAAAGAATTTTCAAATTGGTTTACAAATGCAATTCTGAGTATAAAAACAATTAAACAAATCCAACTAAACGGATAACTAGTTCTTTTGGATGTCAAAAGTATATGACTGCCAGTTGCCTGGTGCTGGCCTGAAATAGATGGTTTGACAGTCAAGGATAACCCATATGGTGTACCTGTATTTAAAACTAAAAAGAGGTACTCACTTCTCTCCTGCCTCTGCCACGCCAGAGCACTGCAGAGCAATGCCAGTGTCTTCCCTGACCCTGTTGGACTTTCCAGCAGGCAGTTCTGGCCAGTCTTTATTGCAGTTATCACCTAAGAAACACATAATCATTAGACTTTAAAAAGAAATATAGTATAACTACTTTTGCCAGAATCTTGCCCACATGGAAAGCAAACAAGCTTCCATTCCCGAATTCAATGTTTTCAAGTTTTATGCTCTTGACAAAATTCAATATATTTCTAGTGTAGACTTAGTTAAGAAGTAGTATAACAAACAAACAAGACAGACTTTCAAATATGAGTTTAAATTATGCAAAAAACCATGGGTGTTTTCTGCAGTACTGTAGTTCTTTATCATATCATAACTAGATACATTTTATAGTTTGGCAGAAAAGGGTGCAGGGTTGTATGTAAATACATACACCAGAAAACATACTCAAATTCTCAATGTATTCACAATAAGAATTTAAGTATGTTGTTGTTTTCTGGTGTCTAGTGTTCCAAAGTAAAGTCACGGAATGAAAAGGTTGGAAAGCTTTCAAACACATACATTTACGCATTGCAAGCACATGTTACTTTTTTAAAATGTGTAACAGCCTAGAGTATGTCGATGAGTATGCTTTATTGTCTGTGTATATGCTTCGCTTAGTTTGAAGCTAGATAGTAATGTCTAATGATACGGACACGGGAAAGTATAAAAAGAATGTATCACTAGTAGTGGTAGGGGAGTATCTAATTTGGTAATAATTTATTTACACACATACACATACATTTTGACTTCGTGTTTGGGAACTTATGATAATAGTACTCACTTTTGACATGAGTGCAATCTGACATCCATACGGTTCAACAGGCAGGTTTACTGAGACACCCCCAATCATTTTGTTAAAGCCAGGGTCTGGTGGCTTGGAAGGAGAGGGGCCAGAGACAGAGGACTCCCCTTTTATGGCACTAGCAGCAGCTTCCCTCGGCTTAACAGACGTAGGGAACAATTTTTTGATAATATTCCTTTTTTTTTCTTGTAATTTAACATCTGGAAGCTCCTCCGTTTCTTCGTCAGAAGTGAGAGAATGCTCTCCAAGTGGCGAATTGTTATCAGAATCATTATCACTGCTTAATAGGATCGTTACATCACCAGACGAGTGCTTCTGACCGCCAGGAATATGGGAAATGCTGAAACTATCTTCATCATCCGATATTTCAATTGAATGAGACATTATTTACGGTAAAATAACACTGAAATAGGTGTTCCCGCGCGATTGTCTTTAGCCGGCAGAAATATCGGAATAACTGCCAAATTATTATTTTTTATACGCAGTTTCAATCACAAACTACACAATTGATTACTGTGCTTTCGTTATCACTGGTATTTCAAACACTTTAACAGAAATACACGAAATAAACAAAAGCGAAAGCTTTCGGTGCACTCGGTGTTTTGAACGTCACTTTGACATTGACACAACGAAGACGAACGAATGTCAGGCATTCTGTTTCCTGCGTTTCGTTCCAAGAAGTTTTCTGGAGTCGTAACGTTTGCGATTATGCGATTTAGGAAGTTAATAATTTAATTTGATTTCTTTTGTACGATGAATGCATACATCATACATACAATGTACAGAGGCGCTCACATCAACCTTTACACAGGGGCACCTTATGCCGCTGACATAAGACCCATTTTGCAACGGTTTTGTAAAGGTTGATGTGTGCGCCTCTGTATAGGTTGGCAAAAAAGTCCTGAAAGGGAACTAAAAAATATTACCACTGGCAATAGTCCCGCTGTCACTTGTCAATCACGTCTAGCTAGTACATGGTGTGTCAAATCTGTTTATCGGAGATCGTTTATTAGTGTATTCAGGTGTTTTCTTCATGTTAAACTAATAAAGAATCGTGTAAAATCAAGATAAATCTTCGAAAAAGAGAAAAACAATCCTCAGCGCCACTAAAGAAGTCGTAATAAAGTATTCAAACGTTGTTTAGCCGAGCACGAAGCTGGGGAAGTTTTATATAAAATAAACGATGATTAGACCAGAACGGCAGAAATCACTGGTATGTAGAGGTTTTATTTAATCAACCACGCGTGTTTTAACTTAGTTGTCAAGTAACTATCAACAAACGAGTGATATTTTACGTTGAAATGTGAATACCTATTTTGACGTTTGTTTACGAAAAATAATTTGTCAAGTTAGCACATCTAAGTGATTTTGATACTTTTTCATTGATTTTATTTTTTAAATTTAATTTCAATTTTTTAGGCAGCGGCTGCGCCAGATTTTGAGAATATTTCTCCCAAAGATAGGAGAAAATCATGATGACACGTTATTTAAATAGAGAAGGAATAATACCAACGCGGACAAACTTCAACTGAACAAATCGACAGGTAATCATACACCTGCAAGATGAAGTGACCGTACAATAGCAGCATGAGTGACTCATGGGAACAAAGTGAATGTTAGAATTTTGGGAAGGGTCGAGCCAAGCCATGGATGAAGATTTTTTTTACTTTGATTAAAATTATAATTTTATGATTTTGCTAGTTTCTTCTTTTATTTCTTTACTTGGTAGTAGAAAAACGTCCTGATAATGTGGTTGTATGTGGTGGGGATCGACTGTATTGGTGCCACCGCCATTCCATTTTTACCACCAAACGGTTCCCCCTATTGACCTGTTGTATCCCGGTGGACAGACTACCACTCCTACCTGACCTATCAGCCCAGAGGGAAAAGCAAACCCGTTATATGAGTGTCTGTATGACTACTTTTGGAAAACGACTAAATAATGTGGAATTAAAGAAATGTAAGGCGTTTTCCTAGTAAAACGCTATAACAATAAGAAAATACTGAACTAGACTAGGGGATCACGTGACGCATTGGTGCGACTCAAATAATTGGTATCTATTGGCGTGAACTTAGTTCATGGACCACGACTAACTAGATAGCCATTCTCTAAAAAAAATATTTGAATAAGACAATTATCAAAACTGTTTTTGTCGTAGTATACGGGGTGACCACATCGACGATGGTGGCGCCCCTATTAATTTCACGACTTTTTTGCCAGGCTGTACATCACACATCAGAAGAGCACATGAATGTGGGTGAGTTTAAACCGAAGGAAGGGATCAATGGCTGAAGTCACTAGATGTCAGCGTTAAACCTAGTTGGAGGCCTTAGGGCGGCTTGATAACATCCGACAGCGAGCTCGCTTCCAACACCAAATGTATGTTCACGGGCGGTCGTAACCACTTCGTTAAACCACTTTATAGGAAAAAAATATTATCTTAACATTGATGTTTCTTACTTCACAAATTTATTGATAAACTTGCTAGATAAGAATCTAAGTGATCGTATTACCACTTAGGTACCACCAGGCGCAGTACACAACTCTGACTTATATGGTATTAAATGTACCTGCCTGGATCCCTGCGGTGATTTAACCCACATTTTTATCGTTCTTGCACCAGCAGCACACACAGTACGTGCAGTACAGTGTACACTCATCCATAGATTCATACTTGGCACTGGTTTTTTACTTCGTAATGTGCGGGTTCAGAGCCCGACCAAGAGTGTTTGTTTTAACACCAGTTTACTCTCAGGGCCAAAACTAAGTTACGCGGGCTCATAGTCTGCGCGGGCCAATCCCCCCCCCCTCGCAATCTCGGGACAATCTCAAACCTCCGAATTCACAAACGTCAATCAACACACGCGCTCACGCTCATGCCGTCCCGTTAAATGTCAATAGTGTTAGAGATCACCTCTTTAGAGAGATCCAAGTCGACAGACAGTGTCAACCTTCCTTTGTTATTGATTTTCATAACCTGACATGTAATGTGACTTTTGCTAAATATAAAACTGCTATCTTTTAATTTACGTGATTTGTATTACTTCTTCATATTTGAAACACCCCACAAAGCCAAACTCTGTTAGATGAGTCCCACAGTGGTGAAGTAGGTCAACCCCACTGTGATGAGGGAGATGAGTCCCACAGTGGTGAGGGAGATCGAACCCACTGTGATGAGGGAGATGAGTCCCACAGTGGTGAGGGAGATCAACCCCACTGTGACGAGGGAGATCAGCCTCACAGTGGTGAAGGAGATTGGCCTCACGGCGATGAGGAAGATCAGCCCCGAGTTCGATTTGATGCTCCGGGACCAGAGAGATACAACCTGAGAAATAGGAGCACATTAAAACCACCATCATATCTGAATGACTATATTCACCTATTCGAGACTGATTGCCCACAAACTTTTAAAAAGGCAATGCAAGGAGAAGATAAAGACGAATGGTGTAAAGCGATGCAGAGCGAAATAGACTCATTAAAGGAGTATGATGTGTGGACACTTTGTAAACTTCCTAAGAATAGACAGGCGCTACCATGTAAATGGGTTTATAAGATAAAAAGAAACCCAGACGAGACCATAGAAAAGTACAAGGCGCGACTGGTAGTGAAAGGTTTTAAGCAAAAAAAAGGGACTCGATTATGAAGAAACGTTCAGTCCTGTAGCACGGCTGTCAACAATAAGAGCACTTTTAAGTGTCAGTGCTCAAGAAAAGCTGCATCTAGTCCAGTTTGATGTCACGACTGCTTTTCTAAATGGCGAACTATCGGAGGAAATATTTATGAAGCAACCCGAAGGCTTCAATGATGGTTCTGGATTAGTTTGTAGACTTAAGAAAAGTCTTTATGGGCTTAAACAGGCACCGAGGTGCTGGAACTATAGGTTTCATCAAGTTTTACGCAAACTAAGATTCGAGCAGAACTCGGCAGATCCATGTCTCTACACAAAGAATGTAGGAGATAAAAAGATTCTTCTAACGTTATACGTTGATGATGGACTTGTGGCTGCCACAGATAAGGAGATGGCTGATGAGTTCATCAATATCCTCAAGACTCATCTAAAGATAACAACGAAACCTGCCTCGTTTTATCTAGGAATGCAAATAGAGCGACGTTCGGATGGTTCAGTCTTTATTAATCAAGAGTCATACACCAAGAAGGTACTTGACAGATTCAGAATGGCTGACTGCAACCCCGTGTCTACTCCGATTGAAAAAGATGTGTCCCCATCTGAATTGCAAGAGGGAGATGTACATGAAAGTGAAAAGTTTCCATATCGAGAAGCGGTTGGAGCTTTAGCTTATCTGATGGTCGGCACGCGCCCTGATATAGCATATGCTGTTGGAGTAGTTTCCAGGAAATTAGAGAACCCAACTAAAGCAGACTGGATGCAAGTTAAGCGCATATTTCGATACCTAAAAGGTACTACGTCTTATGGCATACGTTATCAGAGCAGCAAAAAGGCGATTATTGGTTATAGTGATGCTGATCACGGAGGAGACGTCACAACAGGACGATCAACAACAGGAGTAACCTGTTTGTATGCAGGAGGAGCTGTTTCGTGGTTTAGCCAGCGACAGGCATCAGTGGCAATATCAACTACAGAAGCAGAAATTGTTGCTGCAAGCGAGGCTGCTCGTGAGCTGGTATGGCTACAGAGGATATTCAGCAAGCTTACTATAATGGATGCGATTCCAATCCTGAAAGTGGACAATGAAGCTGCGATCCGCTTAGCACACAACCCAGAGTTCCACAAAAGAACTAAACATATACGGATACGGCACTTCTTTGTAAGAGAGACGGTGTCTGAAGGTCTTGTAGACGTGCAGAAGGTTGGATCAATTGACCAACTCGCAGACATCCTAACCAAAGGAGTTCCCAAGCCAAGACTCCAAAGTATCTGTAAAGGATTAGGATTGAACCATCTATCACATTGAATCAGAGGGAGTGTTAGAGATCACCTCTTTAGAGAGATCCAAGTCGACAGACAGTGTCAACCTTCCTTTGTTATTGATTTTCATAACCTGACATGTAATGTGACTTTTGCTAAATATAAAACTGCTATCTTTTAATTTACGTGATTTGTATTACTTCTTCATATTTGAAACACCCCACAAAGCCAAACTCTGTTAAATAGAACTGAAAGGGACAGCATGATCGTGAGCGCGTGCTTCGCGATGACTGTCGTTTGTGAACTGTGTTTGTGTCGTCAAGTATGTATTTAAGGAAGCATTTAAGGTTATCCAATGTTTAGCACTCAAAGTTTGAGCTCTGCTTAGTTTTGGGTGAAATGGCGCTGTGCAGAATAGTTACCTACCAATGATATTGTAATTTAGAATTAGATATTGATTGACAGCAATAGTTTTAAGAACAACTACTTACCTATAACGTCTTTTTCTGGTTTGCGGATCTTTAGTAAAGAAACTGCATGGGAAATGCTAAAAAAATAATATGAATAACTAAAATCCTGAATGATGTTTTCTAATATTTAGGCAAACACATCGAAATATTCTATACATCCTGAAGGATGCTTAACCTTGATTTGCGTTTGATAATTTGAAGGGTAAGTGTCATGAACGTTTTATCATTGGGAGTTTTATTACAACAAAAATGAACTATGTAACGGTTAGACAGTTTCCACTCGCATTCGTAACGCAAGCGGTCCCGAGCAAAACCATGTGAAAAGCTACATCAAAGAGTCGATTGTAACAATTTGCCAAGTAGGAACAAACAATTGAATTTACACTGAAATTGCTGTTAGCACGTCATTACCCTATTGCAAAAACGTGTCTGACTATACACTGGTGCATTGAATCCAGTGCTAATTCGAAATAATTGAAAAGTCATGAGAAGTATCCATTATCTTGTAAGTGGTCGTACAATTGTAGCATTCGTTTAATGTTATTTACGAGATGGGGATTGAAAATTACGAGCATTTCATGGAGTAGCGACAGCTGATCGGTACCGTGATGTAAAGCTTTGCACTTTGTAAAGTAAAGTAAAAATAGTACATTGTTATCCTAGGGGTGAAAGTAACTTATTTAGTCCCGAGACGGGGTTTGGCGCCCGGAACGAAGTGAGGGCGCCAATAGTTCGAGGGACTAAATAAGTCTTTAACCCGAGGTAAACACTGTGCTTTTCATTACGAATACAAGGAAAGTAAAAATAAAAACATGAATTAGCTAAAGAAAAAATGACAAAAATAAATGAAGATCGAATTGCCGCTTTCCCGCCTATTTTGTTGTTTTTTTTTTCTGTGGCCGGCCCGCTATTCAGCCATTATTTTTTATTTTCATCATTCAAAAATGCTAAATATTTTGCTCAAAGCTAAGTTATTTTATAGAAATTGTTGAATCTGAATTATAATAAAGGTATTTAAAAAGATATATTCTCTAATCAATACATAATTAACTTTAAGTATTTCAATTTTACATCGTGGCTGTATAGAAAGTTGGAACATGGTTCAATAGATATCCCCCTCATGGGTTCTCGCCTCGGCGTGGCGAGGGGGCCTAGTACCGGTGGTAGGGGCACCACCGGGAAGCGAAGAGAACCCAGGCGTGGCAGCGTGGTGGACTGGACACCCACCCGCTGCGGCCCGTAAGGGCGGCGTGGGGCTGCGGGGCCAGTGGGGCCTGCAGGCGCCTTGAGGCGCGTGGTTGGGGCCGCGGCGCACAACCGGTTGGTGGGGGCCAGTGATCCGAGGCTGATCCCCCCTGTGCGTCGCGGCCCGGCGAGGCCGTACCGAAGGTTACGGCAGCGGAGCCGCCCTTTGGGTGGCTCGTGGTTGCGGGCCCAGTAGGGCCTGCGTACGGTGGCCAGCTAGCGCGTGGTACGGGGGTGCCGCCGCCAGCATTGCACGGGTTTCACCGCTGCCTGGTAGGGACGGCTTGACATCCTCGGCTGTCCCTTCTGGCCTCCCCACACGCGGGGGGGGTCGCTTCCGGCCCGCCGTGCAGGCGGGCTCCGTCCGGGGGAACGCGTAACAGGCAGGCGCTATTCACCGTGTTCCCCCACTAACGGACGATTAGAGGGAGTAGTAGGGGTTTTAGTCGGTAGGGCCACTGGTATACCATCTGTCCAGTGGTGAGTCCGAGATAACCCGTCCGTACCCCGGTGGACGGGTATGCGTAAGGCATTTCCCCTACTTAAAAAAAAAAAAAAAAAAAATGGTTCAATAGATATGTGAAAAATAACTAGTTTTGTTTTTAATAATTTGACAGCTGTCAGTTGAAAGTGATTCTCCCTAGGGATGAAAAGTACTACTTTCAGCCCGCTTCTCAGGTCAGTAATGACCTACTTTCAGAGTATGAGTAATGAAATAGTAGATTATGCCACAAGGGCTTAAAGAAGTGTATTATGTCCCGGGCGTCATATTGAACCCCGAGTATGAGGAATTCTACGGTTAAAGTTAGAATCCTGAATACGAGGGGTTCAAGACCGCCCAAGACAAATACACTTTTAAGCCCGCGATGCATACTCTACTTTTTATACTTTCTGCGAGGCAATCGAAATTAATGGCTGAAAAAAATAAGTGCTTAAGTATTTATTTCATGTGAAAATAGGTAGGTAATTAAATATGAGAAATTAGTATTTATCAAAAATTCAAAGTGATGTTAGAAACATAAGACAGTTGTGCGAAGACATTGGAAAGATGAATTACAATCTTTGGTACGTTCATTTTATCAGCACAGGACTCAGGAGCTATTTGAGCCGTTGGCGCCTTTTTTCTTTCTTTGGCATCTATTTTGTTAGTGGCCAGTACGACATTCGAACTCAGGATAAAATCTCATTGCACCTAAACATTTTTGACTACACGGTTGCATTCCAAATTCAAATCACTTTAATCCCCAGGGAATAATGAAATTCAGTACAACATTATGTCCCGGCTAGACCGTAGGGCTATAATGACCTACTTTAGGACAGGTTTACATGACACATAATGTCCCATTGACGAGCAGGTAGTATAAAAAATATATTTTAGTGTGAGCATACCTTTAACAAGCATTTATGACACGTCAAGACAAAAAATCAGAACATCTAAATGAACACCACCGGTTCGGAAGTTGCTTCTATCGAGAAGATTCCGGCAAGAAACATGATAGTTACTCTTTTCCATATTGTTTGATTACAATAGTTTAGGTTACATATCAAGTAGATACCTATAAACAAGATACGAAATGTGCAGAGGAGCAGATTATATCTATGATGACCACAAATTCTTATCATTGGGACAGGTAATGGGTTTGGTGACCACAACGACCTCAATGTCTCTACCGCCTGGATTTTTAGATTTTTGCACGAAATCTGAGCGAGGGGAAACTTTATTGATTTATTCATTATCATCATCATTAAACTCGTTAGCTGTGTAGTTATGAATATGCTGGATGCAAATTCATAAGTGCGAGCTCATATCGGGCTCACGCTCACGCTGTTTTTTATTAAAGTGATATAAATTTTCAAAATTTCTTTTTTTTTTTAATAAAAAAGCATTATATTTTTAAGTTTATTGGTCATACGTGTATGCCTAAAAATGTGGGAAAACTCACGCGTGTATAGTTACAAGTCTATTACTTGCGTGGCACACATGCCCCACCATTCAGGTATGATAAGTCACTCAAACATGCCACATGCCATGCACACATGAAGTCCACTGCTGAACATAGGCTTCCCCCATATATTTCCATATTTTTGTTACTACCGTTCCTTAAGGACCTAAGTTCAATGCATGAGTAGAAAATATATGGTTCATAAATGGATAACTTTGTGGCAGGTTCCACAAAGCTAGTGGTGTTGCTTATCTTGAAGTGTTTAAAGTGTAAGAAACAAACAACACACAGTACGTTCTGCAATATTACTTATTCTTAATGCTCTATAATTAACCACTTTCGGTTACTTAAAAAACGACTGCAACCCCTAACAAGGGAACCCAGCGGAACTCCGCCAACTTGTCGTTAAATTCACACAACAGAACAAAGGATTCATCAAAACGTTTCCGTCAATAAACTATGAAATATCTAATTATAAAATCACACGGTTCGACAGAATTACATACCATGACCCTTGGTTGCCATCCACCGTAATAACTAGATCTTTGGACCAGTTTTAACGAGTTGTTGCCGAGTGTCTTGTTGTGTTGGTCGGTCAGTTTGAGCGGACAACACCTCGGTCACAGTGGGTGACGGATAGAGCTGTCATTTTGCGATGTAACTAACAATTTGTTAGTAATTTCTTCATGTAGCCGACAGTTCGTTCCTTGTGCCTATTCTTATTAGTTGACTCCCACGGTATTGATGTCAATAACATTATAAAGCAAGTAGGAATTGGCGAAACCTACTTTATAAAACAAAGAGAAACAATAGTATTTATTCCACTGCTGGGCACATGCCACATCTCAGCTATGAGGTGATAAAAGACATTAGACATAGACATACTTCACTCCTTGGTTGCAGTGCGCATTGTTGTAGAGGTGTAAGTGAGGCTAGTAGGGAGCAAACCCCTTAAGCAGATGTAATGAAGCCGTCCTAAGGCCGACCAGGCTTAACAGCAACCAATGGGTCAGCCATTTAATTTCCAGACATTTGTGATCGTTGCCGATCCACTGAGCTCTTCTACCACCTGATAAGTTTGCATGTTACCTTACCTTACCTTACATATTTGGTCAAAGCCTGCATGTAAATAGATTTTCGGAATGAGGTATTTGGGTATCAAACCCAAAGTTTCACATTTTAACCAGGTTATATAATACTTTTATGAAGCAATATGGGACTAAAAGTAGGTACAACATCCTAATTTGTGGTCAGGTGACAGATGACCTAGTACAATGATGTCCCAGACAATAATTCAATAAAAAACTGCGTCAACCAAACGCTCACAGCCCTGAAGCAAAACCGATAATATCATTAGTCGATATAACAAAATGATCTGTCCGCATTGTAATCGATTCCCATGACATGTGGCATTGAGTGGGCACGGCGAGGTGGCATTATCCGGTGCGCAAGCGCAGCGAGCCGGAACCGCGTAGACGGCAATGGACACAAGATATCCGGAATGTTACATTTGACATAAAGCTGTTAGTGATAGTTATCATTTGCATACTATAACATACGCGCACGAAAGTTTATAATCGAGGTAGGCATAGCTATCTGGCGGGTTCCGTCACACAGAACATTCAGAAGCAAACAATTACATCCCAAGTGAGTATGTAAATCTAAGATATACGCAAAAGTAAGGGGAATAGAGGCACAGTATAATCTTACAGTAAGCTATCTACATACAAACGTGCCACTGATCGGTTTGAATGTGTGCGTGCGCGTCGCGCGCCGTGTCGCGATATCACGCACACGCTAGCATAAAATAGGGAGGCATAGGGAGGCGGCAGTACGGACCGGCTGTGCCGCGTGTCTGTGTGCACGCTAGGCTAATAACTCGGCGGGCGGCCTTAGATAGCCTACTGTAAGATTATACTGTGATAGAGGGCATCTTACCTCCGAATTAAGAGAAACACTAAGCACGCGCTCTCGCTCATGCTGTCCCGTAAAACTGAAAGGGACAGTTATACTTCTGAGGGAAGCTCAACGTTGATTTGCTCACAAACACAATTCGAGGGTTAAAGTCATAGCCCTTGTTCATAAAAAAGTCCAACAGCTTTACAACACAACTTTAACTTTTCAAAGTTTTGGTTTCATTATGTCTAAGCGTTCCCGCACACGTGCCAGACGCCAGCCACGGAACGCTGCCACTGGCATAATTCCTGCAGCTTTCATACATTATCTAAGGACACGCCGCATACGATGACGCCGATGGCCGCTACACTCTACAAACTAAAAGAATATGCCGACGTGGCGTCGTTTTGTGACCCGTGTGTGGACGCTTATTGCCATCAAAAATGTATTCCATTCAATGACAAGTTAGAGGTTTTGTCAAAATGCAATCAAATCATAGATTATGCGGTTACTAGTACGCTTTTCCAGAATACAACTTTCCACTGTAGCAATTCCTGATCCCGACACACATCCTCAATCAGAATCTTCCCATACTCTGTCACCCAAAGCCCGTATAAGAAATCGGTTCGTCTCGGCAGACAAATGTATAATCTTAATATAATTGCTCCGGACAGCGGACCCCTGCCCTTATTGACTCTCGCGCGCCGCTGCCCGCGTGTCGGGGACAGAGTGATGAAGCGGCGCGGCCCTGATTGCCCTGAATGGATACCATAGGGCAGTGCCGGATTAGCCCAGGAGTAGCAAGAGTAGTCAATTTTACGGGCCTCAACCCCAAAACACATGATGCTTCGTTTCTTCCATGTTTTTTTTATGTAAGAGGGAACAAACGAGCTTGAGGGTCACCTGATTGGAAGTGATCACCTCAGCCCATGGACAACCGCAACACCACTAGTACAGCCGCTGCGTTGCTTGCCTTTTAGGAAGGAATACGCTCTTTTACATTTTTTAACTACCAGCCATAACCTCTAATAAATCTCGTGAGTTTCTAAAAGTGAATGCGTCTTCTGCGTCTAAGACAGAATCCGTTCTCCTGTGATCTATGTAGTTAGACTTATAGATTTCGAAAGAAGGAAGGAAAACCAAAAATTGAGGAAACAACGCTGCAATTAGAGCTTACACCTACCAATCTACTTACCAATAATCACCTACCCTCTTCATAAACTAAAAAGAGGTCCACCCTGGCTGAATCCGGCACTGCACTGACGTCCACTGCGATTGCTTGTCTTTAGGGTGAGTGTGCACTGTGCACGACGGGTGTAGCGTTTGATGCACGAATGCGTTTGCGGAAAACGACAGCATATCAGTGACATATTTGATGGGTCTTAGGGTAAACCAAACCAAATTCAAGTGAACTAAAGCGCGAAATTTTATCACATGCGGATAATTCGGCCCTGCTTGCCGAAAGCTGCCTTGAAGTTATGTGGCCATCTCGATTCAAACAAGCAAATAACACAATATTATTGAAACATATAATATTAGAAGATGGTTTTAAGCCAAAAAAAGGGATTTCGTCGATATTTTTGAGTATACGATTTACCTCAAGCATATTTTTTTACCAAAAATGTCACCTCTCCTTGTTTGAAACATGGTTATTCAGTCAACTATACTACAACAAGAAGCATTCAGCTGCGAGTATGACAGTAGAATCTTAATGCAAAAGTTTACAATCGATTCGCATCGACGATTTCAACCCCTAAATGCACCCCAGCAGAGGGTCCATTACTTCTCCATAGAGTTCAATTCCTTAGCCCGCCGTCCTGTCCTGTATCGTTTGATCCCCAATATTGATTCGGGGATCAGAGAGACCTCTCGCCCGATCTTATCATTGTTTTAAATGTTCCTTCCTCCATCCTGATCTTCCAACCCAAATGAGATTTGTATAGCTGACAATTTGATTCAGTGGCTTGTTTTGGGGTTAGATTCGATCCACGCAATATTTGACCGATGGGGTGGGGTAGATCACTTTTATTTAGATGTCCCTTGAGTAAGCTTTTGCTTCAGTTGAGAATATCATTAGGGTTTTGGATTTGATAGATCGATTTTCTAAGAAACTCTAAGATGATGTTTAGAACTGGTCGAAAGGTTTATACGGGATATGAATGGGCCAGGCTGTTCTCGAATGTTTTTACACTACTTTTACGATACTACGAACGATGGTCTAATGATAGTCTAACATGCCTATGTCAGAATAAAGTAGTATCAATATTTTCGATATTGTCATCATCTTCTGAGTTGACTGTACTGATATGATTTATTTGGTAAATTGTAGGTAGATACCTATGTTTGTTTGTCCTGATTTTATTTACCAGGACTTCTGTCAAAATTAACAACCTTCACATAAAGCCGATAGTTTAGTTAAACATTTCTCGTTAAAATGATTTTATAAGGGTGACAGCATGTAAAATGTAATAGATTTGTATTAAGGTCCCAGGTTTCCTCAATGCCACATGGCGTCACCGTTAAATATGCCCTACAGAGCACGTGCTTTCCTTCAAAAAAATCCACAGCAACAAAACGGAAAGGCATTAGTCTCAAAATCGCATTACTCTTCCTACGTCGGAAATCGGCTCATAAAATATTTCTAGACCAGATTGTGTCGACCCCTGCGCTTGTTACTGGCGACCTTTGTTTGATATTGTTAAATGTGAGGGCGGGAGGGGTGGCGGCTCCGTTTATGGTGGTGCTTCAAGTGGCAGACGGTCAGTGTTCAATTGATATTAATGGCATTACAACACCTGGTCGCTGGCGGGTGTGAGGTGCGGTGGGCTTACATGCGTCTAGTAAAATATTATAACTATTTTAAATGATTTGAGTTATTGGAATGTATGACAGAGGCTTAAAAGTACAGTGCGTCTGATTTTTTCAAAAGTTGTTTGTTAGCAGCAAGAGATATAGTTATCACCTTCCCCAGGAAGTGGAAAGCTGTCGTGTTGCAACTAGGCTTAAAATAATTGCTTGGGTCCATTTCAAATTCGACCTTTGCAAGTGTTGATACTATTGTTCTTATTAAAAATACCTTTATAAATATCATAAACTTCCAGGAAATGAAAAAACTTTACACAGTATTTATTTGGTTTCAATTTATACTTACTGAACTTCTTTTGAGACGACCAGAGAGCTAAATAACAAAAGATACGTATTTTTATTTTTGCCACATGTAAAGCGGCTTCTTCTACCAAGCAGCATGTAAGCCTGCCCTTACATCGTAGCTACCCGGTGATTACTGCAATATTAAAGTAGCATCGCTAACGTCTCCATTGACACCTGATGCCTGATACAATGGGTGTCGCCAGCTAAATAAATTAAATTTAGTGCTACTTTATTGAACTTTACTCATCGGATGCCCTTCTTTAGTCTTGGTAGCAAAACTATTGAGCAATTGGTGAGGGGCGCGGAATACTTACAATAATTTTGACTTTTTAAAGAGGCGTTTCCCTAGGTGTCAACTAATGTATCAGAGAACGGTTTCTGAACGGTTTTGTTTGACTGCATTTTTGCTACTCAGGAAAAACTCCTCGGGTAGTATAACGTAAAAATATAGGGACTTGTTTCTTCGGCATATCGACTGAGTCAAAGCCAAAAGTGAAAGGATTTATTTGCAACCTAAGTGTTACCTAGAAGGTATGTTCATATGTAAATATTGAACCTTTTTCCACAAGTTAGCCCATGTTATGTTACAGAAGTGAAGTAAATTAATTGCGATGCAACAACTGCACTTCACACCTTTTGCGATTAAAGGCACAAGAAACCTTTCTTGAGTCATTTTTGCTGCATGCGTGTTAATTAATGTAGTTAGGTGTGTAAGTACTCCTTATCCGTCTGATAGGGGCATGGTGTTGAGTTTTGTGTCAGTTAGTCCAGAGAAAATTATACCACCATAACAATATAATGATGCAACAAAGAAGTAATTTAGTTCTTGACACAAGTTCTACCGCGTGTACAAGAGGCAACGGGTCAAAAGAACACACTGTATAGTTCAGATCACCTTATTATCCTACTAATATTATAAATGCGAAAGTTTGTATCTGTGGATGTGCCGTGTTGCTCTTTCACGTCAAAACTACTGTTTGGATTTTAATGAAACTTTACAGTAATATAGCTTATGCATCTGAATAGCACGTAGGCTACAATTTATAGAGATATATTACATTTTTTTCACCTAAGTTCACGTCGTCTGCGTAGTCGCGGGCGGCCGCGCTAGATATGCAATAAAGCTTTAAACTTAAAGCACTTTTAAGAAAGCTTCACCTTAAAGAAAGGATTCTTCTAAATAACTATTTAATACTTTTGACCATTTAACGGCTGTGTCCACCTACTTCGATATAACTTTTACTTAGTTCAGGAAAACATTGTTGAAAAACGAGTGTAAGTTTACAAACTATGATTCATTTTGAACTGTTAGTACCTACAATTTTTAAATGCTCGACGATGTACGACATAATTAAGACCGGAATGGAAGTAATTACATGAGCCTCCCGACAACATGTAGCTATTTTTTTCCATATACACATTCCAAAACAAATCATCCGTTTGAATGATTTTCTTTTGTTTACCCTAACATTTGGACACCGCTATAGACAACAATTCATTCTCTACAATAATGGGCGAGGCACCTAAATTATTTGGTGATCTGTAAGTTTGTACAGCAATCGAACTGAATAGTCGACATTCGCCCACTGACCATTAAAGGCTATTATCCTACACAATGGGTGGGACATTACACTCCACTTTAATTGAGTTAACTTTAAAAGTGCCAAACAATCGTTTCCAATTTCTATAGTGGCTAAAGGTGAAATGTCAGTTTGATCGAAATTGAACTATGTCTTTTCGGTGGTAGGGTGGATAGTTGATCAGGGGTGGACAGTAGGTGCGTAGTTACAGCTCGGATAAAGACTTCGAAAGTGCCTAATGGCGAAGTGGTGTAGGGTAAAATGCTTTTGATTGCAATAAATTAGGACATTAGACATTAGACACCACACATGTCTGAGCAGGCTTTTGCAGCCTTACAAAATGCATAAAAATGCAGTAATCAGATTTTGAAAGCTTATTACGAACTCAAATTCGATTTTCCATGACAGATTTTAATACTAATACTTCACAACTAATCTATACTCTTACTTAAACGATTTTCTCTAACCCACTTCCATTTTTATTTAATATTTATCTGTCTGGTTGGTGTCTGTTACAGGAACACAACTAGCATAGAACTGGTGAACTTATGCTGATTTCTTATTTTTATTAGTTGTAGATTAGATGAGATATACTTTACACCACAAAGAAAACCAATTACACAACAATGCTTACAGATATTTGGAATGTGCAATGTAGGCGGTCTTATCGCTAAGACTAATCTCTAACTAGAGTAGAGTTGCTAACGTCGTCTATAAAAGGCAGCGTTATGCCATATACCTCCGAAGATTATGGCAATAAACAGGATCTATCGCTATTTGTAGGACAGTCCTAGTAAACACGTTATCATGGTCACCAGACGGTGGGTCCAGGACGAAATGTCCGTGCCAATGGCGTCTGGCTATCTGAAGGCTATTACAGCGGCGGGTATCTGCAGCTTTATGGGATACGGCACGAAGGCCTGACAGTTTACTGGATCTCACTCTATTTGCTAGAGAATACTCTGTAACTTCAATAATTGTGAACAAGCTAGGTTCAAAAGTAAGTATCGAGTTTCTTGACGGATTCTTCTCAAGGAAACTACGTCCAAGTAGAGTAGAGTTAGATTTTGTGTTGTTTCCCTTAGTTTATACTATTTCTCATTTTAGTTTGAGTTTCAAATTTGAGAAAAGTGTTGACAAAATCGTGAACATGGTCACACTAGGTCTGCCCAGAATGAAATTTCCATGGAGATGGGTCTCGCAATCAAATGCTATTACGGGTGCGGGTGTCTGCATGTCACAGTGTTATGGCATCGGAGCACGACAATTGTATGGATCTCTCTCAATGTCGCCATCGGGCACTTTCTCGGACAATTTTGAAGATCTCTATCTCCTACCTACCTCCTACTCCGTGATAGCAAGTGGGTGCCACTATTCCAGGGTGTTTTAAGACACCCTCAGTCCTTCGTCACCTGTCACTGTAATCTGTCACCGATTAGCTGCGATAGATCGGGGGTGGAAGTGGAAGGAGCGGTTTTGGAAATTACTTCTCTTATTATTGAGGGGCTCGGTTTCAGGGGTATTTATGCTATAAGAGGTAAGTCTTGAACTTGATTATTTACGAAATTAATACATTATTGTTGATAATTTGTTTTGTGGTAAGACTCTTACCTCCGAATTCACAAAAATCAATCAACGCTTAGCACGCGCTCACGCTCATGCTGTCCCGTAAATATCAATAGAACTGAAAGGGACAGATACACTTCTGAGTGGTGCTTCATTCATTTTGTTGAATTACTTTGTATTTATTGAGGTAGGTAAATTCCAAGCAAAGGTAGGTAATAGTAGAGTTATGGTATAATAGTTTTATGTATGTATCACAGACATACAGGACTTGGTCCCTTCATCTTGACGTCACAAAACACTGGCTTTATTGTGTTGATGTACTATCATCACTCTCCAAGTGAGTGAGTGTTGATAGTGTTACGCAACATATTTATTAACTAAGTATCGTATATTTCATAGTAAGCACCCAACTTCCAACATAGATGAACGCGAAACAGACAAAAGCACAGCTCGCGTGCAACGCTACGCTTCGTATAATGAGATTCTGATTGTCTTTCTGCCTCTACGCAGGGGGCGTGCGTATTTTGGTAAATTTCACTAGTTTTTTTTCCTTGAAAAAATGACGTCGATCATTCAAACAGGAAAAGTTGGTGAAAAATTCGTGACACAGCCTAACGAGCGTGTCCGTCAGTGTCGCGGAGTTTTGTTTTTTTAAATGAGGCGAAAATGCGTCGGCCATTACACTAATGCGTTGGGGTTCGTCGCCGGTTGGCTCGGAAAATATAGATTGGATCACGCATGCTCGTTCAATTAATCTAAGTAGGCGGGTAAAGCAAACCATCACATTTAAAGGCGCTTAGAGCGAGCAATTTAAAAAAAAACTGTTTTTTTTATTCGTACTATTTAGCTAACTTATTAGAGCGTATCCGATGAGGCGTCTTAAATTATGACTGAAGTATATGCCAGTGTCTATGAAAATACGCGGATGCTTGAGAAAGCAATGTATGGGCCTCTAGAATAGAGGATCTGTGTGTTATGTGGTGCCAAAAAGGCGACTAAGTTGTCATCTTCTTATCTTTAGCATTCAGTTTTATGTAACACTGTGTTTGAAATAAATACTTTGATACTCAATCCTTTGAATTGGAGACTCAAACATCAGTCAGAGGTAAGCACGCCTTCAAACTCGTAAAGCCGTTCCGTGTGTCTATAGAAATGAGAGTAACAGTTATATTTTTAAGGGTATTTATTTTGTTGGGCTTTCTTGAATGCGGCAAATCTCCATAATACAGTAAGCTCTATTTTGAGAGTCCATACGTGCTTACAATCCCAAAATTGTTTTAATTGTCGTAGGTCCTTTGTGGACAACCAATACGTCAATTTATCATTATTAAGCATTGTTTTAAAGAGCAGCCAATGCAATTCACATCACATTCAGAAATGAATACCTACATCCAGCAATATTTTGAAAACTATGTAAATTATAGTAAACACGCACATACCAAAAAACATCAAGTATTAAACAATAGCCTTTTAACAGAACATAAAATTGTTAGATTTACACGTATCATCGATCAACGTATAATTACCGACATTCTCATTGCGCAAATTGTAAAAACGATAATTTTATTAACATTACCATCTAATAATCGCCATTTTATTCAAGTAACCTTTCACAGGGAGCAATGGGAGTTTTGTCACGTAACGTTTACGATCGTAGCTTGTAAAGGTGATAAAAAGCCTGTTACCACCTTAGAACAAGGTATTTTAGTCATGTAGATAGGAAGTTCTACTAAATTTCATGAATATTGATAAAACGCAGTATTGATAGTCATTCTAGCTCTGCAGCGTAATTACGAGGGAAAAAGTCTGCAATTAAAAACATTTGAATAAGGTAATCACATACCTATTCGATAATTACATGCTATATGGGTGCACATGAATGATAAAATGGAGTTTAAGTGTTTTTGCCATGAGTTTTCTTTTTACATCAAAATGGAAATTTTTACTCTGGTTATTTTGAGCATATTCCAAATATACTTATATGAGAATTTACGTGTAGTGTAATGTACTTAAGTGTTGCATGTGCGCTTTAGCAGTGGGTAAGCACTAGACGCTTGTTTGAAATGGATGTTCAGAAAGGTTTCTGTAAAAACTGTACAAAAACTCGTTGCAAATACGTACTAGTAACATAAGTACTCAATCGATACATAAATAATTTAATCTATTTTCCTGAGTAAATCATTGCATAAAAGGTATTACTGATAAAACTAACTTGCGAGTTCACCTCCAAAACGGTTTAGCAGCCGCCAAAGAAAGCTATCAAAATACAATAAAAATAAAATTGGTCGAACTGTTCGCTTCTATATTTGCAACACGACAGCAAAACAACTTTATTTGTCCGCCAAAGCGTTTTCATTCAACACGTAAAAGCATAAACAAGCTCACCACCTTTGCCATAAAACGATGGCTACTTACCTAAAAAGAATCCCCATGGAGTGTGAATGCGATCACGCGGCGCTGCACCAAATATGGATAATTACGTTATCCACAATAAAAGTTTATCTATTCCGATTCGTATCGTGTAACGACCGGTCAGGGGTGTGCAACATTTTTATCTAAGCCTACGATCCAGCGTTACAGGGCTTGTATTTAGACAAATATTTGTCAATAACATCATAAACTTAGAGAAAATACAAGTAAGATTGTCCTTTTCCATTTTATCAATTATCTATGAACAAATTGTGCAGAAACACTATTTTTTTCATAAATCGATTATATACAACGTCAATGACAATAAGAATTTGTGTACAACCTGTTGAAGGATAACCGTACTCTATAATCACTCGCAACATTTTGGTGTCAAGCAATTTAACTATCGTTGGGAAAAACTCAAAACTATGTATGCACCTTGAAGAATGAGGAGAAATTATTGTCAAATAGAAATAATAAAACCTAGTCTCTAATAAAAATAAAACAAAGCTCTCGTACACTTTAAGCTTAGCCACTGGTGGAGACGTGTAGAACCCAATTTAGCTACAATACAGTAGCTGACCCAAGTTGGGTCACCTAACTCTAAAAATGTCTAGGGATCCCAAATCTCCGTTCTTCCTAGGATTTGAATTGTACAAATCACGTTCTTTTTACCAAAACCCTGTAAAATGTATTTTTTGTGCAATAAAGATTATTTATCTTATCTTATCTTATCTTATGTTCAGAGAAGCCCTGTCCAGGGGTGAGTGCAGGTGTAGTGTGCCTGAGTACAATAATTAAGTCGGGTCGCATTTTTCGAACCTCTCAGACATAGTTCCATAACATTAACAGGCAGTTCTAGCCAACACAAGGAACGGAGGCAGTAATTTTTTGCCTGTGATGTAAACTTTCCTTATGTGGACGGTTAAAAACATTACAATTCCTTGTAAATGTCATGACCGTTTAGACGATTTTTGAAAAAGATATATCTACATTAAATTCTGAAATAGCTGTGTTCATCGCGTGGGAAAACGTTTGTCAATGTACGATTGTCTATTATTTTGGTGGAAACTTTAAAACTATATTTTTAGGAGGAACTTTTTTTAAACGTTTAGTTAAAATAAATTGTCCCCTATGTAATTTCGTAAGTAATCTTGCATTTTTCCTTTCATTCAAATTTAACTAACTACACAGAATGCTCGTAAGTTTTGTCTTCGGCGAAAATTGCTCCCCTACGACCAACGAAGCGTCTTCTGATTGAAACGATACGTTAGAACACAGGCAGAAATCAAATTTAGCAACTCGGTTACAGATCGACAAAAACAATATTGTATTTTCGGATTAGAATACACAAGCCAGCGATGTCCTGCGGGCGCTAATCGAATCGTGTGGAATCGGCGCATACACACGACCGCGCAAACTGAATCGACTGATTGAGACCAGACGTCGGTCGGTCACTCGCACGACCGCGAATGCGGACTGTTAACTACTGGTCCGGGGGCAAGAGGTGCTGCTACCCTATTTTTTTCACTACAGTATTCGTGGTAATGGGTTGGTAGTTTCTTTATTTTGTTCCTCATGAAACAAAATAATGTAACTTTTGCTTATTTTGATTTAAGCGGTTCAATAATTGGTCATATTTAGTGCTATATGTCATCTTGAAAATACGTCTTCCACGTGAAAACTCTCACCTCAACCCTTTTAAATAAACGTATTTCCAGATTTTAGAGATACAAAAAAAGCGCTACCTAGAACCAGAAACACTACGTTCAACAGTAGTAGGTACTCTACCGGTCCCAATGCAGCAGTGTTGACTTCTTATTGTTTGCATTATATGTATGTCTAAATGATAATTATTTATATATCAAATTGTATAAAATTTTACAGTTGGTAGAAATTCTATGTGGATGATAAAATTCACAAGATTATAAAACAAATGCCGTCAGTGTTCATTAGAGACAAACACACTCACCCCCGAATTCTAAAACGTCAATCAACGCTAAGCACGCGCTCACGCTCATGCTGCCAAGTAAAATGTCAATAGACCTGAAAGGGGTTTATACTGATACTTTTGAAGGATGCTCAACGTTGATTTGCGTTTGTGAATTCGAGGGTCAATGTGGTTGCTGTTCTGAGTCGACACGCCACCGGATTTAAAACTTTCGCACTTCCATCGATCCAGAAATGGCCTACAACATTTATAATTCAGCTTCTGTATGTTATCATCAAAATAATGCAATTACTTGCACTTAATTACTTTTAAAGTTGTTCTGTACTGTCCACATATCTTTATATCGCATCTTCTCGATGAAAGATTAATTGCCAAGTTAACCGATAGAGGGGGTTGTCGTAAACAAGGGTCATAAACTGTTTTGCTTCAGATTCACGACTGATAAATTGAAGTGAAGCTAAGACGTATAAATGAGTGCGATATAAAGTTTAGCCAGCTAACACTAACTTGGTAGGAACACAATTAGATTAAGTTAAGAGGATGACTGAATGCCATCTGGGTTTAAGTCCATTTCTGATAAGATGAGATCTGTTTTTGGCAGTTAGTTTAATCAAGAAGTACTTTATTTAGTAATGTAGGGACCGTGGATTTTGTTAAATGAAGTAAAGAAATCAAATTCATAATCTTTTTTGTTCAAAAATACATACATCAAGTACTATAATCAAAATACCATCAAATTATTTATAGATTACCTATTACCTGCACACTTGCGGTTTTTTATTTTGGTAAGGCACAAATGAAGTGGATAGATTGGCTGTAAGAAATAATAACCACTATTATATATTATAACGAACTTATATTTTAGCGTTTAAAAGTTTCAATAACAAGCAAGTGTTGTTATTTTATTCCCGGTGGTTTATTGAGCAACAAATCCTAACAAAAAAAATGGCGTGTCTATCATTAATTTATGTCCTATCGATACTCAAACATTCGCATCAGTCATTGCCTTAACCTGCCCACGGCCATAAAATTTCCGTTTTTATTTCAAAGCTTTAAGGAACAAAATGCGATTGGGGTGCCACACTATTTCGTCCACCAGTGTTTGGATGATAAGACCAGATAGAGGAAGAGTAATAAAGCATGCCGATAATTGGTAGGGAGCCCAACGTTGGTGCGCTCACATTAAACTATTGGTCTTACTTACTGGCGTGTCTTTTTAAGCAAAACCGTTTCGAATGTTGCCATTTAAAAATAGACACAGTATTCTTTATTTGTCTATTTTTAAGTTTTTGTAGGTGTTCATAACTACTGCATTTGCTACCGTGAGTAAAACTAAAAATGATAAACAAAGAGAACGAACATTGCTCTGGGGGCCTTGTTTTGTGTTTATAGCTCACTATGACATACATCATTGAATTTATTGAAACATGGCTAGTTTATCAATGATCTCACTTGTTCTTGCTCAATGTTTTGTTAGCTATTTTTTTTTGCAAAATAAATTAACTACTTAACAGTTTTTTTTGACAAGATATTGATTCGTAACAGCAAATACGCAGCCCAGAGGATGGGATTATGACATGAAACTGTTAGTGTTAGTGTAAGTGTAAAATCATTTCAGACCCAGGAATCATAGTAAGGTAAGTACAGAAACCTAAACCCAGCACACATAAAAGGCTTCCGATCCATCATCAGACTTTTAAGCTGGTGCGAGAATCGAACCCAGTTCACTTTGCATCTCGACTAAGGCTGCTCACCCACGTCCGACTTTTTGTAAGACCGATAGTCAGACCGATTAAAAATCGAACGTTTTTCTGATCGACTTTTTGCGCAGTGGTTAGGCGAGCAGCCTAACCACTGCGCTAAACGTATTGATTGACAAATTTAGGGTACTGTAGAGATGATACGAACACGCGGCTCTCACACAAGGGGGAGAAGGTCCGTGTCTTCGATGTTATTTATGGCAAACACCAATTTGCCGGAATCATATTAAGAGGAACGTAACTGTTGAATGGGCCGCGAAATAGGGCGCCTTCCCTTCTCACGCTGAGCCCGCAATGTACGCTAAATTAATAAGTTAAAATCAGAAGGTAGGTGCCAGCTCCACAAACGCAAATCAACCTTGAAGATTCCTCAGAAGTATAGCTGTCCCTTTTAGTTCTGTTGACATTTTACGGGACAGCATGAGCGAAAGCGCGTGCATAGCGTTGATTGACGTTTGTGAATTTGGTGGTAAGAGTCGCTGGAGCACATACAGTCTGCAGTGTTGTACAAAAGGCAAAAGGCCACGCTTTTTGACAGTTCATATCACTTTGTTAGAATTGATGCCTAGAGGGTCATTCTCTAACTGCTTTACTTAAGTACAATATTATGCAGAACTTCTGTGTGACACACGGTTGATGCGAAAGATTTAGCTCTATCAGAAAAAAAAGTTCTGTCTTTCGATTAAATGAACAGCTCTTAAATGCTAAAATAGATAAAATATAATAACTGTTCACGTTTTGAAAACCACTCATGTTGGAATAAAAAGATTACAGTTTTCACAAAGAATCCTTTTTCGTAACAGACTGGGGCAGACAAAGTAAAAAATATTGCTAAACGTGTTATTGCTATAAGTACGCATTGCAATAAAATTACAAAAATGCATAAATGTATTTTATCGTTTACCCGCCATTAACGCTCCGGCATTAGTCAAAACGTCTGGCTGTGCGTAGCCACAGAGTAAGTATCGCAATACAGAACAAACAATCGTAATGGGTGAAATGCTTCCTACATATTTGTCGTCCTATGTTGCCCTATGATAAATAAAAAAGCGAATACGGAACCCTGACTCCCGAGTTTAGTTCACCATGACAGCAGCAATCAATGGGCCTCTGACTACCCCGTTTTGGTATATTTATACACTATATCAGGCTATAACTACTCGTGGCTTGGGATTGATCAGCCTAGCGATTCTCAATCACATTGAAATCATTTCACATCTCGACGCAGAATGCTCACTTCAATCGTCAATTCGCTTTTATGTTATGAAAATAATTTAAAATCTTATTCGGGTCAGTTCTTTTCACTCATACGATCAAGTTCTTGAGTTTTATGGAAGATCACTCTAACATTATAAGTAAAGTGTACATTTTTACTCATGTATTCGCTATGCAGTGGGCTTCGTGGTTGGCTGAGCCAAAGTTGTAGCCCTGACCGCCGACCGCTGCCTGTGCCTTGGTGTGCCTAGATACTTTTACCAGTATTTGATCCCCAGGTTGTGCATTGACAGTGAGACCTCTGTACTGCAATTTTTTATCTATGGCGCGAGTGTTCCTTCGCCTCTCCCGCCAAACGCGTCGCCATTACACGAGTGAGTTGTCAACAGAGGTTATGGCGCGAAATAATTTGGTTTATAACCCGCTGTTTAGCCAACGCAATTAGTGATGGCATGGCGCAGCCGGAGATCTTGCATCACTATCGCCCTTTGGCTTATAAAATGTCTGAGAATCTATATTTTTATAGGTTGATAGAATGATAGCATGTTGACGCTTTTATGTTACGTAAGTACCGTAGTACGTACCTAGTTGCTTTATTACACAAAATATTATCTTCATTATCATCAACCTAAATGAGACGACTACTAGTATATATTAGTAGACGGCAAGTCCACAGTGGTCCACTGCTGGACAAACTTCCTGGGTTATAGCTATCCACAAATCGTGGAAAGGTGGAGTGTCCAAGTCTACACTCAAAAAGTGCTCAAGAATAACCCCAAACAAAAAGTATTGTCTACAATTAAATACTTTTTTCGCTCATAGTACAGGCAGCTTTTATAGTCAATCTCCTTGCATTAAGTCTCAATTATTTCTGTCCATGACATTATTGACAAGCCACCAAACAACATTCAATCAAAACCAAACTCTGTCAACCCAACAATTTTCTAAAATCTAAATAAAATTTACAAAAAAAACAAAATGTGTTGGTTAGGCTGGGCTTTCGCATTCTCCCTGTTGTCTTACATGTTCATGATACCAAAACCGCATTGATCGAGTGAGTAATTTTAATTAAAAATAATGTCTCTCAACTTCTCTTGATTAGAGCACTGTTCTCTGCCGTTTTCATACCTTCTTTGTTATGAAGTCTGGTCCACCTTCCCACCCTATTTATCAGCTTCTAAGTATAAGATATTCACTATTGATTCTTTTTATTGCAGAGTGACCTGACCACATGTGAAATTGGCTATTCCAAAATCAATGTTAAGAAAAAAAATTGAAAACAAATTTTGTAATAACAAGAAATGTTAAAAAATATATGAAATATTGTGTAACAATGGTAGTTTTTAAAATTAGGTAAGATTGTACCTTTTCCCTTTTTTAGCAGCAAAGATTATAACAATTTCCTAAATGACAGAAAGGTTACTAATAGTTTTGTAAGCTGTCTAAATTAGACTGAATTCTGTCGTGTAAAAATTTCATAAATAAGAGAATCTTTGGCATTGTAGTTCAAAGACAAATCTACAACAGAATAGCCACTAGTGGCTTAATTTATCTATTTTTTAAAAACGCATTGAAAAGAGCCTTTCCCAAGTATTCGTAGGGGATTGTTCACAAATAAATTATACCGGTGCGTCCACGCGGGCCGGCGACAGATCGCGACAATTTGAATATTAATAGCGGCGGCGACGCGTGAAAACTGACGCTGACACTGCTCTAGAAGAGACTGGAAGGGACAGGATCGGCAAGTAAAGGGACGTAGTACAAAAGAGGTGAGGTTATCTGTATGCCCTTCGACACAATATCAATCTAGCAATAAAAGAAAAAGAAACAATTTATAGCGCACAAACAAAACAGAGTAATTAACACACAAGAAAAACATTTTAATGTAACAACAATGTGTCCCGCTTTAAAGGGATACAGGTCATCTGCATCAAGAAATGAAAACATTCAGTCGGAACAAACACAACCTTGAACGAATGTTTGTACTAAGTTGGTTCGATCTAACAATCTTTGTCACTACTTATATGCAGGACTCATAGGACCTTGTTGACATATCATATCTAAAGTATCTCTATATAGTGAACTAAACACTAACGAATTTTATAGTACTCTAAATTAGGTGTCGTAAAACGACAGGTTTTTTGACAGAAAATCTGTTATTCCCTCATTCCGTCATTTCATGTTGAATAGCTAATGGCATTTAGAAATTTCTGTAGTCTCTTCCAGGCCCCAAAACGCTTATCCTTGTAATCGCTGAAGCGCAAAGCAACAATGTGACCGCGCCCTTATACCATTCGATGGCCGATGCATAAATCAGTCGCCAATAAATAAATATTGCCGTAAGTAGCTTCCTGTGCCCACGCCATCGTACTAGCACAGTACACAGAGAACAGTAAAATATCTACATACAAACAGCCCACAAACAGTAGGTTATCAAGGCTCAGGCGCAGAATGTCCGTTTCTCAAAATGTCCTCTGGTCACAAAAGATCACTTTCGCACAATGTCTCTTTCGCAGAATGTCCTTTTCTCAGAATGCACAATTTCCCTTAATAATTTTATTTAAACTAATAATTTTACATTGCTATCATAAAAAAATGTCAAAATCATAAAAAAAAGAAAAAATGTGCTGAGGAATAGAAGAAAAGATGACATATATTTTGATAAAAAGTACAAGGCTACAAGGCTACGTGCCGCTCTCGGTTTGAATGTGTGCGTGCGCGTCGCGCGCCGTGTCGGCACGCGATTTCACGCACACGCTAGCATAAAATAGGGGGGAATAAGGTGGCGGCAGTACGTACGGGCTGTGCCGCGTGTCTGTGTGCACGCTAGGCTAATAACTCGGCGGGCGGCCTTAGATAACCTACTGTTTATACTGTGGTACTAGCTCTGAATGTAACCGACAGTGTTTTATTGGCGCTATTTTGAGTCGTAAATACTAGTGAATTATGTAAATGGGTACAGAAATTCGTCCGGTTTGATGATCAGGGCGCATGATGTCATTCGGACTTCGTTGGAGGACTGGTTTTTGGGTCCAGGGCTTTTAACTTTTCTTGCTCTTTCCCTTTTTATTCTAAGTTTGACTAGTTATTGAAGTAAGTATTTACCTTTGGACGCCCAGATTATCTGAGCCCGAACTAAGCAAGCTCGTAGTGAACGTTACACACTACGTTGCACACAGTGCACGTTTTCATTCTAACTATAGTCCGTTCGCGTTACGAATGCAGTGATTTCATTCTTGTCCTTCAACCTAGCACGCCCCTAAAAAATCAAATCGGTCCTAACTAGAAAGTCAAGTTCACAGTGCCCAAATGAACGCATTCTTTCAAACGCAACGGTTTTGTACCTAAGTTTTGATGTGTGTAACGGAATTAAATTGAAAAATTACTGCATTCTCAACGCAAACATACTATAAGTACTCTTTATTTTTGGCCTTCTGAACCGACCACTACTAATAGATTAGATAACGCCTATACACAGACCAGCCACAAATGATTGCTCTGGATGAAGGTCGAAAAGGTGCAAGTAGGCAGTTCCTCTACACGAAGCGCTTCTACTCTTATGGTCCAATCAAACGTAAAGATTTCTGATGAAATGCGGAAGAGGATTTGTTTTTTGTGATAGCAGCTTTTAAATATGATAGGAACAGTCAACGAGAACACAGTTAAGCATTTTTTTTATTTTCTTTGTCAAAGACATAATGCATATAAAGAATGCTGCTCGAAGGGAGATTTAAATTTTATTACATTCTGTAAAACTCAATATGACGGTGCGACTACCTATGATCGTGGGAGGGAAACGAACTAAGCCACATGAGATTTTTAAATGACTTCTCATACTTCATTGTTTTTATACTAATTTAAGGTCAAGCGAATAGACAACGCGATCGAAGTGAGGGAGATCGAGATGAGAAATGATGTTTGCGAGAATCGTTATCACAGGTGCAGAAACAAGCTTAAAAATCTACTTTGGTGTGTTGACGCGTCGGACGGAATTACACTTTTTTTAATAATTCCCAAACTAACATTTTGGGATCATCTTCATTAAGGTTTTTTTAATTAAAAAATATGTGCTTATTGACTATCACTAGTGTCATGTCAAGTAGACTTGTCGCAGCCACAAATCGAGAACATAGAGTCCGAGGCGCGGCCGTCACGGAGCGCGCGGCGCGACAATGCGCGTCACGCGTCAACGGCAGGCGCCGGAGTCGATGACAGAACACATTCTTTGCTGCTCATGTCAAACACTGAGCCACAGTATAAACCATACAGTAGGTTATCTAAGGCCGCCCGCCGAGTTATCGCCCATCTGGGCCCTATTCAATAAAGCTGACAATCCGACAATTATGTCAAAAAGTGACATAATTGTAGAATTGTCGCGCTTGGGCTGTTCAATAAAAATGACAAATATGTCGAAAACCGACAGGTGAAATCCTGACAAATTTGTCAGGAAAAATAGCGTTCAATAAAACTCGACATATGTCAAAAACCCACAGTAATTATTTTCTACAATCGGTGACAATTGTCAGTGCCAATTGTCGGATTGTCGTGACAAATATGTCGACTTTTGAACTGTTTGCAAACAGGTAATTTTGATTGTTGAAGTTAAATAGGGATAAGTAGTAATTTAGTTTTGCTACAATGAGAATTAATCAGTCTCTAGTGCAACACGTATGTAAAATAGAAATGAACAAAAAATACCTATTTTGGGACTAATTTACCAAAATAAAAATATACTCTTTGGTTAGTTTAATAAGGTTTAGTTTTTTAACTAGTTTATCTATCAGTCAGGAATTCTTATTTTATTTATTTAGACAGACAGATACATAACCAACTTCAAACAAAGGAATTATAACTTAGATTGTTGGTACACTGATTTGGTATCAGTACCAACTAAATATTATAATATTAAAAATATTAAGAAAAAAACACTTATTTACACCTTACAACTTCAAAAAAGATTTCGCGACAGAGGATCAAGGCACCTGTCAGAATTATCTGACAATTCTACAAATATGTCGGATTGTCGCGACAATTTTGTGTTTGATAAAGCAGATTTAACAAGTTTTTCACGAAAAATCGTCGCCTGTCACCTGTCGCGTAAAAAGTTTTATTGAACGCAAATATGTCGAATTGTCGCGACAATCCGACATATTTGTCAATTTTCCACCATGACAATTATGTCGCCTGTCGGTTTTATTGAACAGAAAAATTGAATAGAATTGTCACTTCTCGACATATGTCGAATTGTCGGATTGTCAGCTTTATTGAATAGGGGCCTGCTACCATGAAATTACCTTTGATGTATGTTTTATCATTACCTAGGGCACGTACCTTATGTACTCTATGTTTTATATTCGTTCGACAAACATCCTTTTGAGATAAAAATGATCGGATTCTAGGGGGGTGGCTCTGCGGCAGAGCATCACACCACCTTATTACTAAATTACTCTATACTTCCACGTTCATTACCAAGCTAGATGGTTGGCACTCTTCAACTGTGTGATAAAACAGTCGCTTTTTAAAAATATAGAACGGTCTCCCAGCGGCACTGTTTCGCGACAGGTACGATATCAACGCAACGCAAATATCTACGTTAAATATTTCATCAGTCAGTTACAATAACCGAACGCATTCTTTGCAGCATCTTCCCCTCTTTGTTCAGATATTTAATTTTGATAGCGACCGCCGTGACGCCGAGATCACATCCCGAATAATTCATCCCGAGTCTACTGGCCAATATCACCGCGCAATATTAGCCGTTGCGAATCCTTGCGTTGAGCACTTGTCCACTTTAACACTACACAAAGACACTAACAATCCGAATCATATCTTAAAAGAAGGTATTAAAGTTCAGTTTTCGTTGCATAAAGAAGAATAGAAAGAATAGGTGATAGCGAGGGTGATACACGAAATGATGCTATGTGCACAAAGGAGCAGTTTAGAAATTCGAACGAACAACCATAACATCTAGAACTGCAGATAATCTTATTAAATTGCTCATGCGATATCAACTTTTATTGCTGCCTTGCTAAAGCGTATTTTTATGTGAAATTGAGGAGGATAGTTGGTTGACCGATCCCCAGGGATTGTAGCCTTCCGTCACGGTTTTATTTGAATTCGCGGGAATGCGCAGCGACAAATATTTGGACATTTATTGCGGGATGTGGAATATTAAACGTTTTTATTTGATGTCTCGTAGGCGATTGGACACGGCCGATTGTGCCTTGTTGGTGGAAGCGATGGTTGGGGACCAGCGGATTTAATATCGTGGTTAAACGCCTCGTGCGCGGTAATGTGTGCATTATGCGGAACGATTTCGATATCAAATATAGAAATTGTTGCATCTACGGAAGTGCACGTGCGTAAGTAGGTGTTTTTCATTTCCTAAGTTTCTTTATTGACACGCTAACTTGACCGGCGATTCGATTTTGTCGATTTAGCAGCATACATTATTAACATATCCTGCCAAGCACGCACTCAGTACCTACCTTATTTTTTCGTACCAAATGTTACACGCATTAGTAGATTTCATGCAAAATCGAACGCTCTTGATCAACCGAACACATTGACACCACATCCAGAAATACTAGAACTACTTAGTAAAGTATAGATGCATTTACTATCGTTTTGCATCTTTTAGTGGTCAAGCTGGGAATGCTCAGATCTTCAGTTTAAGTGATAATTTGACCCACAATGATTAGTAATTGGTATATCGGTACAACATTTTATGATTAAGACACGCTTTGTAAGGCATGCGCAATGACTGTCCCTAAATATACCTATTTACACAGAACGGAAGGATTGGAAGAACTTTTTAACACCTCTTTGACCTTGAATCACACAAAAATAAGTGCTCCCAAAAGGCACACGGTTGGAAGAAGATCAAAGCTCTATAAAGGTACCGTACTAGCCATACCTACCTAACTCTGGCTATAAAGCAACCGGCTGCAGTCGCTATAATGGTTTATTATCACGTCGCGTCTCGTCTCGTGGCCGGTGGTGTGACAATTTTATCGTCTCCGCCACGCCGCTTCCCAAGGCTGTCACCGCCGACGCCGCAAAAAACGGAGCAAAACGGTGACAATTGGTGCATATCCCCGACGAATTATCCCCCTTCGGCGCCTTTGTCCAATTGAAGCTTCCTTTATTTCACCATTTTTGCCGTTTTTCCATTCCCATTTGTTTATTTATCTCCTCTTTTTAAGATCGGACAATGAGCCCGGTCGGCTCATTATAGCCACGCTGCTTTAGCACGCGACCCACCACTAAATCTCGAGTGGAATTCTAGCGAATTACCCGACAACAAGGCCCGTTTTTTGGGGTGATTGATTGGAGTAAGAATTACTTTCTGTTTTTTCCCCGACACCGGCCGTTGTCGGATCGATTTACTTAAATCGGGCGGCTGGATGAATTGACTTTTTAAACGTCGCGATAAGATAAATCTGTGCGGTATTAACATACGTGGAGACGTATATCGGGGTCGCGGCAGTCATTAATTTGGAGTATCGTGGCAGGTAATCTTGCGCAGTTCGCTTCTCGGTAGCTGTCGGAAATAGATCGGCCCACCCGTTACGCGCGTCGTGGCTGCTGCCATCTCCTGGAGCTACTCTTCAATCCAATTCTGACTTCACTCACTTTAATGTTTTTTGACTATTTATTCGAAGTCACTGAATAAACTATTTTTATTTTACTTTGAATACCATGGATTCTATGAAGGATGACCTAATTTGCTGCTATTGCAAATAGGAATAAGAGTTGAAGGGACGAAAAGGTAAGACCGTGAGGTACCTAGCGTTCACTACAGCTTCTCGTCGTTATGTTGATGTTACTACAAGAAAACGCTTACTTAATAATTTGAATTCTAGACTATGTTTCGTCATCATTGGCTTCACTTGATATGATGTGAGTCTATTCTATTTAGTTTATCAATATTTTGTAAATGGCGTAGCGAGAAGTGTGATCACAGGAAATAATAGAATTTACGAAACAGTAAACTTTTATTTTACAATATGCTGGAAAAACGATACAAAATAGGAAAACCCTATTTGAAGCCGCTATTGCTATTGTTGTAAACAAAATTTAATTGAAACGCTATTAGCTAAAATTGAAACAGACACCATTTTTGATTCCATGAATGAGTATTCTTTTGTCATTATGATGACATGGTAACTACCTAACATTTGGAGTCCAAATCGGTACTCCCGTTCTGCCGGTGCCCATCGTCCGTCCCAGCCCGTGCAAGCGGAATGCCCAAATGTAATTGTACCTTTGAATAAAACATAGTGGGGCTGACATTCTGTAACCTTACATTTGGAACCGCGTCGTCCGCTCCCGACCGCAATTGCGGATAATGATACGTTGCAAAACGTTTTGTGCGACACTTTTAATGATATCATGCACGATAATACTGCCTTCAGAACGTTCTATCGATTCGTTGCAACTAGATTCTTTTGTGTCCAGTGGAAGTAAAATACGTCGATGATATTTGACTAGGATAAAACACAGATCGGGATCTTTACAGATAAGGCTATTGACTATATTAACTCTGTTTCTAATTGGGGTCGGGTGATAAATGTTACTGGGAGGTATTTCTTCGAAATCAGAACACATTTGACCTGGAGTGGCATTCTGCATTTGCACATCGAGCGAATATGAAGTAAGATTGTATTTTGGCGTTTTGTAAAAGTCAGTAACTAAGCGAATGTGATCGTTTGAGTGCAAAGAGTTAGGCAAAATAACATTTAAAAATTATTTGTGAAGACAGTAGACTATTCAAGTTGGCTTTTTTTCGATCGAGATGAGATTTCGCATGACCCAGAATATCAAAGCTGATGTCGATTTTTGACCTAAAGAAAATTATTCAATCGTTGAATTGTTGCAGCAAGTTGTTGCAAGTAGTAAGTTTTTTTTTCTCAGCAGGTTTCTCTCGTTTGAGAGGCAAACTCCGAGCTGACTTTTTCTTAGAAATCTTATGGTGTTCTTCTTCCTAGAGAGACTAGCAACGAAGAGGGAGCCAACAGGAACAGTTAGTAATTATCAATTCCCAAAATTCTAAACGCATATTGCATGAGCATTGTTGTCGATTAGACAGGATGTCTATCTAAATTGCAGTTCGATTAGTTTCCCAGTATTCCGACTTTGTATGCAGTCACCATTTGTCGCAATCCCGTGTGGTCGGTCGGATGTTGTAAATTGTCGCGAATTTGACAATGGAGCATTTTTTACTAACAGTGCATGTATGAGAACTTATTCTTATGACCTCGGGCTTACGGAGAAACCTCAAGTTACCCCCGAATTCACAAACGTCAATCAACGCTAAGCACGCGCTTAAGCTCATGCTGTCCCGTAATATTTACTAGAACTGGAAGAGACAGTTATACTTCCGAGGGATGCTCATCCTTGATTTACGTTTGTGAATTTAGGGGTAAGTTAAGTAATTTTTTGAGTAAAGCATTTTAGTTTTTCTTGCGGCGTAACTTTCGTAATTCTTTTAGTGCGGTAGTGGGATGGTCCGACGGGTGTCATGGTAGGAGTCGCGTTCACTAACGTTTCTTTCAACGTAAATCTGTACAAAACGGCAAATCTTTTATAAATCATAACTTTTAATGTGTGTATTGAATGTTTTCAAGCTGCTATTGATATCGTCGAACAATTGATGACTGTTAAATATTCATTACTAAATTTTCATGATTCTAATAAACAAACATATTTGTTTCAGACTAACCTTACGGCATTAAAGCGGTGGCATGAGCTGGACTTTTTAGATCCTTGTTGTGAAGAGGGTAAGAAGAAACCCTGATGAACAAAAATATTTGGTTTCATCAGTATGCCCCAGGCCTACAGTGTGCATCTCATCGCGATCACAACTCTTGTCTTCCGCGTCTTGCATTGATTATTCAAGGAGATAGCTTGAAAAACTCCGGAACGCTGGAGGCTCTGTTACGACAGGACCTCGTCAAATACATCACGAAGGCGGTCGTATGTTACGGGTACCGCGCTGTAAGCCTTGCCGGCAAAAACTGACAGTTATTCGTCCATTTTGAACGCGCTACGAATAATTGGGTGAACCGCCTGTGTTGCCAGAGTTGTTTTAAGAGGTGAGATATTTTTATGAAAGAGTTTGATTAAAATAAGACTGTCACTTAAAAACATTTTCAAACTTAACTTTGAAATCATAATTTATCAAAATTGATTTTGAAAGAACTGTTGTCCCATATCCTATTAAACGGGTCACTTATTGTGTGGATACCTTATCTAATCTTAGGTAAATATTGTGAGTGATGTTTGTTAATTTTGATTCTGTGTTTTTGTGGCGACGAACATTATTCATTACTTATTTATGCCGTGTTCTCATATGAAGGGTCCACTGCAATAATGATGAAAGTCCAAAAATATTAAAACCTTAGTGACTAATGTCATTTGGTCGACTGAACCGAATGACATTAGTCACTAAGGTTTTAATATTTCTGGACTTTCATCACTGGTCGACTGAACCGAATGACATTAGTCACTAAGGTTTTAATATTTCTGGACTTTCATCATTATTGCAGTGGACCCTTCATATTGTAAGTGACTTATTATGTCTTAAGTGAGAATTAATATCTTTAAACCTAAACCTATATATTTTCTGAGAGAGTTCATGTTGTTATCATTACCATATTTCTTTCACATTTGTATAAGTTAGTTCTGACTTTGGCCAACAGATGGCGTTATATGTAAATAGCTCGCGCTATTAATTTTTTTTATGTAACCTATATATAAGCTTAGGTGCTTATAGCGTTATTAAAATTAATTCATACTAGACCGAAGTTTGTCTTTTATTTGGTAGGCAATACCTAGGGAACGACCAGTGAATTGTTCAACATTCTACATTGACGATGTTTTAGCCTTAACATTTTCATTTGTTTAATTTATTACCATAAATGGTCAAAGAAATCAAGTTGTTTTCTAATTTATCAAAACTCGACCTTTGGTTGCAATCGCCAACCCGCACTCAGCAAGTGTGGAGACTAAGCACTAACCAGTCAATTTTAGTTACCTATAATTTGATTTCAAAAGATTTTTCTTCAATTTTCTTTGCCTAGGTCCTCATATTTTGCTATATTTCTTTTTCTGTGCCCTATCAGTGGCTATATTTGACTTAAAAATGACCGATAGTATGCGCGATATAGATGCAACAAATAAAATAATAGACCATTGCTTTTAAACTGATTTGTGGCAACACAGCATACTCATTTAGGTATTTAACTTTGATACCTTGTTTTTTACTAAAAAGCGAAAAATTTAAGGTAATTTAGTTTAGAAACTATTACAAGAGAACTGCCACTGTATCTTCAGCAAAAACTAATGAATTTAGCGACATTTGGGCGGCGGCGTGTGTGGCGCGAGATGCCGCGAGACTTGCCACGAAACTTGCCACGAATGTCAATTGAAGACAGTTTTCGGTGTCGATGTCGAGTTTTTGTCATTTTCGGCAAATTTATCGCAAACGTCCCGAGTTTTGTCGCTCTGCGTTTCTTGCGCGATCCGTTATACGCGAAATTACTTAGATATTGACAGGCATTGGAAGTTGAGAGATGCTGTATTGGTGTAAGGAATTGTTTAAATTATTTCTGCAAAAAGTACGAAGATTTTTAACAATAAATCTGTACAATGACGGTAACTTCCACCTTTAGGCGTGAAATAAGCTTTCGTATAACAAAATGTCCGATGCCGGTGGCTCTACCACCGTTTCACATTATGTGGGCACAGATAATACTTACTATCTTTCTTCATTCATTTTATTCTGAAGTTTGTATTACGAACATCAGTCTTAATTTCATAATAAACAACAAATTATTACAAGTCTATTCGTCTATAGATTGCAGCAGCTCCTCTGATTATAATGACATTCATGAGAGTTATGATTTATTCAGGTAAAAAAAGAGTTTTAAACAACATATTTTGACACGAGTAAAGCTTGATTGTGCTGAAACAACTTAACTTATTAACTGTGGAGATTGCCTAAAGAAAATATAAATGTGAGACAAACATTGCTCTAATCTTAAAGGTAAGTAGATGGTAGGGACGATTTTGCAATGCGTAATAGCAATTTCAACACCCATTCCTCGTTCACCTTTCTATGATTGTAGTTATGATCTTATTCATAGTATAAAGTACAGTACGTAACGCTTTTTCAATTAGTTTCCCTTATATCAAAGCAGTTAAAGTCGTTTTCCAACTGCTGCGTTACGCGAGCCCTGTGGTTGACTGTACTAATTTATCTCATAACATCTCACGTTTGAACCAGCACGCCTGTCGTGATGTACCCACGGCGATCACACACGACAGCTAGATCTTAATGGCATGTTAAACTATTTGATGTTGTAAAGCAACTTTTTACTTGGTTATTTTTATTTTGGCATTAGGGATAATGCATTATCATCTTACTAAAGATAAGAAAATCAGAAAAAGAAAATCGGTCTTGGCTTCAGGCGGGAATCGAACCAGCGTCTTTCGCAAACCGGGCGACTGCACTAACCACTGTGCTACCGAGATCATTCACAGACCGGCCGATTTTTTACCGACTGGTAATATATACCAGAAAGCCAGGTTTGCTTCACCAATGTTTAGGCATAATACCTTACTTTTTACTTGTTTGTAACGCCTTTGGCGCAGTGGTTACAGTTCCATTTGAGACACGATCCACGCTGACGACTAGGTATATCCCAAACGCGACAGTCAGAGGCACACTGTTTTTTCCATCATGGTGAACAGAACATTGAGAAGCCCACATTTTGTCGAGTAAACTTGAACCCAATGTTTTGAGTAGCTTTTTTGAGAAGCCTACCGCCGTTATCTCGGTTGCTTGGGTATTTTATTGGTGTTTTGCTTCAGCGAAGCCGTTAATATACAATTCGTAGGTATTTCAGCCCTTCTTGAGTCAGATTGTTTAATCACTAGGCCAGGACGCTTTCCTGCAAAGTTTTGAACAGATAAAATGCCTGGGTCTGGACATTTGTTTTAACCATTTAATTTTTTATACAAGTAATTTTTCTTCAGTGCTCCCTTTTGATAAAAAAAAGACACTTTTTTCAGAAGATTTTCGAAGAATGTTTTCATCCCTAATGTTAGAGAATTAAACCAATTTTCTCTCTATGCTTTGTGACAGTGTGACAGTGATCGGCGACGATCGTTGTTGTAAAGCAACACACGCCGGGTCGGAAATGGGATGGGTGACCACCCCGAGCGAAATTTAGTGATGTGTATTTCGGGCATCTCCGTGCTTCGGAAGGCACGTTAAGCAGTTGGTCCCGGCTGACGTCATAGATGTCAGTCGTTAAGCCTAGTCGGAGGCCTCAGGGCGGCTTGATAACATCTGACGTTAAGGTTGCTCACTAACCTTACACCCCTCCAACAATCCGCACTGAGCCCGCGTGTTGGAGTATGGCTCAATCCACCTCATAGTTGAGGTGAGGCCTGTGCCCAGCAGTGGGACGTTTAAAGGCCGTTTATGTTTTCTCTATGCTTTATGCTGTATTTATTTTTATCAGTGGACAGTCGAATTGATGTACCAACAAATTTCGGATGAAAAGGGGTTCGAAAGTCCACTCGGATGAAGTCGCGGGTGGCCCCCCTCAATATAATAAGTTTACTGCACCTTTTGAAGCGATTCTTTATGAAACTACTTAAATACAAACAGGTACTTAATACGTACATCCTTCAATGAACAGACCGATGACTTGAATAAATAATTCTAGGCTTCATAAACGTTTATAATTGCATTAATCATAGACATCGACAATCAATGGACATTAAAGGCTATCGTGCCACGTTCTAATTAATTATAGACTTCATAATAGTTGTGACAAGAAACTGCAGGAATTGATCAACTTTATTAATTGGAGTATCCGTATAATAAAACAATAGATCGACGTAGTGCAGTGGTTATGAGGGAGACTCGAGTCGCGGGTTCGATTACCGCACCACACAAATGTTTGGCGGTGCAGGAGATATTTGAGCTGTTGTTCGAGTTTTTTTAAATCTATCCAAGCAAAGCCATGACACACTTACACAAAAAATTGTTCATCTTATTTTTATTAATAATGGGTTTGCGTTTGACCCAGGCTAACCTGATGGTAAGCGACGACGAGGCCGAAGGTGGAACGCGGTTACCCAGGAAATTCCCATTCACTCTTACCTTGAAGACTCCGAGGTTGTATGTATCCGGAAACACATACGCAGGAAGAGCGTTGGACTCCTTTGCTGTGCGGACCAGAAAGGAGGGACCGCTGGGAAGTCGACCACATGGGCGTGAAAGCCCTCTCACGGCGTCAAGTGATCCGGTGAAAGGAAGTAGCAGTCGTTTAAAAAAAAAAAAAAACTTAATGATTAAATTGCCCGATTCTAGAACAAGCAAGCAAGTACTTAACCGTGAATAAGCTAATATCCATCACTTTACAATTTGTCGGTTAGTAAGGTGTTAAAAAGATGTCATTAACTGCGAGATGCTACTCATCCATAGTTTATAATATCGCGAGAAAGATTATAAACTAGCGATGTTTATAACGGTGACATGTAACCGTAAAAGTCCGTACACCACCCCATCTAGTTGAAATTTGAATCCTGCCTTTTCCCAGTTCCTGGTCCTAGCAAGCGAAATTCTAAGATTTAAGTTTAACAGGCGGTGCGGTGCGCGGCTGAGAGGTGATAAAATAGTTTTAATCGCGCCATCTCGCCGCAAATTAATTGCGAAGCCGAAACGGCGACCGTGCCCGGAGTCAGACAGACAGACCTATACACACTGGATGTGACATCGCCTTTGCAAAACTCCAAAAGACATACCACAGGCAAGATTAGCTTTTTTGATTGTATGTTAGCTTTTGATGTACAGTCAACAGCACATCAGGTTAGCCCATTTCCGTTTTTCTCTCTCTCTTGCTGAATGACATTTCTTTGCAATAGAGCAAGGAAGACTGGCCGGAAATAGGCAGAGTAATGTGCCGTCCACCATAACATACTTAATTGTTTCTTTATTAATTTCTTTATTTAATGAATTATTGCACAATTCAATTATAGATAATACAGATAAAAAACCAGCAGACTAGATTTACGTCCAGGGACGGCCAGTCTTTATACGCAGTCGACCCCTAACTACCTATAAGGCATCATTGGCGCTTTGCGTTGCATTGTTTTGTTGCTAGCCGTCAACCGTTTTGTGGCTTTACATGTTCTTTTATTGAGATTCACATTATGCGTCGTACGCACGAACGCTTTACTAAATCGAGCAACGAAAGGCCTCACCTTGAAAGAATAGTGGTCGCTTTCAGTTTTTTTATGACACTACGGGATGGCATCAGTGACGAGGCTTAACTCTGAGCCACTCGTCAGAAATAGGTAAATAGAAATTTCTATTTTTAAAAATAGGTGTCACTTCTAGCACGTCCTTGCTTTAGCTACTGCTGCAACTGTCTTTCATTGTCTCCTGTGATTTGTAGCTGTACTTCACTGCTCTGACTGAACGAGACAAAAACGCATAATCCCACTTAATCAGAAAGAGATAGCACTACCAACTAAATCAGGTGATTAATTATAATGGCCCAAATCTCCTATCGCTTGTTAAGGACCTTTTCCACCTTTTGTTTTCGCGAGGAATTCGGATTCCCCAAATTTTTCTTCACGCCGAATTTTAAATTGATAACTGAGTTAAGTTGCGAAGAATTTGGAGAGGCCAAGGCAGCTTGACTGCCTGAGAAATCTCAAAATAAGGTGACGGGTTTTTTATTAAAAAATGGTCCTCATAAGATCTTAATTATTCTATGCCTGAAGATCTACATGCAACCTACCTGATTGTACCTTTAAACCTATACGACCGATCCATTACCGCAATGAGTCTGCCTATAACGCTTTGGCTGTTGGTTCGATTCTCTTGCATAAGCATGACATTATTTGTTAAATTCATCAAGTGTTTTGTAGTAGCATATTAAAATATATTTTTGGGAGTACGTCGTGGCCCAGTGGTTAAACACTTTAGTACGGAACCCGAGTTCAGGACTAGCCGGTATACCTACTTTGAGTTATTATACAATTTGCGTCTAAATCTCCGGTGATGGGAAACACCGATAAAAAACCCAATCAACCCAGATGACGGCACTAGGCTCGCCCCTGCCACGTTGGGTTCAAATTCCCTGAAATGTTGACTTCTGAATGTTACGTTCAACATGACGGCAACAATTAGTGTACCTCTGACTGGTTCTGATGTGGTCGTGAGGGTGTGTTATGTTATAATTCAGATGAACTAGCTCGACTCGAACTGATAGTTTTAATCTAAGTGATAATCGTTATTGAGGTGTTTGAGTAGGGTAAAGAGGGGTAATGGGGGTCACTTAAGCGAGAACTTAAATAAAATTCTAATTAAAAAGAAAGTATTTATTGCAACCGCCTTTTAACATAATTTACTTATTAAACTATCATTAGAGATCAATTTCAGTCACTTTGGCAATCAACTTTGGAAATTATACAAGTTACAAAAAAAAACAGATTTGACTCCCATTACACCAACGTAGGGGTAATGGTGATCACCCAGGGGGGCAATCGGAGTCAAATAAAATCTAGCATACATCGCAAACATAACCTTTAGGTGACTCCCACCCAGTGCACTCCGCATGAGCCCATAGTCCATACGAGGTACACCTGTACCACATCTCGTTGTTTCTTCCGAATTCGCCGCATACTAGGCATCTGTTTCCAGCATCTCCTGCGTCATCATCGTCATCGTCCTGGCATAAGTCGTCAGTGCCAACATGTGTGTTCTTGTAATACTTTGCGCTTTGCCTTTTCGTCCTGAAAAGGCAAAGCACCAAGTAGCCTTCAAGCTTTCTTCTCTATTTTAACCTGACTCTCATTACCCGCAACTACACTAATGAGTTAAAAATAAAAATATAAAAATCTGTAATACACTGATATAATCTGAACTGCACATCACAATTTGAAACGTCTAAACTAAGTAAGCTTAAATGTCATAATCGCATACTGCAAGAGGTTTGGCACTTAATCTCTAATTTGCATTTACGTGAAATTACATCGGCGGAGCGCAAAAACAAAAATTGATCGTTTCTCAGAGGCGCATGGGTCGAATGGCGCGAGTCGTTCGTGGCGGTGCGGGGGCCCGAAGCGGGGGCTGAGGACGCTGTTTACGCGTCGGTCTCATGTTGTGTTTCGTGGTGGTGTGGGTGACTCCCATTGCCCGCTGACTCCCATTACCCTACTCTCCCCTACATCTTTCCAGGGCCGCAGTGCAAAAATCGAGTGTGGCATCAAAATACAGTTACTCATTCAAAGTTAATCCTAGATTGTACTCACGTTTCGCGCCTCTACGTATCACACGTCGCGCTGGTCCCCAGGAAACCAGTTCAGAGGGCATCTGATAAGGTTTATAGGCCTGGAGATTCTGCTAGTGTTGCGGATAAACTAGACAAATGTTTTAACTGCTGATCACGTTCGGATAAGATAATGTGTTGTTGATGTGAGACATTTGCTACTTTAGCGTACTTTTCTCAAACGGTAAGGAATACGAGTAGAACAAATAGTATTAGTATTCAAAATTGAGTGTTGTTCGATGGGTGGATAGATTTCGGTATATTTTTTTCCGGACAATCGTTACTCGGTTTTTCATGGCATAGAATCTTACTTTTGCTGTGTAGGTCAGATGTCATGCCTGATTTGGTTCATTGTAGTGTGAGCAAGGTATTTTATTGTGTCTTCCGAAGCACGGATACAAATATAACTACCCCAAAGTAAATATCCCAAAATTTCTGTCTTAGTGGCGACCCATCGCGTTTTCTGACTCGGTGTGTGTTGCTATACAACGCCAATTGTTGCAAATTGACTGTCAGAACTAAGCCACGAGCACCTCCAATGATTTGGCTGAAGTAAGTAATTTTAAATATAGCAATTAACTGTGAAAAGTGGGTAATAAGCCAAGTAGCTCTCTGATGATGACATCGGTAATGACAGTGAGCATTACATTCACAAAAAAGCTTTATTATTAGATGAAAAGATTATCAGCTATTACAAGAGGTGAGTGACCTGCTTGAGCAGCATTCACAGGCTCAGCTCGTCGCATGAATGAGTGTCCGCGCAGGCGCAATCTGACTCGTTTATCAATCTAACACCACGACGTTTGTACCCTGGTCCTTACTCTTGGAGACTGTGGCTATCGGGACATCTGAGGAGCGTTTTGCGCTGCACCTCATTCGGCGGAGTAAGGCGGCGTTCATTTACTATGGTTTTCTATTTTATTAGAGTCATGTTCTTGTCATGTGGCTGGGCAAGCGTAGTGTAGGACGTCTTCAGGCAAAGTGGAGTGATGATCTCCGCAGGATGGCTGGCAGGAGGTGGATGCGAGCAGCCGAAGATCGAGTACAGTGGCGTGCAAAAGGAGAGGCCTATGCTCAGCAGTGGACTGCAAGATGATCTCACTCCAGCTGATGGGTAGCAGCCGTAAGGGCCGGATATAGGTAATGCAGAAACTATACTGGGCTTGTCAATCTCATTTTGAAGGCCTGCATAAATGCCTTTTCCTTTTAAAAAACTTAGAATTGTTGGGAGATGGCGGTTTATCCTTAAACGTGGCATTGAGAAAAAGAACGGGAATGTCTGATTGAATGAATTCGTCACATGATAGTTTGTCCTGGGTGGAGATCGTATCTACTCCGGAAGCTAATTAGACAAATTGATCAAAAACTTTGATAGTGGAACTACACGTTGAGTTGTACCTACATAACCTACTAAACTGATAGTTTTTATACGGCACCACAATCATACAAGTGGTGATTTGGTCCATAGTGATATCATCATCAGCCTAGAATGGTCCATTGCTGGACGTAAGCTTACCGTACGATCGCGACCTATCCTCAGCCTGTTGCATCCACTTTTTGAGCAAGTCTTGCAATTCATCGCTGTTGACCTAGCATAAGCCTACATTCAGTAGGAGGAGCTCTTGCTTTTTCTGTCCGTATTGTGTATGGATTACGGTCCTGCCTACAGATGGCTGAAATATCACCAAAGTTCTTGAAACGTTAGCACACTTTTTGAAATGTACATATTTGATTCGGTGAAACACAGACAAATTATTTTTATTTTCCATCTCCACAGGTTTACTGGTTTACCGTGGGGTGAGTGGAAGACTCTCAAGCCCAAATATTTAGGGCTACTTAAAGGCATAAGGCATAAGGTGCCCCAGTAACGGGCTTAGTTACTGGGAGATGGCAATCGGACGTTGAAGGTCTTGTAGCTATGTAAGGGGTCCGAATGAAGTTACTACCATCAAAGCTATCATAGCTCAAAATTGAGTCCACACTAAGCAACTAGTGTCGTGTGAATACAGCTTTACATGTCCAGTAATCACAAAAACTAGTTTAGCATACAAATCCACAAGTGGGCGAGTGAGGATCTGATAGCGAAGCAGCAATTACGTACGTGACACCTCGCGAGGCGCGCGATGCCATCTGCGCGCGCGCTGGTTGGGAGCCTCTCCAATTATTGTTTTATATCGTTTTGTTGCGTTATAAACCTCGTTATGTCGCAGAAAAAAGTTTATGGCCAGCGTTGCCAGGTGAGCTGTCGAAATTTTGGTGTTATAACTCATGGTAATGTTTGTTTTTTTAGTGTCGGTAATAGGCTGGTGTTTCCGAAACTCAGCTTTTCTTCTAGGCAGTAATTTGATCACTATCTTATCTGATGATAAGTGAACATGTGATTTACTTTGGTACATGACAGTCCAGTTAATACTTATTAACTTTTCTTTTACAGTTTCGGAATTGTATCGGAAACACACGCCCAGGAAGCGAGTTCCACTCCATAGCTGTGCGCACTATCAAATTGTCAGCAAAACGTTTTGTGCGGATGGCTGAAATATCAACAGCGTAAGAGTGGAATGTGCGCCTAGTGGTCGGATAGTGAGAAGGAGCTAGAGGGATTAGTTCGTGCAGTTCACTCGCACACTTCCTGAAATGCAATCTGTAAAAAACTGACAGGCTGGCAACTTTACGCCGATACTTGAGATCTTGCAACCCGGCGCTTAGACCAATTCTGTGTCAACTGTCCTTTTTTCGACTGGTAGAAATGGAGTGACGAACGAAATGTTAGGACTGTATTTTTAAGTTCAACAGCATAACAGGCTTCCTAGTTACGGTCAATCATTGGCAAGAGCAAGATGAAAGTAAAATGGAAGTGATTACGCTGATATATACAACAAATATATATCCATATTGCACAATCCATCGTGGCGTATTGCATTCCGGCCTGGGGTGGAGCTGCCAAGACTTGGTTTGACCGTTCAAGGTTGTTCAAGATTGGAAGAAAAAGAGCTCAACGAACCCTAACTAAAGTTTTGTATTTAAAAAAAGGGTTTTTTTTTTTGCAATTAGCGGGTCCGAGTGAGAAGGCAAATGAAAGACGATAGTATAAATATATGGGTCTGTATTGTAGAAGTTAAGCAAAATATACATGTTAGAAAAGGGTAATACGTTAATTTGAAAACATGTCGTTAGCGCGTTTCAACTTACTGCCAACGCCATCTATTGGTTTCTAATTATACTAATGTCTGCATGACGTTCCACTTTTATTATTCACAACCTTGTAGTTGCTGACATTTCTTATATTTATTGCAACTATTTAGGTATTTATATTTTAGAATTTATTTATTTATTAAACACATTGAACATTCCGCCCGCCAAGGACATATTGAAGGATGTCCTTAAACAAAACAAATTACTAATGAACATAGCAGCACCTTGTGTCTGCGGGGGGCGAACATGACATTAAAGTTTAACAACACTATACTTACTAAAATATTTACACCAAACAAAACAGCTTACATAAAGTGTAAATGACGAACATTGAACAAATCTATAAACTTGATCACAACACACAAATAACCGAACAAGCAGATAAGACTCAACAATTCATTATTATTTTATTATAATTTTGCGCAAGCAGGCCAAGCCTCGTTCATTTATTTAGCAGTTAAGTTTGAGGTGCAAATACTCCTCACGTTTTGGGTCCTGAGATTCGCAAATACACGCACCGCTTGAAGCAATCAATGAAGGTGACAAGTAAGCATTTGCACTGGAAATTCTAATCAATTATAACAATTTCCTAGATTATATGGATTCGATGATGGACTGTATTATAACATTGGGCTATTTAAATAATGACTAATCATTTAAACGAGTTAGTTTTTGCCATATTAGAGAGCGTAGTAGTGTTACTTATTACGCGGCGCTGAGGTGACGATGCCGTCTTGGCGACGCCGGATAGGATCCACCCAAATGCAGTATCCTGCGCTAGAAGGCGCTCGGTTGCACTACGCTTTAAGCCCGCTTTGATTAGTTTACTGTAAACCTCAGCACCTAACAAAATGTCAATTTTGTTAGGTCTGTAATATTCCGGGTCGGCAAGATCATCCTTAGATAAGCCAACAGTATCACTAGTTTCCGCTGTCACCGCTGAAGGAGAGGAGATTGTCTTCAACACGTGAGCATCTACTTGTAGTGAGTAATGTGGATCTTTCCTTGACTGAATCTTCAAAGTAACAAAAGATTTTGATGACAAACTAGTGTCACCACCTACACCTGTTACAGTGTGCTTCAACGATTTAGTCTTGAGCTTTAAAGATTGAACCATTGTTTCAGTAACAAATGATCTTTGTGAGCCTTGGTCTAACAAAGCCCGGACCGAACGGTATAAACCGTTGTCTAACTTTACTTTTACCAACGCAGTGGGTAATAAAACAGTTTCCTTCTCATTACCTGTTAATACTGACGGTACCACTGGTTGATCAGCAATTTCCTCCACACTATCGGTGGCAGACTCCTTCGCCACTTGAGCGGTTCTATCGTCAACTGAGTGATTATCACTCACAGACTTAGAGACACTGCTAGGATGTAATAACGTGTTATGACGTCTTTTACATATTTTACACTTGAAAGTGCGTTGACAAGCCTTAGCAGAATGATTATTATGCAAACAAATGAAGCATAACCCATTTTCCCGAGCAAACATACGACGAGTTTCATTATTTACCTTCCTAAACATCTTACAAAATATCATCTTGTGGTTACCATCACAAAAAGCACAAGACACTTCTTTTTCTTCTTTTTGTAAGTGGAAACATTGCGAATTTTTAATGCACCTTTCAAAATTGGACCCTTGATTGGACCTACAGTCTAAGTGTTCTAGCCCCCTGAAACGGCTCATGAGGAATTCAGTGAATTGAATGTAAGTGGGCAATTCATCAGATTTGTTCATTGATACGCTAAACTCCCAAGCTTTTCTAGTATCTTGATCTAATTTCCCACTAATAATGTAAATAATTAAAACATCCCATGAAGCCGTATCGATGCCCAAATTTTTGATATAATCTAAACAGTCTGACGTAGTTCCAATCAACTTTTTAATTTCACTTGCAGACTCCACTGCGCAATGCTTCTGATTGAACAAACGCTTTAGAATATTAGTAACCAGAAATCTTTTATTATCATACATAGCCTCCAGTTTTTGCCAACTACTTTTATAATTATCAGAAGTTATGTGAATATTTTTCAAGAGTTGTTGGGCTTCGCCACTTAGATGACTTTTTAAATAATACAATTTTTGAATATCATCCAGTGAAGTGTTTCTGTGTACGAGACCCAAAAACAACTCCTTGAAGGTTTGCCACTCTATGTAATTGCCAGAAAATGTTGGTATTTTAATTTCTGGTAACTTTACCTCAACCTGTTCTTGTAGTTGTGAAGCGCTACATTGATTTTGTACATAATTTCGGTTAGTTTCCATTTTATCAATTTTTTCTTTAATTTCCGTTTTGTACTCGGTGTAGATTTCTTCAACATCAGCAAAAACACCTAGTGTGTGATAGTTAGACTCAAATAATTCTTTTCTTTCAACCTTGCTAATTATTTCTACATGAGTGTTAAAGAAGAGATTCCAATGTTTTTCCAAATTTTCAAGGCGGGTTTCAAGACAATGAATTGTCAGCCTGTCTCTAGGAGTTTTATTAAAGTTATTTCTTGCCTTTACTATTGTATCTCGCGTTAATTCCTGTACAACAATATACGACTCCATTTTGTTAACAGTAGAGTACAATATTGACAATAGTATAGACAACAACAACCCAGCATACACAATTAATCAAACGAAACAAAATTAGTGGATGCAGCACTAGCCGCGGGCGGCCGCGGCGCGGGTCGCGGGCGCGCGGGAGGAGGCACGGGTTCCTCGCGACACACATCAACTAGATCTCAGCTTGCGCACACGTCCATTATTGTCGGTCTAATTTCTGTACTTCAATACAGCACCTTTTAATACAGTCCACTCTTTAATTCCTACCATTAGTCCCAGTAGAGATTACAGCCTATAATACGGGAACAAAATACAATGAAATGTAACGTAGGAACAAAACAAGTCAAACTAAAGTCCAAATGTTCCCTCCATGAAACAATCGTAATTTTTGAAAGTTCTTGAATTAATCTTAAAATTGTTCTAAGTGTTTTCACAGTTTCACTTTGAATCCTGTCTGAAATCCGGCATGGATTCCCCGTCTGAACACTTATTTCCTATAAAAACTACAAGTCACTAGTTCCGAACTAAATTATTTTCTTGCTTGAATTATCTAAGTTTATCTTCTCTTTGTAATAAGGTTGAAAGTACTTACAATTTTAACGGCACTCACACACTGAAGTCACTGTACACTTTACTCGCCGATGAAAACGTTCTATTATGGCGCGCCTAACACTGGCTGCGCTCCGCGGCTTCCTGCCTCTGCCGGGCTTTCTTCTCCTCCCGCACGTCGTTCCTTCCAGTCACTGTTGCCCGGATCCTCCACTGCTGTGACGTCACCGCTGAGGTCCTGCAGGGTTCTCTGAACAGCAATCCACTGTCCAGTACTAACTGACGGGCACGGGTTTTACTCTTCCACTACCGACACCACCGAAGACTACCAAAATACGCCTTCAAGTTACTCCGACTCGAAAGGACCATGAACAAGATGCAATTAGCGGGTCCGAGTGAGAAGGCAAATGAAAGACGATAGTATAAATATATGGGTCTGTATTGTAGAAGTTAAGCAAAATATACATGTTAGAAAAGGGTAATACGTTAATTTGAAAACATGTCGTTAGCGCGTTTCAACTTACTGCCAACGCCATCTATTGGTTTCTAATTATACTAATGTCTGCATGACGTTCCACTTTTATTATTCACAACCTTGTAGTTGCTGACATTTCTTATATTTATTGCAACTATTTAGGTATTTATATTTTAGAATTTATTTATTTATTAAACACATTGACCACTACTTACAAACTCAATCTCATAAGTGGTCTGCTCTCTGTTAGGGAATTGTATGTCATTATTATGGCTACCCTGAGATTACATAAATCCCTTACGCCTTACGACCCAAGCCTCACAAAAACGCGGCGCAGAAATGCTATGCCTAAACCGAGTTTGCTAGTATGCTATTACTTGGCGCTGTGCCTATATGAAAGACTGAATAGTGAAATTAACATTCATCACCCAACCTACAACCTATGTAGACTACTGGTAAAACTGATGCAGCCTATGACGTAACGAAACTGAATCTTCGTTGTTTGAATCTGAATGTGAGTCGGATGTTGTTCGAAGCGGCAATAAAAATCATCAACAAGTGAAATACTTTCAATACGCTAGGCTGCTTTTCTTGAGAGCGTCGTGGCCCAGTGGTAAAACACTCTGTCTCGGAACCCCATGGTCCCGAGATTAAATCTGGCCACAACTATTTTGTGTTCTTTGTACAATACGCGGCTAACTCTCCGGTGATGGAAAACACCGATATAAAACCTAAGCAACCCGGATAACGGCTTTAGGCGGCTCGCCCCTTACTACGTTGGGTTCTGAATGTTTCGTTCACCATGACAGCCACAATCAGTGTGCCTCTGACTAACCCATTAGGGATAATGGTCGTGAGGGTATGTTATGTTTTATTGAATATTTTAGATATAATTATCTGTGAAAGGTCACAATTATGACTGAGATACTGCCTGTACACAAGTTTATGGTCTCCAAAGTGTTGAACATGAGAGCTCCCTTACACTCGATGTACAGTCTGGCAGCCTCTCAACTAACGTACTTCATAGGAGACTTTTTAAGTTTATTGGCCGGTCCACGTTTTGGTAAGCACCTGAGTGCAAGTCTTCTAAAGTCCGTTCGCCTTAAGAATGTAATAATTTCATACTTGTCCTTAGCCCTAGCACGTCTCTAACCAATCAAATTGTTCGATTTAGAAATTTATGAAAGTCAAGTCCACAGTGTCTTGGCAGTGATTTATTGTGTGCAACAGAATAAATTTAAAAAATCACTGCATTCTTAACGCGAACGGACTATAGTGCTCTTGGGGCATTTGGGAGGTTCTTGCGTATTGGTATTGGCTATCGCCTATATCTAATGAGAACATTCCAGCAGCTGTCCTTCAGAGCCAGTTTACTTCTACAGTCTCCGTTACCAAATCTTCGATTTTATTGCTGGTGAAATTACGCTATTGTACACTTGACACTTGTTTGTCATTTGAAAGTTTGTAGAGTCAGCAGCACATTAGGCTTCCCCTTATCGTATAAGTTACTCTCGCCAAATGACACCTCTTTGCAATAGAGCAAGGAAGGCTGCCCGGAAATAGGCAGCATAGGTGCTTGTAACAAGTCTATTGGAATAAAGATTTTTTTGATTCGATTTGATTGGCCTTACAGGGTCGGCTACGGGCAAGTAGGCAACCCTATAACTCTGGCGTTGGAAGTGTCAAAGGTTGTGAAAGCTTACCAACTGACTGCTAGCTGTGGCAAAGTTGAATAGAGGAAAAAGGCGTGTTGAATGAAAAAAACATAATCAATTTTGTCAATAGATTTATCTATATATTTTAATGAATAATTCTCAATTACAGGTGTTGTAACTTTACAGTCTCTTGTCCACTTTACAAAGCTTTCTTTTTTGTAGAAAAATGGCAAATTAATTACTTATTGCAAAATTCAAATCACTGGTGTTAGTTACACGAACATTCACAAGTAACAACAGAAAGTAAGTCAGATTCTTTACGTATATAGGTATCTATTTCCCAAATTTAACTTTTAATGCGCTTAAGTTTAATGAATTCCATGGAAAATTATATTCATTTATAATTATATATTTCGTATCTTTAACTACAATTTATCAACTATATATTACAAACTTTAACTTATATTTAGATTCATTTTCATCAATCGTTTATTTTGCATGCGTACAATTGTTTTTTTCTGAAAATTATTAATTTTTTCTTTATTTAATTTTGATCTTGTCGCAGAAAAGTTCAGAGCGCTCCTTTTTTTAAATATTTGTTATAAACTTTTTTAATTCTAAATTAGAAACAAACAATCATACGCACACGAATTTCACAGCACAATTGACAAAACATATTTTCAAAATATGCCTATTAATAAACACGTAAATATACCTTACAATTGTATGTACAAAATTAAGCGATACTATTCAAGTACGTTAAGCTATTATTTAAGTGGGAAACGTATTACAAATTGTTCGAAGAATAATTTTCTTGGCGTCATTGGTAAAGAGTTTCGTATTTTTTATTGCAAAAATTTCACAATTTGCTCAATATGAAACGAAGTGCTAAACCAGGTTTTGCTAAATCAATTTATTTCCTGCGAAATGTTTTAATCAAACTAATTAACTTCTAAAACAATTAATTAATTTGTCAACAAACGGTAAGAGTTTCCACAACAATGGCGCCAAGAATATAATCGACGAAGTCTGAACTAATGTAACCCTATATCTATTGCTGTGGAGTTTATGAGTGATAGCTATTGTGTCCTACATGTGGTACATAGGTTCGATGACGGTGCTACGTGATACCAGGGCTCATAGTAGCAAGATCCAGAACTTTTGATATTACAATAAAAAAGAGGTAGATAGGTTAATAGTGCTAAAGAAGTGGCACCCGAAACTGAAACTATTAGTGCACCTGAGCAAAGCATTGACAGTGTTGACAGTTTGAGACGACACTGAGCAACATGTATCTGTCTCGTTTAAACTCTAGTAAATAAACATACTATCTTGTTCACACGTTACAATACGGTCAAATTATAGGTACGGACACAGTGGACAATTTTTGACTTCGCATCAGTACTGACATAACCTATCTGGCTCTTTTTTATTATAATATCATTGATACCAACCTAATTTTGCAAGGTATGAAAGAGTCAGCTGTCATAAGAGTGTCAAGACAGAGTCTAGTTTTCAAAACCTGGCAAATTTTTAAGAGATGCATTTAGGATCACGTGTACAAAATATGTAGTTCAAAATTAGTTTAGGGATATTCAATCACTTTTTTTATGGAGGTCCAAAGTTGTTTCACTACCACCTAATTTAGCAAGACTATCTATTAAATGTCTATCTTGAACATCCTTTAAAATTGGCAGGTTTTAAAAACACCACTTTGCATTTTATTAAAGACTGTGAGAACACTTAACTGTTTTAAGGATTTTAAAGCACTGTTACCAGTGATGCTGATTGGGTACTCAGGCAAATTGATCATTTTCACCTAAGTCCCTATATAACGACGTTTGAGTAGAAATAACAAAATCAACTTTTGATGTGTAAGCAGATACAACAATAATAAAACCCAAGGTATTACCGACTGTTCGTTTAGGGATCATGCTACAATGAACAAATCACAGCAGTGCTTCTAAGATACTTCCTATAAGATTTTAAATCTGTAAATAATACATCTTTGTTCTTAGAACTGGGACCAGATTAATAAAGTACTCCTGTCGTCTATCAGAGAAGCACTACGTCGACATTCACGTCCACTCCAGGAGTGCTGTGAGACTATGCAGTAAAGACGAAAGCCACCGTGTGACGTCGCCGGGACACCCGAGCCGTCAACCACCTAGTGTAAGCGTACTATTTACAAGTATACGAATCGACCCGAATAGAACTCGAAAGGAAACAAAATAGGAACGATACAAAATGGCGCCCCGCCCGGCGCAGGCTATAAATACACGCTATTTACAAGGCTACGGCTCGAGTCAGTCCTGCGTTTCGACGTCGAGCCCGTTGACCATGCGCTCGATGCTCTTCAGGTCAGAGGCGGGAGGTGTGCTCGACGTCGTGGAGGTAGGCGCGTCGGGCGGGGGGTCTGCGGAGGCGGCGCGCGCGGGGGGGGATCCCCCTCGCGGCCGTGCAGGTGACGAACTGAGGCTGCGTGCGCGGGGGGCCACTTGCTCAAACGCAGAGCCCAGCCCTGGCAGAGCATACGGCGCGAACCTGTGCGCTTTACTCAAAGATGGCGCCGCCGGCGCTGGGAGCGCAGGCGGCGGCGGCAGCGAGTACTGCTGCAGCAGCGGGTGGAGGTTAAACAGCAGACCTGGCGGCATTTGGTGCGGGGGGAAGAAAGGCGGCGGGTACAGCGACGGGGGGTACAGGTACGGCAGCAGCGGCGGCTGCACCGGCGGGCCGAGGGAGACGTCGGGCGCAGGAGAGGGGCGCGAGGGGCCCGCTGGGGGTGAGTTGGCTCGCGCCCCACCGGAGCAAGAGGAGTCGGAGCCTGCTTCGATGGCTTCATCAGGACCTGAGTCTGCGCCTCCTCCTCCGCCTCCACTTGAGCTGAACCAAGCTGAAAGAAATCGAACGTTGTAATAATGTTGTGAGTTGTGTGGGTTGTGTGGCGCGTAATAATGTATTATGCTGTTTTTATTTGGAGGTGCTTGGCCATAAAATGTTGTACCCGAAACATCATTTAAAACACCACGAAAAGACACGAAGGGAAAAAGGCATTTTATGATGTGCTACATGATAGAACTTCTAAGTAATGTTAATTAATATGTAAACAACAACTGAGAAACAAGCGGAATGCGAGTATTTACGATTTTTTTTGTAGTAGGTATTGCCATACAACAGTCCCTTGATAATTCAGAATTTAGGGTTACCTAGCCATTAATAATCTCTTTCTGTCATAGTCAAAACCCGAATTCACGAACGCAAATAAAAGTTGAGCAGCTCTTGCAAGTATAGTTGCCACTTTCAGTTCCATAGACAATTTATGCAATATGGATAATGCTAAAATAAATTAGGTTCATTTCTAAACATTGGTGAAACAAACCTGGCTGCCAGGTAAAATATACCAGAACAACTCGGCCAGTCTGTTAAATGTCTCGGTAGCACAGTGGTTAGTGCAGTCACCCGGTTTGCGAGACACGCGGTTTCGATTCCCGCCTGAAGCCAAGACCGAATGTTTTCCTATCTTTAACTTCCTTCATGAGTTCTTGGCATGAGTTTAAAGCTCATTCATCATTGAAGTTAAATTCGGCGAACCTATCAGATTTATTTGCAGGGTACTTACAGCTAGAAGAGTGCTGCGTGGTGGTGGGCGGGGGCGGCGGGCTGCTGGGCCCGCCCACGTCCAGCGGTCGCTCGTCATCCTCATCCCGCGCGTCCGAGCGCGCCGTCAGCAGCGCCTGCCTGCGGTACACGGACAGACTGCTCGTGTTATCATTGTGGCAAGGACAACATAACATAACATATTTTAATTGTAAAAACCGTTTACTATTTTTCGTAATATAAAACAAACAGCTTTCGTACGTGCCGTTGCCCTGCTGGAAACAGGTCATAGAATGTTCACCGAAAAGATTGTTTGCAGGAAGGTCTTTTGAATACGTAATAAATATTGCTGTCAAATGTTATCAAGCCTCCGTCCTGACCGTGGGGCAAATTGCCACACTGGCAAGAGCGCTTGGCTTCCAGAGGATTGGCAACAAAAGTCAAAGTGTGTTTTAGATTTGAATTGGAGCTATCTCGAGTGATTTTGTACATGAAGGCTTTATTTGCACATTGTAAACATTTTTTTACGCACAATTGTTTTTCGACTCATGACGAATTATCACACAAACATCGTTGTGTTTCTGGAATATTCTTAGTGAAGAATTTCAATAATCATGACTTGACAGAAGGATGTGAAAATCACAGAAAAATAACTAATCGCTCATTCTGAATAAGTTTTATCGCTTAGTTAGTTTAGCTTAGTTCTTCTCACTCAAACGATCATAGTCGCGAAGTTTAGCTGAATGCAAAAAAGAAGAGACAACATAAAGGTTTCCTAGCGTGCGGAACCCTCTAGCTGATGTCGCTTTTTAAACATCGACACACTCTTCATAATGACACTGCGCACTTTGACTCCCCTCGGCGTCAATCGGTTGACATTTGGTAATAGCCGTCGACCACGAAAGGTTAATCACGTCCTAATGGTGAAGCCGAAATATGAGATACGCCTGAGGTGCCATTTCGTAATCATTACTATTTTGGAGAACTTGACAACTAACTAAAATATTGTTAAATAGAGCATGAAAAAGGAGTTCATTAAATCATCGATACTTATAGAAAACAAAATACCTCTTCGGAGCATTGATATTTAGATATGCTTAGATGATGCCTTCGTTATTCTCGATTTCAAAATACTTAATAAATATATTAATTTAGCGAACTCAGCAAAGAATATGCCTTGACATTTTTAGTTCTGGAACTTTTGTCTCCGACTCCGAGTGTCGAAGTTGCATTTTTTTTGTGACTGAGTACCAATGACATAACATAACATAAATGGCCTATTTACGTCCCACTACTGGGTAAATGCCTCACCTCAACTATGAGTTGGAATGAGCCATACTCCAACACGCGGGCACAGTGCGGATTGTTGGAGGGGTGTAAGGTTAGTGAGCAACCTTACTGTCAGATGTAATCAAGCCACCCTAAGGCATCTAACTAGGCTTAGCGACTGACGTCTAGGAACGTCAACCGGGACCAACTGCTTAATGTGCCTTCCGCAGCACAGAGATGCCCGAAAAATGCATCACTAAATTTCCGGCCTTGCTTTACAACAGCGATCGTCGCCAATCTGTCACAAAGGGCGCCTGTGTTAGACATGATTTCATAGTTATCTCAAACCAGTAAGCATCTTATCTTACACCTTTCATCGATGCGTACATAATCCATCGTAAATTTTCCTAAATAGACGACAAGAATCAAAACAAGTATTTTAACAGTCGTCCGCTCCCTACGACATGAATATGTTCCGGCCTCAATAAAAAGCCCAGGGGTCTAAGCTAAAAGGGATGAAATTCGGCAAGATTACAAGGCGGCCACCCCTGCGCAGTTTACATTGTAACGCGAACACCCCTAATGTGGACTGTTTAAATTAGGGTTGTCGAAAATTTTAAAATTAATAACTTTATGTATTTTCTTACTTTAAAAAAAGAAAATAACTTCTAAGAGACACTAAATAATCAATAAAGAAAACGAAATGAATAACTTCGGTAATGAAATTAAAGTTTTTTAAGCTTAAACGAGATTGTTAAAATTAGGGTTGCCAATGCTAACTTTTCTTTTTCTACTATTGGATTGTAATAATAAACGGCCTATATACCTACGTCCCTCAATTTTCAGGTGGACTAATTCCACCTCAAAATTGAGGGACGTATATAGTAATGGATTGTAATATAACCGAATAAGTTGATGGTTTTGAATATTAAAAGTTATTACTACTTTAAAAACGTCTTCGTTTGTAAATGTTTGTAAAAGTTTAGTTAGAGAAAATTTTGTGCATGCCATCTTGGACATGTTCAATGTTTCCTACATATCTGCGACTGCAGTCTCATATCAATTAATTAGTCAAAAATACCTATAACACCGAAACTAAATTTATACATACAATTGCATTAATAATATCAAACTAAACAGACACAATTCCTTGATCATTAACTCTTGCCAGCCCTTAAACTTAGGGGTGTTCTAAATTAAATTCTATCAGTGACTATGAAGCGAGTTAATAAAACGAGTTAGCGCGGAACCCGGGAAGACGCTCCAGGGTTTAGGGTTCCACAGACAATGCAATGATAAACAGTTTGCTTTCGGTGACATGGACAAATAATTGCTCCAGTTTTGTTTGGGGTTCTCGGGACACTTTTAAATTATCTTTTGTCCGTTTAAACGGTTTACGGAGAATATGTTGTGGGTAACGGACTATTGTTGAATCCGTTTAGAGCAGTGGTTGCAAACGTTGGGATTCAAAGGGTCGCGGGTTCGGTTCCTGTAGCGGTACTAATGTTAGTTGATAGGACGGCGTCATTATAAACATATTTGTATTAGGTTTTGGGGTTATTAACTAACACCTTTTAGATAGTTGATCGTTACGAAAGTCGGACAAGCCAAGGAATCATAAACACCCAGACCCAGCATAAACATCTGTTCATTAACTAACTGTTGTGTTGGTGTGGGAATCGAACTTTGGGTCTCATCTGACACTCGTAGTAACTACCCTAAGTTCAGATGATACTAACTGTTGAAGTGATGAGAACTTGGAATGTCTTGTTGTAGTTATAGTAAGTAGTTGTTGTTTAATTTTCTTTGGTCAGCGTAGGGTCGCACCGACAATATAAAAACATAATATGACGACACGTGTTTTCTGTAGTGTGACCATTCAATCGTTTTCTAAAGGACAGTGTTGGGTAATGATGCAACGTTTTCTTTTCCAAGTTACTCCAGTGTCTGAATTCTAGCCTTGAGTTATCGAATCAACCTTATCATTTTCTACCATTTTGAATTATGAGGCTCCGAGCCCAATAAATCTTTGTAAAATAAGTTCATTCAGTAAATGTCGTGACAGTCAATTTTTTTTGACCTGACGAAAATAAGGGTTGGGAGGAACATTCGAGTGAATTTGGGCGTCTACATAGTCACCTCGTTGAACGCTCTACGTAGGTAAGGTTAAGACATGAACAACCTCGGAGCTCCTGCCCAGCAACAACTACTATTAACTAGCACAGATTTGAGAGCCGTGGCATATCCTTCAACAACTTGCATGAGGCAGCATGTATGTACAGGATTTACAATGCTTTCGTTTTGAACTTTTGCGATCAGTCCTCACAATTATCAAAGTTGGTCACCAGCATCTTTCCGTTGTCATCCCGCTCACGTGCACCGCATCCTCCGCCATTTTGTGCTGCCGCGGCCGCTTCCGTCGCCCGCTCTAATTCGAAATGGCGGCGCGAGCCCTTCCGGCGGAACGTTCGTAAGCGAATTAAAGATTCCTTTCCGACGGATGTGCGTTGTTCGCCGGATTGTCGAAAAACGTTTAATGTTGCACGGGTTACGTTGCGGGGGCTTGAATATGTTGCTGCGTTTTGTTATTTTGGGCTCCAATTCTAAATTTACCAAGGAGTTTTTTTTGTGGTTTTAATATAATGTATCAAAAGTTGGCTTGATGGTAACATTCATACTATCATTACTTACATGATGATTTTAATTGAACTTTCCGCTGAGAATTTTCCAGTAAGCTGTCGCATGGAGTTCTTCAAAAGACTCCAATTGAAAAGTCTCTTAAAAGAAACAAGGTGATCCCACAGGACATGTGTCCATAACCGCTTACTATAAGACATTCCCCATGCTTATTTGCCCAACACTATTTCAAAAAATAAATGTAATAAGTAGGACTAAGCAAATGAGATGAACCATGGATAGGTATTCAATGTCATTCATACTACTCAGTTATGACCTGACCACTTTTAAAAACTCATAACAAATAAGCAAATAACGTCTTAATTAAAAATGATCGAATTTGTACAGATAACATTAAAATCAATGGTTTTGTTTTCGAATTCTCCACAATTCAATCATGATAGGTATAATTAACCAAAGCACAATACCGCGCTTTGTGTATTTTATTAACCAACATAAAAAGTGCTTCAGCAAAAAGTGCTTTAATTAAGAGATAATGATAGCTGGAGATATCAGGATTTTACGGCTTAAAAAGCATTGCGCTATCAAAAATACAATAACTCAGTAATCGAGTATATGGTCCACGGAGCCAAACGAATCACTAAAACCCGTGAAGTGTGGAACACAAAGTACTATTAGATACTGTTAATACCCACTCACTAATTGAGTTCTCCATCGAATTTCAAATAAGTTACCGGAACGGCCGTCATCCCTAGCGGTGAGCTTCGCAAATTATGCGGTGAAAAAAAAACTAAAGCTGATTTTATCGCGGAAATCCAATTTTCTCCCTTGCACGCTAAAGACGCTGGAAAAAAGCGGCAAGTCGAATGACTCCTCCATTTCGAGCCGTTACCCGCCATGTTTAAACCCAGAACACGAATGAGGAGGCGCCGGATTGGTTTAATTTAAATTTCGAACGGCGCCGGGCGTGTTGGCAGCACTGCGTTCGGATACTCCGCGCCCTAATTAATTTTGAGATTCACAGATAGGACGCTAATTTGGTTAGCTTTAACTTTACTTAAACAGTCGGCAGTTTTTACAGTCGTTAATCTTGTGCTTGCCTTGCGGCCACCTACGGCGCCTTTGTTTAATGCTGGCATTATTAATAATTAACATAGTTGTGACACTTTAATGTTCGGTTATGAAGTTTTTTCTTCTTTATTACCGGCCAGTGTTTTCATAATGGCTGTGTCAATGTGTTTTTTTTCGTTTCTGGTCACCTTGGATGATGAGTAGGCAAAACTGTTGTTTGTCAAGTTTTGTGTAAACGAGGATGCAAAAAACTATATCTTTAACTATCTGGCGTTATTTTCGATGGCAAGCAAATCTTTACACGGCTTTTTTAGATAGCTTGCTGGCTTTAGTTGGCCAATGAAACAGAATCAATAGTGAGAGACAAATGAAACAATTTAGAGCGGTCTAACTTAAAACATGCATACCTAATAAAGGTAGGAATGCTTAGCATTAACCCGTTATTCATAATAAAACTCGTACAGTCCTACAGTTCCGCTTCAAGTAAAGTGAATTTTTGTCTCTTTCATTCAATCGCTAAACCCACGCTGCACCATTGCATTAGTCAGACACTGTTGTAACATTGTTTCAAATATGCGATACGCACATCAACAAGCTATTTTGATTGTACTGTACGGGGATCGAACCCACTGCTGTAGCAAACTTCTAATCATTATCAAATCAGTCGCCAATCATTGGAACGGTGATCAATTGCAAAGAACACATCTCAAGCAATATCCCGACTAAGTATGAAGTCCTATCAACTATGAATATCGACATCAAACGAAGATCGTCAATGAGCGACCGGAAACTAGGCAGACTCGGGATTGGATTGTATGACGGAGGCAGACTAGATTGAAGGAAATTATGAGACGCGTGTGTCTGATTCTGATATCTTCAAATGACGGCTGATTGCGTTACTTTTGCTGCAATACCGACTTTACCAATCAAAAGGTAATAAGGATTTAATCATTTCTATAACCTTTATTTAGGTTATAGAAATGATTAAATCCTTATACGATATCAACTAAACAACGGACAGAACAAAGTTAAAAATATTAATACTTTCACATCGCACAGATTAATATCTGAAACTAGTAAGTCTTAAATATTTTTGGTCACCTTTAAATGACGATGTTTTAATAATCCGCTCAAATCAAACTCTAATCGATAGGTTCTATCGTGCGGCCGACGTCGCTTATTGTTGTTCGTTAAGCCTAGTCGGAAATCCTAAAGCGGCTTGATAAATTGACAGCAAGGTTTATCCACAGGTTTATCACTAACTTTACTCCTAACAATCCACACTGAACCAGCGGGTTTGAGTATAATATAGTTGAGGCCTGCCCTGTGCCCAACAGTGGAACGTATGAAAGCTGTTGTTGTAGATATATACTAGTAAATAAATACAAGTGGATGCGAGGTCAAAGGTGAGATACTTACTTCTTCTCCCGTTTTCCCGCGCCTGTATCTCTAAACCCTTTCGCGAAGGGGTTGTTGTCGATCTTCAGCTGCGTTATCTGTTACAAACAAATAATATTTTCAGTTAATTATACATTATTTTTGTAAATAAGGTTAACACAGAAAGTGAGAAAAAGAAGTTTATGAACAACACGACAGAGATCTGTATTTTATGTCTGGGTATTAGGCCTGGGGTCGCCTAGTTGCCATAGATGAAGGTTCAATTTCAATTAAGCCAGACACCAAGAACAAGGGGTTTTTGTATTTTACTATCTGATCCGGCAGACATCGTCCTGTCAAACACAGAACTTTCAAAAGCGAAATCTTAATAGACATTAAGTTTTGTAAAATTGTATGCGCACTTTTCTTTTTTTATCAGAAGAAACTTCTTCTGACATTAATGAATACAGCAAAAAAGATTCAGCCAAATTGGTCTAGCCGTTCACGCGTGAGCCGCGATGCTGTGACCAAGGAAAATAAGGATTCATCTCTATTAATAAAAATAGATTGCTGTTTGTTAGTCTCGCTAAATGTCGGAAACAGCTGGACCGATTTGGCTAATTTTGATTTAGAAATGATTGTGAAAGTTCAGAAAAAGTTGAAAAGGTGACAAAATATGAAAAAATGCTAGGAATAAAGTAAAAACCACAATTTAGTTTTCTATTAGCAACCGTTTCTACCTGTCACGTGACACTGACACTAGTTTGATATAGATTCCTATCTCTTAGAGATATAATGTTAGTAAGTATGGTATAAGCTACTAACCTTTTCGTTCTGGTATGCGGTGACCGCTATAAACTCCGTCTCCTTAAACACGTAGGTCCTGAAGGTGGAGTAGGGCAGCTTCAGGATGTCGTTGGCCCGCACCAGGTGGAACCGCGGCTGGTACTTGTGCATGGAGTTCAGGATCGTCTGCGTGACACACTTCAAACAGCTTAGGAACTTGACCAAACGGGTATTTATTAGAAAAAGATTGGAAACTGTCGGGCGAAGGATCGGTGAAGTTTGCCTAATCGGTGTATGGGTGCATTTTATCAAGGGTGAGGTCAAATTGCCTGGAGATCGTCTAAGCTAAAATGACGCGCCCCTCCATCGCATCTACGCATACAAGCAAGCACTCTTTAGTGGGCGCATCATTCCAGCTTAGACGATCTCTAGCTCTATTTGAATGACTGCGTGAGATGAAACAACGCAACAGGGCGTGACATTAAAAAAAAAGTGATAGAGGTAGAGGATGACGTGGTGTTGCGTCGCCGCATCGCAGCGCACTCTGTCTAATAGTGCCTCACCCTAAGTACAGTCAACAGCACATCAGGTTACCCCATTTCCGTATTTTTCTCTCGCTCTTGCCAAATGTCATTTCTTTTCAATAGAGCAAGGAGGGCTGCCCGGAAATGGGTAGAGCGATGTGCCGTCCACCATACATCTCAAAAAAATATAGAAGCCATGTAGATAAATAGAACCTTTAAAGTTTTCAAGGCAAGAGTTTGAGCATCCAGCTAAAACTAAGTATCTATACCATTTCGGATTTTCCGTTTAGAAGTTTCGTACACTTTGGAAGGCCTTTGTAAAGCATTTAAAAACGAATTTGGTATTAATAACTTTCATTAGCTTTGTACCTTATATTATAACGCAAATTATGCCAAAAATCAAGACTTTCAAGCTTTAAATATGGTTTCTTAACGTCTGAAGCTTCACTCTACTCTGTGGTCTGACAAACGCGAATAGGTTATAACTTTTTCATATCTTAGTTTTTGTGGTAGGAACCATTAAACAAAACAAGGAAACACAAAATTGTACTCTTTATCTTTACTGTGGTGTAGTTAATAGTACAACATTAAAGTACCGACGGTTAACATAATAAATTAATTATTTCTAATTCTTACGTATCTGCCGAGTACCGTTCTTCTCACAATTATAAGATGTAACGTTCAAAATTTAAGAACCTAGGGCAAAAATACCTAGTCAGTTAATTTTTTTAAGACTTTATGTTTAGTCGTTTAAATTTTCGCGCATATAATAACGTAGATACATCTCGGTATAATCTCATTTCTCAAGAAATAATTATCTCTTATTAACTTTAGTAGGCCTTTTGTCATTTCTCGTGTTAATAAGGTATTCATCTAGTATATGATATTTTTCTTCAAACTCTCATGGTCACTAACACATAAATAGTAAAATACGGAAACCAAAATATCGAAATATCGGAAACTCAAAACAAATAAGGTCCCTACATGATAGCAATCCCGTATTTAATAAGATCTAGTATGATGTTTTATAAGTAGTAGGTATGAGAATTAGGTTGTCCAGGCCTTCTACTTGTCTTCTTAGTTTTTTAAACACCTGACAGGTTCACAAATTATAAGCAGGTAGGTATACCATTGTTTTGATACGAGTCTAAGTGGGCAATAAAGAAATACCTCACTACCTGCTCGTACGTCAAAGTTGCGTCTCTTACGACTAATTGACAACGACTGGAATTGCAAATGGCCGGTGATTGCGCGAATTGCACGAAACCACAGCAATTCAGACACTTACGTTAATACCTACTGAGGAAATAGATCAATCATAACTTCAGAGAAATGGACATGAAACCCCCAATAAGTTTACACATGTCACAAGTGAAAAGAAACAACATGTATTGAAGTGACATTAAATTGTCGTTTTAGCCAGTTCTAATTTCAGCTCATACGTTTTCGGCGCTTTCTACGGTAAGGTTTCTTTTGCACAGCCCTCTAGAGGGTTTATTATACATTTTTTATTTTTGTTCATTTGAAAAGTTGGTAGGTACCTCTCGATCGATTGTTGGTCATCCATATTTGCACATCCAATAACAACAAGTCAGATTTCACTACTTAGACGTATGTAACCAAATCTAGACCAAGTCATTAAGCGACGTTCCTGAAGGACATTTTAGAATATATAGATAAAAACACCACATTTATTTTACATCTGGCACCCAGAGGAAAAAAATAATCATTTATAATTTTATAATGATAACCCGTTTCTCATTCTAAGTGAACTGTATGTTTTTATAAGAAATACATTATTTAAACCTTCTTCTTTTAAACTTTGAACGGAAAAGAAATAAAAACAATTCTTCAACCATTTAGTATTATTTCGATTTTCTTTGGCTAGTTCCAAACTATTACAAATTGCCACTTTATTATAACTCCAACAGTGCCAATTAAGGCGTGTCAAATAAAACTCAAGACATTTGAACTTCATTAATAATGAAAAAGATTTGGTAAAAAACCAAGGAGTTGCGTAGGGCGCACACCCTCAACCACCCCGAGCCATTAAAGCTTATTATCCTTTGCGCCTCTGAATCTTACATGAGCCGATCGCGATCTTTTTCCAAGGTGGTGATTAAAGGAAATTGAACCTAAATTGCAGCGATAATTATATGCAATGGTTTTACGATGGATTTCTCTGTACTGTTTTTCTAGGTTTAATTTGCGACTACGAGTATTCCGTATTATTCCGTCACTTAATTTAGTTCATAAACTTCCCTGTAGAAGTTATAAAGATAGTATTTTATAATTAAATGATATCCCATCCAATGGGTGAACTCTAATTTATTTTATTCATATTTTTTTCATAGCTGAGATGAGGCCTGTGCCCAGTAGTGGGACATATATAGGCCGTTTTTGTTAAGTTATATTTTATTGAATAAGTGGTGGTGAAAAGATAGAAACCTTTTTGATACACGTTCAACAAGCGAATGTTAACGAGAGCATCGTGGCTTAGTGGTTTAACACTAGCTTGAAACTCGCATGGTCCTGAGTTCAAATCTGGCCGGAGCACCTTGTGTACTTTGTGTTCATTGTACAATTTGCGGATAACTTGCTGTGAAGAAAAACACCGACAGACACTTTCGATAGGAACTTTAGAACTTAAAAAAATCCTCATTGAAATGTGAGCTTCTGAATGTTCCGTTTACCATGATGACAACAATCAGAGCGTTTCTGTCTCCTCCGTTTAGGGTATAGCTGTGGGTTAGAGAGCTTAACAACTGGGCCTCGACGACCAAAAATAGTTAAATCTAAATATTTAGTCAATGTAGAGCAAAGCTCTACCTCAAGATATTTTTACACCCGAAATTAAGGTTATTGAATGTGTGGTTATCAAGAACTGTTATATAATAATGACAAACCATACATTACTACAGAAACAACTGTCTGACTCTGCTGGAAAAGTCACATTATGTTTGTGTACGTACTGTATATTTTTTATTGGTCTATTTGATTTCAACGAGATGAAGGTAGCACTAGTAGTACATATTTTGAGCATGTCTATTTGAATGAAGACAGATATACATTTATTTATCTATTTCGGCAATTTAAAATAAATTCCAATACCAAAATGATTATTATTAGATGAAACACTAAAATATAGAACAAACAATCGAATTGACGACCCGAGCAATAGCGACCAGGAACGCTACCCCTAACCACTGGGCCAGTTAGTCAAAGGACATTCCCTCGGACTCTTCACGAAGTATTACCTTCAAATTGATAGTTGCTTAGAACCATGACCCCTCATCAGAAACGTTACAAAATTCGGCGTTTTTCCGGCGATAATGACAAGGCGGGCTAGTAAATTGTGGGACATTACCCGGGTAATTCGGGCTCTCCCCGACCTTTGGTGAATGCTAATTTCACACACGTTTACTGCTTTGTTGTTATTTTGTAGCGTTTCGGTTTAGTTGTCGTCCATTTTGTGAACGCAGGATGCGTGTCTTGGGGACTTGTGAAGGTCAATTAATATTTGAAAAGATGTTTCCTATTCCAGAGCTTTGTTGAAATATGACCATTTGTTTGGATTGCTAATTATCTTTCTCTAGCGGCCGCCCGCGGCTTCGTCCGCCTGGACTTAGGTTAAAAATAAAAATAATATATCTTTATAAATTGTAGCCTATGTGCTATTCAGATGCATCAGCTATACTATTGTTAAGGTTCATTAAAATCCATCCAGTAGTTTTTACGTGAAAGAGCAACACGGCACATCCACACATACACACTTTCGCATTTATGATAGGTAGGAAGTAGGATAGTAGTCATTTTGCGATTTTACTTGCCAGGTGATTGATTACTAATTCGGATTGGTTATTTTAGATATTCAATCAAAATAAACTTAATATAAGTTCAGGTTCTGGTCTTTTTTGGCTTTCTAGCTATCACAGTTTATGAGATAGAGCCTGGTGACAAACAGACAGACATCGGAGGCTTATTAATAGAGTTCCGTTTTTACCTTTTAGGTACGGAACCTTAAAAAGGAATAAGGATCTAAGTATTCAACCTCTCAATCTTCAACGTTTATAATATTATAGTAGGATTAACAACATTATCAGAATTTGAATGAAGCAGACTAAGATTTTTCAGCATTTATACTATAATCGAAGTGGAAATTCAAACGTTTTCTTCAGCACTAACATCCCATAGTGTGAATATAATAGTATTTCCTGCTATCCTACTTTACATACGTACGATTAGCAAGCAATAGAGGTATACATCAGACGCTTAAGGATCTTGTCACATTAGGTTTCCCGAAGTCATCATATGTTACCAAGGCCATGTCAAATCACTAACTTAGACAAAGTACTAAATTGTTCAGCGACTTACGTAGCTAACTGTACGAGTCGTATTTACATAACAATCGGCTATCCATCTAGCATGGTCCGAGAGCCCACTGCAAAAATATGCGTTTGTATGCTAAACTCGCATTATTATGCACTATGCGGCTCGTCGGCGGTATGTGCGAATAAGTGCACGCTCTGTGACGGACTTTTGAAAAGACTGGATAAATTAAATGGAGGTCGTATTCATAGACCAGACCCAAGACGGTAGCGGATTCAGTTATTGCAACTATAATAAATTAATATCATTGGTAATTATTCCATACAGCGCCATCTTGTCCCTAACTAAGCAAAGCCACCAGGATGAGATGGCAGACGACGGAAGAACATACTCTCCTTAAACTTTTTTCAAATTAAGTGACTAAAGTCAGATAGTAAGACTTAAGTGAGAAAATAAGTAGTTTTTTTTGTAAATTGTAGACGATAGGTACTTTGATACAATGTCGATGCCAAAAATAAGGTATTTTTTTTCGCGTTCATGGTACTTTGTGATTATGAAAAAAAAAAAAACAAGAGTTTATAGATCAACTTGCCGCCTTACTTACTAACTGAAACACAGTACGTATCTATCGGTTGATTCTGTTAGGTTGAGTAAGTATTTGCATACAGACTGAAATCTGTTTTCATCTGCTTCTTTCCTTTAGAAAAGTCTTAAGTACCTACTTACCGCGCAAATTTTGTATTGGCTATTCGATGAGGCAGCCAATTGAATTTCATGCAGATACGAATACAATAGAGTTCAAAATGTTAAAAGTAACTTTTAAACAAATTATTTCTATTGATTAATTGCTTTCCCGCGTACACTGATTGCAGTTAATTCAATGAAATCATTGTGGTGCTTGTACACTTCCGCCGTTGATTGAATATTCAATGTTCACATCGTGTCAGCTTACTTTTTAAATTGACGTCACTTTGACATTTGTCATTTCTGATTGGTGCTTTCCTTTTAAAAGGTCGTTCAATTGTTTGAAAGAAGAACGCAGAAGTTTGAAGACTTGCTTTCCAAAATCAAGGTTCTACGCTCTTGTCAAGAACTCAAATGACTTATGCTCTTAATCATAAAAACTTAAACAGCCCGTACAGCACCACTTTACTGTTACAAAGTTTTGTTTCTTTTATTTTAAAGCTGTCAACGTTAATAAGTGAGTGACAGGAGACTTCAATCGCTAAATCAACGCTATAGCACTGAATTAACTTTAACGAATAAGAGGGTTAGGAATTGCATAAATAAAGTACGAGTACTTAATACACAATTTTGGTGTCAACGTATCAAAGTGCTATAATTAGTTACTTTATCATGGTATGAGAAATGCTAGAGCGGGTTGTCTAATTGAACTATTCGCCTTAAATGTAGGCAAAAAACTTCGTGAAGTGTCAAAATATGAAAAACTGAATTCGGATGATGATGTATGATGAGCTCGCTAGCTCATCATACATTCAGGAGATGATAGACATTGGCACATCATTCCTCGTTAACCAAGGGAAGAAAGGTTATTAAAAAAACAAAGCAACCTAAAAAACCTAATTAACGATTACAAAATCAAAGTTAGCGCCGCGTAACGCTGCCCTAAACGTCGTAAGGGCCACAAACGTCGTAAGGGCCACTAACGAAGCGGTCTAAGGCCGAGCCATTTTGGAAAACGATAACATTAAAATAAAATTATAGTTGTATCGTGAGCGTCGACTTTAATTACCCAGACTTTTATGCGCCCGTCCAATTTCTTTATTTTACAGCTGGACAACAAATTAATATGTAAATCGAGTGACTCGGTGGTCCGAGTAGTGTTGTCGATTAAAAAATAATTGCCGCTGTAGTAACTTTTCGCTCTTGTTTCCACGGGGTAAGGTTTAGATTGTAAAGTTGTTTTTTGTAAGTTTTGGAAGACACTATCGGTTTAGTCGTCATTTGTCAACTTGCTATCAAAGCTTGTGCCGCCCATGATAGGTTAGTCAGCGTAATGTGGCCCAGGATGACGATACGATTAAGATATTTTGTGGATTTTATTTACATGAGAATATGTGCCTACTTCGAACAAAAATACTAAGTTTTAGGTTACGATAAGTAATTTTTTACCGTTTGTGCCATCTTGATATGCTTTAATATATTTTTGTTTGTTCTTGCAATAAGTTTTACCACTAGCGAAAAATTACCTGAAAATTACCTAATCTTTTCTGATTCCATTCCAAATTGAAGTTCCAATTTAGTAATTGAAACTTGTATCGAAAGCATTCTTCTGCATTCTAACGAGTATACTGAGATTATAATACGTATCGGATGACGGCTTTGATTTTACCAAGAAAATATACTTAAGTAATGTTTTCACAAGTCAACAACAAAATAAACATCGATATAAATTTTATCGATGATATTATTGTAATCCCTAGACCGTTTAAAAGTTCATCAAACCAGCGAGAGATGGCGCCACAGGTCGGGCGTTTCAATCGCCCCGACGGTCACAGATCATAAACGAATTATACGATACTCTTGTTTATAGTTCTTTAATTAACGGTGATGCAATGCGTTACTCATCCCGAGTTATTTTCGACAAATGAATCAGCTATATTTTTTTGTTTTCTTGGTAGGTAATTTAGTTACTATGCCTTTTGGCATTTTTACACGAAATTGACGTAATAACAAACGCACGCATTCATGAATAAGTGTTTAAATAAAAGTATGACATCATTCGTACGGTATGCCTGGAGAGATCATCATTTAGAAAAGCTGAATCTACCAGTGAACATTTCGAATCTTTTCAATGTGTTGCTATTCGCCGCCAGATGGCGCTATTCATATTAATTAAAAGTTCCATTGTGCTTGTTTGATAAGATGAATAATGAAGACGACTGCTAATTAAGAATTGTTTGTATGCATGCAAATAAAATGGAAACGTAAATAATTCAATTGTTCTACTTAGTAGTCAGTTCTAGATCATTCTCGGAGATAAATAATGTTGCCTATTCGAAACATGACTCTCGTGATTTGCCGTGATTCAATTTCGATGCGAGATCAAGTGAGTTTCAATGTTGGTTGCATACAAATGTTCCGTTGCCGGTAATTTAATAAAATACATTTTAATTACCTCGTTGCACGTTCGATCGCATATTCCGAACGCATCGCCGCCGCCCGGCGTCGCCCGTCCATACATTGGCGCCAAATGGCTAATTCGCGCGGCAAACATACGCGCCATAACTCATATCAACTAACCAACCGACACGGAGCCAACGCAAATACACCCGTCTCTTTCTAACGAGCTAGAGAAACCCGAGCGGCGTGTTTGTTTTTCCTTTTACTTCCTTTGAAATCTTATTTTGAATTTTATTCCTATAGGGGCGTGGATGCGAAGTTGCATATTGTGCTTCTCGCTCCCTCGTGTGCATTTCGAAAGCCATCCCTGTCTTGCTTTTTGTAATTTTAATTCGCAGAACGGCATCGAAACGTGATTCGATTGTATAGAACTTTTTTTATTGCAATGTTCGGAATTCGTTGAAGCAATGACGGGATTTCGGCAAAGCCGTGGGTGCCATGCTGCAACCGTTCGATTGGTATCAGTTCCGTTGCTATCTAAAACTACGTTTTTATTTGTCGATGATCTAAGCGAATGTGAGTGTTTTAAAAACGAACAGAAAACACCAAACAATTAAAAATTTTATCAAGCGAATTAGCTCAGTTGCTTACTGACATACTATATTTGGTGGAAATACAGATCTGAAATATCAACAAACATTTTTTTTATAGCAAAATGAATAGAGTTAATAAAAGTATCAGTTTCATCTACCACACTGAGCAAGTCATCCATATATAGTTTGTTAAATTTCCCCTTTACGTCCACGTGCTACCAATTCACTTCACTACATTCAATGACGCAAATCTTCTATGACGTCATCAATTTCAAATCAAATGTCACGGTTGCGACCACTAGTCCACAGTGAACAACGTCTATAAGCCTATTGCGCACTTAATTATCATCAACAAAGATAATCAAACACGGAACCTTGGATTAATATCCATTAATATTTTTCTCCGACTCTATTTACTTTTATAGCAATTCTGTTAAAAATCCTTTCCCGAACTCGAATTTCGCTGACAAAGAATTTACCATGCGTATCTTTTCACTACTGCAAAGAGTTTCTTTGAATATTGGACAGCGAAAAGTACAGATTTTTTAGAAATTAGAAAAGTTGGAATGTAACCCATCTGAAAATGACAATAGTAGTAAGTCATCTGACATTCGAATTCGAATTTATGATTGGAAACAGTTTGCAGAATTGATCAGCTGATTCGAGTTTATGAGTCAGTTGGTCTTTTTACATTAATGTATTGGCAGTTATTTTCTAATTATGATAATTTAGTTCTAAGCATGGCTAAGGAAGGCTAAGGTAGATAACTGAGGGAAGTTGTATGCCGAAGAGTATTTGCATAAGATAGGGCTGACCCTTATTGATTGCATTTCCATAGAGGAAAATAGTGGCCATAGTAAAAATCTGCAAGAAGTAAAAAGTAGATATTTAAAAAATGATGGAGATCAGAGATTATGGCATTTCAGAAAGAGTGAAAAAGCCATTTATTAACAAAATACATACAAGTAAAAAAAATACCCCATGGACACACCTGAAGCAATTTTGATTTCCTTATCCATTAGGGAAGGAGATATTGAAATATCAGCTACCATTGAACTATTCGGTTCGTTGATAACTAGAGACCAACACAACAAAATGCTACAATCAAGTTATGGAATTTGAGTTTGATAGTAAGGACCAAAATAAAAGAATTCTCAAAACTCGATTCAAACTCAAACATAAAGATTCGATCTATCATAAGCTACTAAATTTTAAGAAATCTCAAAACTCGATTTAAACTTACAAGCATAAAGATCGAATTTTAAAATCCAATATTCTATTTTGTGTAGAGTCATAGTTAAATACTGCAAAATAGTCTTTTTTAGATATAACGTAACGAACGAACGTTAAAAATCCATCAACCAGGGAACTCTCCTTAAAATTATAAAATACGCATATTTGACAGTAACAAGCCGTCAAGCTCATTTAATGCGTGGCTGGAGTCGATCTCAAGTAGCTTCGGGAAGTCAATCCGTTATCCTCTCGAGCGGGCGAAGACAAAAACAGCACGAATTACGTTTGCGAGAGAAGCCGCCGATGCACCAATATTTGCTTGTGCTGTTGACAGGCAAACCGTCTTAACTGAGTGTCAACAAAAGGGTTCACTAATGCCCTTTTTACTACAAAAAGCAAAGGCAAATAGTGGTAGGGCTGGCAGTTGGGACAATTTGTGCCCTTTTTGATGTGATCTAAATTCAAAAACGTGTTTTAACCTCGGGGACGTTAAAAGGTGTCAAGCATGATGATATGGTTTCGGTTTTGAAAACATAAGTTTTGGATTTGCCGGCAATTTTATTTCAAAAACTCTAAGCAATTTATGATTAAAAATGAAATTGTGAGTAAGCACAAAATTATAATGTTATTACCGCTTTACGAAATTTGCTAAAATAAGGTTTTGATGTTTTGCTGCACAATAATTACATCCAAATGTAATTTCTTAACTATCCAAACCCATTAAATCTTTTGAACTTTTTTTGTCTTTCAAAATGACAACCCTACAAAATGGTGGTGATGCAACAGCAGCGCTGAGCATGTAGTGGCGGGTAGGCGAACTAATTTAGTTTTGAATTGCAAGTTTGATATTTAATTATAGTAATTGGGACATTCAAATAGCGGCCGATTTCCGGCATTCACAATATTGCAAGCCAAATAGAGATCTAAAGGTTTATAGCAGGTTTGTCATTGTATTAATAATTGTGTTTCATGAGTCTGAGCAAAGCATTGACAGTGTCGACAGTTTGAGACAACACTGCGCAACATGTCTCGTTTACGCTCTAGTAAATAGTCGTACTGTCTTTGTTCATACGTCATAACACTTTCAAATTAATAACGTCGTACCCCGTGGACAATCTTTGACTTCGCGTCAGTACAGATAAACCCTATCAACGTCTTTTTTATTGTAATATCATTGTCGCCAGCAGTTTGATGTTCACTGTTGATTAAAGGTCTTCCCGATAGATGTCCAGAGCGTCCGGTTGCAGGCGAACTGCCAGAAAATGAAGAGCTAAATATAGTATGTCTTCAGTGCAATCTATGGCTGCCCCATGGCCATTGTCTCCCATACAAATTGCTGCTACTGATGAGCGCCCAGTCGATAAGGGCAGGGGCGTTATCACCACTCAGTAGATCTATTCTGAACACAACCATCGGTACATAACAATATTTCTAATGGGTTCGCATTGACCGGGTATTGTCGGCAAAAAAAGCGTCTTGTTCAAACTTGTAGACCTGAGACATTTTTCTTTGTTCCTTTTTTTTCAGAGATGAGACGGCTCAGTTAGCCAAATTCTAGAAACGCTTACAGTTGAAATCGAATTTACTTAGCTCTGGCTGGTCTATACAACAGAATACCTAGGTACTCAATCAACGGAATGATATTTTGGAATTGCCGAATAAAATACTTGCAATTAAATGGTTTCCGTAAAAGTTTAATTTGAAAACTGTATTTCTTTGAAATGCTGTATACTTTTCTCCTTGTAGAATTATCTAACCACTTGCACTATCATAGCTATACCAACGATTGTTTGTTGTCAATAGCAACAGATTCTAGAATTGCGAAGAACCCTGGTTTTAACATAAAAATAGAGAGCGGCCTGGATATATAACAGCACCTCGGTAGTAAGTATGCTTTTCCAAGTCCTTAAATAGGAGCTATTTCAGATCGAGTAATTAACCCTATCAAAAAAAAATGTAAACTTAGCTAGTTAAAGCTGTGTCAGCTGTCTAGATTCAATCCTTTGTCTAAAAGTGCAATTAAAAACAAATAAATGAATTGTAAGAGGTTCGCTGCTGACGCTCCGGCGGCACCTGTGTCGGCACGGTTGAAAGCTGCGCAGGCGCTGCCGGCAAATATTTATTTTAATTTAGTGCCCGCCGATCGCTCGTTACTCCTTAATGGATTTGCTCCCGCCACTCGCGCAGTATTTGGCTTTGGGCTTATTATTGTTATTGTGAATAATAACTAAATATTACATGGTCAGTTTTGCAGAGATTAATAGTTTTTTGTTTCTATATGCAATCAATTTTAAGCCTTTTTGATCTGAATGGCAGAAGGATCTTCTACCTGTGCCTTTTCCTTTATAATCTTCATATCTTCTCTCTAGACTTTATAAATAAGGTCTCTGATGTTTAATTGAAACAAAGCGTTTTCTGCTTTGCAATTTGTACGAAATTTGTAACAGCGCCTCTGGCGGCGAGTAGCGAAATTATAATGACAAAAAAACCATGCTACAGCATCCAATAAAAATCATCATTGCCTATTCATATCAAACCTTTAAGGCCAAGAAAAAAAAACCAGAAAATCAAAACATATAATAGAACCTGGGTTTGTTTCGATCCCATAGCATAAGTAACTCCTTTGTAAGTACCAACGGCACTCCCTATGTCCGTCTACATGTCACACGATACTTCTGTTATGATTTTTAGAAAGTTAAAGATGACAGGAAGCCGTAAGTAGTCGGCCAATGGAATAACATTGAGAGATCAAATAAAGGTCCATTAAATGGTCTATGGTCCGGACTTTGTTTATGATATTGGATAGGTGTGGAAATTAATCTATGGTCAAATGAGGTTTTTGAAGGTTATTTGACCGTTTCTCAGATTTTATGGTAACTGAAATATTTACCAGAGAGCTCAGTGCGGTTACGTCCACCCGCCACCAGAGGCGCCACTACGATGCCATACAAATTCGCGTTCCTCTATGTCTTTCATTATAGGTTTAAGCTCTCACTAGGCCCTCTGAAGGTATATCAAGAGGTCAGACTATTAAAAAAATATTCTCCTCTTTTATTTTTGAATTTAATTTTTTTTATTCGATTCGCTCGTCAGCTAACATTCGCAGAACTGCCAACTTTTATCGTGTGCATGAACATGTCTGTTTGTATTAGTTTTTGTATTTTCTATGTATTTATAATGTTTGTATTTACATCAAAAAATAGTCCTAGTTTTGGCTAGTTATTAGTGGCAATGTTCAGTGATATTTATTCATCTCAATCAAGTTTTCCCCCGAAGCTCTGAGCATTCTGGTAGCATAACCTACGTTTTGATCAACGTACAGAAGTGTGATGTTTGTAGAAGCGAGCGTTCGCAAACAAGAGATATTTTACTGCGTGAAACCGATATTGTTGGGGCACACCTTAGCTTCACCGACTATGGCTGTGGGAATATATTTGATCTCTTTAAATATTTAACACAACCTTCCATTGACAGATGGATCAACTATGTCAACAAATGATGAGGTTTTGGAGTCACATTCATCCTATTCGGTAATCATTGTTTAGTTTCGGAAATGTTATTCAAAAAATAATTATTCATCTGGTTGAATGTTCTAGGTCTCAATAATTGATTATTTTTGTTTATCCTTCGAGTGCACCCAAACAAGTCATTGCGAAAATAAAAGTATTTTTTAATTCATCTTTAATTAACAAAACAATATGTAGATATAAAAAGCATCATCTACAAGTCAACCACTAAGCATGGTTGTATCAATACGGTACTCAAATTGTGTATTCCGATTCGCAACTGCGAATGTTAATAAAGCGCACCAAGTTAAGAAATTATTAAGACAGTTAATAGTTATTTCTGCTCCTAATTCAGTCAGTTCGTACATTCACAACCCGGCTTACTTCAACGTGGGTGTCTGACTCGTTTCTGTATATTTCCTCTATTCGAAACCGCACAATAGACAGGTTAAGAGCCGCAGGACTCGTATAAAACGGTTAAAGACCCAAGACCACTCATCTACATCATTATCAGACGTGCAAGCATACCTCCGCAAAGAGGCCGCGTTATAAATACTAAAACAGACTCGAATGAAGGTATAAAACTATAAAAACCTTTTTATCCCGGCCGCTTGGTGCTTAAATGTGAAGTATAAAATCGGCGTGGTTCCATTCTTGGCCGTCTCTGAAGGATCTATCAGAGGGAGGAGTTTGAATGCTGGGAGGGGTCTTGGTATGCTGGTTTTCGGATAGTTTTGATGTCAGGCGTAATTGCGGATCGTGGCGCCACTGTCTTTATGAATAGGAGATCTGTTCCACATTTAAATGCGTTCTAATGCCATGAATTGGAGGCGTAAAAGGAAGTGTCTATGGATGTGTGCGTTTACGTGCTTCGTAGGTACTTCGTTAGAGAGGTAGGTAGTAAGTTCGTCCACTTTTCTAATGCAGAGGGAGGTATGTAGGTGCCAATACTAATCCTCGAAGTCTTATTTACCGAAATATTGTAGTCATAATGTTTGTAAGTAAGATTCACGTAGCTAAGAAAATACGCAACGTAGAATTATTTAGTCGCGAATGTTCATCATACGGAACTTCGAAAGTTTGTTATGACAGATTAATGTGTCTGACCGTGTAGTTGACAGGTAGAAGTTGCGCTTTGGCATTAAGTCCACCATTTGCTTTTATTTTTGCAATAAATAAACCTACATCAAACGTTACCTTTGTTTCTAGTTTTAATCTTTTTTTTTTCTTAACTTATATGTAAGAATACATAATGCCTAAATTCGATCCCATAAATAGATAGGTATATACATTTCAGTAAGGGTTCCCGGTCACCATCTTATTAGCGAGGGACAACGCGAAAGTTCCTATGGTTAAGATTTTCTTAAATATGCCTTGTTTAGTAAAGTTTATTGGTCTTCACTCAAGCACTAAAGTTGGCTGTTAAGCCAAATGTCGCCTAGCGAAGTTTACGGGCACATTTTTATTTGCCGTATTGCACCGTTTAAAGGCCACCATTAAATTAATTTATCAACACGAAGCCAAATTGTCCTATTCATTAGTTTATTTAATTAAACTCGACACGGAACAATGAAGGGTTTTTTTTTCATTTTTAGAAGAAAACTGCACGAAACTTACTCTGACTTTATTATTTTGGTTTTTGAGTTTGTTCATATAAAGAAATAAAATGAAACTTTCATAAGGTTTTAAATTGATCTTTTTCTTTCTAGCTTGTGATTAGTTTAAATCTAATAACATTCTATTTTCCACTAACAGCTGACGTCATATTTTTTATAGTCAATGCTGTATATTTTATGGAAATATAGAAAATAATACCTGAGCTCGGCCTCAACGGCTGTCTCCACAGGAAAGACGAGTATACTTGGCAGTGATATTGTGAAAATCGTTTCATACTCAACGCCTAATGGAAACTTTAATCCGGCTGTGATTTCGGAGTTTTCCTTCTCCTAAACGAGGTGTAGACCTTGTGGCTAAAAACTAACGTCACAACCTCACATAAATTGAGGGTATGACCAGCGCATTTCGCTGTTGCTAATGTCAAACTTAAATAATCATCAAACACATTGGTTAAGGGTGACTATACTAAATACTCCTTTCACTATTATCAACGAATCATCAATTATGATTAAACACTTGCCGGACCATCCCATTTTTCAATTATTGTAAAATTGGTCCTTCGAACCGGATATCAGCTGTTCTTAATGCTTATTTTACAATACTGGTATTTAGATGATTTGTGAGGGTTTATATAATAGATATAATTTGTGACTAATTGCCTGCTTTAAAATTTTGATGTCATACAGAAAGAAAGAGGAATATAAAGAAAACTTTCTCACGTTCTAGTCTGCTGACGACAGAATTAGTCATACATACTTATGTTAACTTCTTAGATTATCCTAATCTCCAGACTTAATCACTGTCATCTACTGCTCCGAAAGATATAAATCTACTTTTTAGATCAGCTATTCGAGTTTTATTTTGCAGCAATGAATAAGCGATAGCGCATTGCATCTCAAAGACAAACAAAAAGTGTATTACTTAACCATACAATGAAATGTTCATGTGCCATCAATTTTGTCACAAATAAACTCAACGTAAATTATAATGTTTAGCAAAGTTTAATTCGCATAAGTTTGTATGCGTCAGTATTTATAAGATAAAATGAAACAAACAGACAAAAGGTCGAAAGAAATAACAAAGTGTCGTCGAACAAAAGAATCGTATAGTTGAAAGCCACATTATTTATGTCGGTTATAAAAATAAGCTTTAGCTCCATAAAATTATATGATCAATGGATCAACGCCACCTGCCGTCAAAGACGCGCAACTATGCCGTGCGCCAGCGCCTTCTAATTGCTCAGCTAAATGCGTTTATTAAATACTGATACTGTATACCTTATCTCCTGGCAATAAGAGTTATTATCCTTTGCTTGAAGGTTGTTATCTTACGATGCAAGTGAGTGATATATTGTGTCGTCCTGTTTAAGCAGTTCTCTTGTAGCTTGATATCAGCTAAACTGTTACAAGTGCTTACAAGATAGTGCTATCGTCGCTAGACTTGAACTAATTGCTGGTGTTAGAGCGAGACGGCATTATTTCCTGTAAGATTACTTCTATGATAGCACCTGGAGGCCCAAATACTGCTTTCGATAGATCATAATATTCAGCTACATATTTTTTATTGAATAATGTAGCTAAATTGGCAATGTACTGCATCAAACTTTAATGATTTTGCTCGATAATTAAATAAAATAAAAAAAGTTTTACAGGGAATAGGAAAAAGCAATACGTTCAACTGCTTTCTTCCGGTTTACGTCTTTATTCCGCCAAAAAAAAAAGTAGTTTTAGGGTTACTTTTATTTTCAGCATGCGATAGACTCTGAATGATTCACCTAAAATGATCTCCCCATATGCCTGATGGTATCGCTAGAGTTTTCACGAATGAAGTAATTTTTCTGATGTGTTAGAATGGTTATATTTGTTTGAACGAAGTTAATAAACACAAAGATATTGGTCTGTGTGACATGTTTCACAAATGGCCTACTGACATCAAACCAAGCAGAGCTTGTACAATGGATGTCAGAGAGAGAAAAAGAGACGATTCATACTAACTTTGATAAATTGAAACAATAAACTAATGTTGATTAAACTAAATTAAATTCATGTCCTGTGTTGTATGCCCTAACGAACTTTTGACCAGAACAAATGTCTCAAGTAAATACTTAGTGTTTTTACTCCGCATTTTCTACAATAAACATTTATGAGAATATATTAGAACATTTCTCATCGCCAACATAAAATAGAAATTTATTTTATTCACGTTACGAATCTATAATGGGCAGTTGTCAGGCGTTCGTATAGACTTAATTACCCACACTGAGCAAACTGTGGGTAATTATCAGGTTTTTATAAGGACCATTACAGACCCAACACTCCCAATGACCATAAATGGTCATCATGACCCAAGCCTTCAGTTTTAGTGCGAATCGAGAAAAACTGACGCTACTGGGCCCGCATTCGAATAGTTCAGTTTTACGGTTAAATTCTTCAAATAGAACTTATTGAAAAAAGCTGGATTTGTGTTACTTAAGTTACTTTGTTACCGTGAAGGCAAGGTGAGGGTTAAATTAGTTACGTTTCATGTCGGCTGACAGTCGTTTGAAAAGTCTTTCAGTCAGCGGCAGCATTAGTGACGTTCATAGAAAGGAATGGTTAGGAAGGTAAATATGGACAAGCGTTTCAAAATGAAACCAAAACACAGTTTTTAGTAAACTATTTTTCTAGATTTTTCTTGTGATTTGAGTGATACAAAACACGAAAGAGTTTTATTAATGCCAATAATTCAAAGAAGCATTTTCAAAGTAGGATTTGAGATTCTAACTGATAATTACTAAAGTCTAAGTTTTGTCCGGAAAGTTAGACTCTTAGGCATCATTTGCAAAAGTCCCTAGGTCTACTTAGGTCCTATTTGAGCTGATGTCACTAGTGAATACAGCATCTTAGGATATAATATTAACAACTTAGCTATCCCATATGACTCACGGATGGATTTTCTCACGTTGTACTTCCTGAACAGTTAAGTTGTTAAGACTATTCATTTCTTCTCATGGAATGGCTTGTCTTGTTAGCATTCAAAGCGGATTTAAGCCCACCCTACGAGCATAAGTGGACCAGGCGCCAGCCGTCATCACCCGAGGTGTCTGTACCCTAATTATATAGAAGAAAAACACTTCACAACACCAAATATTTGTTCCCAACACTAACAATACATTTAAGACCCAATCTCAATCAATTTAGAGTTGCTTTTATTCGTCAGACTAAAGACATCGTTATACAATCGAGAAAAAAATGGTTCAAGGGAATTGGCGTAAAAAAGGCCTTAATTACAATATGATTACGGGTTTGTTTCTGACAAAACTAACAAGCGTTTGTGTTTAATTAGGGTAATAAATAGTTATATTGTCGTTAGGCAGCTGGCGTCTATATAGTTAATACAACTATGTTTGTTTTTGTTCAGTTCCTGACATGTGCGTCAAATGTTGATGAATTGAAAGGTTCTGAAGATGTTTTACAATTATATTAACAGAATTGGTGTTTTTACGAGATTCAACCGACCACTTCAGTCAAGCCTCTGACTGGCTATCCGATAAGAGGCTGAGCATCTTACAGCTCTTTAGAGCAAATACAGTTATTTCGATAAAATAATGACTTATGAAAGCTACTTTGTACGACATATCAATAGTAAGCAAATTTAAAAATCACTGCATTCTTAACGCGAACGGACTGTAGCCTTCCTATGCGATTTTTCTCGGCGTTCAGTGCGTATCTTGCGATATTTCCTTTTTCAAATTATTTTCCCCGGGGAGGGCTCAGGGAGAGGGACGGAGGGAGCGTTCCTCATAATTGATTGGTTCGTGATTGATCAGCTTATGTTTGTTTCGATATAGAGGATTCCCCCTAAGATATTCGCTTACAGTTGAAAGTGTTAATTTCAAAGCGAATCCCTTCTTTATTTATAAGTACTTTTAAAATAATCTGTTAAGTTTGTATGAGGGGTTAAACATGTTCCTCTACAAAGCAAAAAATACGATATACCTGCCTAATAATCGCGCTTTCTGTAATAGAGAAACTTCCTACATAGGTGAGTCTATATGTCATTTACTAGGGATAAGGGCGCCTAAATTATATAAGATAAGTTTCTCTGTTTGAATACTGCTTCAATAGTTTTTTTGCATAATAAAGTTCATAGCTTTATATTAACTGACGTATGTGTAGAAACCCAATAGGGGAGAGGGGGGCATAACGGGGACGCTAAGGGAAATAAACAATAAAAAAAATAGTATGGAATATTTTTATTAAAAAGTAATCACAACTTTTTGTTTACTTATCCATTTATTATTTGGCAGTGAATTTGGTGTGGTAAAAAAGCAATTATTATTTTTTATTAAAATTTTACGGAGCCTCTACGAAAACCCCATTGTGCCCCAGGGTAGGGGCAGCACGGGGTACCCAGTTCGGGGCAGTACGGGGTACACTATTTTAACTGGTACTGGTGTGGATTTCTTCTAAATCTGCGTCATCAACGCCGGCACAGGCTGTATTAGCCTGTCCACATCGCTTGCAGGCCACCCAACGCTCCGAAGACTGTCTTCCCTCTACGATAGTTTTTTTTCGCTTGGTTCGTTTGGTCGACTGAGGGGATAGGGAGAATATGTCTGTGGAGAAGCGTTTTCAAAGAAAATTGTCAAATCACGACAAACTCTTCGAATTGGAGATTGGGAAACGCAGATTTCATCTGGCTTAGATGGTCCAGGCTGAGGTTCTGAGATAATTGACTGTTGATGATTTCTGCCGACCAACGGCGCTTATATTTTTGTAATTTCGTACAAACCTAATACAAAACAAATAATATTATTGTAATATTTTCAAATGAACAGACCATACAGGGGCAAAAAGGGTACCCCACTATGCCCCTTAGCCACGTCCCCGTTATGCCCCCATGTCTAACATAATTTAAAATAATTAACGAAAAAAACAATTCAAGGTTGGAGTGATTTTGCTCAAAACACATCAAAACTTAATGCTAGTAGTTTAACACAAAAACGAAATGATTGTAGTAAACTAAACACTTACCTTATTAGACACGTTTTGGTATCGACTCAAAATAATATGAAATGTCGCCGGAAAAAAGAATTGAACGTCAACACGAAACGCGTGCACTGTGGTCTCCGGTCACTGCCTTGCTTAATGTCGATGAGAAATACCATCTTATTGGCTAAAACAAAACGCGCCTAGAATGCGTAGTTACTTGTATATGGGGGTGACCCCGTCGTGCCTCGCGTCCCCGTTGTGCCCCCCTTTCCCCTAAGTACCTATCGTAACGAAATATTACTCTATGTGTGTTTTGTATTTATTCATTGTATTAAGGCATGTCTGGAAAGTCCTACGTCATCAAGCAGTAACAATCCTATCCATTTCACAGATATTCTAAGCAGGTTAGTCACTTTTTAAATTTTATCTAAAACAGCGAATCTAACAATCGGAACAAAACACAAAATGCTAACCCACATCATTATCAACAAAACAGAAATTACATGCCTGAGTAACCTTTCGTTTACAAACGGCAGTAAGCAGTAAAAAAAGGTATAATAGACGAGGCTCGACCATAAATAATAGAATCATTAACATCTGCCTCTATGATTTCGATCATCAATTTTTTTTGCCGCCGAAAAAGTTGTACCCAGCCTGGGGCGGAGGCGGGCTCGGAAAGTCGTGTTTTGACGGTTATGTTGTTTCTATTATTTTTAATTTCCATAGCTGTCAGTGGATGTTAATAGTTTTTGAAACATGTCATGTGGGATATATCCATTTTTGGTAACATATCGTTACGTTTTAGGATGGGGTAGTCTTGTGTGAATCGGTACAGTAGTCACTGCGCCTCATGGTATCACATATTTATTTTCATATTTTATTTAGTTTAGCAACATTTAGCAGATTATGTACGAAGTTAATTTGGCAGGCTACAAAGTGATTTCTTTCACTTTTCTATTCGGAAATTCCCTTACCTTTTATGATTATAAACTTTTCAAAGTGAGAGTGAGTTAGGGAGTTACGACAATTTTACATGAAGTCTGTAGTAGTTGAATATTTACTGTTGGCCAAGTAATATTCATGGCAAGTTGAATATTCTGCTCTTTGTATTGTGATAATAATAAATATGATCGAAATTATATTTACATTAAATTATTTACCTAGTTCTTGCCTTGAAAATCTTTTATAAAAATGGTATCATAGAAATTACAGCCAGTAATGATCTTCAGTTGAATCTATCGATATCGACAGAGCAGCAGTAAATAGGCATGTACCACATTTTGAGCTAATAAATATCGGCATCGCAATATCAAGAAACAAAAAACAAAATAAAAACAATTTTAAATAAAAAATCAAAAAGTCTACTAACCAAATGGTCTGAGTGGGGGTCTCTTGGCGCACTAGGGGCCGGGATGGGCCACAGCAACTTGGACAACATCCGTTGGCTTTGGCTATAGATGAGCTCCTACGAAGGAGAGAAAAACGAACTTTAGTAAGCTAAGAATAAGGCCGATTACGCCTCGAAAAGCAGTTTATCAGGAGTACCATCGCGCAAAATTTTGTGGCTGTATTTCGATGGTGTCGCAAGCTCTTTTATGGCAAATGACCCGCGGAAAAGAGAACATGCTGTCCCGTTTTCACACGCTGTTTTTCCAAAAGAGTGCGGTTTATTATTTATTTAACTTTAAGTTACTTAAATACCAGCCAGTTTCTGTCCCTGTCCCACTGAACAGCATTTTTTTAAATTAAATTCGAATTATAGGTAGATAAAAGACGGGTACAAATTAATCTATAGATATAATGCATGAAAAAAAAGCTGCAGATAAAAAAACATCAACAAGTAAGTTAATAAAGTAAGACCTCAACGCTAAACACAGATTTATCTGTGCACAATCAATAAACAGAAAACAAGGATTAAGCGACAGTTTGCTGACTTAAGTCTTTTTACATTTAATTTAAAGTTTAATTCATTTAATTTACTAATTTAACAGTTTTTCTTTATTTAACTTATTTAATACTTAGTCGAAAGGAGATTTTCACAACATGCAAAGATATTTTAGGTATTATTTATCGAAACAAATTGGGAGGGATTGTTACAACACTAATAACTCGAGAACTGATGACACTGAAGCAACCTCCCATACATTGCTTTAGGTATAAGTAAGGTTTTCTCTTGTGTAGGGAATCGAACCCTAGTTCATTTGCATTCGTAAACACATTTCATTTTTCAGTTTTCAGGATTGCCAAAGCGGGAGAGAGAGAGAGAGAAAGAGAGCAATAATCATCTTTATCTGTCGTTTACATAGAACAATAGATCAAAACCTTGAAAGCTGTCCCACGTATTTAAAATTCACGTTAGGTCCAACAGACACTAAACAGAAATTAAGTTCTAAGAAGCTTCGCTCGTGGCTCGCCCGTAGTGGGCTGGGCGATGTTGAATGAGAGGCATTATTAATAATAATAACACGTTTAACTTGCCCGGCGCCCGCGCAGGCGGCCGAGCTGACGTCATTGGAGGTAAACCTTTTCTATATGTACTTCTTTTTGGCAAACATTGTTACGTTACTTATATTACCAATTATAATACAATCGCCAATCATCTTAATAAAGTCAAATCAAATGACGGCGGTAGATTCGCTCTCACTACATTGGGTTAGCTCGACGAATTAAGGGCTTCTACATTGTTGCAAAAGGAATATTGCTATATTACAATTTCATGACAATCTTCTTGATACTTATATAAATGACCGTCCTTTTTGAAAAAAAAATGTTATTTTAATATTTTTTGCAAAGGTTGACCAGCCCTGAATGCCAAATAGTTAACAAGGGCTAATAAGAGGTTTAAGTTTTGGTTTCCAAAACAAACACTCGGCTTACTGGAAATATTCGGAATGCACCAAATTGCTATACAATAACATTATGAACATCGTGTTCGGTGAAAATTGGAAAATAGCTTAATTATCGGATATTTCCAATGCTTACTAATATTTCTTATCAGGTAGTAAATAAATATCACTGTGTCTGGATATTGCAGAAATATTAAATAGATAGCATTATTATAGGTACCTGAAAGCCAACTGTATCTAAAATGTATGTTTAAAGTAGTGGCAAAGAAGTAGATGTGTTATTTAATCATTTGTTGTTCAATACTAGGATCAAAAGAAATTAACAAAATCTATTTTTTTTGTGTAAATTGACATTTTAATCATGGTTTGAGTGAGCTGCGATTATTCATCAAACTTGAAATGAGACCGCCACAGAGACGCAGGAAAATATTTTGAAATGACCAGTTTCTTTTTATTGTTCTATAGCTTTAAAGTACTAAATATCTTTTCCCCTTGAATACCTCATTTTTCCCTCGAAACCATGGTCTATATAGCAAAATAAGGGAAGCGATGTGGGGACCGTACTTTTAAGAGATGAGTGCTTATGAGGTGGGTGCTAAAGTCTCCATACGTAGATAGACTTTTGTAGACGAAAACCCAACCCCACACAAATATTCACCTAATGAAGGTTCGCCAAGATCACCGAACATGAACAGGCCAGTCAAAACTGAACAAGATAGAATACTGAAATAACATGTTTATTGTTCACCCACCCTATAGGTTAGACAGCGTCAAGACGCATTATGCAAAAGTCAGGGTTACTGAACGCCAAACTAGTCGCAGCTCCATGGCGCCCCGCCAACGCGGCAAAAAGTACACCAAGACCGTAATAATAGGTTGAGTAAAGTTCTCGCCTGCTAAACAAACATCCACAGAGTAGTGAGAGACCAGAGAGTGCTAAATTACTTTAATAAAAGCCTCGGTCGCGGACAGTAACGGTTTGATTTATTGTCCTGTGGCTTCGCGGACGCTGTCGACGTTTTGTGGCATTTTTTAATGTGCTCTTTTGCAATAAAGTGAAAAACGGCACAAATGAGAAACGTCTTGTTTACTTTAGAGGTTTTTTATGCTTTTTTGCGTGCTTATTATTTTAAGAAGTGTATACGGAGATTGATTACAGACAGAGGATAAATGTGCTCATTATTTTTTCTTTAAATTACCGAACTGTTGGCACAAAGGTATAGTGATGCTGCTAGCCTGGCTAAATGAGAAGTGGGTTCGCTCTTCATAACAAATGTGACAGGTGTTTTCAGTTATTTTTTTCAAGTTTTGAATACTTTTCTAAGGAATCATTACCTAATATGTAAACTGTACAAGATATGCATTTATTTTCTGATTAAAACAACATGTAAGTGATGAATCTTATTAGATTTATTGTCTATTGTGAGGCCTTAACTTTTTGATCAGATCACAATGTGAGTAATATCCTCTGTTATTAAACGTGGCCTTGGACTAATATAACCGATGTTTGTTGACTTAATTTGTCGTTGTTTCAAAAAAATTGATAATGAAAACATAATTTGATGAAGGTGGTTTCCCATTTCTCAACCTGAGCTGAGCGAAGCGGAAATGTGGGAAGCTCTGTTTTAAGCACCCAATCCGGTCACTGTATTCGTCATACCGTTTGTTTGTTTAAAACACAATGTAAAACGCACCTAAGACATCATTTTGACTTCGTTAGAGCCCCTTAACTCTGCAAAAGAAATTTCAAAATAACAATGCGGATATTAATATAATGTTTCCGCATTATCTATTCCTAAGTAACCTGTGCTCCGTGGTTGGGAAGTGGGCAGTTATTCCAAAGTGTAAAATTACAACACTGATCGATTTTATCTCACACACCCGTCAGAATGAAATTATAAGCAGTTTGTACCCTGGTTTTACGATCTTGAGGAATACAAATATTGTTAAGCTAATTTTGTGTTTAACTTTCGGTAGTTTGGCATTGAATTTAGCTGTCAAAGTTTCGTTAACCGTGAATCGCTAAACGACACTTTGACATCTTGCCTTACGCTTAAAAAACAATAGTAAAAGCACAGTTTTTTGAATATTCCTTCTCTGGCGTCTTACTACAATATTTTGCAGAAAATAGCTATTCTCAGTTTATTCTTAGGCAAACCAGTTATCTCGTGTCCTCTCATGAGACCCAAGTTTTAAACCGACACCTCCTTCCTTAATTTTGAAAGTTTCTGGGAAAATTGCTAGACAGGTTAAAAAATAATAATTTTAAAAAGAGAGACACTTTTAAAAAAACATCAAACTTGTACATATCCATTCTGCAGTAGGTACTAAATGAAAACAGATTCCGTTTCCACGAGCCTGCGGAAGCTGAGACATTAGCAATAATTAAAACTAATTAGCTGTATACAGATACCTACAGAATGTAATAATGAAACGTTGTCTTTCACTTGACAGCTCAAAATTAACCCAAAAATGCCGGAGGTAAATATATAAATACCAAGTGAAGAAAGATTTACCCACCCACATGACTGAGACCCACATTGACGTGTAATTCTCATTTGACCAGACATTTTTGATGCATTATACTGTATTTTGTAACTAGGGTTGACAACGAAAAGAAATAAAGGTAATAAAATTTTTTTTGGCGAAAAGTTTGGGTTGAGTTCTTTTTCATATTATAGGTTTTTCAGGTTTCATTAGCTCTTTTAAATTTTTCACATTGACAATGTTGTTCAAGATATAAATACCAGAATTAAGTTATTGATAGCATTACTGACAGGTGGAATTTATCTTGTGTATTGTAGCTAATTTGTAGCTGTAAGCGTTATTACTACAATTTTTCAGATATTTAGAAATGGGCCGTCCTTGTTAGATGATCACCGGGCCCATAATTAAAATATTCTAAAAACATGGACATTACTCCAGTATAGCATGTTTTTTTATGAAAAATCCAAGAATAATATATAATTTTAGTAAGACATGAAAACGTGTCTAATTCTAAAAAACGCTTTGACACGTAGGTCTCTAAATCCGTTGTAGATTACATATTATTGATGCCAACCCTATTTAAGGTAGTGGTGTAACTAATGGTTACAGAATATTTATAGCACAGAAGTAACTTATAACCACACGGCCTGTACATTCAACTACTGTGCTAGAGATTAACATGTCAATTCGGCTCGAATTATAGTTTGTGTCAATAAAACGCCTCAGGGTTAGATGTGGTAAGAAATAACGTCTGGCATGTTTGTTCAATTCTTGATTGGCAAATAATAATTGCTTGTTTGAATGGCATTCGAAACAATCGCATAAATTGAAGTACTTTGACTGATGGTCTAAGATTCAACGTTAGTTAACTGGCTGACCTGACATTTAAGACCGTCACAGTTAAATAGGAATGGGTGAACGTTTGTTGGCCTAAATCTAGTCTGACAGCTGTCAAACTATAGAACTGGGCTGTTCTCACTGAAGAGTTGGAGCATCATTTAGTTTAACGAAAAGTCTTCGGAGTATACAACGCCGGATGTCGTCATTACGAGTAATTTCAATATTGACATTGATTCTTTACTGCCAAAATTACTTTAGGCAAGAAGCGGAAATACTTCCAAGCTTCGAGAGGCATGTTGGTTTGCTTGTACATGTAACCACGCCAAAACGTCATCAGGGTCGTCAAACATAAGTGGTGTTATCTGCCCAGCATTAAGATGTTAACAATCTTCATCATCGTAACTGCTTTACCCCTCTTCGATAAAGCTTTAAAGGTCAGATGCAATGAAGGATATACAAAGTTCGATGACAGGTCGCAGTCCACGGTTATTTTGCCCATATTTAGTGCCGAGGTCCGATTTTATGGGAGTGCTCTGCCCGCCCTCCGGCGTCGCAAGGCGTGGCGGTCCGGGCGCCAGCTTCGTTCATATTTGTACAACTGCCAGCTAATTACACCCTACAATTCAGTCTGATGCCAGCCTGATTAAGTCTTCGACGTGTTATCCCGTCTTTAGTAATAACACCCTGCGTTTGAGCGACTGGAACAGGTCGTTTCGTTGCTACAATCGACGCTGTGTGGTTCGACATTATAATTGTTATTTGATCCAATTTGGCCTTCTTCATGAACTCGAACTCTGGATTGGTGCATCTATTTAGATTTTCTAAACTTATAACATCTAACTTACCACATGAATGCGGTTTATAAATGAATTATGAGTAAGGTCATTTACTACAGAGGTTAAAGAAAGCACCGTGCAAGTTTCAAATCAGAAGACTTCGTTCAAAAATAGCTGTCTGTACCGAGACAAGATTTGTCAACACTTACGAAGCTCCCAACAATACCTCTTGGTAGGTGGTTTCCGCAAAATTACTGAACTAGACTTCAAGTAGCCAACGTGGGCATTAGGCCGGGTCTGCGGTGGGCAATTTCCAGTAAACACCGCTCACCGTATTGTAAATTAAATTCTGATGCAGTAGTATTAAATCGTAAATTATCTTTCGAGAATTAAGGGAGTGGGTTGACCCTATGGAATCTTGCGCAGCTAGGTTTTTCAATCGCATCTGCTTGAAAAAGTAGGCCTACAATTTAAGTAATAAGTACTTTCTGGAGTACTGTTATTAGAGCTGGTTTTTTATTTCTTGTATTATTATCACTTATTAAGATTAAGGTTAGTTGACTGGGTTGTCATAGTGCATCTTTAGCACTTGTTGTCAGTGACTATTCATGACGTGTTGCCTCATCTGTAATGTAATTAGCATATTGTTCCACTTGGTAATTGGTAATGACTGGGAACGAAAGAGCTCACTTTATTTGAAGAAAAACTTAAGCACTTAACTAAGTTTAATTTACACTTAAATGACCCCAAAATAAGCATAGTTTGTTCTATGGTGTGATCTCATCAGAGTGCAAACTTTAAGAAAGGGTATGTACGTATGTATGTACTCATAGATAGTTCATTATGTCCTGCCTGCTTGATCCACAACTCACTGCGTAACATCCTAGATCATAACCAATTGAGAAAAAAAAGAATTCCTTATATTAAATACGTGCGAAGCGGGGGCGGGTCGCTAGTATTAAATATATTCCTTAAAAAATATTTATACTTTTGGCTTAAGTAACGGTTAGAAGAGAATAAGTAACAAACTCCAATAAGAGAAAAAAACGATCATCTATCCTTTCTTAAATTTGCTAGCGTCCTGAGTTTCTGACCCGCCAAGCTAACGACGCGCGCGCATCTTTCCCGACCTACCGCCATCTAGTATACTTCGCCGGTCAGCCACAAAGGCGACGTATATGGAGGTCCGGGACACAGTATAAACCATACAGTAGGCTATCTAAGGCCACCCGCCGAGTTATTAGCCTAGCGTGCACACAGACACGCGGCACAGCCCGTCCGTACTGCCGCCTCCCTATGCCTCCCTATTTTATGCTAGCGTGTGCGTGAAATTGCGTGTGCGTGATATCGCGACACGGCGCGCGACACGCACGCACACATTCAAACCGAGAGTGGCACGTTTGTATTTAGATGTTCTACCGTAGGGTTTATACTGTGTCCGGGACGCCGACAGAGCGAAAGATCAACACTAATTAACCGCCATAAAACCGAATATCGTTCTCGTCGTTACCTTTCACCGCGCTGCAACAAATTCTAAGACGAAAAAACGTGAGGCTCACACGGACGCAATAGATTGATGGTACGGCTGGTCGGGTTAGTGCCTCCGCAGACGAGGTGGCTTAAAGCCTTGAACAATTTTGCCAATTAGATTTTGCACTTGCAACTGCAAACACTATAAACACTTTTATTTATCAACTTTATTTATAAAACTAAATATCCTTGGACAATATCCTTGGACATTATTCCACACAGCGCCATCTAGTCCCAAGTAGGCTAATTATAGTCCGTTATTATGGATACTAGACAACGGATAAACATACTTATATACTTTTTCTTTTGTAAATACATACTTAATATACATAGGAAACACCCAGACCAATACAAACAGACATGTTCATGCACACAAATGTTTGTACTGTGCGGGGATCGAACCCGCGACCCTTGGTGTAGTAGCCGACTTCTCAACCAATTACACCAAGACGGTCGTCAATCTGTTAAATATCCGCTTGACTAACCTTGTAAGGCTAAGGGATTATTTTGTGTAGTTAGTAAGAAGAACAATGGCTTATCTCAGGGAACTCAGGTATCCTAGCTGGCCATAATATCACTCCTCCCGATTATTTTTGACAACGCTACTAAGTTTTTTTTTAAATGGCCAAGTAACCTTCAAAGGTGCATAATTATGTAAAAACCAATTTTCAGCTTATGTTGCTTATCCTCAAAAGTTTGAAAGTTTTATTTATTAGTGAAACTTTAAAAACACCAAAGTTGTCTGAGAAAGTCATGAGAATTCGGCGGTTATCCCAAATCTATGCAGATGGGTCTTAATGCAAATCTTTTCTATTCATTAATGAGAAGGGCTTGAAAGATACAAATTGAAAAGCAATACAAGCAGTGGAACGATCTACGAGCAAATATCCCAGGCTTGAAGCAAACAGTGAGGTCTACCGCTAGAGGTCCGGGGGAACGCGTAAAAGGCCTTGTGCCACTCACCGTATTCCCTTACTATGGACGATGAGAGGGAGTAGTAGGGTTTTTAGTCGGTAAAGCCACTGGGGAACCACCCCCCCAGTGGATAGTCCGACATAACCCGTCCACCCCCCGGTTGACGGGTAGGCGTAAGTGCATTTCCCCTACCAAAAAAAAAAAAGGTTGACCGCTAGTGTTGTGCCACGTCCGGAGCGTCGCATCCCTGCGCGCCACCCGCGCGCGAGACAGGGACCAGCATAATCGATAGAGGCGCCACCGCGCGCCGCGGGGCGGCGCCCGCGCCGGCCCCACGCGCACCGCATCTTATTGAGAAATTCCCGAGATGATGCATAATTCTCCTTTTGCTTTCCCGTGTAGTTATTTTAACTCCCTGTTAACAATATTACCGATTCGGTGACCTGCGCAGACGCATATTTTATCGGAACGCCCGTTAGTGGACGGACTTTGTGTGCTTGATTTATAACTTTGCGTATTGACTGCGTTTTGAGGTTTCGCTTTGTCAAAGCTTGTCTAAGTGGTCTCTGCTTGATTTAGTGGTCGTTTCTTTGTTGCAGAATTTTCCGTATTTTAGAAGACTAGGGAGGGCTATACTATGTTCGTGCTGAGCAACAAATATCAATTTTAGAAATGAGCGACAAATATCAATTATCAATATAATACCTTTTATCTTATTAGAAAAGAAACCAATCTCATTACTAAAACAAACTATTTATCCAACGCAAATATTAAAAACGGAGCGAAACCAAGTCCACCCTTCGGAAAGCTGTTAAAACAGCAATCAGGTCTTATCAGACAGTTATGCTAATAAGACATGCTAATTTCCAAAACCAACAAGCGGGCGAGGCTGCCCAAAACGAGCACGGCGAGATGAGCAGACGGGCGCCAGGGGCCAATTACGAGGCCCACAGTGGCCTAAACCTAGGGCTGACACGCTACTGACATTGAAAAATACTGGGTAAAACAAATGAATGGGCTGCACGCAACTACCGTTGAGAAGAAAAACAAATAACTATTACTGCTATTAGTGAAAAAAATATTACTAAAGACTATTCTGAATTGATTCCATGTTTGTCGCATCTTGTAACTTAGCCTTATGGTTGACGGGTTGAGAATGCCATATAGGCATTAAAATCACCAGTTGTCATTCGGGAAAAATAGTCATATGATGAGAATTCATGTTTGATCGGTGTGTAAGTACTAGTATTAATAATTAGTTTCTCAAACTTTTCAAAGTTTGTGCTCTGCTTAGTGTAAGGTTAGATAGCTATTTGTTGAGATGTTTCTGAGATCGTAAGTTATTTGTCTCTAAAAAAATAGGGGTCATAAGTATTTAATTTAGTTAAGACATTTACATAGTGCCTTATAGAATAAATAAAGTTCAAAGTTCTTTATTGCACTATGTTGTTAACAAGATCTTAACAATAATATGAGACACAAACATGACCCTGTAAGGGCACAGCAAATACTTAAAGTCTAATTATAACTATAATCTAAATACTACACTATTATATTTAACAACACAATAAATAAATTCGTGCAGAAACTAATCTTTGAAGAACTGTTAAAGATTTATTCCACTAGTAATGGTCGACAGCCCTAGCCCCGTCGTGAGTTCGTCGTTCGTTGCAATGTTGGGAATGCACGCCTTTCTAGTTTGAATTTTTGTACGTGGTCTATCTGGAATCTAGATTGTCTATGGTCGCGAATTCCATTTCAAAGCAAATATTGAGTAGAAACGTCAAAAAAGTCCATCATTTTATAATAACTTTAAAACTTCTTCAAAATAATTCGTAGATAGATTAGGTAAATTCAGGCTACGAAACCAGTCTAGTTGTTATAGATATTGGGAAAGCCATCTGTCTACTACTGATACGTATCTACTCCGAGGGTGACAATGAGATTACGGTTTCTGGCCGGCTATTGGTGGACGCCTGTTACGTCACGGGCGTCCGGTCACGCCCCGCGGCTCGAATTACCGGATTAGAATGTCCGGTATTGTACCTACTCTCGAGTTCGGGCCATGCGAACGTACAGAGGCGAAGCAACTTCGAGATGTTCTCGATCGCAAGTCACGCAGATTGGTTAAGTTCGAGTTTTGCTTGGTGGAAGCGGGTAAAGTTTGACTGGGCAAGTTATCTAATGATTATAAAATGTTGCTAACCATCTTTTTGTCTAGTTTTGAAGGTGCTTTTCAAATTCGATTGCTTTAAAACCGACTGTATAGTCGGTTTTTAAGCAATCACGGCTTTAATCATAAGAAAAAACAGAGTAACAATATTGATCTCAAATACTTATGTAGTTACGGACAAATTAATACTCAAACTTATACGAGAAGTTTATTTTAGACACGACTTTAATTTGAGGCTACGGGAATTAACGTTTACATTACTGCGTTCTTCATCTACATTTCAAAACGAGATTAAAGTTACCAAATAAATCCAGCACATTTTTTATTTTAAACCAGAAATTTCCCTAGAGCTGGTTCGCGGCGAAAATATTATTATTACTCGTCTATGACCCCAATTATACAAATGTCTATGACACTACAGCTTTTTCCTTAAAACAGCCGACTTGTCACTCGAATATCAACTTTGCTGCTTCGGGATAAGGGATTTTAAGATGTTGGCTAAAGGTAAAACGCAGGTTTGCATTGGAAACTCAAAACTAGGGTGACAGAACTAGGGTGCTATCACAATAGGAGCACAGGATTAGTTTCAACGCAGTGTGTAAGGGGCTTAAGTTATTACGTCACGCCTTGTAATGGCCGACCGAATATTATTATTATTTTTTTATAATAGCACCGTTATGGTTATGTATTATGATGGTAAAACAGTTTCTAATGGTGTTATAATGGAGTGATAACTAGTTAAGATGGCAAAGGGGAACAACATCATAAGAAATGAATGTTTTAACTACGTTTGTACGAACTTAACAAAGGTTATAGTTCGTTTTACTTTCAATACAGACTGTTTGCTGCAAGGTTAATTCGTCGTGATAAGTTTTTTCAATAAGTAGAGATCTGCTATAGATTTACAAACGATTCAAAACCACATTTTCATCTTATCATTCATCGGGACTGCTCAATATTGTGCTTTCTAAGGTTTTTCCATCTTCCATTATCATTCCATAACCATTTTCCATCTTTGATCTATCGAACATGTAGTTCTTGTATTTTGTGATAAACTTCAATATTTTTTCTCTTTTAGATACTATCCTGCTTAATATAATGGTGATTGTAATAACTTGATTACTATTCAAATTACAAAACCTATTTTGGTTATTTAATATTAATTTTCGTATTTTTCCCCAGTCGGTAACAGTCGCTTAGCTTCTAGCTAACAGCGGTTTAAATAAATTCAAATGAGAACTTGTACAATTTAATATTATACTTATGACTATTAACAATTTTCAAGCTCTAGTTGTCGCGCTAAAAGACGGGACTATATTTGTTCCCCGTTAGTAACTGTCGCATATCTCCCAGCTACAGTGCAGCGGATTTTTTTTAAGAGGATATAATCTCAATAAATAAAAATGGATTGCTCTTCGGTAGTCTCGCTAAAACTTGCGAACGGATCGACCGATTATGAAATATTTACAAACATTAGAAAATGCTAGGAATATAATGAAAAACAACAATTTTCCTTAGCAACCATCATAACTATTACGTGCTACTGAATGATTGACAACAGTACGAAGTTTGTCAGGACAGCTAGTCCCACAGTAATATTGGCTGCCTATTTAATAATTTTCGTGTTAAAAGCTCTAGTCGGCGCTTTAAAAGAAAGAGGCCGAGATGTGTCCCCAGTCGGTGAATGCTTATCTCCCAGCTCGTAAATCCCGTATCGGTAGCTAATCTGCGTCGCCTGCGCGCGCCTCAATTAACTCTAAAACGTGTCCGAAGTCCGGCAATTAAACAGATAACGCCGCGCCGGTGGTCCGGACGGTTTTATTATTCATATAAAATTTAAGGATAGAAATAGGAAATGTGCCTGTTTGGGGACACGTCCTCAATTGGTGACGCAGGTGTAAATTTTGTTTTTAACCAGGGGGGCGGAGATGTGTTAAGCTTTTAAACAAATTAAAGTGGTAAGATTCAAAATTCAAAGTTAATTTCCATAGTGAGAAATGCAGCTGCAGCTTTTTCTTTCGGAAAAAAGATTTTCTGTTCTATTTTATGCAATCTTTTTATTTTTCTTCATACGAATTAGGACAGGGACAGTTGCTCATGCAGACAAAATCTATATTTGTACAGAAAGCTTCGAAAGAGTCTAGACTAGAACTCTGGGTGATGTTTTTGTTGAGCTGGCGTAGTCAAATCTCTACTCAAGCACACATCAGTACTTATATAAAACACCTTTAAGTAGCACTTCTAGGCCTCCTTCTCACCTCAAATATGAGGTGGTGCAAGCTATGCTCATCAACATCACATGACGGGAACAGTGATTCGGATTATTGAAGGAGTCACTGTGAGACTAGTAATGAACCTTACTGTCAGATTTACCCAAACCGCATTAAGGCCTTTGATTAGTCTAAGGAATGGCATCTAGCGTCAAGACCACTGGTTAACGCATCATCCGAAACATGGAACTGCAGGTCGGTCTGAAAAACACATCACAAAACATCATGTGGGGTTGTGCTTGGCTAAGCATCGGTAACCGTTGACAATTCATAATTCCACTACTCCACGGACACATCCAGTATCCCATTCCAGGCTACCTTACCTTTCCTCAGAATTTATTAACTAGTTCGTAACAAAAAGACACAATGAAAATATAACAAAAAAAGTAGAGGTGAGCCTATCTCCAACCTGCAATTTCGTTTTGACTGCTTGTCCCTAAAAATGAAGGTTTTTTCATTATCTCCTAAAATGAGTTCTGTTTGTTCATCATATTAATTACATGATATTAATAAACGAACCTTACCAAGTTCAATAATGACGAGGCAGAAACAAAGGAGCGCCAAGAATGCGGGCCCCGCTGTATCGCGATGCGGGTCAACTATGGAAGTTTGGCAGACTCGGGACTTCGCACCGCTTTCAATATTAGCACTTATTGAACTACTCGTGGTAAAGTAGAGACCGATTGTCTACTGTCTGTTTTTATTGTAACTAACTGTGGCTAGCATGTGTACAGACCGCCTGGTGGGAAGCGATCTCCGCAGCCTATGGACATGTGCAAACTTTAGATTAAGGCAAAAAAGGCAGTGTAAGAAACTTCTCAAACACCTTTTGAGGAACTTCATGTCGTAGCTCATAGCGACGCCGTCAGCTAAAAGCTCATTATACATACACTAAGAAACAACCTGAGTCACTACAGGATAGGACCACGAACTTCAGTAATGAATAAAACAACTTACTTAAAAAACTCAAACAGCTACTTTAACTATACTGGAAAGTTTTCTCTTTAATTTTTATTATTTTCAACATTTGGTAGAAGTGACAGGAAACCCCGATCGCTAAACCCATGAAAATTCAACGCTTAGTTCAGTTTTAGGCCACCACAATCGCTAGGATTAAAAAAACTTTAAAATTCAAATTATTTCTGATACATGTAAGCGACATTTCTTTAAAATGTTCAATTTTTAAAATATTTTACGATAAAGTGATGCAATCGGTGCTTTTGCATAAAATTTTGTGGTATTTCAAATCATAGACTATAAAACGTAGAGGTCACATTCTGTAGGTAATGTAGGTATAAAAGCTGTTGCTTTTTATGATGATAAAAAATCATAAGTCATGCAGACATTGTAGCGGTTACTATACATTTGTTGTCGTGAGCCCACCGCTGGACCAGTAATAAAGGATTTAATTCAGCTTATATTTAATTAACATTCGTTGATTAAAATAATCAGCAAACATTGCACACCTTTTAGATAGAGGACCGTTATTTAATACTGCGTTTTTCAAAGTGCACGTTTATGTTTTTAATCATTTCATAAATTAATTTAATTCTATTAAAATGCATAATTTCTATACTAAAACAAAACTGCTTCTAATTACTTGTTAATCACTAGTAACTTCAAATGAGCAGCAAGCCGCAATTATGCCTTATTCAATTCCGCATGATGACATAAATGCAGAATATAACAATGTTATTAAGCGTCTATAATGCTGATTGCATCTGTGAGTTTACCTGCATATAGGCTTTAATTAAAGCCACGTCGAATGTCACTTCTGCGCCTGCTTCGACGATATGACGACAAATAAAATAATACGATTATTCGAGAGCGGCTCCTTTGAGCGTCTCAAAGGCGGCCGATTTGTTTGGCATAAAGAGCTCTTTATAGGCCGATATAGGCCTTATGAGAATTTATTCGCGCGGTTATTATTGCAATTCAATTAAAGAAGGCACGAACCCCGGTTTCTCTTAAATGCAACGGAAAGCGTTTGGCTGGGTTTCCCGTTTGGCGGTTCGATTTAAATTTTGTAATTAAAAACTGGACTTTGAATTTTATTATTCGATGTTGGCACCTCGACATATATTTTTATTTTGCGACAATTTTTGGGTTTTTACGCAAGTTGCAAGCAAAGGAACCAGATTGACTATAGTTTGACAATGTTTTTGCCAAAATTCTTCAATATTATTTGTCCGAATTCATAAGATATTATAGATATGTACATAAAGTCAATCTTCAGACTGACTAGCAAATATTTCAGAAATTGCCATTCTATAGCCAGCGCACACAATTACATCATATTATTTTGATATATTTGGCTCAGGAAGCTACTGACATGCAGTTTTATATAATATCTTCCTTTTATTGGCTTAAACTCCTGATTCTGCTGCGGTGTTACTCAAAGTTACCTTTGAACACACAAGTAGACTGTAAAAAAAGTAAAAGGGTCCTTTAATATCGACCGATTGGCGTCAACAGCCGACTACCGGTACGTTAAGAAGCTCCGTTATAATCTTCGTTTACATGTTAAAAGACTCAACGAGGCGCGCCTACTCATGTTAATGTTCTTTTATATCAGACAATTTTTCTTTTTTATGATTAATTTTACAAGAGTTAAATACATTCTAAAATGTTGCATTTTCATGTTCTCTTCAAATTTCGACTTAAATGTAGAGTAATTTGGTTAGATTTGAAAATTCATGATTCTGTGACATCTTTCACGCGTTACACGTTGAATTGAAAGTGCCTTCTTTTCAATTTAGCACTATGGTAGGATATTAAAACTTAATTTATTTGATAGCAAATTTGAATCAACGTAAAATACAAACTGTAACTTTATTGTAGCTAGATTTCTGAGATAACACTTTTGGCCAAACCGTTAAAATTGGAAACTGTATAACCTTCATAAATTAGGGCATAAAAGCCTGAAATCCCATAACTGCAGCACATTTTGGATGATTACAAGAACTAAACCCAGGAAGAGGAAAATTAATTGGATATGGCATATTATTTAGCCAGATGTGCACTCAGAGACTAAAAATATTGGAAACAGATAACGTGAAGGATTGTATAACCAAATGAATTAAAAATTAGGGATATGTGTAAATAAGAAATATACAAATTATTGTTTTGTTCTAAGCAAATTACCCGTATAAACGTATTCCAGAAACGTCAGTGATCGACTGTTTTTTGAAACTTCTGTATTCGCTTCTATTTAAACTTCTAACTACTAAATGGTAGAGTCACATTTATTTAATTCAAGATCTTGAATTGCAATTTTTTATTTTAATCTGTTGTAAAGTGAATGAATTGGGTTTGCACTATCACAGGCTAAATAATTTAAAGTGTATTAAAGTTACTTGCTAGCATTAATCACGACAAAATCAAATGGGGTACTCAGAGGCACTCCGACTGTTGCCGTCACGGTGAATGGAACCTTCAGAAGCCCACACTTGGCTACTTTCTATGTCAGTGTTTTTCATCATCAGAGAGTTAGCTGCAAAATTTTATTAAGCCAAAGTATTTATCTTAGTAGAAAACTACTAAAAAAGGAATTTTGCCGCATGTTTCGTATCAGAAATCAGAATCAGAAATATCTTTATAATAAATAGACCTGTTACAAGTGCTTTCAAATCGTCAAAAACTTAATCAAATAAACAAAAATACACTTAATAATAGACTTCAATACTATAATAGAAAAAATCAATAAAAACCGCTGACGGAAAGTTGTTTCTGTACTGAGAAGAACGAATCTTTCGTACTTCGAAGGTAAGACCGGCCGACATTAGCAAGCGGGTGACAAACAAATGAGTGGTTTAGCGCTATCTCAACCCTTTCATCTTGCCGCGGTAGCCGCGTATCAGGTTACTGAGAGTGCTGGTTCAAATCGCCTTATTTCATAATAAACGTTATGGGTAACAATTTAAGCTACATTGTTTTTTTTACTTTTTGCTAATGTTTTCCAGTTTTTGAGGCTTCCAGTATTTTGAAAATTTGAATTCGTCTTGCATTATTTCTAAGAAAAACATAGTAACCTCTGGACAGTAGTAAAGCTATGTAAACTTAATCTAGATACTAAGCTTTATTACGTTTCATATTTAAAGGATAATTTACCATTACATTAGTCTTGTGAAACGAAGACAGCAATAACAATAAAACCAGCACGAAATTAAATTGTCTATAAGACATTCATTTAAATTCTTATTGTCTATAAGACAAATTATTTTTATTTATTTATTCAATATTGCACATAAAAAAAAAGTACAAATGGCGGACTTAACGCCAGTGGGCATTCTCTACCAGTCAACCACATGGTGAGACAGAGAAATTAAGGCGGTAAGACAGCTCATAGTTAATTTAATAAAATGAAATAGGTGAATTCACAACTACCATATCCATCCATCTCTTTCCTACTTTTAGTATTAAACCGAGCAGGACGGGTGACAAAACAAATGAGTGTTTTAGCGCTATCTATCCCTTTCATCTCGCCGCGGTAGCCGGATCGTCTCTTAACGTAATCTGTTTTATTAAAAAAAACAGTGTGGAGCAATTTGTGGGGCCAAGTAGTGCCTAGGTGACTAATGGGATGGTTTCATGGGCTTGGAAAGGAGAAGAACAGGGGAGCTAAGGAGTTGCTAGAATTTTCATCTTAAGTGTTTAATTCATTGGAATATACGAGTAAATAATGATGTCAGCTCTTTAAATTATCAACCTGTTACGATAGTTGCTTTAAAGTGGATAAAAACTGGGGAAATTAAAAAAATATATATTTTGTAGTAACTTACAAATTGGTCACACTCATAATATCAAAGACATTATTACTGAAAGAAACTCATTTCACGAAGATAGTAACATAAAAAGGCAATAAAAAGGAAATATAATAATTAATTGGTCATGTAATATATTCTAAATGAATAGGAAATCAACAAACTTCAAAGAAGCGTCGGATAGTTAATTACAACTAAAGTTTATATTTCTGGTTGCTATCCTTTAATGTCACCACAGAAGTTAATATCCATTTTATTGTACATCTCCATTCAAAACAAACACAGATCTAGGCAAACCGCGTTATAAAACATGCATTACTATGACCACTGCTTTATTTTAATTAATAAAGGTAATTAATATTTAATGCAGATATTTCAATGTATAGAAGAGACTTTTACAATTAAGTACCTATTTAATATTATTTCAATGACATCTTTGTCATGCGAATTTTACAGAAATTTATTAGAAACTTAGAAATCATAATTGACCTGCTTACAGTGAGTAATAATATACACATTGAACTAATACAGCAGATATTTTTTTTATTTAAAAGTTACTGTTTACTGATACTCTACATGAAACAAGTCAAAGATTTTTTATGATCCACGAAAAGTTTTCAAAAGGAATTGACGAACTCAAGACGAAAAGAGGGCTTTAAATTGACAAGGTCCGCCAAAGCGTTCGCGATCAATAATCTATAATTTCTGTTATTAATTATCTTAATTATTAGTCTGTGGAAAAACAGATGTATCTATTTATTGATTAACCCAAAAATATTAGGATAAAAAATGTTTCTAAAAACCCATAATGATCAACTCTACAGACGTCTATGTGCTGCAAAGGCCCGACCACCAATGACCGAGATACGAAGTAACGCGTTTAAACCCAGCTTTTTATTGAAGCTTATCATCTAAAGCTCATTCACGCACACATACAAAAGCTTTTATTTTTACAACTTTGTATTTGTAAACACCCACACGAGCAGGGCTGCCAGTGTCGTAATGATTAATATTGGAGTTGAAATTATCTTAAAGTCTGCCATATACCTTTCAGATGTAAAGGTAGGTTGTTTTACAGGCTTATTACGTTTTGACAAAAGTAAAAAAAAACAGAAAACTAAATTTTGCTTTTTATATTAGTAATTATACAACAATTCGAAATTTCAGAAGATTTAGTAAGCAGTCCGTAGCGAGCTGAAACATGAAACACTACGGCCCTTAGTGCGGCTCTGACAATTTTGCTTTATTTAAGTAGGTATATAGCATACAGTCACTTAAGAAGCCTCTCATCTCTAGTAGTCGATAAGGTTTTTTTTAATGCTACCTAAATATAACTGATAACAAAATAAATGTATTACAGTACTGAATTAGGTAATTAAATTAATGCAGAAGTAATCAGGTGAGCCACCGGGCTTTAAAGTTGAATGTGATATTAACATTTAATTACAATATAACGGCGGCGATTTTTGCAAACTGCCGAAATATAGAATCCATTTCCTTGATGCGGCCCAGTTTACTCAGGTTTAAATACAAATCTGCTATCTTCATGATTATATCTTTATTGAAATGTTCTTTTTACAGCCTACAAAGAGAAATATTTTTGAAATTTAACATAATAAACTGCAAGGGTAGGTACTTCCTATTTGCCTAGTTTAGACATCAATTTCCCTTAAATTACATTAGTTATTAAAATATTTTTTACAGCCATGCTTTACTACTTTGTGGAAGAAACTTTCATGTTTTATCTATTCAGGACTTTGTTATTTTAAAGTTTATTCTAGTACTACAAGCCCTATGCTACCAAAAGTAAACATTCACTAAATACATTGAACACGTTTTGCTCATTACAAAAATCAAAACTAACTAATATTAAGTGAAAATCTACCTAATCGTCCCCCAAGAGCGAGTGGCCATACATCGTTGGTTTTACGGCGTGCCGAAACACGGAATGCCACTCCTTAATACGGCCCTGGTAATCGCCTCAGCAGCCTTATCTTAACGGGATAAAGAGCTACCGGTGTTTGCGTCCATCGGCGTATTAACAATTTATAATATTGATATAGTCTGTTCAATACACGAGAGTTTCGTTTGAAAGTTGTGAGGCAGAAATTTTCAGGTGGCGAAACCGCTGGGCACGGTAGTTAATCAAAATATTTTAAGCAATCATGAATTGTCAATTTTTCCTTTTACTATATCTATTTTAACTTTATTTGTATTTTTAAATTGGATATAAAAAAACTTACTAGATTATTGACGGTTCAACAAATAAATGAGTTCTCGAAAAAAAAAACGAACTTACGGAGTATAAAATTAGTCAGCAATAAACGTTTCTTATCATCCGTTTTGCGTTTTTATTTATACTTTACCTATGAATTATGAGATGTATGTAAACAACAGGTACCTAACACTCGTACAGTTTGAACTTGATTGTTATCCCACTTAACCAATTCAGGTATAACAAAAATAAACTACTGAATACTTCAAAAAACCGTCTCGCAACAATTGTTTTTAAAAGGTCCCCTCAAGGCACAAACGAGGAATATCAAATACTTCCAGCAGAAAGCGGAAAATGTGAAATTGACGTTTTCACGAATGACGGCGCAGGTGTGAGGGATGAGCTATAATGTCTGTGAACTAGGTTTGAACGCGACTTCACTCGCTGTAACAATATTAGCTTATGAATAAAAAGTTTGTCTGTTTGAACGCGCTAATCTCAGGAACTACTGATTCGATTTGAGAAAATCTTTTTGTGTTGAATAGTCCATTTATTGAGGAAGGCTTTAGGCTATAAAATCACGATTCCAAGTGGATGGAGTCACGAGCGGCCGCTAGTACTTAATAAATGATTTACGTAGATCTTAACACAACCTTTTTGATCCAGATTTTCGTCATTTATAGTCTACATTTTGGTCTAGTCACGTAAATATAATTACTGACTGACTATACTACCAAAGCCGAAGGCTATTTCTACCTAGAAGATCAAATTATTGATGGTTTGGCAAACTTATTACTGCATTGTTTTACTTAACTTGAGGTTGAAAGCAAAACCACGTTACCAAACCCTGCTCAAACTTTAGTCAAAATGTTGCTGACTATCTGTACTTAAAACTCCATTAATTTATATAAAGGTAGGTATTTGTTTTAAAGCAACAAGATGTGTTTGCAGTCGTAACTATCTAAAAATTTGAAGCCGTTACCATCAAACACAAGAACATATTTTTTAAAGTTTAAACTAATAAATTGTGTACCGTTTACGAAAAACTTTGCACAAAAAACTCACAAAAACAAAGCAAGAACTGTGAGCAAGCGAATAAATAACAGAACGACGTCAAAATAACTCCAAAAACAAGGCAAGCGACGCTCAATGCTCATATTTTTGAAATTGAAGCAAAATATGCCGCCTTTACATATCGGTGTTTTATATGGCGACACCCGGAGTGCAGAAGAATTCCAATTTGTATTCGTCGTCACCTAGCGGGCGAGGATCTTTGGCACAGATCAAGCGAATGTACAGAAGGTAGACAATTATGTACAGCAATTTTTCTTTCAAACCTTATTTCAACTAAAGCTTCAGACAAAGGTCTGATAAATTTAAGAAAAACGAATAAATAAAGGCTTCAGAGAATTCCTTAAATTTTTCGCGCTACGGTAAATACAGGTTTTAATAAGAATTTAATCGGTTTAGCCACATAGTTAGCTGGTAGAGAAAACCACTTGGCATGAAATCTTCTGATTGTAACTATTTTGAGTATGTCTGCTTTAGCTTCGGCTTCTGCCCTTGCTTCCTTTTCGTGTGGACTACGGGATAAAGTCGAGTTGAGCTTTACTTAAAATTATTAATTGCACGTAACTTATTTTATACACAAATTGTAAAGTAAAGATTTAATAGATTACTTTAGGACGTCTCTGAAAACCTTAAAGCGATATTAAATAAGGGAGCAACCCAATAGGATTGACGAATTGGGTTAAGTTCAAAAGAACTTACTGCTTCGCATTTCAACAGGTTTCTATCATTACTTTCTATCCATATTGATGTTGTTGCGTTTTTAATACTGCTCGATCAAATTGTTAGTGCTATCAAGTGACCCTTCTGCACTCGTTCTACTCCCATCCCATATTTTCCATTGGAACAATAAAAGAATATTTACGGTGTGCCGTCACTCAGTTTCAAATTTCAACTACTTTTGTTTGCGAATTTTCGTCTGTTGAACGCTTTGTTCGTATGAAAGAAAGTTTTCTTTCGAACAAGTATTTTTATTGTCCAAATGACATCGAGTGTCTTTTATTCGTGACTAAATTGAGTGAGACAATTTGAGTTATGGCTTGCGCTAACTATTTCTAAGCTAATTAGGCAATATCATTAATAATCAGTTTGTAAAGTTACCGGATTTCTGATGAAAAGTCGAGATAAGATAATGCGAGCACGCGATATTATAGAGGCGTCTAAGCTGTTGATTTTATCAATTATCATATTATTTTGCTATTGGTTGACTTCCGTGCATAATATTTTTTGTATGGTACAATAAGCGCATATCATACGTTTGTAACCTTATTAATGGCTGGCTGTATTCTCAAGAATTAAAAAAGAAATGAGAACATTCACAATCATGTTCTATTTTCAAATGGTTTAACTACTCATACATTCGAACTTATGTTTTATTTCCGCTTTCGTTTAGGATTTTTCGTTAAAAAAACGTAAGTTTTGGAAAATTTTGATCTAAGCATCATAGTATATTATTAACACTCGTTTTCAGTAGGTAGCTTTTTAGTTTCCAAATTTTGATTCATATTTATATTTTAAACATGCATCCGATTAAATCACCTGTCACTTGACCTTTTTCTTCATTACTGGTTCGACATCGAGGGGAAATACCGATCCTGGCTATCGAATACCCCGTTAAGATAGCCTTAATTTGAATTCACAATTAACAAGCAATTTCAGGTTACAACATAGCGTGAGAGCGTCGTGGCCCAGTGGCTAAACACTCTGGCTCGGAACCCGGTGGTCCCGAGTTCAAGACTGGCCGGAACACTTATTTTGTGTTCATTGTACAATTAGCGGCTTACTCTTTAGTGATTGAAAACACTGACAAAAAACCCACGCAACCCGGATAACGGCGGTAGGCTCGCGTCTTACCACGTTGGTTTAAATTCCTGAGAGAGGTGGGCTTCTGAATGTTCCATTCACCATGACGGTAACAATCAGTGTGCCTCTGACTAACCCGTTTGGTAAGTAAATGGCTGTAAAGGTATGTTATGTTGTTTTGTTATGTAACATAGCGTTTATGACACAAATTCGATTTTCTCTCTTTAATCAAAACTGCAATAAACCAAACTACACAGTCAAGCAATATGCAATTCACGGCTTATTAATACTGCACACAACCATTGGCATTCACTTAGTAGTCACGCAAATACCGAATGAGTTAGTTAGTGACATTCATTTGGAACCTATTTGTTCAAACTTCACGCATTGTTCGGAAATAACTCGGACAAAGAGGCGAAATGGAAGACAAAGCGAAATGCATGATAGGAAATGCGTTGGTTGTTGTGCTAATGTTTTACTTGGACTTGTAATATTGGATTTTCATTTGTTTTTTACCTACGAGCGCGGTCAAGAAGTGTATTTTAAACTTTCATGTATGTTGGAACTGGACAGAATAAGGTTTAACACAAAACACTCATAGTTGAGGTGTAAAACATTAACATACTACACATAGTCAACACATTATGTGTTGAGCCCACGGGCTCAATATGGATTGTTGGAGGAGTCTGAAGCTAGTGAGAAATCTGGCTTTCGGATCATACCAACTGACTTAACGACTGACATCTAGCGACGAAAGCCGTTTAAAACTGACAACGTAAAGTGAACGTGCCTTTTGAAAAATACACCATGGCATATGACACAAATACATAAGATTAGATAGCAGAGCTAAACTTGCTAAGACGTGTATACTTTTTTTAAAACTACGACTGTGGCTTATTTCTTTTAGGGTCGTTCGCATCATACACGTCTTGAACCACCTAACCTAATAATATATCTCATCAGTATCAAAATCAAACTTTACAACTTTGGTAATATTTGTAACAAAGATTTAACATTTTAACAACGAAATAATATTCCGAACTTAACCCTTCCTTGGCGTTAAAATGGACATCGAGTCACTTGGCAGACTTTCTGACGTGGTGTCACTTTCATTACCACGTGTAAAACATCCAAATTGCCACTTGTCACCTTTGACAGCGCACGTAATGGTGTGATCGGGAAATGGACGCATAATTGGTAGCAAGTGACAGGTACATCCTATTAACAGCGGCGATGATAAATTATTGACGGTAATATTGGGACACCACCCGCTGTGGTCTCAGACGTAAAGTATGTCGTAAATATGAGTATTTTCAATTAAACGTAACCGTTTTCAAAATTGCGCCTGCGGACTTCTTGGTTTTGACATGCATAAACCGCTGCACTTGACCTATGCTAGAACATATATTTTTAAAAAGTTGCATGACAGCGTATAGCACTGAGGAGCGAAAATAAAGAATCCTACCAAAGTGAAAACATTATTTTTAGCTGGTGAAGTAATGATAGTTTTACTTCATCATAAAAAAAACCAATAGGTTTCATAGATATCTTGGTATTTTGACAAAATGTTGTGAATTTGGAAAAATTGAGATAGTGTGTATCTCTTCCTCTACCTACAATTGAAAGAACATTCTTGTCTTCTGTGAGCCTTGAAAAGAGTTAACAGGAATATCTTCTCCCAAATTTTCAGTCAAACTCTTTTTCAGCACTAAATGGGGTGACGTCAGATTTTTCCCCCTTTTTTCCATAAGAAACCAAGCTACAACAATATAAATCGGATGCAAAAAATTCTACTCTATCATGTTTTTAAAATTTATCTAACTTGTGAAAAATGAACAATGATTTATTTGTCCCCAAATTAGTAGCAAGTCATGCAAAGTCAGTTCTCCACCGATGTCATGTCTACAGCACACCGCGGGCGCGGCGCGTCATCCAGACAGTTTTACTGTGCTTCCATGCAAATGGGGCTGATGGATGGCCTGACGCCTATCGCCATATTTTAGTATTGAGGTGACGTACTAGGCTTTGCTGACACGAGTGATGTACGGTTTATGAATGTTTTTTTATGACAGGTTATTTTTGACAAATTCTGGAACACAATTACCAGCGAATTACATCCGCGAGAGTATTATTATGTTCTTACCAATAATAGACACGCCCAGCAACAAAGTTCCGATTCACGAGAAAATAATACCATAAATTGAAAAACGTGATCAAGGTTGACCACAAAAGAGTTGGTATATATGGTCATCAAGAAAACAACAAAAACAAAGTACCCGGAAGTTACCTAGAACTGAAGAACAATGAAGAAAAGTCAATGAAAGGTTTTGGTTCCATCCTTCAAAGAGCAATTGTGTCAATCAAGAATTTTGATAAGCAACTTAATGTTCCAAGCCAAGAAGTGCTTCAGCAAAGTGGATCTTGTAAGTGAATAGTTCACACCTTACTTTCCCTGAAGCCCCTCGGGTAACTGGAAACTGCTATCTCGTGCTTACAACGAATCGCTTCTCTCCGTTCCGCGAATCAGTCTGTGCGTTGACGAGGTTTGATTGGAAGCAGGGACGGCGATCTCAGAGTTAAGTGTTAAGGTGGAGACAAAATAATCATGAAACTTAGAACATGAATTTTTCAAACTTAGATGAGTTTCCTCAGGAGACCAGTAACAATATTACAGGTTTACAAAACTCGCTTGCTTGCATTATTTTCAAAATATTTATTTATCGCAAGTAGTCGCGTTACAGAATAGTCATTTGTTAACTATCTTTAATAACTTATGAAAGTTAGAAATATTTCAGTTAGTGGATAAAAACATGCAGTTTTTAAAACCTAATATCTCAATAGAACCGAATGGTTGAAAATAGCTTCTATCAGATCCCTTGTTTCATGAAAAGAAAGAGCTACAAACATACACCCATACTGAAATTACTGCCACTATAGAGACTTCCTGATTTCTTTTAAAAGTTATCACATCACAACCCTGCCTTCAACAGCATACCTGACACACACAAACACGCGTCTCAGACATTTCCATTACTATGTATGGCGCATGCATGGCACTAGACCATACGGCCCTAAGGTGCCTGAGGCACGCCACACTTAGTGTTCTATGTAAGCCCTTTGACAAAGTAAGCTCGCAATCTAGTGGATTTATCGACAACATTAGTTATTTATAGCGTAGGCATTATTAGATGTTCGACAAGCTTTTTCTGCAGCACTTGTTACTGCACGTTTTCCTTCAAAATATCTATAGTCCGTTCGCGTTAAGAATGCAGTGATTTTTAAATTTGATTCTGTTGCACACAAAAAAAATCAGATCCACAACCTTTGCGTTCGAAAATAGGCGTTCAACTGGTCACTGTGGACTTGACTTTCTAATTAAGAACGATTTGATTAGTTAGGGGGCGTGCTAGATCGAAAGACAGGTATGAAATTACTGCATTCTTAACGCGAACGGACTATAGTACCGTCATCGTCAAAAGATGTGTTGATTGAAGTTAAAGATTGTTGATGATGAAAAGTTCATTAAGCGTGAAAGAAGAATTAGATGATTAGATAATGATTTTTAAGTCGTCTAAAATTAAGCATGGTTTTCCATGTTTTGGTTCAGGTTCTATCGTTCAATAGGGTTGAGTTGAAGTCGAAGTCTTTTTAATGGGTTTGTATTAGATTGATAGATGGTGAAATTTCAAGTAAAACAAAAAGAACTGTTTTGTATTAATTCTATTTTTATATATGCTTCAGCTCGCTATTTTTTCTATGGTCGAGATCAAAACCGATTAAGCCTTTGCTAGAAAATCAAACCTGACTTTACTTGTGCTAATATACTGAATTATTACCCAATTAACAGGAGCTTCTTCAGTTAAACGATCGATTCAATAGTGCTTTTAATTAACGTTGATTACAGATCATTAATTCTGAGTGGTATTATAACAAGAGCTTATATAGACTTACTAGGGTAAAGCCGGGAGAATTTGTGGTTATTTGGACAAAGCTTACTTTAGTATATAACCGTTTCATAAATAGCTATGGACACAAATTACCATAAAATAATGAGATAGTTAATTTTAAAATTTTAATCGAGCGAATGGCATATCTATGTTCAACATTTTAATGTATTTTGCTTCATTTTCTAATGCTTTAACATAGCTCGTTTTTACTTATCTTAACTAAGTTCTGACCTAAATACCTAACGCTAACACAATTAAAAAGCAATTAACGAAACACTTTACCTAAACCAAAACAAAGCAAACGTAAAGAACAGGCAAATAACCCACAGAACTGCCAACACCGAAATTACACCATCAACCGTGCCATAAGAACGGAACACCATAAAAAAGAAACAACACGTGAAACCGTTACTTTGGCACCCCCTTTAATAATAGGTGATTTGCCCCCTTTCGCCCTCACATACGGGCCATGGGGGCGCGGATGGACCAGCTTAGTCTGAACTCCGATTGCTCGCGTAAGCGGTCTACAATTTTCTAAATTGAGAGAGAACGTAGATCAATGTATTCTGGTGGCTTCCTAGATGCGTGCCTGCTACCCATAGCCGAGGTTAAGTCTAATATCACTTGTATCGGACATTTTATTGTCACACGGTCGTCGTTTTCTGTGAGTTGTGAAGCTCGAATTTTAGGAAATAAGTTCCCAGTGACGTTTTTGGGCGTTTTTCAAAAAAAGTGTACATAGGTGAAAGTCAGTGTCCTACTCCTTTCTCGATCGATAAACGTTTATTGTGTTGATTTTTATTATCAAACCTGAATTTTACAGTTAGAGTAACAACATAGCTCTTATGTGAACTAAAAATAACGAACAAAGAATTGAAAAATCTAAATATATTAAATAAAAACAATCTTACAGATCGCTGTTTCTGTGATGTCCTACACCCACCTCTACAGATAAAAGTCCATTTTTTTTAGTTTTTTTATACCTATCCCAGTATTTATTTCTACTTGTACTAATAGATAAAGATCTTAGTTTTGAGTTGAAACCCTAATATGATCCGTTTTGGAACAAAATCAATTAAATAATCCAGTTTTTATGTTGTCCGGCGAAATAGCGCATGGCGGAATTTCCCTCTACGTCACCGCATTTTTGACTTCTTCTAGATGAAATATTCCCAATTAAGTACTTTTTTTTAAAATGTAGCAACATTATTACAAGTATAGTGGCGCCCATGTTTAGTTTTTGTCAGCCAATTTGCCAAGAAATCGCAACAGAAGGTCGCTTTGGTCGGTGAAAAAAAAGTATTCCATCAACGACTCCAGATTTTTCCATTTAAGCAAACCCAAATTGATTTGGCTCTCTTTGTATTCAATTTATTGGTAAAATAAGTTTTCAAAAATATTGACGTGGTTACGTTACTTCCATTACCGCTACAGTCTCATGAATGGATCATAAAAGTGACGTAATGGAATCCTAAAGGTCGGTTCAGACTTCAATTAATAATGGTCATTGAGGAGTACTATTTGAAAAAAATGATTATTTTCCGAGCATTCATTCACTTAAATATTATTGTTATCTGTTTTCGTTCCAGTTTTGAACTTTAAAACGCCTACTCGTCTAGTACCTACCTACCTACTAATACCAACTGTAATATTTCAATTCATAAATCTAACTAGGAACCCTAATTATTGATAATAATATCTTGATAATAACAAAGTGTTTAAGAATTTCGGTATTCAACCGCCGCTGCCGTTGCATGCTCGCTTCGCTCGCTCAGCACGTGCTTCGTTGTAACCTATCCTAACTCTTTGGTGGACTGGACAAGTCTATTGTGGTAACGCGAGTTGACGTTAAGTGGTTTCGTAGAGACAGTCCGTTGCAAAACTTGACTTCCATACCATATTGGAATTACGCATATTTTTCCTTCAGCTTAGGTCAAACTAGTTAATCCTAATTTGTTTAAGACAAACACTTTTGTTAAAGCAGTTTATCCTAAGCCTCCAGCCTAAAGCGATGAAGCTTAGGCCAAACTAGTTTATCAAATATACTAATCAAATTCTGAAAGAGTGCTAAGTATGAAATAATGTTGCTCTTTCTGCTTAGTGACTAATTTCAGGCTAAACTTGATTTAATCACTGTCATGTGAACGCTGGCTTAGGGTTCCTAAACGTTACCCAAGTGCTCCTTTTGACGTCACTGTCCTATTATTACTGTAGTTTATTTGCTAAGATTAATAAATATATCTCAAAGAAATTGTATTTTCTTTTTATAGATTTTAGTCAATGATGAGTTAATAATTTATTATTAATAAACGTTCTAAGAAAAAAACTTATATTAATGTTTCTAAAACAGATAATATGTAGTCCAAAGTATCCATAAGTCGCGTAAAAGAATTATTTTGATTAAAAACTTATTATTTCAATTATATGAGCGGACTTACTCATATTTTTTAGAAAACTGATTGTGTTTAAATTTCGGAAACAAAGATTTGAAGTTATTTACTTCTCTTCATTTTCTTTAAAACGTTCATGAAATTAGTGACGTGAAGGAACTTCTTCCCTACAGAATTAAATTTCAATTACATTTATTTGCGAAGTCTTTTCATATTTTATTTATAAATTCGATTTTTCATGCAGTTTATATATATTTAAATTAATGTAGGCATATATTTAATCGAAATTCAAAATCTGACTAAGGTGGAATTCCTATTACATCACCGACACTTTTTTTGAAAAACGCCCTTTTATTGGCCCTAAAACTGAATAAAGGTGAACTTGGAGTGTTTCCCTAAGTTTGCGGTTTGGGGTGAGGAATTCGGGCGACTTCCGAATTGTGGAGGTGTTGACTTTAGAATGAACATAAATAAACCCCTAACAGTGTTCGATAAGATTTGAAACTTTTTATTAGTTTTTGTTTTATTTTGTTCAATATTTAAGGCTATGTTGTATAGTGTTGCTCTTGAGGAACTAATAAAAATTAGTACAACGAAGTATATTTAGTATAGTGCAGCCAAACTTTTTTATTCGTTTATTTAATAAATAAACAGAAAAACTAGAATATAATATATTGCCATTTCTTAAAATGTGTATAGAAATAAATAGAGGCACTTCCACCAATCCAAATACAAAGTTGTTATTCTACAACAACTAAATTACTTCGAAAACAAAAAGCAAGTGACTTCAAAATATGTGGGTCTGCATTACCATCCATTTGTTTGTAAAAAAGGAAATTCTACAAATTTTTCTTAGCATTCATTAGCTTAGTTTTAAAGTTTCCGAGAAGTCGCGACGGTGACACCGCACAAAGTTAATTCGAAGAATTTAATAGACACATCAAAATGGTAACTTCTTGGCGGCACCCATAAAATGTCTATCATTATGAAGCCTGAAAATTATTCCAAATATTTCCGTCTGTGGGCTTAGCAGCGGCAGCCGGACTATTCCAAACATTCTGTGGGGATATGTCGGAAAAAGTAATAAAAAATATTCTTGAAAAATATCATACTTAGTGCAAGTTTCACGAAAACCTCATGCGATTACGATATTTTTTTTATTGTGAGTATTTGAATTATTTCATTGATTAGTTGCTGAAATAAAAATATTTTTGAGAAAACAGAAATAGAAATAATGTTTATGCAAGTGATTGCTGGAATTCAGTGCACTGTCCGTCCGCTTCAAATTCGTGTTCTAGAATGCGAGTGATCTGTTTTTGATCGAATATTAGATAATATTGGTCCATACAAAAACGTTAGTCATAGATTTACTTGTATCAAGTAGATTCCCCGTTAAAATGCTTTTTTTAACTATTATAATTTTCCGCAAAAATTATTTTTCTTTGTTTCATAACAAAATCATCATTGATTTATTGTGTTAAGATTGTGATATTGATTTATTTTGTCAGCAAGCAAGAATGCTCTTTTCAATCATTTCATGTTTGATTATCTGATTTGCTGTAAATAAAAATTGTGTAATAAATCAATTTAAAAGATCAAGCAATTCGGTTGTTTTACTCTTTATGCCAGGACTCAAGTTCGTTTGCATAAGGTGTCGTGCTGGCTACACTAGAAGTGTCGTTTTCTCAATTTTCCCGCCAATTTTGGGGCTTCAAAATGGCCGCGCGCAGGCAACCACGGCACGCATGACTCTCACGCGATTGGTTCGGACTCTGATGTTCTTTTAAGGGAAATAGATGAAAATGTTATTCTTCAAGTGCGATCAAAAACAATACGTCCGATTGCCATCTCCAAGTAACGCCCTAAGCCGAGGTTCGGCCCCCCTGAGGGCACCCTGCAATGGAAGTAAGTCTGTTGTTGATGGATTTTAAAAACAATCTACGATTTTTGAAACATCTTTAAAGCAACTAAGAATGGTCACTCATCATGGAGGATGCAAAAAAGGTAAAATTCATAATGAATATTATTGCTCATCAAAAACTATGACGTAACGTGCGTATACAGTTACGTTCGTTACTCTGAAATATCATGTTTGAAGATTTATGAAGAAAACGGATGTATACTTGGTAATGATATGACTTGGAGTGTCTCTAGTTTTTTTAAAAAATATTTTTATCAGTATCTGGTAAGCATACGCATACACTTTACCAAGTTCGTGGCCAAAAAACCTTTGTGCAGGATGTACCAGGTATTTTTTATGCCTATGTATGTTTCTCTCCTATAATATATATTTTTTAACAACATGAAAGAAGAACAGCTTTTTCCTAATCCATCCCTGTTCAGGTGGCACTATTAGTAATATACGAGCGTTTCGACACCGGTGCGTATCGGGCAGGTGTTGGAACGCACGCACCACCCACCGCCAAGGAATTTGGACTAACTACGAACTTATGTAGCAAACCGAGTTAAAAGGACATTTTTCAAGTAATCAATTAAAACCCAGTGGTGAACTGACTATAAAACTACAAGCCCCAGGTTAAACATTCACTGGATATTTGCATTACGAAGTGATATTAGGGAGTTTCTAAATTTAAATTGTGGCAATATGTTTTATATTTCCAATTGAAGGATTGCATTTACAAATAGAACACAAATTTTACAAAGATTTCAATGAGTCCTACTGAGTTACTAATTTTAATTTCTATATTTTTCTAGGATACTAATTTTTTAAGTATTAGTCAGTAGTATTTGTTCTGCTTCTTTATTTTTCCTACTCACTTGAAGTAATGTGATGATTATGAAAATATTGGCTGCATATTGCTCATCTTCACTACAAATATGTGAAGACAATTTCATTATAATAAACAGTTGAACGACAGCAACAATGAAACAGACTTTTTAAAACCAAATTAAGTTTAATAAAACAGTTATTCCAGTAAATCTCCAAACGAGCCCACTGTGTCGGTCCGACAATCAGCAAGTGCGATCGTCAAATATTTGCGATGCCACTTCTGTTATTTATACTGTGGCGTTACTTCGGTGCACTCTCATATCGGCTGTCATCCAACAAGAAGGGATCATCGCAAATAATGGCCGGCAAATAGATTAGGAGCGCTTCGGCAGAAATGTGAAGTGGGTAGTTGGTTACTAGAAGTTCTCGATGGTAAAATAGTCGATATGGTTTAGACCAAAAGTCGCGGGCACGGACGTGAAAGAAATTCTTTCTTTTACGTCCGTGGTCGCGGGTACGATCGCTGCACATATTCGTCTGGGTGTCACCTAGGTATGTATACTATGTCTTTTAAGTATTTCAGTAAGTTTATGCATTATACAGTGTGTTTGGGAACCGGTGTCCGACCCGTTAAGGTGAAGTAATATGATCTATTTTATGAATAAATCCACCATAATTAAGCACTTTTAATTATTTTTTTTTAAATTTTCTTTTAATTTATTTCAGGTAAATTTTACCTGCGTTTCAAAGGGTCTCTGATGACAGGGTGATATTCAATTTGTCACAACTTCTAAACTATTTTACTTGGAACTTTGATTTTTGCTTCAGTGTTTAGGTGATGTCTTTGGGTATCCAAAAAGTTAAAAATAAACGTATGTTGACAGTTTAGTTTTTCTGAAAAAAAAATAAATGTAAAAAAAACTAACAAATTCTATCACAATTTTCAAGTTCAAACATTTTTTTGAGGTATTTTAAGGGAGTTATGAAAAAATGCTTTTTTGTCAGCTTATTGCCTATTTTTGTAGCTGTCCAACGATACCACTTTTGTGACTGTAGGACCTCTAAATCGGCAGATATTGCAAACTAAAATACCCACCCGTACTCCCGAGAAAAAAAAATTAAAATGGCGGCCATTTTAAAACAACTGGGGCAAAGTGCTTAATTATGGTGGATTTATTCATAAAATAGATCATATTACTTCACCTTAACGGGTCGGACACCGGTTCCCAAACACACTGTATAGATCCCAAAGTACAAAACACAGTTTGGATTTATATCCGGGGTCCCAGGAATAGTACAAGGGTCGAAGGAGTAAGTATACTCAGAAAACAGACAGTCAGTACGAATTGGTAGTATTACTCGTCAGTACTGCTAATGTTACTGACGAAAAAGCGATATTACGTTTTCCCTCGATCAACATACAGAAATGACTAAGGATTCCGTTCATTAGAACTGTCTTGTTAAGCTATCGTCACAATAAGGTTCTTAAGGTCCATGGCATGGCAGTGTCGGTTGGGTTATAGCACCCAGCACAAAAATTACTAAGGTGTAATTGCGAGAATTAAGGTGCAAACTCGCTCGATATCAGTCAATGCCAGAATCGACAAACGCAACATTAGTAGTGGTTGGAGTGACTCAAATTCGCCGAGTGTGATCTCGACCTGATCCGCTTCAAATATTTGCGCATTTCCCGCTCCGTGGGAACCTGGGATGCAGCACTCATGTTTTACACCGATACACGTTTATAGTTCATGCTCTGAACATATTCTGCTACGTTCATACAACAACTCTTATTGGTGAAGGGAATCGGTATTGATTGAAACTTTTTTGGCCAACCAATCACTGCATAAACATAATCATTTCTGATGCTAATTTCATAGATTTTTAGCGTGACTTGCAAGACCTATTAGCGGCTACGACGCTTTTAAAATGGTAGGGGCATGCATCTACCTTAAACACGTGACATTATCTAGATTTCATCAAGATAGTCATCCTTGGTTCCCATCCTAGTACGTTTCTGCCCCAATGTACCACAGTGCATCTATATTTATAAATGAGATCAACCAAAGACCGCAGTAAAAAGCTATTTAAAAATTAACATTCACTACTTCATTACATTACTTCTTCAAGGTCTAAACTCTTCATAGAATCTAGGTTTTTTGTGCATCTTGATTCCAACCCTTACAAAACTAATTCGCCTTTAGCTTCAAAGGCTTTGAAATGTATCACAATAGGCTTTTTAGTTTCAAAAAGGTTTCCTAAACTTAAGACCACTTGGAGTGTAAATTTAAATCCTTTTATGCCCTTGACTGTGAGCTTTTGTCTACTTTTTAACAAAATTGCGTAGTGGCGCCGAACGGATTCGCCGTTTGCGGTCTTTTAAGTTGAAGTTTTTTTTAAACTAGTGATTAGTACAGCCAGCCAGAGATAAAAAAGAGGATTTATATCAGTTAGCGCTTGATTTAATGAATTGCTGAAAGCAACTTACATACGTACATATCGGTATCTGTAAATGGATATCGTGTGTTTCTACTTCTCATAAAATCTACCTACTGACTAAAAAAATTTCAAAATGTTCCTCTGTTCTAAAGAAGTTTAATTAAACCGTTCGTTCGTAAAGTATTTAGTTATCAGTTACTAAACTACGGCTGTGTAACAACACTCGCCATTTGTAACTGTAACAATAGCGAGACAAACAAGGGGTCAGCTGGCCGAGCAAACAGTATCGATTTCAACAACCCAACAACCACTTAGGACAGCGAGCAGTTTTTGAGATTTGTTTAATTGAAAACAATACTAATACACCCCTGTTCAAGAACAGGCTTAGAATCCAAATGTTTCATTCTAATCTATACAAGTAGATTTAAGCTTAAAGGCGCCATTTTGAACGAAAAGCTTGAGAAAAATATCAGAAAAGATTCCTTTGTGAATTATAGAAAGATTTCTGAAAATCTAGTTTTTTACTTTTTCAAAGCCCAACTTGTATGCTGAGTAGGGTGCTTGCCTTTTTTTACGAAATGATCCTTTTTGCGTAAACATGATAGCGTTGGCAATTTTAAGTTACGGATTACGGACATTTTGACGTCACAATCTCAATGACTTGAATGACTTTTAAATGCTGCATCAAATTCTGAGTCCTGTCAGGTACAAAGGCATTTTGAACCACTGGTGTCATATTCATATACCTATTGCCAGATATATATCGGCATATTATAGGCTTGGCACAAATCACTGAACTGAAATAGTTTAACACTGACAAACGGACAACGATGGGTTAACCGCACTAGCTAGTCACTCGTTGTATTTTCACTCTAGAATAGGTATTAGCGTCAAAATATTTCCTAAATTCACAATTGAATCCCCAACCCTTCCAAAATGGAACCAATCAGTGTAGGCACACCGCAAACCGCCTGCCACGGCCAGTCCTACCGTAAACTGTAACATTACGGTACAGTAACTAGAGGAAAATGTTACACATCGACCTTTGAAATTAAGTTTGAAATTTCCAATTGGCTATCATTGGCTTCGTATAGGGTCATCTGTTTCTTACATTACCACGACGTTTGTTTGACAATACAACATTAAGGTTCTGAATTCAAATGCTGGAGTTTTTCGCGGGGAAAGTATATGGACGATCTATCTTTTGGTATCAGTGTATTCAGGAAAGTTTAGCCTTAGTGTTACTTGTTTGTGTTATTAATATGAATCATTATAACTATGATTATTTGAGTCACGTGGTTTGTCGTCGGATGAATCCTCATGACCGTATGCCATGTTAAGAAATTGCAGTCGCGTGAATAACCGCCTAAAATACACAATTTCAATACTTTATTGTTAACATAATATTACAAACCCAACAACCACTTGGCTTCCTTAATAGTACAGGGTGCAGGCCATTAAAAAAACAAATTCTAATAATTAATAATTGATGATTATGGTGATCATTGATGATTATGGTGATAACTTCGATTGCATTAGAAAATGTGACAATTGCCGAATAGCGCCGGGTACCGCAACCAAGTTCCAGAATCGGTATAATTAATCGCTAGTCTACAAGACAGGAGGCACTTATGGGCAAGATTTTATCTCCCTCTTCATGAACAGGGGCTCGCAGATTGGCACACGCCTGAGTGCCTGCCAAAGGACACCTTTTGATCAATAACTGTATATAAATTACTGAGCATATGTCCTCGGATGCTCAAGCAGGCGAACCGTGGAAGGCCTTTGTACCTGCCTATTTATATTTGTCGGGCAACCCGTGCGAAAGTTTGCTGTGGAACTTGGAATTTGTTTGAGTTGGTGTTTTTAGGTTAAAGTTTGAGAAACTTGTCCTTTTCCTGCTAATATACTACTTCCTATTATTGCTTTTTGCGATTGTTTTTGTATCGCTTCAGTAGACGGTCGATTGGGACTCACAACTGGGTTAAGACTAGTCTAGGGCTGATTCAGAATTTTGTTTTTTTTCAACAAATCACTCGTTTGCAGCCACTTCAACTTGTTTTAGGACATTGTTTACAAGCATTGCGTCGTCACATGTAATTTATCAACTATTATTTTAATCTACGGCAATATCTTAACGAATCGAGTAGCACAACGCAACGCGCTAATGAGACCTCACCTTAAATCTACACAAATTTCTGACTACAAGAGTAAATACGTGTTTGGTTAAATCACACTAGGCCGTTTACTTACGTTCCAAACCGTCTTTTAAACGAAAAATTCAAAATTGCTAAAAGGTGGTTCTTTCCCCAGCAGCTGTTCACGAGCGAAGAGACACGATTCCGGGACAATACGCTACTTGAAGCGAATTATGCGCTCGGAGCACACCGGCGGATTAGCCGTTCACAATTAAAACCGGAGTGTAGACGCGGGTTTACGGCATCTTTGACGCGTTAGCAATGCCTCCGAATGGCTCAAGATGTTTTGAGATTAGGTAGCCGCGAGGGTATAATGTGCAATTAGGTGCTATAAGGATTGAATGTTTTGAGATTAGGGAATCAAATTGAGATGAACTTTTTTAAGGTGACCTCTAACGTGCAAAATTTTATTCATGAGGTTGAATATGGAATGTGAAGTTTGAAACAGGATGTTTTCTGAAGTTATAACTTTCCCAATAGATCGATCCATCTATTTTTGAAGCTTTGAAAGTTAGTTTTGAAGGGTCGGTCTCTAGCCTAGATTGTTGGTACAATGGTTGTATGACTAAATAAAACCAACTAAAATTTACAGTTGATTAGGTTTGAAGGTTGCCTTGCTAGCCAGAAGAGCACAGAAAATAGTACAATACGAGTATAGCCTAAAATAATCAATTTTATACCATTGAAAATAAGGTTTAACTGTTATCATACTATTATTAGGTAGGTACTTATCTAAAGAAGATCACGCATTACATCTACTTATAGTCGTAGAATACTAGATAGAATGGTACATCTGCATAAATACCATGAAAAATTAATTTACTAACGAATTGATAATTTCATAAAATAGCTGCATTAACAAGTCAAAATTAAAACTAACCGCCGAAACAAATGTGCCTATTCATAACCCGAAATATAAAATTAATCGTCGCAAAGGCTGATAACCATCTCTATGAAAAATAGTGGTTCGTCCAAAAATCGGCATGTTGGATCGGCTTGGACAGAAAAAAAAACAAATAAAACGACCTTTATCTGTGAATCTATCTACCTGTTACTATGGCGGAAATACATGCTGATATCTTTTTAGAAGAAATTCAATTATGACATATTATAGTTTTATGAAAAACTTGAATACCTACTCTTTTGCCGAAACTTTTAAATCTTACAGTAGGTACGGCAGAAAGTTCTTGGAATTAGACTATACAGTTTTTTTTCTTATCATCAGTGACACTTACTGCCAATATTTGAATTTAACTTTAAACTATTTAATCAAAGGTTCTTGTAATGCAAAGAAACCACTTTGAATACTAAATGATAGGAATGATTGCATTAAAAAAACTAAAACAGTATGTAGTGTTTAGTCCGTATCTTCTGACCTTGTTTCATCTATTTTATTTATAGTAGTTTTATTAGTACTTTCCTCTACTGTTTTAGCTCACCCACATGTGGTTTATTTAATTCACTTACGATCCTCTAACTGAAGGTTGTCTGGAAGAGATCGCTCTCTAGCGATAAGACCGCCTAAATTGTACATTGTTCTCTGTAATTTGCTTCAAATGTAATGTTTTTGTACAATAAAGAATATCTATCTATCTATCTAACAAAGAAGAAAAATTAAAAAGAACTGTCAAGTTCCGATTCCAAAAATATACATCACGCCGTATCAGAAGTCAGCTGTTGTCAAAATTCTATGCATACCGTGCGGCGACCGTCGTTATTTCAATTACCCACGCCCTTCGTCAAAGACAAAAGACCCTAACACGAAAAAGAGGCCAAAAAAACAAACGCTCATCGGCCGAATTAAAAAAAACACAATCGTCCTTATCTATGATTGGATCGCGGTCGTGTAAATGCTCCTTCAAGTGTATTGTGTTACGTCAAAGCGCCGGCTCAGTTTCATTTCAGTAGCGTTTTTCGAAATTGGAACGGAACTTTTTTTTTCGCAAAATGGCCAGCTTTAATTAGATTTGAGTGGGTCTGAATGTGACGTTTGTGTGTTTGCATTTTGAAACTTTTCTTAAAAAGATAATGTATGCTAGAATGTTAACATGCAAGTAAAAATGTTAAAGGATGGTAGGTATTATTAGAACCTCATGTTGAGGTTGAGGCTTTCTTATTCATAACTAACCGTTGAATTAGAACCTCTGTTTATTTACCGTAAAACCGTGTTGCCAAAAAATCATTTTCTAAATATCTATGCTGTGATATTGCCATGTTAAAATCACATACCAGATAACTATCTTGAGCATGATAGTAAAAACTGGTATTCAATGTCTATGCAATTATTCTAATATTAAGACTTATAGACGACGGATCATGAATATGCCTTTTAATTCCATGAATAATTATTTAATGAGGCCATTAAAAGTCTAGTATTTACAATAAAAAGTGAACGATCGTCAGTTATCATTACCGACAGAATATTTATTGAGAAATGCATTAATTCACTGGAGACATGCTTTCTAGGCAGCACAAAACTTAAGTAGACAGAGAAATGAAAAAGTTAACATCGGAAGAACTCCATTCGCAAAAAGATTTGTATTGGTTTAATTCGCAAGTAAGTTTTTTAATAGAAGTTCAGGAGTAAAATAGCTTTTAAGTACTCGATCGCCAAAACTAATCTTTTTTAATCCGACATAACAGACTCACATACCAAATGGGGCAGTCAGAGGTATTCGCCGAATGAATTTTTGAACCTAACTTGGTTAGCCGAGCCTACCGCTGTTATCCGGGTTGCTGGGGTTGCATTTCGGTGTTCTTATCACCGAAGAGTTAGTAGCAAACTGTTAAATGAAAACACTTAGGTATAAGATTTGAACTTGGGATCAAACCGGTTAAAAGCCAGAGTGTTAAACCAGGACCAGGACGACTTTTTTTATTAGGAAAGAAAAAAAACTAAATTTCTATTGCATCCGGAAATAGCAACAAAAAATATATACTTTCACCAGACAGCAGTGTCACGATGTCCAAAATTAAATGGACCACCCTGAGCTAATTCCTGGACCTGAAAGGCTTATGCGCTGATTTTCTGTCAATACTAACGTAAAAAGAAAGACAAACAACACCAAAAATAAAAAGATGCTAATAAAGTTAACATAGCAACTACCTTGTGATTCATATTTACAAACAAGAATGCTACAAAGGATCCAACAAAAGGAAACACAATACCAAGATTTGGAACGTCAGCGGTGCATTTTAATAAAATGTATCAAAAGCGAAAAAACTGCGTTACAAATAATCCATTGAATGCTACTAAACGGCATGAGATGATGGGTGCCCAAAGTAAATAGCCATAATAGCCGTGGGCTTCACAATGCCCCCCCGCCGGCGACGACAGGGGTCCTGCCCACGATCGTCCTTTTACCCGACTGCGTTAATTATAATATCACCTACATTATAAACTTTTTGCTCAAGAAAAAAAATAATAGGCAGAAGATTGCTACCTTTTTGGTTTTTTGAGTTTTGACATCGAAACTTATTGTTAGGTCGTAGATACACCTTATTTATAGTCTCAATATGTTGCCAGCAACATGTCCAAAATATAAGACGATGGTTAAAAATATTTTGGTCTCCGAACAGACAAAAATAAAACACAATTAATTATCGGACAGAGCGGTCATCGAGTATCAACTAATTCAATTAATTTAGTTTAACAATCAAATAAATAAACCAAACAGTATAAATTCAGCTGTTCATTGCCAATATTTGAAACGTAATGAGTATTTCGCAGCAGCTGACAGTCATTGAAAGACGGCTTTAAAATATTAAGTAGATTTTAATCTCACGCGAAATCGACCTTAACCTATAAATTGGAATTATAATTGTATCAAATAATTTACAAGACAGTTTGCTTTCCTCGTGACAACCGAGCTTTAATTGTTTGAGTTTAATAAATGTATCCGCTGTTGGAGTGAAGATTATATCAAATATGGTACTAAAGTTGTCCCGACCCCTTTATTTCTCGAGACTCTCTGTAGAGAGTGTATTTTTTGACAGCGACTGCTATATGTGTTGTAACACATTTTAGCAGTCGCTGTCAAAAAATTCTGCGTTTTTAGAGAAATATCCTACTTATCTGACGCCTGTATGTATTTGTGATGTGTGCTTGAGTTTGGATTTGAGCTCGGGGGCTCTAGCCATGAGCAACAAAAGCCGGATGGCGTTTTGCCAGATCGGCGAAAAGTCAAAATGGCATTAAATGTAATTTCAACACATATTTAGCGTTTTCTACATGTTGCTAGGCAGCGCGTTGCTCTTGGCTAGCCACACAGTTCATACTAAAACAAAACTTCAAGAACAGACCACACCGAGTATGCATTACGGTCTGTTTTGTCCTAAATCCCAAACTTCACCGATCCCAAAGCCGTATAAAAAAGGCGGTACTCACGAATCCGTGTTTGTCGCTGATATTGTTCGTCAACTTCAGCTTGTGGAACGACACCACCTTCTGCATCCACTGCTCTCCCGTTGAAGGTGAGTCGGGGTGGATGTACATCCTCTTCGGCATTTCAGGGTCTGCTTTGCCAGCGACCATCCACCGACTCCAAAAACAAAAGAAAGTCATATAGCTCTGACTTACAAACTTAGTAATAACGACAAAGCTAGAGCTAGTATTGACGTAAAAATAGTCTTTCGGTAATGGCATGAATTCCAGTTGCTAAAATTGCACACCTGTCAATGGTGTCTGCCATCTTCCTGGCATAGAAGACGGTAAGCAGCAGTACGGTGTTCAATGTCTCATAAAGCTTTCTCTCTTCTCTTCTTAAACAGCTTTTGTCTTTAAATCTGACAAATTAATATCTGCTATTTTGCTTATCACTGTTTTTGTTTTTTTCATGTTCTCACTCTGAGAAAGAAGGGAGATCCTAACTTGGATTAGTACCTTACCTTCTAGAATTTAACTGCCAACAGTTGTTTCGGAAACATTGAAATAATATTTTTAGTCAGTATTGCTCTAGCTGTATTGGTTTTGATGGGATATACTTTTAAAATTTGTTGAGAACGGACAGCTTTATTGGAAATGCTACGAGAATCAAATATAAATCTTTGACAAAACCTTTGGGAACCTGTTAGTATTCGAGACGATTAAATAAGGATTGGCTTGTAATATGTCATAACAGTTCTTCTAAAGCTTGCGATCTCTTAAACATATGAGCTATGTGATACCATCACGCATTTCATAAATTCAATAACTTTCGGTGCATTGAAATGACATAAACTGAAATACGGATAGTGACAGTAGCACATATGGTCTGCTTTCAAATGCGCCTGTTTCTACTCTTGACTAACTAGCACTAACTATTCAAGCTGTAGTTTGCTAATAGGTATCTAATTAATTAATGATTATCATTAATTATAAAAAGCCCAGTGAATAAATAGACAGGTGCACATGAACTACGATGATATCGCTGTCATTAGAGTAGACCCAATTAATAAAAGCAATATAGATAGATGGTGTTTGCGTAATGCTACAAAAACACATGCATGGGAGCTTCGGAAATACATGCTGTTTGTGTAAGGTAAACAAGCTTAAAGCTGCTGATGTTCATTGGGATTACAGAGCAGAGCCAAATCTCATTGAATACTTTCATCATCATCGTCATCTCATTGCTAAAGATTAACAAACCTAGATTTAGTTTAGACTTCGACTCCGCTCCGCAAGCCTCCTAAACGCTAGTTTTCACACCAAAATGACAAAGAAGGTTGACTTAACGTAAGCTTCTTCGTCATGTACCAATTGCAAAGAACACTGAACGAAAAGAGATCTGCGTGAAACTAAAGGGAGACAACAATGTCTTTATTATAAAATAAAATGTTCAACGTTCAACTTCTAAAATTACAATCTGATTTCCTAGCGATGAGGTTCTTAAGAAATTTCCTTTTGCTTAGTATACAAATAAACAAAGGAACGTATTTGCGTTAGAGAAAAACTACCTACAGTGATGTCTCACGCGTCTACGAACGAATCATTCAGATTTGGACAACCACGCAGATCCCTTGTCGAACATTCAACTGTAAACATACGCATGCTTCTTGCCTCTTATAGTTTTCATTGTCACGAATTACATTAAAATAAGATCAACCAAGACCGAGCGTCACTATCCTACGTTTCTTATTTTAATTTAATTCCTCAATTTCTTTATTTATACCTGTTGTGGAATTTGTATCTGCAATCGTCGGCAGCTACGATGTCCATTAGCAAAATGTACTTTGCTTTTTTATCAAGACCAGAAACGCGAACTTTGTAGGCAGGAAACATACGTCTGCAAGCAACACGAGAGAAAAACATGGGTTGGGACTCGTTCTTTGCGACAACGATTTGACATCACGTCGATTGTAAGACATGTTGTTGGACTAGTTTCACTTTTTACATCCATTTACTCCCGAGAAGCGTTCCTTTTAGCTTGTGATCTCGTACCGCGTTAATTAGTTTGTTTTTGTTAAGAGCCGGGCACAGATATTCGAGTGCACTACTGAGCTGGGCGGTGGGAAATGTGGCACAAAGGTGCTCGTGTATTTGGAGTATTCGTTTGTATCTGGTCTAATCAACGACGCGGCGACACCGGTGAGGTGTCAAAGTATTCGCGGCGGGCAAAAAGGTCATGTTTCCGCTGCAGAAGACCAAAAACGGCTGGTACGCAGCCATTGTGTAGTTCCTCGCGACTTCGTGAGCACGTGATCCAATGTGAGTTGCGAGGGAACACGAAAACACGGCGTTCAACACGACTCCGCGGAGCCTGGACGATTCCGAATCGAGTTTAGAAACGATTTATTGGCAAGTAAATTACCGACGAGAGATTTGTAATAATTAATTACCATATTAACGGCGCTAGGCGGGCGAGTCTTTGTCGGCGCATATATCGGTTTACTGCTGACTCACAGTCGCATTTTCGGCCGGAATGCTCGGGTCGTATTAATTAACGGATATTAAATCGAAGTTTATCGGTCACATCTCGATGTTGCCAAACCTGCGTGTCGGCGGTTTTGATATTCGTCGATCGGGCGAACGTAAAGCGGACGAACGAATCTTATCGGCGCTTGTCATCGGGAATTAAACAATGTACACGATCAAATACGATGATTATCGTCGATGCGCCTCCGACGGGTCGTAGACGTGGACCGTTTGTTTTTTTTGGTTGTGAGTTTCTAAACTACCGAAAAAGTATAGTTCCCGCGTCAATATTTCTCACCTCCTGGTGTCGCGTCCGTCGGCGTTTTTACATTACCGCTGCGGCGTTTGAGACAAAGATATTTTAATGATATTACCCATTGGATGCGAGTTGAATCCTTAATCGTCCGTTGATTCCAGTCGGTGTTCGCTTGTCGTGAGTCGTTGACCTTAAATTAAGTGTGTTTCTTACAAATTGTTTAGGCGCAATTAAGAGACGCATCGAAATTGTTGTGATGGGAAGTAGTGCATGCGTGGGTAGAATCACAAGCTAAAGTCAAGCGTGTAACGGAACGGTGATGGAATGTGCTCCAATCGACATGATGTGATGGCTGACAATTTGGGTCGTGCTAAATTATCAGTTTATCGTTATGGGGTGGAATGATGAGCGTCCCAGCAGGCAAGAATCTGAATAGCTCCTATTTCATTCAAGATTATTTCATCTGTTTCATTATTATTTTTTCTAGAATTATTTTTTCTGTCTTCAAGGTTTTTCAATGTAGAGAAGTTGTGAGATGGAATGTTCTTGAAGTCCATTTGGAGTGCATCAAGTCAGATGTTGGTCTACCTGTTGTGGAACTTATATCGGTAGTCGTCAGCAGCGACGATGTCAAGTAGAAGGATGTATTTCGCCTTCGCGTCCAAACCGGATACGCGAAACTTCATTTGTGGGAACATTTGTCTGTAAATCGGAATTTTCTGTTTTATTCTTCATTTCTTTTACATCTTTTCTTAGATTTCTTCGGGAAGTACGAATAAGTTCAATTTTAATGAGTTTCAAACTGAGATTTGTGTAACATCAGGATTGGTGAATTATGGCACCAACATTTAATTTTTTGGGAAATATCTTGATAGTAAGTAGAAGGCTGGTTCTTATTTTCAGAATAAAGGCAAGAATCAGTATCAATCTGGTTTCCCTCGACAGATAAAACATTGCAAAGCGTTTTGACAAATCTTAAATTCTTTTACAATAAAAATGAGAACTGACCTTCAGCCTACCACTTATAATAAATTTACAATTTATGAACACAAAACAAAACAATAATATCAGTTGCTCGTTACCAATGTCATAATAAAACCCCAACAATAACTCCCTAACGATGCAAAGCATCGACATATTTGTGCAAGGAGTACTTATGCAGTTGCATTCTATCTTACTATCTCGCTGGTGATTTTAAAGAAGAAATATTCTCCTACATCCGTTTAGCGAAACCTTGTCCAGTACGTGATCTGACTGCGAATGTTGTAACAGATTAACAAGACCTAAATAAGTGATGCTTTTCCCTGTTGCTTTTATAAAGCTCCTTTCATACAAAAATACTTGAACAGCTAAAACCGCTTGAAAGTTGACCGATTTCACTATGTAGATGACTTATTTATGCAACAGAAAATAATGACTGTTATTGATGAAACGGTCAACGATTGGCTACCGAAATAAGTAAAATGCTGACACGCAAAAAAAAATTAGAATAAATAAAGCTCAAAACGTAATAGGGGAAACCCCATGCTCCACCATCGATCCCTACAATTTCAAAACCGGTGTTTCTAATAAGGGGTATACCAACGTTTTTAGGCTTTCCTGTATCTTTCTTTTGGGGTACCTCTGTGTATTAAGGGATGGCGATTCGGGCTTATTATTATATTAAGCTTTGAAGAACGGTGCTTAAAAATATGCGCGCTATCGAAACAAGTCTAAGTATAGTTCTATTACTACAAAAATGGGTATAAAATTTCATGTAAAATGTATTAAACGAGATATATGATGATAAAAACTTAGAAATTTATCAAAAAGTTATCTTCCGCCATCAAATACCGATTAATGTGACGACACACCTAATGGCATCAAATCTACGATCCAAATATTTGAAGCGTGGGCGATTATACTTAAGTAGAGAGATTGGGCAGATTCTGTTATGTTGTTGATATGTTAAATTGACTATCTTTTTACTGTATCTTTGGTGATAGAATAGAAATGGAAACGCTTCTACTTTATATTGCAGCTACTGTTTCGTTCGCTTAGTGTAAGATAAAAAATATCCATGATTAACGACGTTTCCCACTTTTTGTTTCTACAAATTACATGAGTAATAGGGATTTTTACAACCATTCTTTCTTGTGTTGAGTGAAAGATAGAGAAGTCGTTTCAAAATAATATAATTACTAGAAGAGTTTTAAGTTTGTTAAGCTCGCAAGTAAAATAACACAGACGCTAAAGATTGCGAAAGCTACAACTAATAGTAGACCATCAACACCATTATACAATAGTATGCTCGCTGAATAAAAGTCGAGAAATGAATAGTTTCTTACGAGATAGGTACTTCGCGTTAAGAATGCAGTAATTTCATACTTGTCCTTCGATCTAGCACGTCCCCTAACTAATCGAATCGTCTCTTATTAGAAAGCCAAATCCAGAGTGACCCGTTGAACGCATATTTTGGAACGCAAAGGTTGTGGACCTGTTTTTTTTGGTGCGCCAAAGAATTAAATTTCAAAATCACTGCATTCTTAACGCGAACGAACTATAGTTGAGTGAAGACACGAAGACTGAGAAACCTAGTATGTATTTTAAAGCACCTTTATAGCACCTGTTTAGTAGGTAGTTTATTAACAGTGATTACGTGACCAAACACGGGTCGACAGGGCCTGATGGATGTGGTGTCATCGTGTTGCTGCCACGAATACCAATTCACCCGTATTTGTATTGATTTGTAATGTTTTTAAATCTAGGAGCAAATGAATAAACTGTTGGTCTTTAACCAGGCTCATTTGAGCTAAAATCTTGAAGACTTTTCTTCTAACTCTACTTAAGTTGAGGTCTAAAGTATTTCTGTATGAAGTGGACCATATTTTATTCATACAATGTTTCCGAGAATAGACGTAAAATTATTTATATGACGGAAGTAGTTACACTGAATAAAACACTTGTGAGTACTATTCAGGGGTTGTTTTTATCTTCTAACTCAGATTCACAACTTTTGCGTTTAAAAGTATGCGTCCAGCTGATCATTGTGGACTTGGCTTTTTAATTAGGAACGATTTCATTGGTAAGGGGGCGTGCTAGGTCGAAGGACAAGTATGAAATTACTGTTTTCCTAACGCGAACGGACTATAGTGATTTTTTCACTCTCATTAATCCTTTCATACATCCTTTTATAAGAGGCATATTCATAATGTATACATTAAAGTGGATGAAAGTAACCTATACCAGGTCATTCCCAAAAGTTCGTGTCTCGATGTTCACAAGACTTCTTGTTTTTGATGGTTAAGGATCACATAATTATTGCAAAAGACTTTACTCCTCTTCGAGGCGACTGTTTTGAAAGATACCATGAATCAATACTGTATTAAAATTATATTCCAAATGCAAACATGTAATCCGCATTACGAAGTGAGGTTAGTGCGAGTATTTAAGGGCGATCGTGTTCATGAATATGAATAATGGCCCCTTCTTCGTGAAGGTAAACTATGCTTTCTACTAGAAAATGTAAATTACGCAAACGCAAATGAATGCTGATTTTTTGAACGAATTAACGATGACTTTTTAATAGAGTTATTTATATGTTTATACATTTATTTTACAAAATAAGTAAAAGAATACAGTTGGTAGACTTTTACGACTGCTATTAACACATTAGCTACTAGTCAACCGCAGTGCTCAACAATTAAATTAGGAAGTTAATAAGATAGTAATGAAGAAAAAGCAATCGACAATTTAATACAGAAATCGAAATGCATTATTTTTATTTTTTAAAACACTAAATAATTATTTAATTTATTTATTTTGCTTGTCATATGTTTTTACAGGTGTTATTCAAATATACAGTACATTGGACTCATGCCACCTACGGGGCACTGCAAAAATAAAGCTGAAAGAACTGCTAAGTACTTAATCTTCATTTTTCATTCTAAGATATTAATCATTATGATGTTTAGTTTCCCTAACTTTGCTTCACTGTGGGTGTTTTTAAACCTCTGAAATTTACTTATTAGCTTTCCGTTTCTTTAAAATGACCAACTTGAATGACACTACTAAATCAACAATTTAAGATTAGACCATATAAAGTTGACCCGACCAATTCGCGCGGTCAGCACTCACGGTTGTTCTTCCAAATTGGGGGTAATAAAGTTAGATTTATGAATATTCCATTAGAAACACTTAAAACCGTATTTTATGATTGTAATTTTAATAAACGTGCTGAGTGACAGAACCGGACTGAGGTTTTTTTGCTGGTTTATTGGGATCATAAATGGCGGTGTGTTTGAAAACAACAGCGAATGTTCCCACATTAGGACTTATTGAGTGACGAATTGAGACCATGACGAAAACTGGCATAATTTGGCACAGAAAACACGTTATGGCCAGCTGTGGAAGATTTTGGGATAGACGTTTGCTCAGCTGTGGGACATAATGGAAATTGCCTGATAAACAATCCTTGATCTTAATCTTACTGCATCGGTGAGCAAAACACTTTAACCACTGAATTCTTGCTATTCCGTGAATTGTCTATGGAACTGAAAGTGACAAGTGGAGCTATTATCAGAACTCGTCAACTTAGATTTGCGTAAGTGAATTCGGTGGTAAGATGCTGAAGAGTACTGAGATTTATCGATATTAAATATCGATATACTATTAATATTTTATGGCATCTTATGATTTTAATACAGTAAGTATAAACAAATACATCAGACGGACTGTGCTGATATAGTGGTAACATTACGATTGTCTATTTTGTACTTTTGAGTATTATTTTTTATTAAAAAAAGGGTTAATACCTACTTAGACTTTTACTTTGTAACCTTGCCCTATTAAATACCTTTCTAGATGAAAACTAAACGCTCTACAATTTTTTTTGTATTAAACTTTTGTATACAGTCTACCACAAGTGAAGCCTAACGCTATGGTCTTGCACAATATGAGAGTTCGTAGTAGTGGGAGCTCAGCTTATGCCGTCTTTAACTATACATGAACGGGTATTTTCGCATGCGTACTACCACATCTGTGGTGACTGGTGACACAATATTTCAATTTAAACCGCATTATGTCGCTAATCTGTTATTTGATAGCTATACTCCCTAACCAGAATTGTTTGACCCCTGGCAACCTGGCCAAACTCTTCTTTGAATCTCTGTTTCGTTATGACATCAGGGAGGTATGAAGTGTCTTTGTTATCTGGCTTCAAGTCGGAGCTACCAGGTTTACTAGACACTTAAAAGCAAACACACTGTTTGTGTTGTAAGGCCATTTTATACCAGTCAAGTTATTGAAATTATAATGTGTTATAAGATAAGACACGATTGTCAATCTGTTGTCGCTTTGTCGCACACAGTGACTCTATTCACACTTAGAAGAGTTCCTTGTTAGCTGATACATTATCATATTTTATGCTGTAAAACGTCAGTCTGTCCAGGCTAATTTAGAACCGCGTTTGTAAAGCTAACCTTAAGATAAGAGGTCAAGTTATATTGGTTGCTGTTATTATGTGTGCGTCAATCAAATACTTGACAGTAGCTCCTTTCACACTGAGACGCTTTTCTTGATAGTCCGGTACCATAGCTGCATAGGGGGCCCGGTTACGATCCAATGTAGGGAGATCTCTGTTGGCTTGTTATCTCACAGTGTCCAGAGGTCAATTAAGACTGGTAAAACTAAGGCGCTCTCTGTTAGTAAAGTAGGCATTAACATAATAATGTTGAAAGATGCGCACAAGCAACCGTTTGTCAGAGTAATTAATTAGTGAATGATTAATCGTCCGTTTTATGGGCTTATCGGGTTGTTGCGATTTGCAAGGTTTTTTTGATTCTTCGTAGAAATTGTTGGCTGTTGATGCTAAGTATTTTTTGAAGTTTGTATTTAGCTACATTTATTTATTTAGTGCACATTCGCTATTAGGTCTATATAAAGAAATATCGTTATAACGGCTATCAATATTTGTGATCGATATTTTATCTTGTTAAAGAAGATATTTTACTCGGTTGAAAATACCTAAAGTATTGCACACACTACTAATAAAGTGGGTTAAAAAAAACTTTCCTCAACTCGCAAGTTAAATCATAAAAATCAAAGTTAAATTACCTAAGGAAAAGTTTAACGAAATTATCCCAGTAAAGGTGTCATAAGTCCACTATCCTACTTCATATAATTCCATCGGGTAAGGGTTACTGGAAATTCGCTATTAAAAGAGGGGGTTGGGAGTAGGGAGGGTATCCGTTGGAAGGGGGAAGCGCATCTGCTCACACATTGACGCATTCTTGCGGCTTCCACTGTGGGCCGGTTTCACTAACTCTGGTTAGCTGAGATGCTAATGCACGGTTGTGTTTATTGGATGATTAATAACAGTCGTTTGAAGATTTTGTAGGATGGGTGGAAATGGCTTAGTACATTTACCCCCAAATTCACAAACGACAATCAGCGCTAAGCCGGCGCTCACGCTCATGCTGTCCCTTTCAGTTCTATTGACATTGTACGGGACGCTAACGCTCTTGGCGTTAGCGTTTTTGAATTTGAGGGTTAGAGTCAAGTAGGTCGTTAAACCATCTATAAAATAGAATGGATGTGATGGACAGCTTTAGAATCAAAAGTGTATTTGTGGTAGAGACATTTTATCATTTTAATTCTTAATGTTATTCCACATAATTTTTTGTGAATTATATCTATGAGAACCGTTTGTCCAACTATTAATAAAGACAAATTAAATTACGACTCAAAAAACAAAAAAATTCGACTTCAAACGTAATTATCCTACTATCCTTAGCTTCTTTAGCTCTAACCATGAAAGATTTTCCTGGCTGAGGATCGATTACACCCACGACAAGCTTTCCTGGATCAGCATTGACAGAGTCCTTTAAATCGAAGCTACAAAGTTTAACTAGTCGTCAAAAAGTAGTTTTTGTTAGTTAGTGCAGTGGAAGCGGGCGTGAGTAACGGAGCCGGGCGTCACTGCAGCGACCATTACCCTGATGCGACGCGTCTACGAATAACTGCTAATCAACGCCAGACTATCTAGGCCAGGCTATACATTTACCTCTTTTTAATTATCAAAGTCATATTTTTACAATTGTTTTTATTGCTACCATTTACTAAAATTTCAATTTACTATTAAAATAGTATTATTAAGTAACTCCCTAAATTTCTGTTATGCCTTGCAGTTGACTGGTTGAGAGTACCTCCAGGCATTTAAGTTTAATTTTATTTAATAGAGAATAAATAAATTGAAGTACCTACTTTGCATTTGTTTTAAAAGAAACTACTATTTTAAACTTTTAGACAGCTGAATTACCAATTCCATTTAAAAAACTTTCATTTAACAGGGATTTAAAAATGTTTTCAATGACGCTTAGATTCAAAAGAGCATAATGTACCTACCTAACTTTCAATTCCTTATGACTATAAAGCCGAGAGTAGGAAAGCACCATGACATGCAACCTTCAGTTGTCCACAGGCCTCAGGTTTTAAGAAACTTTGTTCCATGATTACTTGATCACATCTTAGTTTGTGTACCCTACTGCTTACATCCATTTTACACGCTACTTACCAATGATATTGCAATTAAAAATACGTAGATAGGTTTAACAGTACTGACGCAAAGTCAAAAATTGTCCACAGGGTACGACGTAGTTAATTTGACCGTGTTATAACGTATGAGCAAGACAGTACGATTTCTTACTAGAACGTAAACAAGGCAGATACATGTTGCGAAGTTTTGGTCTCAGACTATCAACACAGTCATTGCTTTACTCAGGTGGCTCCGGTGTACGAATCGTTCGAATTTTGGGTGTCACTTTTTTAGCACAAGTAAGACCCCCTATCTACCTTTCTTTTTTGTCGGGGAAAAAATGTTTTTTGACATTAAGTGACATTTAGGAATAAGGCCAGTTTAACTATTTAGTCAAGTAGTTCTTTAAGTTATTCACTTCGTTTCGATTTCAACTTTAAATAGCTAAGTAATAATTTGCAAAGTTATTATCGTAAGTGAACAGCCATTGTTTCTTACTGAACCGGTAAATAAATCCTTTATTAATTATTCAGATTTAGAATTGCTTTCAAACGTTTTCATAACCACTAGACCAGTTAAACTATTTCAATTATTTAATGTAAGCAATTTCCATTTAAACAAGCTAAGATATTCAAATCTCTGATAGTTACGCAAGAATAGGACGAACATTATTTTAATAAATAGAATAGAGAAATAATAGTTAAAATAATCACCGACGTTATGTTAAAAATATCCTAACAGATGTAAATATAATTAATACTCAAATTGTAACGCTGTCAGCAGACCAGAATTAACATTCCCGAGATATTTTGTAGGGTTGTCACTGAAAAGTCATTGCAGTATTGATAGTACAAAAAAGTTGTTTTTTAGTTTTATTGATAGAACTAATGACAAACTTATGATTAGGATGAACAATTCGCGTGATCATGCACGTGTTTGACCACCTACACAAATCTTAAAGCATTTTTTTATAAGACACTTTTATTAACAACTAGCGGCCGACTGCGCCTTCGTCCTCCGCGTGGACTTAAGTTTAAAAAAAAGTGATATATCTGCATAAATTGTAATTTATGTGCTATTAAAATGCATAAGCACTATTATTGTAAAGTTTCATTAAAATCCATCCAGTAGTTTTTACGTGAAAGAGCAACACGGCACATCCAAACACACAAACTTTCGCATTTATAATATTACACAAAGTCAATGTTGGCGACCTGCACTGAACCATCTTTGTTGTACCTTCCAAATCTGTTTCAAAATAATAAATTCATAAGTGAGCTGTTGAAAAACCCTAGTAATTGCAAAGTTATCTTTAACACTTACTAACAAACAAGGATTATTTTGACAACCCTAGTCCACGTAGGTTCATATAGAGTGTATTCATACAAACGGTGGGTTGAAGATATAAAAGTTATATGGAAGTGGTTGTGTGGGACGTGGTTGACGATAAAATTGATCACCCGCAAATAGGTTGTTGCACTCATGTGGGACCGAAGTTATTATCGAAAAGGTGAGTTTTCCAAAGAGTATTACCAACAACTGTTCGTAATTAAGGTTTTAAAGACCTAATTGCTTCAACAAATAAGTAAAGTCCTTTTCAGAGATTACTTGTTACTTTGTTATTTTACATGGTTTTACAGTTTACACTTACATGAAATAGTTTTACGGTTTTTTAACGGATTGGTGAAAACAGATCTTTGTGAAACGACTGACAAAATCACACCTAGATTTGAACAACTTACTGAACGAAGCTTGGTTGAAATGAGACTTTAGGCATTAAAATAGAAATTGTCTTAATATTCTAGAGACAGATACGTTTTGAACGGGAATTAACAGAATATGTAGATGACATGTTGAGGCTTCAACTGGACATTGCACTGATAGTTTAATACGCGTCCTTTTGACCATATTATGATGAAAGATCGCTCGCATAAATGTAATATAAAAAAATGACAAAAATATTTTATGAACTGTCTGGTACAGTTTTAGAGCGATTCGAATTCCAAAAACGTAATGTCACATCTAGTCGTCACCTATGGCCTTTCCCGCCATGTGGGGTATATCCCACTGCCTAATATACAACCACGATCGACTATAAAGATAACCCGAATTCCGCTACCGAACACCATCGGCTAATTAATAAAAAATAATTAAGGAATTTCAACGGAAAATGTCAACTGCCGCGTGCTGGTTCTCTAACTTTTCTTAAAAGGCCCAATGGGAATGGAAAAACTGCGGAAACTCAGCCTCGTTGAAGATAGACTTTAGAACATTATCATCAGCTGTACGAAGGCCACTACTGTACGGCCAACAGTATGACAGGCTACCAATTTCCCGTCAGTCCTCCCTGCTCTATAGCAAATTTGCAAAGGAATGTCGTTCAGCAAAAAACAAGACAGAAAATGAAAAAGTTCATTCTGATGTGCCGACTGTACATACATGAACAACATATTCACAAACCACTTGACTTTAAGTCCTCCCAAAAAGTTTTAGCGTTTGATGAGACAATAAATTTAGTTCGACACTCCACTCCTACGCACTGCTCGAGACAAAGGCATATTGTCCCCAAAAAAAGTTCAAAAAATGCCGCCGTTCGAGACGATGTGATTTAAACAAAAGTCGGTATTGTTTCTAGTAAGAGTGGGATAAAAAAAGCTATAAATAACTATTAACAAAAGCGGTGTCATCTCATTTGGTGTTATCGGGACGCGGCCTGTCGGTAGCGGAGCCTAATCGGCTGGGCCATGTGTGGAGTCGATAGGACGAGATTTTTTTAAATATGACAATTACTATCGTCAATTTTTCCCTTCCTGTGGGTTATTTGTAAGAGATCGCTTTTTAACGATAAATCCGCCCAAATTGTAATTAACGTTAATCTGGGTTTCTTTGCTGTTGATTTCTGTTGTTTTGTTGTGCAATGAATAATATATCTATCTATCTATCTTTGCCAATATACGAGTACCTAGGACTGCAATAAATGATTATATAATATAGCATAATACTCAATGTGAAATGATTTTAATTTTATCAGTTTGTTTTACGTAAGAAGTCCTGAAAAAACAGGGATTTTATTTTCAAAACCCGTTGAATTTTTAAAATAAGTTCAGAGCTAGAAACACCAAACTATTTTCCTAAATTAGGCTCAAAACATAAGCATTAAGTATAACGTGAATCAGCGTAATAAATGTCGGATCTCGATACACAGAAAAAAATGGTAAAATAAACTCAAAGTTCTATTAGAAATATTTTCCGTGAAGTGTCATATTCATATTTCATAATCTTTAAGTCTATTTAAAAAAATATTTTCATGTTTATTGTTTGAACCAAATATATGTACATTATTAAATGATTTTTTGAAACCCTGGCGACTCCACGGATCTCCGTAGATGTAGATAAAGGCGACGTGATGTAACCGCGGTCCCGGCGCCAGCGGGGTGGCCGCGTTAGTTGCTCTCCACTCACTAACTATCTGACTTACTAACTATAACCAACTAACTAGAGCCGCGGTCGCACGTTTTCAATCGGATTTGCCGCGAACATACACTATACATACACCAAGTATATACATTTACGCCAAGGATGCACGCGCTATCTTTTTCATCTACTTAGTATACAATGCGGTAAAGGAGAATGCTTGTCGCCTGAATCAGGTGGCAGATGCCATCAGCCATGTAGCTTGAAGCGAGTGAAGAGTGATAGTAGGGAAGACTCACAGGGCGAAGAACTGACGGTAGTCGAGGCCGATTAGTTCAGGGATGGATACCATTCAAAGGTATACGTAGAGTAAAACTCCCAAAGTAATCCATGATGGAGGCCTATATTCAACTGTGCACGTCATAGTTGATCATCATGAAGTGGTCTGAGCAGCTGAAGGAGAAATTCAACAAAGGTATCGCTGCCGCGTTGCTGACTCTTTTCTCTAAAGTCTACTCTCCTTCTTCCAAGCAGAAGAAACGTCAATCTTTAGAGACAGAAAACTAACTATTGTTTTCGCATCAGAAGCATCTTTTCTAAAATATGTGAAACCAAGATTTCACCCTTTCTCTATGAGTACTTTAGTCATCTCAAGTTTAAAACTTTTAAGGGAATTCAAAGCTTCGATCGGATATACTAGTTTTATTATGACCGAAGCTTTCAAGGCTATTCTCTATCAGCTCAGTCTTCTGAAGCTTAGAGCTAAAACCACCGTTTTGAGTATATCCTATTCAAACACGATCACTCTTGCCAGACGTTTCATTAAAATCCCAGACGAGGTGTCTTTTGAAAAACGTTTCATGAACCAGAGTATCTGCTGGGGGCCAATTCTACTAAGCAATTTCTGCATTAATCGCAACGTAACTTATGCCAAATAACAGCGACTAACCAATTTCCTATTCTAGTAAGGCACATCGATCCAATTCTCGTTCGATTGTCGTCCAAACTCACGATCGATCGCAATTGTTGACAGTTCCATTCTGCTAACACAATCGATCAAGCACTAAACGTCAGACGTGGTCAGACGCTATTCCGCTAATGTTTTGACAGATGCGTCAATCGAACCGCGGTCGCAAATGAACCATCTGGCTGTCAAAATTAACGGCTGTGATGAAGTTGTTCTGACCCAACTTATTGTGGACCGTTCGGCGGTCGATTACTTTCAAAACACCTTTTTCAATTAAAAGCCATGAGGTTCTGTGATGAATATCTCAGGATAACGAATGCAATTGATAATTGTAGTGTTAGAAGGAAGAATTTCCCGGTGAATCTTCGTATTTCTGAATTGGAACTTATTAGCTAGTTGCGTTATAAACTTAGTTATGGCTTTCCAAAAGCCTCTTTTATCTGAAACTGAAGTAGCTAATACAAAGGTAAGTTGTAACAAATCATATTATTAAAATAATTGTTACTAGTCAAACGTTGATTATAATGTTTGAACTGATGATGATATTTTTTATTTCCAGGAAAAAAAACTGGCGCTGACCTTAGGTGTCTGTTAGGGCCACTGTGCCCTTATCAAGTGACAGTAATTGTATCCAGGGGACAATTGCTCTATTTCAAAAAAAATACATTTGGCAAGAGCAAGAGAAAGAAAAAACGCAAATGGGGCGACCTGATGTGCTGTTGACTGTACTTTAAAGGCTAAAAATACTAAGGCACTTCACACAGTTGCACAAATATATTATAAGGAATATTGTGGAACGATTTACACCTATTTGCAAGGATTGTTAAGGCCCCTTAGTACTTTGTACTTGCTACATTAAATACTTAATATCAAACATCATCTCCATACTTCAAACCTCCATACTTCTACCTCTAGCTGTCTGCCTGGTGCAACTAACTATAAACTATTGCCATGCCATGTAATGGATATCAATAAGAGTGTTATAGAAAGAGGCTATTTTGATAGCTTGCTAACAAAAGGTAGTAAATGACTTGTAATCGCCCCCAAATACCTATGTAGAACTTCTGTACAGGAAAAACTTTTTTAAATTAAAATACTTTGAAATAAAAAGGTATTTTTGTTACCATCCTAAAAAACAGGACTCGCTTCCAATTTTTAAAACACAAAAAATGCATCTTTAACTTAGCACCTAATCAAAGGGTTGAGGGTCCATTACAGTGTACTGTATTGTCATGCCCACCATAAGCAGTGTAACTTAATTGAGTAAATATTACATTAATTGCTGCTGAAATTATATTCTGTAGCAGACTACTGAAAGAGAGGATGTGTAACAAGGGTCAACTCCAACAACAATCTGCATTGAGCCCATGTGTTCCATTATAGCTCCTTAGATAGTTGAGGTGGGGCCTGTGCCCAGCAGTTGGAAGTTTAAAGCAGTTTATGTAAGGACTAATCTACTTTAAACAAAGTTAGTAAATGAGAACTAATTTGGTTGAGCGTTTTTAATATTCATTTATAATCCATTAAAAAAACACATTAAATTAATACATGGATCAGTCTTAAATCTTCTCATCACATAATTGCAGGTAGGTACATTCAGGTAGCCATTCTGAAACAAAACAGAAAATATGAATAAATTATTCAAATAATGTTTTTTATTTATATTACATTCTCAAATAACTACAGGTACAATAAAGTAAGAAACCGAAAACAAGTAGTACAGGTAAATTTAATACATCCCAGACTGTGAGTTATTTGATAAAAGGTAAAATAACATTTGTTATTTATATCTACTATTTGCAGATAATCAAACTCAAACGCACTTACCGTTGGCTTGGACAATATTCCTCTATTTTGGCTAGTGCCTTTCGTAGCTGGTTTGAATTGCCACAGCCTCTGCCTCATTCATTATGCTTTAAAAGATAGGCATTTGTAACAGTAATGCAATTAATATGCTATTGTCTGCTACTCCAATCAATATCAATTGGCAATTTATGACATCTGAAAGAATTAAAAGTTTAAATGGTTTTAAGAAGAGAAGATGGTCTTAAGTTTTTGTTATTCTTTCTTTTGATGAGGAAAAGCTTAAATAGAAATAAACAAATATGCTGAGTCATTATGAAATATTGTTTACAATCATTATAGATAAAAAGTTTGAGTACAAGTTTCTGAAGTTTAATTTACTCACCAAATTATGTGAATATGGTAATCAGGCAGTAATTAGCAACTAGGTCTAGCGACCCTAGGTCTAGATGCTCTCCATGAGCTCTCTAATCAACAAAGCCTCTGACCAATGCTCTAACTCTCTAACTAACAAAGCCGCTGACTGCAATGTTTTCACTTAGTGACACCAGGCCATTCAATTTATACAGAGAAGGCGTTATTCAGGAGATAGATACTTGGTCTCCCTATTTATATGTATCGTGATATTCTTTCTTTTCTTAATTTTTAGCAATGTTTATCAAACAGAACAACAATTTAATTATTAAACGACATTTCTGACATTTGACCACAGATCATATAACTTTATTTTTTTTAAATCAAGCACGATTTGCGATCTTTATGTTTTTATTTAAAAATAAAAAACGTTTTTTACTTTCTTTCATGCCAATAATAAAGAACAAGTTATTTTATGAACTTGATTGAGCAAAACAACAATGCAATCTCAAGAAAAAGAGAAATATAGTGGGGTTATTATAATCTGACCACTGGTAGTTTTCATTAAGCATAAAATGGTAACCCACGCATCTGCTCCTCCCGATAAGCAATGGTGCAGACAAGGTGCGGCTGTGGTTTAGCTTTAGTTAAGTTTAGTTTAGAGACTTGCTTGACACGACGTTAGTAGAATAACTTTTTGACCAACGATGGAAACGTAATATGAATAGAATTGCTGCCAAAAGCGGATAGACTGCAAAATAGCAGAATTGGCCCCCTGTACGAGTAAAGTGTTATCGAATGAAAACTCACAGGTTTTCATTTCATGACATAATTTTATTCATATTCTAATTGGAACTCTGAAGACAAAAGTATATTTTTATGTGGATCTGTTAGAATGTTTTATCATGAAGTGGAATAGATGAATTCTAATGAAAATTATTGAACACCTGTTTTTAAAATCTGCAGATTCGAACAATACCTAAAACTTTTTCAGCGTAGTTCACTTCACCGGCATTGGACTTGCAAGCTGATTGTTTAGTTGGGCAAAAACTGAAACTGTCCTGTGAAAAGTTTATTTCCGCGTTCAAAATTGATTTCAGACCTCATCGCAGAATATGCTTCTTACACATGGGTGACTCAAAGTTGAGCAACTGTGAACCTCATGATATCCCGTAATACTTCATTAGAAGTGAAATGGATAGCTTTAGTTATCATGATGAACTAGCATCTTTAACTAAGGATGTTCTAAAGTTTCACTTTTACTCCCCCATGAATGACGTTGAAACTCAAAGTTAACCATAATTCGGCCAACCACAAGCTTGGGCTTGAAGACAAAAAATGTTCCATTTTGTACTACACCTGCCATTCCTTGCGGTTGTCCCGACAAGCCAATATAGACTCTGAGCCGATACAATAAGGGCAATGTGACACGGCTGCACCACTGAAGGTTAATAAACCAGTTTAAAAATGCACCAAAAAACAACAATTAATTCGTCATCATGATGTGTGATACATGTCGTGGCATATAAAGGGGCCGCATTATAGAATAGTCTTTTGTAAAGGTTGTTGTAAAAATACATATTAAGAAGCACATTTTGCGAATTTGGGAAATAACTGAGGTTCTGTTCCAGTAAGGCAATTATTGCCAAACGTTTTTCCGAATACAGGATATGATTTTCAAAACCAGAGAAGAAAATCTTAATCACAGAATAGTCATGAAAAATGTGTGAAAATTTAGTTTTTGTTTTTTGTATTGTATAGAGGTCGAACTTTCTGAACCCTAGTTTTGTAACAAGACAGTGGAGATTATTTTTCAAACTAATTAAGAAAAACTGAGGATTAAAAGTGCTTCTAGTTTGACACTAAACCAGCTTTGAGAACGGATCTTTTGTACAACATCTTGTAATGACACTAGCCTAGACACTCCGGTCCAATAACGCTGGCTTTCTCATCACCTTGCAATATCCTCACCAAGACTAACATTATTGTGACGAAAAGTTGTGTTGAGTTTTGGTAAATTCATCAGTTCACCTATACTGCAAGCTCTGCCTCGTTTGTGGTCAAATAACCATGAGTAAAGATGTTTAAAGAGAAATATGATTCGTTAGCAAGAACAAAACCATTGGAAATAGGGGTAAACTTACTGCTGCTGTTGGAAAACTTAGCAGCGTCAATGTGTGTCAAAATCCAAGATCATAATTTTCATGTCGAACAAAACATACTAAGCTTTCTCCAACAATGTAAACACCATTTGTAATGTTAGTACTGATCGATTTGTCAAGTGTCATTTATTGCTGCACAAGAACAGACAGTCACATACGGCCATATCTGATGCTTCAGCAATGAACATAGTAAAAACCAGTATATTAAGGAGATCAATCTAGCTCAAGTTGAAGACATTCGCATTTTAAAACCAACCGATGAAGTAGCTGCTGGTGATGAAACGGATATTATCCTAATTCAAAAAAAGGATGCTAATAACAATTCTTTAACGAATTGCTAATTCTGAGCGATCACAGATGAGAATACTACAGGGCATTGCCGGATTTATATGGATCAGTAATGCTTTTCTTTCTTGCTGACTGTCCAAAATGTAGTGATTTTGTTGCCTTTAACAGCAAAAAAGGTGGCCGGAATTGGCTCTCTTTTTGACCAGGATAATTAATAATCACCATTATTAACAGCCGCACAACGCGAGGCGTCTGAAAATAGGCTTCTTTATATATTTCCAGAGCTGCCTGTTGTAGAGAATCAGTGTTTAGATCCAGCGACCATAAGATCATCCGTCCACCTTGCAGATCGGCATGTACACAATATTTGCCTTCAAATAGTCTTCATTCCAGAACTTTACAGCCATAACTTATCGACCCGACATCTATTACCAAACTACAAAAAAATGCCCCAAACCGAAAATGAATATACAAATATTGGTTAAGCGTTAAAGATTTTTTGTATTTCAAACTCAAAGATGTGGTTTGAGTATGAATAATTACCCGAGTGGTATCGTCACGATCTCGTGTCGAGTCGACGCGCGACATGACAGCGACATCTTATGTTTTTGTCGCGTCAACTAATCGCCACTCCTGCGCAGCGTCCTATCAAAGGCTTAAGAATGCCGATGACAACTGTCATTGATCGTCCTGAAGATAAAGAGTTTTTAATGCAATAATAACTACGTGTTGTAATTATAATGTTTTTGTCAACTTTCAACATGGCTTCTGTTTTGGGAGTTGACATTAGGATAGGTAGAAAAAGACTTGGTTAGAAGATAACATCTATTGTTTGTATTAATATTTTGCAATAAGGGTTCTGTAACTGAATACACTGTTAAAAGGTAGGTACAGATTTTCTCATCTGAAACTGAATTCGTCTCCAATGTGTTTATGTCCATATGCAAACATGTATAAAATAACAGTTTTCAATCAAGTGGTATTCGTCATTAGTCATCAAAAAACTTGGTACTAGGTAAGACAAGCTAGGTAAGCTAGATAAACTTGCATCGATTTAATCCCAAAGATACCCAAACAAAGGTGTTTTGTAAACTTACAGTTTAAGATTTGATAAATTCTTTTATATTTTAGGTAAAGTTTAAGAGAAGTTAGAACTATTGGAAGCGCCTAGAAAAGGTTGGACCTTAGTAAAACTTGGTTGCCATACATTTTTTTGGGAATCATGAATGGATTAGTCTGACTGTAATTATTATGTAAGAGATTATAAATTGAAAGAGACTAAACAACTTTATTGTTCTACAGGAACTGATGGAGACACTGAATAAATTACAAATAGCAAGCACCCTTCTATCACGTACAACAAATTTCTCACACCCATCTTAACCCACGTCACGTAAATAGACCGTCCTCTCCTCGCATATGTATCGCTTTATTCCTCTAATTGTTTGCTTTCCAAACTAATCGTTACCTAATTAGATCCGAGGATCTTAAACGTACAAGACGACGACGCGAACCGCATACGAATTTTATTGCGATAGTCATTCGGTGGCTTTCAACTGACTGGGTAATTACAGAGGTATCTGAAATGTTAGGAAACCGGAGTGTGTTAATTAATGTGTGTTAACGACAGTCGCGCATTAAATTCTTAAAAAGTACCAATTTATGGTACACAAGCAGAGAAGTGAACTGGAAAAAGCTCGTTCAAAACAGTGCATTCACCTTTATCAAGATCCCAAAAGGTTATTTTGAGGATATATGACATTCACTTCATCGGGAGTTTGTTGGTACTTTTGGTTAAATCGTGGCAAATGAAGTTACCAAACATTATCACAAGCTGATGTCTTCATGTTACGATGTTACTCCGATTTACTCCTTCATCACCAAGAATAAAGCAATAAAAAATCTCGACCCATCAAACCGTCTTAGCCTCATTAAAAAAACCTAGACGATCCTAGTTCTCAGCATCGCGGAACGATGCAAGAATCGGATCGTCGCGAGCCAAAAATAAAAAATGGCGGCGCATGCCTGCCACAAAATGTTGAGAATGCGCCCACGTGGATCCACGCTACTCGGGATAGGATTGCCAAAGCAAACTGAAAAGTTGGGACATGATTTTTCTTTGTAAGCCTCTTATTCCCCACCAAATCATCTTACTAAGTATTTTGGCCTAAATTGCACCACAACTTTGACAAGACTGTTCAAATCGGTAAATTATATTTGTTTGGTGATGTTGTGGTAAAATTGGACGATTTTTTGTAGGCACTTGTTTCTTATTAATGAACCTCAAAATAAAGACCAACCTAAAAGACACCTAATACCAATGATGAAACGAAAATCCTGAAAGCAATTCTAAATATTTAGCTAACAACTTCTTGAAGTTACGTTCCCAATTCAAATTGCACCACTTGTCCCGACCACCTCGCTACAGTGGCAACCCTACCTTAGGACCCCGTGCTTTATTTTTGATGTCTCCCATTTGTTATACATTATACATGTACGGCTCCTATCTCGACATCAGGCGGCAGGGAATTTTGGGTCGGCGCCACCGGACCGCGATACAGGCCGATGCAGTTTCGAGAGGCTTTTTCCAATAAGAATTATGGATTCAAATCAGGAATTTATTATGTTTATCGTTCCTGTAGAAAACTGAGTCAAAGCTTCTGTGCCTTAGTTGTTATTTGAGGTTTGATTTATTAGCAACAGTCACCTGAATCGCCTTCAATATTTGGATGAAGCCTTTCATCTATTTTCATGTGGTCAATTGGTTTTAGAGAAAAGCGATGAAAGTTTTTACATAAACTCAACGAAAACTTATTAAGGTTTATATAAATTAGCAGAGCTTCTATGACAGCAAAAATTAAATAAAAAAACAGATAAGATAAATATACACACTGTTTGCAGATTCTCCGATTCTTTCTGCTCATTCAAGTATAAAAACATCATATAAAAACACCCTGGTCAGACTAACAAAAGCTAAACCAGTTCCAATCTCCGCGAAAATATTTTCGATCATCCTCTAAATAGATTTGTAGGAATCGAACTGGACCCAAAAGAATGCGTCGCGACATGAACTTATGAGTTACAGTCGCTGGCTTTTTGTGGTCTGCCCAAACGGCGGCTGCGCGAGTCCCAAAAACGCCACCAAATTATATAGAAGTATCTCCAATCATGACGGATTCGGCGATGGGACGCTGTTGACAATTTTACATGTGTTAAACTTTAGTTAGCTGGTGATATTTCACCTTTAAGAAAATACTTGGAAGGAATTTATTGCTGAAGAAGCAATTGTTTAAGTTGAGGCTAACAACTGCCTCACACACATGTGTTTCTGAAAAATGTTTGAAGAAAAAGCAAAGTTTACAATCATTTCAATCAAAAAGGTCAGAAATATTGAAAATGGCACTGATTTTGATCTGTTTACGAGATCAAGGGTTTTCATCGATTAAAATATCGATACCTACATGAAACAAACATTTACCTTATAAAGTAGACATCAAGAATGTTACCCCGGATTCATGTGAATCCTAGAAAAAGGGTTTCGCAGAAAATAGCGCAGACGATCCTTGAGAGGTCTGATTCTACTAATTTGACTAAAAACACCGGTTCCGTTTCTCGAAAATTTGTATCAAACCATACCACGTATAGTAAATGCTGAACTGAGGAGTGCTGTTGTGAATACAAATACGGTAACGTATGAGAATCACACCAAAAACGCGATACTATATGCTGGTCATGACCGGACGACGGGCAGAGGAGCGATTGCGTAAATTAGCAAGATTATTGCACTGTTGTTATTAAAACGTGTAACAGTACAAGTGGCAAGAAACGAAAACAGCAGGATGTACGATGGCAACGTGATGATATTTACTTTTTTGCAAGTGCTCAAGTGTTACTTTTATAGTTGCACCTTATACCAATGCAACAGAGGTAGTTTTACTTGTTACATTAAGGTTGAGATGACGATGAAAGGTGAAGGTGACATATGAAATACTATAAGTATTTTGAAGCTGGAAATCAAGGAAGAAGAAACAACAAATAAACATGCACATATATACAAATAATCACGCCTCTTTCCTAAAAGTGTAGGTAGAGACATAATTATATGAAATTAATATAATTATTATTACATTTAGTAAAATGCTGAACCAATTCAACGCTCACGAAATAGCAGTTGCTTGAAATAAATATGTCAAAAATCAAACATTCAAATGGAATTGGCAGTTATTTGAGTGGCGATTAATTTTATGTGATGGCGTTTAGCTGCACGCGATCAGCGTTTGTTCGGCTGACATGATAAGTGCTAACAGTGCAAAACTGCACTTATGTTAGTCAAACAATTTTTCTTCAAAGCTGCGTGGCTTTATCATTTTGCAAAGTTATAGGGTAGTAAATAGCATTTAATTTATTTCAATTCGTTTTTTTACTTATTTCAGAATTAAATCTACAACTGTAATCATAGAGAAGAAAATCTGACAGTAGATTTTAGATGTTTCAACATTGATATTTAATGGATTTGTTTTATTTAGTAGTGTTCGACTTCGATTTAACAGTTTTTTCGCTATCCATGTGATTAATGTGATTCTCCTTGATCATCTTGTGATATTTTTGACTCCGAGGCTTATTCTGGTCAAATCTGAGCACGGCCATTTCACAGAGAAGATAGAGATCCCATTTAATTTCTGTATCTCTTAAGAAAACAATTTGATCAATGGCTACCGAATTCAAAAGTTCTTTTGTTTAGGAAAGTTCCACCCACAGTTAATAATTTGAAAATCGCAAGTGATCTCACGGTACAGAACGCACACATCAATCTACGTCCGGGTGTCGGCTCTATTGTTCTAAGCTCATTCCCATCACGACCGCCTAATGTCCCCCAATCGACGCGTCATACATCTTACACGACTATTTCGGACGATGTCTAATCGGTAACAAACGCCGATGATGCGGCAGGAATACTTAATTTGGTCGGTTTTGCAAATTCAGCTTCCTTGTTTGCAATTTTATTAGTTCTTGGAGACGGGTTGTCTGGGTGTTCAAGTTTAGCGATCGATAGAAGGTTAGGTGCTGAGGATGTTAAAACAACACTTGTTTGGTAAATAGGATAAGTTTTAAAGCCATGTTTAGTCTAAGATAATTCAGAGATCAATAAAGAATTTTTCATTTTTTTTTTTTTTTTTTATTAACAACGACATAATGTTTATGAAACAATTTTTCTAAGTAAACGAATTAAAACATGATAATAAAAGATGTTCAGGTAATATTCCGTCTCATTCCAAAAAAAAATATCACACATAAAGCTTGAGTGGTATAAATATTTTTGCTCAAAACTCACGTACAGAACATTACACTGTCAAAGTAAATAAGTTCATTATCAACTCACTATCACACGACCTGAAAGGTTAACAAGAAGAAACCACAATATCCGAGATGCAAAGAATCTTTGTTGCTCTAATCAGTCGAGATAATGTCCACTTAAAAGGCAGTAAAACTTTATGATTTATTCTTCAGATAAGTTGGTCTGAGTTATTGGAGTCTTGGTAATATTTGGTCATAGATTTTTGAGTTGTGACCCAAGAATTATAGCATTTTTATGACTCTTCGTGTGTGTTTTACTGAAGTTTCTTAGAAAACAGCCAAGTGGCTTATCAATGAGAGTTACCTATTTAAAATCTTACCAGTGAAAACCTTTACTATCGAAATATTTTTGTGATATATTGCTAGCTTAACTTTCTAAGCTTCAAAATAGTAAAGTAATAATAAGATAATAATAAAAAAAAATAAAAAATGTTAATATGTTATATTCATAGTACTGTCGATAGCGCTCTATATCTTACAAGTAAGGAATTAAAGTTTTTATCTTTAAGCCATCTTACGTTTGACGTCCGTGTTCATGTTCATAATAATACTTGAAGTAGTGTTAATGAAACATTATTAATCATGCTATTCCACTGCCAGGATGCCTCTTTTTCCCATCTTAAGCTTCCAGAAACTAGACCTCAAGAGCTAACCAAGTAAACTTTTCATCATACATTCCAATTCAATGAAAAGAGTTACTTACCTCCTTTTTATTAAAAAACTCACTCTTATCACTATGAATCTGTTTAATTAACTAATGGACTATTGTAAGGTGGTTAAATAGATTACACCATGATACAAAGTTTAGAAAAGTACTACATCTAATCAAGCGTTAAAGTTTCGTTTACGTTTATAAAATTCAAAAAAATATAATACAAGCACATGAAAAGCAGTACCAATATGAGTTATTTATCTTCAAATGTCTCAAAATGAAACATGTCGACTTTAAAAAGACATATTGGTACCATTTATCAATTTAACATATTTGTCATTGTCTAACTTTATAGTTGTTTCAGTCTAGGCAATGGTAATGGAAACAAGCATTGCAGACAGCCTTGCCAGTCAATCATTACAATCTAGATATAAACTGAGGTGTATGTCTACCTGAAGCGTAGAATGAAATATGTTACTATGATTTATATTTGCACTGTCAAAAGGTTTCACGCAACACATATTCCCATATCTTTTAAAATCTGGTTTTCAAAAAGTCTTATTTGTTGTAGAAATCAATAAAGTGTTCAGTTAGTTTGATACTTTTTTACTAAACATAAAAGGCTCTTTAAGATTTATAAACCAATGTTAAATGTTATAGACATAAGATACCGCATCCATTCAATGCTCCCAATGGCATTTCGAGTCCTTAAAAAGCCGTTGCAAAGTCCACTGGTTTTATGGGGAACGAAGACAGGCCGCACTAATTAAGGCTCTCGTAAAACGCAGCCCCTCGTCAATCAATGTTAAGGGCAGTCTTGAGTTATTGGCGGCGCGAGATTGAGCGCAGTTACTCTGCTCAGGATATTTGGATATTCTAACTTTAGTAGAATTTGTAAATTAAAATATTATTTTTGAATGTCATGAAAATAATTAACAAGGAGATGGATGATATTTGTCTTTATGCATTGGCAACCGCACTTGGGTGAGCGACAGAATCTCCAATTTATCATACGCTCATCAGCATAGTATAATAAATGCCGTAGATAGCCACCAAGTTTTGGAGGGTCTTTTAGCTAGAATGCAACAAAAACAACTTACAACAGTTTCATGACAAATTCCAATTGGAAAGCGCCATATTTATTATTAATTAGAATTTTCACATGATAAAAAATTTGATCATATCCAACATTTTGTAGTGCAAGGTACTATTTGCGCAACCAGAGCGTGGGATTGGGCCACTGCCACTGAAATAACCGCAACTTGCCCGAAATGCTACAGAGCTACAGATTATTTATCTGATAATCTGAGAAGAAAACTGTTAATTTCAGTCAAAGTCGAACTAGAAAAGGAAACTAAACAAAGGTTACAGAGATCTTACAGAAGATTTAAGTATTGGGAGCAACGAGTATAAGTACGATTGTATACTTAGTAGTAAACATTCATAATGCAACCTTCTTTCAGCACGATCTTTGACCATTGAGGGTGAAACTAGGGTTAGATAGGCTATCAAAAAATGCAGAAAGAATCAAGGGCAAAGATCGGTAGACGCGCCAAAATCTCGACAGTAGGTATACAACAACACAGTTGATTAATGTCACCGAACTGTCTGAAGGTTAAATTAATTGTTATGCAGATTGGAACGGAGTCAATTTCCGTCGCGACGCGGGAAGGACCCAAATAGCTAAGTTCATTGTGTGCATTTGACGTCAGTTTGTTTTCTATGAATTTTGCGCATATGCCCATTGGTACTTCTCAGGGAATGATCATTTGAAAGTACTCACATTTACGATCAGATGATTTGGCCGTTTCTTCTTCTTATCACAGGCGTTGTTCAATGAGGAATCACTTAGCAGGACTAAAATTCAAGATAGGACTAAGTATACAAACTATTGTAGATTTCTGAGTTAGGAACCCATTCTTAGTAGACAATAGTAGACTTAGTAGACTTGATCACTTTTAATGTGACGATGTTTTTATTCAACTAATGACTCAAGCCAGGGAAAGCCTGTAGATAATAACTAAATGCTCTTATAAGTCAAATAAGCATATTTTCAAGAGGCTTTCTAAGGGCATTATAATACTCAAGATGAACTCAGACGGCGAATGAGATGTGGTTCCTAGCTAGTTTTCCTTCAAGAGACAACAACACAACAACAACAACAACACAACTAGTAGACACACGACTTACACTCTCGTATCGTATCTCGCCAATCATGTGCAAGTGCGAATGAAGTATAAAACTAATCACCTTACGCTAATGCATAAGAGGTCATTTTCAACTGACATGTTACTTTAGGCATGTTACCTACTGTACATTAGTTCCACAAGCAAAAATAAGCAAAAGATTTCACCGCACCCGCCAGGAGTATAGCAATCAATAACGCTGAGACCGAAGCTACGTGCGTTGCATATCTTATGCACCCAAAACCAATGCAAGTGCTGCACTTTTAGACAGATGTGCTAATGTGAGCTGTGTTACCACGTGTTAGGGTTGACAAATTGTTGCCTGTAGAGTCTGAAGACTGTACGCTTCTGATGTTTAGTAGGCTAGACATTGACGATCCTTTTTGGTATATAAGTAAGGTATTTTTGTTCGTAACATTTTAATGCTTAGTAACTAAACATACTAGTTATTTCAGCATCGGCATGAAGTTCATTTTTTGGTAACGACTGAAAAATATGAACATTCCTTCGGAATGGTTAAATGCAAGTGATGGTTGGATTGTATTTAAACTGTTTGTAACAATTCTGTTTGGATATTATTTCTGTCGGTAACGACTGTCGGCTCTTACTCAAGTCCAACTAATTTAAGAAATACATTTTGACAAATGCCAGTGCCATGAGAAATTAAACTTTATGCAATGATAAAGGTTTCAAGTGTTCTGTCAGGCTTAAAAGTCAAGCCACTGCTAAGAATCATATTTCTATTGGATTGAGGTACAATCTCCAATGACACAGGCAGCTGTCAAATAGTACATTGTTACACGAGGGGTGAAAGTAACTTATTTAGTCCCGAGACGGGGTTTGGCGCCCGGAACGAAGTGAGGGCGCCAATAGTTCGAGGGACTAAATAAGTCTTTCACCCGAGGTAAACACTGTGCTTTTCATTACAAATACGAGGAAAGTACAAATAAAAACATGAATTAGCTAAAGAAAAAATTAGGAAAATAAATGAAGATCGAATTGCCGCTTTCCCGCCTATTTAGTTTGTTTTTTTTCTGTGGCCGGCCCGCTATTCAGCCATTATTTTGTATTTTCATCATTGGAAAAATGGTAAATATTTTGCTCAAAGCTAAGTTATTTTAAATAAATTGTTGAAACTATATTATAATAAAGTTATACACTCTCTGATCAATACTTAACTTTAAGATATTTCAATTTTACATCGTGGCTGTATGGAAAGTTGCAACATGGTTCAATAGATATGTGAAAAATAACTAGTTTTAAAAAAAAAAAATTTGACAGCCGTCAGTTGAAAGTGATTCTCCCTAGGGATGAAAAGTGTTACTTTCAGCCCGCTTCTCAGGTCAGTAATGACCTACTTTCAGAGTATGAGTAATGAAAATGTATTTTTTAGATATGTGGGACTGCAAATTCAGTTGTCATATCACATATTATTAACACCAGCTTACTCCAAAGAGGCATAGCACAATCAAAGAGGTTCAGTATCATTTCCACCCTCTAATTCGCGGGTTGGCCCTCCGGATAGAGGGTCTCATGTCAAAATTTCACGCAATTTCACTTATCTTTGCTAATGGTAAGGGAATGAGGATTATGTAGTTAGATTTAATTGGTTTAGTTAAAATGGCGTTTAGGGAGGCTCATGAGGTTCGGGAATAGTATTATAGCAGTGTTTTAGTAACGAGTTGGTAGCTTAGGTAGGTTTGGCCTGGGTTTGAATCCCAAATCAATCTTTCTTGCCGGTTCTTCTCAGTACAGAAACAACTTTCCGATCCGGTGGTAGCGTCACATTTATTTAAGTACAGTATATGTATTGTATACATTTAATATTATGGTATTCATGTCTATTATTAATTGTATTTTGTTTGTTAATTAGATTTGACGATTTGAAAGTACTTGTAACAGGTCTATTTAAATAAAGTTATTATTGTTTGTTTGTTTGTTTGAAATAATACTTTAATTTAAGTTTGTTGTTTTTGGGGGAAGTTGGAAGGCAGAAGGTCAACAAAGGTTTAGGGTAAGTTGCACCATAGTAGAAGTTAAAGTTTTTGTCAAATTTGACAATTTGACGTCATTTTTGGGCCTTACCGGTACTTTAACTGACATTTGGATGTTTGTTATTGTTAAAGTCAGATGGTGCAGCCCACACTTAATGTTGATACAGACGGACACTTAAACCATCGATTTCACAAACGTCAATTAGATTTGAGAATTAGACTATGATAGAAGTTGCAAATGATAATGCACAGTAGAAACGGAAGAAAGAGAAACTAAATCTGTGTGGAGATTGTGTTCAAATAATTGCAATGGAAATCGATACCATGATAAACATGTTCAGCACACAACCAACACTAACTCATAATTAAATACCAAGATAAGATTGTAATTGCACCGATTAAATACCATCTCTAGCTAAAGCGGCAACAACAAAATACTTTTTCACTTGAAAACCGGCAAAAAAAGGAGATAAAAAATTAAAAATACGTAGCATTAGCCGCGAAGCGTTGAAGAAAAATAATAAAAAATGAACAACTATTTTCGCACTATATAAAGATGAGTGTTGCCAGTACTAATTATTATGGACATAATTGTTGCGCATACGCTGAGTTGTGGCTTCCGACTTAATGGATAGACGCCATAGAGTAAACAAATACGGAAGGCTAATTCATTCCTTTTAATACCTACCTAATTAACGAGCTTTGCTCGAGGTTTCTCTGAAGGACAAAATCTGTTAGGTGATCTGATAAATAATCGAGGAGGTTAATATAGCAGCTCTTAGAAATAATCTTAGCCTTTGGAGTAAGCGCGATTTCGAGTGGATTATGTGATCCGACAAAAAGTTATGGTTATCGTTATAGCTCTCAAAGAGTTAGTGACCAATAGTGGCAGCTGGCTTGGTCAATGATGATTGACGAACGTTAAGAACCTTGTTTCAGCATGCTTAGTGAGCTATGGCTTTCGAATGGAAGATCTTAGCTCAAGCTGAAGATAGACTGCTGAAAGCTAATGATGACTATGATGAAAGGCTTTAGTTCATAAGTCGCTTGTCGATTGCAGAAAAACAACAGACTATTAGCCTATTTATGTATGGCAAGGCATACGCATGGAGCGTGAATTGGATCACAGCGGCGGTTACGTGATAATAGCCGTGTGTATCGTAATCTAATTTATGTATTATATCAGCGTTTAAAGCGAGCCTAGAGAAATAAGATATTGAAATTGTCTATCCTAATTTAAACCTTATGTAGATGTATCTTTACAGACGTTAATATTTATTTGTGTGCTGTACAATGAGTGTACCCTCTTATTTATCTAATATGGCTAGGTATTTCAGAATATCTGCTTACATACTTCATAGTTGCTTATCATTTAGAGGTTAGTACTTTTTTGTTTGAGCTTTTTCAACCCCAACTCACCAGAAAGGCGATTCAAAACGAGCGTTTGTACCGTTGATACAACAATTGATATTATTATAATTAATGATTATTGTGTGACAATAAACAACGTATTGCTCACACACACTTCAGAGACTGTATACATTCCATCGATACGCTCGAAGCGTTTTGCTTCCACTTTCATCATGCATACCTCTGAGAAGCAAAATGCTGGTACATGTGTTCGTCGTTTCAAGTACAATTTGGGTTTCTTTAAAGCGAGAGACAAAAGGTACCTTCTAGATTAGCATGATTCATCATCTGCCTCTTGGTCGGTTTACATTAAGTAAATCGGGACTAACTGTGGGTCTCTTAAGTTTTTAAAACGAAGAATTTTATATTCGTTTTGGAACACAGCTGCGCAGTCTACGGAGTGGTACTTCTGTGACTATGTATTCTGAGTCGGCGCACAGCGGCCTAGTATTAGTTCCCTTCCAAGAATTGCGTTTTCATTGCAAATGGCGCATTTGTGTGTTTTTCTGATGATTTCTTGGTACGTGCATTGCAGTTCTAACACCTTAAATGCAACTTTATTATTTTATTCGAAAATAAATGGCAATCATTATAATTGATTACTGATTTATGTAAAAGTGGGACTGGAAGTACAGATTAACTCATTTATTTACTGGCTGGAAATTGAGTATAAGTGTTAGTCTTAGTACCTAATCGTTTTGCTGACAAGTCAATTAAGTTAGTTCCTAAAATCTCAAAATAAAAAACGTCTCGCAAGTTTGAATACTAAACTTTTGACAAAAATAGTCAGGCGACCGTTCATGAAATCTGAGATGAATTGTTATTTTAAAGTGTGTTCTTCTTCATTTGAATTATGTTTAGGAATAATTCGCGAATAATAAAAAAAATCGCTCCAGAAGTATTCTTTGATCGGCCTAAATTGAATGTCACGATACACACCTCTGCTTCTTTTTCTTTTCTACCTTTGCCGTCTTTTTAAACATTTGACAGCGTCGCCTGAGGCGTCGCTATCCCCGTAAATGCGTCGCGGCTGCTTACCTATTCCCCTTGACGCGCGGGACGTGAGCTGCTTTTTGGACGCCATCTTTCTTTGAGCTGTCAAGTTTTGGCGGGATTTTTCGTTTATCTGCGCAAAGTTAGTGCGGCAGAGAAGAAAATAAAAGGGTTTGTAGGGTCAGTTATTTTGAAAAACTGCTAATTAATAATTTCAAAAATGATATAAGGTGGGTGGACCATGGAAGGCCATGCTCCTTTGAAGGCCAACTATAAAAAAGTCATATTTATAGTCACGTGATGACAAATTCCTTACACTCACACAAAGCTCCACCAAACTCAAGCACACAGACGCGGCGGCGAGTCGCTCGCAGTGCTATTTTGGCAGTGCGGTATCTCGCTTCGTAGACTTCGGTCGCCGACGTTAAAATTGTAATTCGTGCGCTCAGGTAAAGGTAAATTTTTATGTGAATAACCGATTAAAATCGTATTCTTTTTACTGTAAATTAATTTATATAAGGATTTCTTGTGGTACTAAAGAAATATGTAATAATTTTGCTTCGATTTTAGTTAAAATATCGGTAGTGTTTCTATGAAAGCCAGTGTTTCCTTATAAGGCCAATAAAAAATTTGACGGTTGGCCTTGCTAGGGTACGTGGGCTTTACTAGGATCATTCACCAATGAAAATATGAACACTTAGTTTTTACTTCTAAATACGTAGGTACCGGAATAGTTGAAGCAATGTTCAATGATTATAATTTTATGATTTATCCGGATTATTCAAGTTAGGTTCTTATTAACATTTTGGCCTTACAAAGAACGGACCCATAAGAAGGCCATTAAAGGTAAAAAATAATAATTATAATTTCATTTTAAACCGCATTGGAAACTTATTTGTTATCGATATAATACTAATTACTATAATTTTTATCTAATTTCCATTATTATATCCCTAGTTATACGATGGTGTTCAAGGAATTTTCGTTGATTTTTTTTGAAAGATTGTAATGTTTTAGGCATTTCATTTTTCATTTAAATTGAAAGAGCTCTATCTGAGGTTTTAGTGAAAGTAGATATTTTCATTAAAACAATTCTAGTTTTAAGTTGAACGACTTATTTATAATATTGGCCTTGTATGGAGCCTTGTTCCTTACAAGGCCGTTTAGAAGAGCTTTATAAAAGTTAAGTTTAAGAAATAGTGATTACTTATAGAATAAAAACAAGTATTTTATATGATACACAATAAAACAAAGAATTCATTAATGATAAATTTCTCTTATTTATCCAGTAAATGAACAAATAAATACTGTTTATTCGTTAGAGTGGCCTTCCATGGTCCACCCACATTATTTTTCCTTACATTCATTCCAGAGCGGCAAAAGTGCTGGTTCATTTTATAGATTTTCTGCCTAGCAGCAGACAGAAACTTCTAGTCATTAATCAACCGTGTGTAACAAAAACATTTTGATCACTTCGACCGCAGCGTCATTGCGAGAGTTAAATGTGCATTCAATCAAATTTGTTCACCGGATGATATTGGCATGTTGTGAAACAATTAATTAGAGCAAGTAGCGTGCTGACAGACATACAGACATGCATTTCACGCGCGGACACGCGTGTTGCATCTAGTATCGCTTACTAAGTATGCGTGATAGATTTTTGCATTTCTATTGCGATGCAAACTGCAAGATTTCAATTTCTTTGCACCTTAAGTGCACGATTTCAGAAATATCTCGCCTAAGTATATACGCCTAAATGGCATTACTAAATATTACCTTCTTAAACCAATTCGAGTGTTACTAAGTATTTGGTTTTGACGGCCGTTTTGGTGTAATAGCTAAAACATTAAGTATAATACCAAAGCCTAAAATATCTATCAAAATATTAGTTGACAAAAATTAAGTGATAAATTCAAGACAAAATAAGTACTATTATGTTCAAAAACCGTAACAATGTAAAAAATTAAAAGTTCCTGCAACGTAACCTATTAAAACAGCCATAAGAATTTGTTTGCTAACCATAAAGCGATGCCTTTCTCTGTTTATTTTATGTAGTGTAACTAATTAGCAACTAATTTTCTATATAAAATAGTTTAGTACATTTAGTTTTGTCCTTATTAAGATAGAAAAGCGACACTCCCGGTGTTGAGCTAAACTATAATTAGGAAGATTATGTCATTAGAATATTTGGAATAAACTACACACAATATACGGCACACAGATATTATAATATGAAGCTAATTAATTTAAAACACGGCCTCTGCTTCTTTAGATAATAAGGACATGAAAATACTTAAAGCAGAATAAAATTCAAAACACACGCGTAAACAATTTGTATTTTTCAACAATTGTAAAAAAATGTTGGAGACTAGTTTTTTTTTGGTTTAATTTAAATCTTCCTATTCCATAAGACCTTTTTACGGTAATATAATTATTTTTGTATATTTAGGCATCAGCCACTGGTATAGGATTAAGGTTGGGAAACTAAGATTGAAGTGAGGAAATTCAAAAACGGTAAAGCTACCAATCTTCGGCTCAGAAGATATAAAGTGGAAAAAAGAGGATGATGTCCCTTTTTTCCACTTTCTTCCAACGGATATCACCTATGACAAAAATAAAAATAAGGGATAGCTTTCTAACGCTTAATCCGTCTCATTTTCAAAGGCTCTTTGTCTGTCTTGTGTTTGCTGAATCTATGGGCCTCCCACACCGTCTACAGCTTTTGCGGTCCTATGCTAAATATATCACAATATCCATAAGGCCGCGGTTTCGGATCAGCGGGGCGTTCATTCAAGCTTACTATTCACATGTAGCCTGCATAGTGTTTGCTGACTCAAGCCTTGAACGCTCAACCCGTTTAGTGCTTGAATCTAAAACGCTTCAAAGGGTCGACTCAGCGCTCAACGCTTGACGCTCAGCGCTCGTTTTTATAACACTAAGCCTACGCTCACTACTTTTTGCAGGACTAGGGCGTCTAGTGTGTTATATTGAGTAGTTAGCTCAAGAGCAAAGGCCACCACAGAAACGTGTAAAAAAGTATTTTAATCACTTTATGTTCATGTAGAGTTTTCGCGACGTTACCGGGATACTGTCTTAAGATATTACTTTGTTAATATCTCACAATTAAATTCATGAATACTCATCTTCTCTCACTGATGAATCTGGAGCAACTATAAAAAGAAATTGGTTAAATCCTGACCTGATGCCTTATCAAATCATATTTTTTAATGGATGCATGTGCAGTTCAGAACGCTGTAAAAGCTGCTTTTTCAAACAGCCTTCTAAGCCAGCAGCGCCATATCAAAAGAAATCTATACGTGCAGTGCCTGTAGCCCAGTGTGTCAAGAAACCTTTGAAACGCTACACGCTCCGCTGTTTCACAACCACGGTCTAATACATCGAGTATTTCCCGCCACCTCGCTGTTCTTATCGGCCTAGAAGTAATGGCCGCCATGTTGTGGGCGCGCCGGTGACGCGCATAGAGTGCGGCTGTCACGACGCGTCGTGCCAAAATGGTCTCATTTGTCTAATTACTGGCACCTCGTACGAGTAGCATAATAGCTACATATCACGTGATTTGACACTAGTGTTATTTGGTGTTAGTCTAGTCGTTTTTAGAGGCTGAGCCTTTGTCTGCTTTTGTATTGATCAAAAATTTTGTGTTGCCATATTTCAAAATATGGGGTTCATTTATCACAAAATTGAGTTGGTACTTACAATGAAATCTCTTTAATTAATTGCACAAAATCGAGTATGTTCAATGACTCCGAGTTTATCTGAGGCAAAGACTGCTTAACTACTTTTATTTAGAGAGTCATTCATGGTTGACTCAGAACGTTATCGACCAATTTGGTTTCCTTCACACACTCCTTTTTTGTGCTTGTGGAATGGAGGAAAAAAGACATGCTTTTTCAATGCAACTTTTGGCTGTAATACATTTTTATTTCACGCAAATATAAAAATATTAATTGTTTCTGTCTCAAATTGCGTGTCATATTCACGATTTATGTTACGCCTCAACACACGTAGCTTGTCCCTCATATCAGGCTACAAGCAGACACTTGTCAACTCGGCAGGCTATAACTCAAAGGCGATATTTTTCGTGTGTTCAACACCGCCCTTTTGTAGGTAATCGGCGTTAATTATTGCGCTGCGACATAGCATACGTTGGTCTACCCTGCTACACGCGACCATTCTACAGTGAATTTCATTATAATCACTGTATTACTTTAACGCCTCAGTAACAGTTTGAAACTAGCTTTCAAAAAACAAATATTAAAATATGTGATAAATATCCGATAAGGTAAAAGTAGCTATCAATTATCATTTATCTATAATTATTTTTAACATTGTCAATAGTAAACAATACTGGCCGCCTAAATATGCACTGAAAAAAATAATAATTAGTTCTAAATCTACTTTTAACTACTATTTACACAGAAAAGGAAAAACCCGGTTGCGACCTTCAACAAAACCAAATGCATCGTATCCTAAAGTAGTTCGGAACCAACAAATAATGGTTCCTTCTTCACCAAAGTTGTGATGATAGGAAATCTTAATTAAATGTGTACTGTAATATTCTAAATATTGATTGACTAATAAAGTATTTTCAACTGGCCAAGATCACAGAACAGGTGTGGTCCAATTTTCTTTGCACAGTTTACTAAGTAAACTAACAGGCTTTTATTAGTAAAGAAAATGAATATGGGCTAGTCTTATAGAGTAATTGTCGTAGAGCAATTAGGTAAAAGAATTATGGCACCAACGATTAAGCCATTAGTTTACATAGATAATAATACCTAGTACACGATACCGGCTACAAAGTATTCCTACATAAATACTACGGTCAATTACTTTGGAGAATATGCAAGAATATAGGCCTGTCATGAACTAACTTCCCATCACTAGAAGTCGGTTTAAAAAAAGTTTTTCTCCTTTATTTTTCACCTTAGTGTACCGTGTTTGGTCACAGCTACACTTTTTTCTTTACTAGTGGTAGTAGTGGATTCATTTGATAATGTAACTAGTTTAATTATATTTGGTTTCGATTAAATCTAACTGAACAAGGATTTGTAAACTACTAAACTTTAAAAGAGTTTCATCCAAAAGGTTTTATTATAACGTCTACAGAACCCTAAAAAATGTATTTTGGGAAAAAAAAAGAATATTTTGTAAAAATTAAAATGGTTGAAACACTGCTGTTATTTTACTGTTTCTAGTGTTATTTTTTGTTACTAATTATACATCAGCAATAACTAATAATATAGAAGAAGAAGAAGAATACATGAGTGCCTAGTCAAGATAAACTTATTCTACAATGCAATGTTTTTATAATGACCCTCTCATTGAGTTCAATTAGGCTAATTGACGGGACATTAATAGCACAATGTTTTGAAAACGTGTACATGCTAATAGAATAAAATAATACACTAGTACATAACTTAATAACTAGTTAAGTTTATGCACATTTGACAGGTAGTATGATGAAGCAATTATTTAGTATGTTGATAGGAGGAATTTAAAGGTGGTGGACAAACTTGTATTAAATTGGTGTATGAAATGTTGTAGATAAACTCAAGACAAGATACTAGTGGCCTTACTGCACTTCCGCGGCCACACACGGAATTGAATAAGTAAATACCAAATAGTAAAATTATTATTATCGGTAGCTCCATCGTTACTGGCATTGACTCAGCGTGCATTATAATTTTACCTTTTGTTTAATTAGGTTATGTAATTAATATTAAATCACATTATAGCCTTTGCACGTGCTAAAATAATATTTACATAATAATATTTTTTTATTTTTGGAGCTATCCTGTTACTTATATCTGTTTTGACAGGGATTTTCTTTTTAACTTACAGATACATAATATTACCAAGTTTAAAACATGGAACCGGAATTTATGTGTTACCTACTTAAAAAAAAACACGAACCAAGTGATCGATTTCGCTTGATTTGGCACATTGACATGTACTTAAAATCATATGACACAATTAAATATTCCCTTGAAAAACTGTGTTGGAGGAGTTTTAATGTCAATATTGCTTGATCAACAGTTTATCTTTCTCACTTCATAAAAATGTTTGCTTTACTAAGCGGTTACTAAGGCATCTGGTACTTACTAACTGAAAAAACTTACGGCCCTCACACAATAACTCAACCTAACTCAATGGCATCTATTTCATGTAAACTTTTACAATTGTTTATCAAAAGTCAGTAAGTAAAACAAAACAATTAAAACACTTAATAGTGAAGAATCGAGAAGAATTCGTCACATCGTTCTACGACGCGACATCGTGTCGTGGGAATCTACTACAGGTAAGTCTCTTCACGATGCCGCATCGTAGCGCGATGCGACGCGACATCGTATCATCTTGCCGGATTATTCTCGATAGAAACAACTTCTTAACCGGTGGAAGAGTTAAGTACATTAAGTGTTTCTTACCCAGTTCCGTTTACTTTGTAGCACTATGTGTTTACACTGCGGACGTGTGTATCGTGGGTAGTAATTTAGACGACACTGACATTGAGAGATGGGATGACTCAAATCGTCTTGAGTACGATTTGTTTGACTGTCTTTTCAGTTGTCGGACTGATAGGATCTAGGGTTTTGTCGATGGTATGAGATTTTTCTCGTTTTGTGTATTAAGTTGTCTTCATTTGTTGATAATTTACGACTTAACATAGACTGCCTCTTTTTGACTCAGGCTATGTGGTAGACTTAGAAGATCTTTTCAAATATACTACAACAATGTTCTGTTCTACATATAGTTGGAAGACCAATTTGTAGGCTACTTATAACATATTGTTGGCATTATTAGAAGACATAAATTTCCCAAAGTAAGCTAGAAACTAGAAAAAATCGGGAGCCGCGACCTTTTGACTCTCAACCGGCAGTGAACCAATGTACCTAGCCATTATTTGTGGAAAAATGTATGGATATAGTGTAGAAGTTGAATGAAGCCTCTAAAAACCTTGCACCGAAAATATGCAGTAATCCTTAAATCGAATGATTAAGTATCATGTCAATAAAATGGAAAGTGGATTGTTTTCCTAGAATTCTTCTGTGCAATACAAAATTGAAAAGTAACTACAAAACCTTATTGAAACGTTCGATGCAATATCGTTGAAAGGTGTGACCAATGAGGGGTTAAAGAAAGCTGGAAAAGTTCAAGGGCAAAGTTTTAGGCACAATATTTTATGTTTACTCAAAGGATTGCGCCACCTGGCGCCTTCTACAAAAAAGCGCCGCTTTCTCTAGGGTTACCACCGAAACTAATTATAAAGATAAGAAAAATAAGCTGTTTTAATATTCTACGTACAGACAAAAGGCTAAATAACCAATGTTTGATAGAAAAAGTTTTCAGTTGACATGTTTTTTTTAAATATTGTCAATTTCCAACAAAACTTAAAAAGTTGAAACAAAACTGATAATAAATTAATAATTCTAAATTACTTATCTTGGACGGAACGGAACTAATGGTATTAAAAAGAGATCATTAAAACAATTGTATCTTTAAAGCAATATGGACAACTGTAAATAGGCTATAAACTATGTATGGAATGGTTCTATTTTATTTGAAGAAAAACTCTTCTGTCATAATGGTTTGCTAGAAAACTAATATTTATAGAGATAACCTTTTCTTTACTTGCTCTATTCTGAATGACTAATTGAAACATGTCTTTTTACCATTAACCAATTAATAAATAAACAAAAAACTATTCATCGGTATTGAAAGTAATATAGACAGCCCTACAATTTCCTTCCTCTTTCCAGAATTTCCTTTTTTTAAACTTGGTCCTTTGATGTCCCAAGGGTACCCTCCGAATTTTGGCGTTCGCCACCCCTTCAAGTGTCTCTACCTACACTCAAACACTTAACTGGCTCAATTGAAACTGTTATTTTTGTGATGATACCTATTGACATTTACAACCATTAAAAAAGGATTTTATGTCGTTCTATAAAATGTTTTTTACACCTCATGTGCAAAATAATTATTTTTTGGTTTTGGTCACAAAAAGCACCTCAACATGAAATAATTATTTATTTTTCTATCTGTCTGAAAATATTGTAAAAAGCATACTATGTGAAACAAGATGGTAGGCATTTAAATCAGGGCTTAGGAATATTAAAATTGTATTGATCAACATTACAATATTTAAAGGACAGTAAGCATTCAACTGTTACCGTCGAAAACATACACACTTATTTAAAAAAGTTGTAGAAAGATATAACCATTACTAGCTAACATTACAACCCAGTCTCAAATGTTCAGGTTGAAAGGTAATCATAGTTGATCAAAGAGAGCCGCTGCAATTAAATTGAAATAATTTTGTTTTCATTTTTTATTACTAAGATGAAAATGTATTATAAGTAAATTAAATTCTGAAAATGCAAATAATATTCAAAGCTTTTTTTTGTAAAAAGTGTCAAAAAGGGGACAATAAAGTAACTAGTTAGTGAGTATCTCATACAGCTTTTAAAGTATTCAAAATTTTAAGTAGGTATTCAAATATTTTTTTAACGCACATGATTGACTCAAAATTCACGTTACTGACGCTTTAACTATCACATCGGCTATGTATAGATTTGGCTAGCTTTTACGTATGAAAAAATATTTTAATAAGAAAGTACCTACTAAATTTAGAAAAAAATGCGTAAGATAAAATAATAATTAATGATGTCTAACTAAAAGGCATAGGCATAAACACGTGAGCCGATAATAATACTAATTAAATTATGTTTGTTATATTGAGACAGAATATCAATGCCGTTAATGCCATGATGAATTTATTCTATACGAGAATGTATTTTATTGCTTCAACGCGCCGTTTTAACAATTAGTCGTAAATATCACGACATTGTATTTCTCACTGTAATTTATTTACTTACAAGTGATTTAGCAGCTACTGATTATGGTACTAGAATAACTGTTATTGAAAATAAATGACCGTAGGTTGCTACTACTATAGATAATATAGGTTTGAATTGTTTGAGCACATTGAAGTTCCTTTTTTACAAAAATATGAAGGTATGCTAATAAATACTTTCGCGGAGACAAATTTATTTTCAAGTTATTGAAGTATGATGTTGCACAAGATAAAAAAAAGTGACGATGAAAAAAGATTTTAGAAATAAAAAAACGTGGCTAATAAGAGTTTAAATGAGGGAAAATCTTTTTTACAAAGAAAGTAAGGTTTGTAGCTGAAGACTTCACGTACCAAATTCTGGCAAGAAATAATAATTCATTTGTTCACATATATTGAGTAAATGTTTTACTCAAACGGGCTGTCTTGAGAGCTAAATGCTGATCAAAACCAGTTATCAACTCATTAAGTAGTTTGAGTGCCTACTCAAAAATCAAACAAACGGAAAACTTAATTCTTATGACATAATAGGTAATATGCCTGTGTAAGCTGCTAAATGAATGTTTTTTTTTTTTATTTTTTTATTCAGCATTTTTTCTTCTCCTTAAATTAAAGTACCCACACGACAAATAACTAAAAGGTTTCCCCCTATATTGTGTATGTAACACATGTCAAATAAATCATAACATACCTATTTTATGGCATGTTTGGTGAAATGGTAGAGTCTAATCGCCCATAAAACGCTTGTACTCCCACCACACTGTCGTAAAAGGAAGCACTAGGCTATTTGAACTAGTTCTTATCTTCAAACATGTTTTTTATCAGACTCTACAGACTTCAAACTGGAAACCAACGTAAAAAGCCAATTATTATGTTTTTTTTTCATTATATTGACTCAGCTTGTGGCTATCATCAAGTACCTAAATAACCATGTTAAACTACCTGATTTATAATTTGAAGTTGTTGTATTTGTTTTAAATATCAAATAAATAAAATTAAATGAACTAGGAAAGGTGCAATAGTAAATTCCTTTAAGGTGATGGTATGGTACTAATGAATGATGAAAATATTTATATTTTTTTCCTTTTATGTTGATGACATTGTCTATAAGAATTTGTAAAGCACATGAAAATAATAACCTCTACTTTGAACTTTTTCAATGTGTTGGATCTCAAAACATCCAAAAAATAGAGATCTAATATCAAATTGTATGGAAATAAATATTTTTTCAGAAAGAAAAAGTTTTAATTCTCTTTTATTTCACCGCGGTTTGATTATATCAATCAATTATTTCCCCAATCATAAATCAAACTATTCCTCAATCAATTTTGCGACTGACTAGATAAGTAATTAAATGTGTTCGCATTGATATCTTAGATGTATAAAAAACCATATACAGGGTGGCCCAGCGACAGTGGTCCAAAAATTTTTTTTGGGTAGAGGTCATCCTAGCAAGTCATTTAAAAAAACATTAGTTCCGCGAAAATCAATACTTTAGAAGTTATGATTTTTTCAAGTTTCTTTTGAAATTTCTCAACTCCAATCACTTAATTCACTCTTGTTTGGAAACTATCGCACTGAATTAGTTCAAATTTAGTATAGATGTACAATAGTAATGTAGAAACCATATTATGTGCGAGTTTTGAGTTTATTATAAGACAATTTGTTTTTTTTTTTAATTTTCGTCAATAATTTTTCGCCATTTCAAAAACTAATACAATTTTCAAAAATTCACCGCTGTAATGTTTGTGCACTTGATGATTTGTTTATGATCTTAAAAACTGTCCATAAGTATGATAATAGTCTATGCAAAAACTTAAAGTGATGCAACCAATGGAACACTTTCAAAATTAACGTCATGTACGGTAAGTCGCTAAAACTCAGAATGGGTCATTTCTGCACTGACCCTAATTTAAAAAAAAAGTAGCCAAAATATTTTTTTTCGGATAGAAGGCATCATAGCAACTCATTTAAAAAAACATTAGATACTCGAAAACCAATAGTTTAGAAGTTATTATTTTTTAAATTTTAGGCTCAATTGGTTGAACTTCAGAAACATAGGTCACTTTTGTTTGTAAACTATCCGACTAAGGAACTTCAAATATGGGATGACTTATTAATTAATCCCATGCTTTAATTGGCTTCGCTTTATTTTATGTTCACTGGTAGATAATGCCTTAATAGCATTAAGTCCGCCTTTTGTATCACTCATTGTATTGTAATGAATAAATGAGATAAATCCTTTTTTACTCTCTACTATTCTTACTCATTTTGAAGTTTTTCAGTCGGATAGTTTACAAACACAAGTGATTTATGTCTCTAAAGTTCAACCACTTAGGCCCAAAATTTTAAAAAAATAACTTCTTAACCATTGGCTTTCGAGTATCTAATGTTTTTTTAAATGAGTTGCTATGATGCCTTCTATCGGAAAAAACATTTTTTGGCTACTTTTTTTTTCTAAATGAGGGTCAGTGCAGAAATGACCCATTCTGAGTTTTAGCGACTTACCGTACAAAATGTTAATTTTGAAAGTGTTCCATTGGTTGCATCACTTCAAGTTTTTGCATAGATTATTATCATACTTATGGACAGTTTTTAAGATCATAAACAAGTCATCAAGTGCACAAACATTGCAGCGGTGAATTTTTGAAAATTGTATTAGTTTTTGAAATGGCGAAAAATTATTGACGAAAATTAAAAAAAACAAATTGTTTTGTAATAAACTCAAAACTTGCACATAATATGGTTTCTACATTACTATTGTACATCTATACCAAATTTGAACTGATTCAGTGCGATAGTTTCCAAACAAGAGTGAATTAAGTGATTAGAGTTGAGAAATTTCAAAAGAAACTTAAAAAAATCATAACTTCTAAAGTATTGATTTTCGCGGAACTAATGCTTTTTTCAAATGACTTGTTATGATGCCCTCTACCTAAAAAAAATTTTTGGACCACTGTCGCTGGGCCACCCTGTATAATACAAAACCAAAATTCATAACCTGATTACAATTTCATAAAATGCCGTGAAATAGAAAAGAAGTTGGTTTTCTTTAAAACAGTTCTGTCACACACCGATCATATTCAATCCAATATTAATTTCAAGCTATCTTCATTAACTCTACTATTAAATAGAGTCTCATTTATTTCACGTAGTTTTTCTGAATAAACAAGATCATTAGTTTTTGTTAAATAGTATGCTAATGAAGTTTTTCGAAGGAGAAATGGTGGAGAAACGAGTTTATTTCTAGCTAAAAAAGCGATTAATGCAGAAACACGTGCCGTCGGCTGCAATTTTTTCGCATAAAAATGCGCCTATGCCTCGAAACACCCTACCGCTTCGGATGTCGGCAAACTGCCGTCCACAATCTTATTTGTCATCGTGAATACTTTAACGAATTCTGTTGTTCAATGATTTGATGATTTGCGCTTATTTGGAACGTCAAGAACACTGGCAAGGTTTTTGTTAGTATTTATCTCGGAAGAACGATGCTGCTTCGTCTTGTTTATTGAAATGGTTGTGGTGACGGATTCGGTATTTTGGTTCCATTATTTTGTTTTTCACTTTTGAATTGTTTAAAATTTTGATAAAATAATTCTGAACTCTTGTTTCTGAATGTTTTGCAAGTTGGATTTTGTATTTTCATTAAAACAACATTTGACATCTTTGTTTACAGTTTCTGTGCGTTGTTTATATTTTGATGCGCACCCACAATTTTTGCAATTATGGTTTTAATTGTAGATAATATTATGAAATGATGTCTATAATGATATTTGTCCATGATTCTGTCACGCTATATTGCATTTCTTACATTTAGATCACGTTACAAGGTTTCGCTCTACATAAACATTTGCTTGCGGACTCTGCCGTTGTTTATGAGTATTGTAGCTGATGAAATGCACAGTATTCCTAATGTTAGCCTTACTTACCCCATCTTACACGTATAAAAGCTATTGAATAGTGATATTTATCACACACAACACTATGAATCACGTATGAGACCACGATCACAGAGGTAACGAGCAACGGCGGCGTTGACCGTACTGACCTGCCACTCTTGGTGATCACCATCTCGGTGCCCAGCTTGTGGAACTTCTCCCAGAGGTCCTTGCCCTCGAGGGTGACCTTGGGGTCGTCGACGACGCCGTCGTCGTCGGGCGGCAGCGGTGCGTACGGCGGCGGCGGCGGCTTGAGCAGCGGACAGGGCGCGGACAGCGCGGCTGCAGCTGCCAGTGCGGCGGGTAGATACGGAGGCGGCGGCAGGGCTCCCGCCGTCAGCAGCGCCGACACCGAGAAGTCGCTGGGCCGCGGCGCCAGCAATGGATGGAAGGCGACGGCGTCGCGCCGCTCCGCGCCCTCGAATCGCATGCCCGCGCCGCCCGGGACCCACGGCGCGCGCTCCACGACCGGCGTGCGCGTCGGCTCCAGCGGTCGCACTCGCGCCCGCTCATGCAAGGTCCATAGCCGGCTATCTCGCGACACTCTTCCCGTGGCGACACCCGCTCGCGCGGCAGGCGTCAAACGACTGGCCGCCGGCGGCGCCGGGCCCGACACCCCTCCCGCGAGCGGCCCAATGGCGGTGCGGCGGGCCCCGCGCGCGCGCGGCAGGCGGGGCCGCGGCGCCACGGCCGTTGTTTTTTCGTCGCGGGTGAGGTGTCCGCCGCCGCCACACCTCGCGCGCCGGCGACGCGCGGGGGGAACCTCGCTAATCTGGTTAATTCCGCGCGGGGGCGACACTCGCGACCGCCGCCTCCTTCTAATTGGACACGTTTCCGTTCGCTCATCAATTGAGCTCGTTACGTTCTCGCAATATCTTTTGTGACTAGCTGGCGACCTACCGCCGAACTCGGAGTAACTTTTTTGCTAGCTGACAAGTTTCCTCTCGGCGAAACATCGAAAAGTTCTTCGGTTTGTTAGGAGTTGTTCAATTAAGGACTTGATCAAGCGTGGACTTTTGTAGAGTCAATAAACAAGATGCTCCTTTAAGCTGTCTTTGCTTTAGTAGTTTTAATCAATTGGAAACCCAAAAGCAATAAATCATCATTTAAATCTTTAAGATGGTTTCAAAAACGGCGAATATAAAATATAGTGCTCCACAGAATAAATGACTCTACATAAAAAACATTGTCGATATATTTTTTAGCAACCCGCTAGCGCTTGTCCCTCGCGGCAATTTTTACTAATAGGTATAATAAATACTCGAAGCTCGATTCAGCTCTACATAGAATATATTTTGAACCTTTATCTTAAACTTCTGATTCTCAAGGAGTAGTGGTCTCGTTATTTGCACACAATTGGAATATTTCTTTATTTCTTTCAAAGTCACGCTATATTTCACGTAACATTCAGTATATTCAAAAATATTTTAAAAATATTGTTTAATTACCTACTTTAGATTTTGAGACTATTTTGCTTAAAATATTAATGTTTTAATAATTATGCACTATAAATGGATTGGATATCAAAATCAATGTTCAAACGCTCTGATTTGTCCTAGGCATCAGTTGTTATTTTTCTTAACAAGTGCTTAGGTTCTTTTTTGTGTCTTTCTTCTTTGGCCAAGAATGAAAATCCTTAAAAGTGATGACGTTTTCGCAGAGAATTATTAATAATAGGTATTACAAATAATACCTACAATGATAATATTCGCGGATAATATCATGAAGTTATAGAGTTTGAAAAGAATGTTCGGCCGGAGTCCGCCAGAGATAGGTACTTTTACACAGTTATTTTGGTGATTTCGTTGAGTTTGATAGCTACAGGAAAAAAGGGGGAATCATAGTTTTGACAAGTTCGGGTGCTAATATTATGAATATCATAGTGTATAATAAGTTAAATTACAGAAACTTGGTTTAAGCAAGGAGGTAAGTGTAATTGATTGGTACTTTGTCGATCTTACTCAGACCAGTGGGAAATTGTTTCTACTTCAATAGTTTTATGATGTCAATTTATTTGTTTAACAATTTACAATAATGCGAGTAGGTTTATTAACTAAATACCTATGCGTTTGGACAACATTCAAATTGTTTAAACAGATATTATGTTTTTTCGTCTTTTATCTCTTTAAAAATATCAACTAAATAAATGCTCTCTTTAATTTCTTAGTATTTGTATGAAGTGAGACCAACTCTACTAAAAGCCTGTCAAAATTGGCTTTAAGATTCTTTCAAAATAATTTTGCATCTAAATCGTGTTAGATAAGTACCACAGTACAAAAGGTATTACAAAAAACTGTGTATCTTATAGTTTAGTGGGCTGTAACGTTACATTAAGTAGGGTTTATCAAAACAGTAAAATAAGAAATAAGAAGGTATCCAGTAATATTATAAAATATTACTTTTGAAATTCACTTTACAAACGCCTCTACCAAACTTCACTGAATAATCTGCCACGCAAATTGATTATATGTATTTTATAAAATAATTCTAGTCAGAGTAACTTTGAGTTTCGGGTGGTAGAGTCACAATATTCCTAAGCTCGAACATGTTTCTAAATATTGGTCTGGGTGTTTTTTTTATGTATTTAGGGAAAACTACTTAGGTATTTAAATATGGATACAAACAACGGATTACCGTTGTTCGTATCCGATAAGTAAAACAAGCTCGCTTAGTTTGGGGCTAGACGGCGCTGTGTGGAATGATTTCCGATAATATTTATTTAATTATTGCTTAGTCCAGAAATCATTATGAACTTAGCTAATAAATTTAGTTTAATTTGAATGAAAATGATTGACTTAATTGACAATATGGATTGTTTAGTTGACTTCACTACAAAACGTTAAAGTAATCAACCATTTATAAACTGAACTAGTCTGAAATTTAGGTTAGGTTACAGACTTTTTAGAATATTGCAGCACCATAAGTTATATAGATATCTATCTAAAAAAGTAATTCTTGCCTACACTTGTAACACTAAGCTTAAAATTATCATTATTTTTTTACGATTCCCTTTAAAAGATAAGAAATTAATAGATAAGTATCAGTCTCAGCATACTAAGATATTAACAGCCAAACTCTACAACAAATGTTCACCACATGAATGTTTGTCTTGGGTGAGAATCGAATTCACGATCCTTGGCGCGCAACTTCTACTCCGTTTTGGAACGCAGCCATACAATCTTAGCAACTAGACATTATTTGTATGAGGAACTTTATTCATAAGTCATGTTTTCACTAATCTGGGGACAACGTTTCCCCACGGGGCCTTCAAGCGGATATTCTTAACTCGCAAGCTCATTGCGGATTGTTGGAGGGGAGTAGGGTGAGTAATAAACCTTGCTATCAGGTGTTGTCAAGCCGCCCTAACCCCTGAAACTGCGATCTTCAAACCTCACTTTTAGTAAAAACAAGTATCTACATAGAAAATATTGATTTCTGAATTACTCAATTCTATAACTCCATCACACAGACTCGAAGAATACCAGGGATTCATCATCCGATGAATATCTACAAACTAATTGTTTTACTTCATTTTGTAATTTAGGCACTAACACTACACCAGTACACTAGGTACCTACTTACTTGTAATTTCAGTGAGATCGTTCACGAATACTGAAAAAATAATACATGGAACACAAATTATTTACAAGACGTATTTAATAGAATACATAATAATTACGTGTTATTCCAGTGATTTAACTCCACTAGTAGGTAGGGAAGTCAAACTCCACTAGTAGGTGGCGGTGTTGCAAACACCGCCACCTAGCGGGCAGTAGCTGTCATCATATTTCGAAATCACGCTTGCTTCTAAAACGTTTTACTGAATATCTTGAAATATTAGCCCTAGGCCGCTTCATTTTTTTTGCCAATTTATGCCAACTGTTTGCTGTTAACTGAAATTTGAATCTACCTTTTTTAAACTCTTTAAGTGAATATACCCATAGGTTGAGTTTTAATTTTGCACACCAAAAACTCCAAAATGTAGAGCTAAGAATTACTTATTTACTTGATAAAAGCGATCTCTTCCAGTCATCTTACAGGTAGAGCATAATTGACTATTAGTATTATTGTAAGCGTACGAAAAAATGATTAGTAATACAGACGCTCATATTCCTACATATTCATTAGAAACCCATATCGAACTCGAATTCGAATTCCTAAGTCAGATAATTGACTAAGCATATCTTTCTTATACCTGTTGAGTGACTCTTAAATATCGGACATCGAAATGCACTGATTTATTCATATACTGAGTTGAGATTATAACATCATTAATTTCCATTTCATTTATTCAGTTCATTTCATTTTCACGTTCATTCAAGCCCGCTCATTTAAGTACTTAAGAAATAAAATAACGTTACTCACAAATTAATAAATAATTGAATACCTAACTTTTTATTAAGTGCATGCATGTGGTAAGTTACAGACAGGTCTTACATAATTATCTTGAATTACCTGAAATAAATGAATTTTAATTTAATTTAATAAGTGAAAGTACACACATGAAGGGTTCCCAATCATAAATTAAATTTTACAAGAATTGAATCAAATATCAAAAAATAATGTCCAATAAGTACATTATGTTCATGAAATAGTAGTAAATAACCGTTGTTTAACGTAGTGACGACGTTCCGTGCCCAGCAGTGGGCGTCGTTCGGCTGACATGATGATGATGATGAGTTCATCAATCGAATAAGATACAAAAACAACAGTTTTTGTTTTTGTATCTTAACGTTGTGCCTCAATGTTTTTAACAAAGGAAACTCTCGTTAGACCGTCTGTTAGGCCCGTCAAACGCAAAGCTGCTCATTTCTCGATACCTGATGACTTTGGTCTTTAAGCGACTACCACAATGCTTACTTTTTACTTTTCATTGGTGTCGGCGTATACACAAAATGTCGACGCCGCGTGCCTGTGTACGAACTCTGTGAATTTGTATTCCGATAGCTGCCTAGAGACCAAAATCAACGAATATCTGAGAAAAGCGTAGCGTTGTGTACGAAGAGCTTTATAGGTAGGTAGGTACAGCATAAGTGTTTCATCATCATCATCATTATTAGCAGAAGAAGAAGTCCACTGCTGAACATAGGCCTCCCCCATTGATTTCCAGAGCGCCTGGTTGCGTGCGGCCTGCATCCACCGGGATCCCGCGACCTTTATCAGGTCGTCCGTCCAACTTGCGGGCGGTGGCTCCACTCCGCGCTTTGCCTTAAATGGTCTCCAGTCTAGTCCGCTGGGGCCAAGTCTTGGCCCCAGCGGGTATCAGTTTTACGCGCTATGTGGCCCACTGTCACTACGACACGTTGGCGACTCCAGCCCTTTATTTTTTATTTATTTATTCATTGGTTTGTACACAAAAAGACAATTACAATAGACAATATTTAGGGCAGTAAAAGTACAGGTGAGCTTATCTCTAAAAAGAGATTTCTTCCAGCAGAACAAGGTGACAGGATATGCGATTAATTGAGACTCCAAGACAGCTGCGTACAAAACCAAAAGCTAAATTGCTAAAACATCTATGAATCTCTTCATTCTAAACTCTATCTCGTAACGAGACGCCGAGCAGGGCCCTTTACATAGCAGGCTGGGTGACCTTGAGGCCTTGAACCTTCTTATGTGGCCCATAGTGAGAGACCACGTTTAACATCCAAAGCAACCACAAGTGCTCTACTAAATTAAAAAAAGGTAATGATTTAAAAAACCTGACCTTTAATAGAGGACTTATAGTTAAGCTAATTATGCCCTATAGATAATTGTGTAGATCGAAATATTATTAATTAGCTGTTTATACAGGCAGCATTTATAATAGTTAGTGAGGGCAGATAACATCAGATCTCAGTTTTTATATCATCTAGTTAGTGCTATATACTTGTCAGTAACTCTTCAGCTGGTTCTGTCTTATTATAGTTATTTAAATAGTACGGTTTTTATACTGCAGCTTTAAGAAAATTAGTAGGTATCGTTAATGATCGATTATTAAGTATAATTGTGTAAAAAATACCAATTTAAAACTGCACTTTAATATTTTTTGGTCAATCAATTATTGTGATGTAAGGTTATGATTCTGAATACAAAAAACATTATTATTAGTCACAAATTATGTTTTTTTATCTGCTGACACGGAAATCTAGGAATGTACCATAAACACCCGCCAACACAAATATCTCATCATCATCATAATTTCAAGCACGCGTTCACGCTCATGCTGTCTCGTAAAATGCCAATAGAACCGAAAGGGACAGCATGAGCGTAAGCGCGTGCTTAGCGTTGATTGACGTTTGTGAATTCGAGCGTAAGTCCAACAAATTAAGGCGGTGCACAAGATCTATTAATCTGAGCTAAAAACATTTAAACTACAACCATAACTACAACCACCCAACTGACATCAGAAGATTCAAACAACAAGTGTCTACATTTTTCTGTAATTAAAATAATAAACCAACAATTACAACACAGGAGACCATGCCTCAACAAATAGTCTTATTAACTTTATTTGACATTAAAATAGAACTTGCAGGCTTTAATAATCAAACCGCTTATTAACACGTTTTGGAAGAAAACTGCGTCAGAAAATGTCAAACACTGTTAATTTAAATATTATAATAGCCTCGGTTTCATGTTTTAAATTCAAAATTCAAATTCACGAACCCTCGAGAAGGAAACGTTCAATAATTGTAGCATTGCAAACCACAATGACATTCGGTAAGTAACAAATCTCTTTAGGACGCCTGTTAGATGCAACCTTATCAAACGAACTCTATCGGTTTTCCTAACGAAAATTCTTACAAGTCTAAGATATTTGACTATGACAAAGTCGCAACTCAAGTTGAAGGGGGCTCGGATAATAAGAATGGTTCGAAAGAGAACGTTCGAGAAAATTCGGTTATGAGAATTGGGCTCTTGTGGATTTGAGAGGGGAAGGTGTCTCAGGACCGCGGCTTAGATTTGAATTTCGAACTCTTTGTAGCACTTTGAGGTGTTTTTGTCGCTAATTTACAATTTAGCTGTATTTAATACTCAAAAACTTTTTTGTAAAGGAATAACGTTCGTTGGTTCAAATTTTTTACAAGTTGATATGTTAAGAAAACAGAGTGTTACATTAATAATATTGCACAAAAGCGAACTATATAAAATTAGCTGGTTCGTATTTTTCGCGAGAAAATTGAAATGTTAAACATTTTTTTTCAACCATGGTTAGGTATAATGAGAACAGTATTTCATGAGGTTGGTTTTCTTTAAAATTTTTTCGGTTCAACCAATTACTTACAAAAAGCATAATTTAGAATTTTTTTACTGCCAAAAAAAGTTATTCCTAGGTTATACATATATACTTCTTATTCCAAAAAGAAATTTAGATTGGTTCAGATATGACGCCATTTAGGTATGTAAGTGATGCCCTCTGGTGAATCAACAACTGTTTTTACTGCATATCTGACAGAGATCTAAACACTTAGATTCAGATTCGCAGTTAAAACTGGCATTTTTCTCCCATGGCGTCACGCTATGATGTAGGGCCAACAATTAACGCACATAACAACCCGATGATAATTCATTAGCACTTACAACGTGTCAAACACATTTACACTCTTATATTTGAAAAGATAAAGTTACGATTTGCACAGAGCTGAACAAAAAACGATTTATGAAAACGCATAACAGAACACTCACATTTAATAACCTAACAACAAACAACTGAATCATGTTTACATTACACTTTATAGTTAAGAGGATAGAGTTCGAAATCTGGTTACAGATTTAGAATTTGAATATCAAAAAGGAACAGACCATAATAATTAGACACATAGCTGCAATAGAAAAGTACGAATTCCAAGTGTCTTAAAATTTTGGACGTAAATTGTAGCACAATGAGAGTGGTAATTGTTACAATACTTACTCGATTTGAAAGTATAGTAATTTCACGGCGTTTTCGGAGAAAACCTCATGGGTGGGCTCTAATTTCATATTTTTTTTGAACCTTATGTAAACGAATTAAGGTTCAAATTGTGGTGAGGGTGATAGAGATAAGTTAGCAGAACGGTCGAATTTGAGTAACCTCGTTAGGATTTATAGTTTTATAGATGGTATATAAGTTTTTGAAAGTTGTGGGAGAATTTTCGCCTTGTTTAAAGCCAGAAAGACGGCCTTTGAACTCAATTCTAGAGAGTTCCAGAATTTCTAAACTATTTGTTTCTACACTAAATTTTCTAGTTACTTTCGTTAGGATACTTTCAAAATAGTTGTTAAACCAAGTTCTAAATATTTATATCAAATTAATCGTCGTATTTCTAAAATCCATCCAGTAGTTTTTACGTGAAAGAGCAACACGGCGCATACATCCATCCACACATAGAAACACATAGTAGGATAGTACGACGTCTGATGACTAATGAATGACGACCATATTTTGTGTACCTAATAGTTGAGAAGTTGGCTGCTACGTCTCGGGTTCGATCCCCGCATAGTTGACATTGTATTGGTTTGGGTGTTACATGTTTATTGGGTATGTGTTTCCGAAAAATATTGAATTAAGTACGTTTATCGGTTGTCTAGTTGCCATTCAAGGTTTTGCTGATTTTTGGGCCAGACAGCGCCGTTTGATGAGATATTGAAGACTAATATCTCATAGTGATGATGAGTTTTGAAGAGAGGCAAATTAATTAAGTTGATTAAATATTCAACCTCGAAAAAAATATCTTTTTACAGCATCATTACTAGTAGCTTTGTTCTTCAATAGAGGTAAACTATTGATCCAAATAGTAAGGTACTAAATAAAAGGTAAGTACCGATAATAATACCGATAGTGCAAATACATTCCAAGCTTCTGCAAGTATATCTTATCTAATCTTGACTATCTATTGATAAATTAATTAATCAATATCATTATCATCTAATTCAATGAACTATTTTGACTTGATGTAAACTAAAAGAATACGACTATACTTATAAAATAGAGGTACTTCTATGCCATATAAAAAGTGCCTAAGTAATATTTGTAGAAAAATGATCAGTTTTCCACGTTTCTATGTCTGTATTTCTTAGTCTTACCAAGTTGTTTTACTACGATAGGTACTTTTATGAAAGTATTTTAATTCAAAACGAAACCCAAAATATTCTTAAGGTAACGCTTACTAAAGTAAATATATAAATCCCTTGATTACCCACTTTTATTAAAATAATTAACTAAGGGAACAAAGAAGAATGTTTCAAAGTTAAAACTAGTTACACAGACTTTTAGATATAAAAATAATTGAATCCGTAAACCTGTAATTATAAAACAAAACTACTAGAGCAGCTGAGAAAACGGATCAGAAAAAAATCTGAATGAGTAGATAAGTAGTAAGTAGTTTCAATTTTAAGACCTTAATTTCTGAAAGTACTTGACTTGACTGACTTAATTTTGTGTCCATAATCTAGTTTAAAGTAACATTAAATGGCTAGTAGTCATTAATTTGACTAAAAGCAAATCCTTTAGTAAAAAATGTCATAAAATTTGTAAAAATTCTGCAAGCCCTGTGACCAATACACCTGTTTTCTCGGGAACGTACGTCACTACCCTGTAAGTGCCTAGAACTTCTATAGTGATGTGCCTATCGAGTCACGCGACTGAAAAATGAATATTTAGTTTCAACTGATGAACACATTGCAAACCATTCTTACAATTTTGTGCAATAAATAATAAATAGAGTTTGCAGCATTTTGGGCAATGAACAAATCATGTTGCGTCAGGATTTGAACTCGGGACCATCCGGTTACCGAGCCAGAGTGCTGAACCTCTGAACTGCAGCTCTATGGAATGAAAATAAGGTTGAATTTTTTGAAGTTTAGAAACACTGCTACGTTTTTACCATTAAGTGTGTGACATATGTGTTCCTGCCTAAGCAAGAAAGAGAAGAGAAAGGAAAAGAGAGAGGAAAGAGTCGTGAGGGTATGTTCGTACTCGTATTATGTGACATACTAAACACTGAATCCTTTTGATAGTAGGTACGCAGATATTACTTCTTAGAGAGCTGAACCGTTGTCGTTATTTGAAAATCAAATATTTTTTTACAATTTATAAAACTTGGCTAAGACAACAGTATATTTGGCTGAAGGTAACCCGGTTGGCTCGTTTTTTGTGTAATCAGGCACATTACCGAAATTAGTAGAAAAACATATTTTTTTCTATGTCATTAAAAACTTTTTACTAACGGAAAATATTTATGAAAAAAAAGTTAGGTAAGTAGAGTTCTTCAAAGCTGAAATGACGCGCTCCTCCACTGCACCTACGCATACAAGCAAGCACTCTTGTTTGCGCGGATGCGGAGATTTGAGGTTAGACAATCTCTATCTATCTAGAATGTCTATCCATCTATTTTTAAAGACTTTCGTTTACTTAGTTTGTAGTGATCCTGCCAACAAAGCGACAAGTCAAATCGAGTCAAGTCAGTCATAAGGATCGATTCAAATGAATATTCGATTGAAAACAAATTCAAGGTGTATCATCCCATCCCTAGCTAGGCATAGCTTGAGTGAGGTAACAGCACGCATCGCTGCCCCTCTGTGCACCTCTCCAAGCCCCCACAGGTACTAGGGGAGACCTAAGAGTGGAATTTATGTGACGTATACCCTAACTACTACGATATACCTATACATGAATGAACTGCGTAGAATGAAAGAGGCAGTCTTGACTTAAATCATTTTGTTTGCCATTTTCTAGATTTTCAACACTTCTTCCTACTACTAAGTAAGTAATAATGTTTAAATGTTACCTCAAATGACTTTAAAGTTGTGCTTAAAAAACGCCATATTATAAGGAAAATGTTGTAGGTTAATTACAATATGGGTTGAAGCTAACAATTTTTCGTAAAATCGGGTCTTTTATTTTGAGTTTTCATTAGGATCTTACCTATGTTCCAAAAGCATTCATGCAAGTACAATACTTGTACTCAAGAATTCAATGTTTCTTAAATTAAACAATACTGTTATTATTATTTAAGTGACGGCGTGGAGAAATCGTTGTCCAAAATTATAAAAAAAATATGCTTACGAAAGTCAGCGCCATCTGCCGGAGAGTAGCGGCAGCGTGTGGGTTAAATTGTACCATGTAAGCTTTTATTTCTTCAATTTTATTTTCGCATTTGAAATGTTAGAAAAGGATACTAATATCCTACGTTTATTGATCAACTGATGGAATTATTGGGATTTAAAAAAAAAACAAAAATCCTCATTTAATTGCTTCCTTTTTGAGTTCACAAAGTCATACACCGTTTATAATGATTGTTGCATTTGAATCTTTCTGTGTAAACTGTTGATAATCACAGTTGATTTGTATTCGATTATGACCTAATTTCTAACTATGTCAGAAACAACTAAAAATAATTCTTGTATATTCGAAACACAAAAAAGGAACATTAATGCCCCATTTTTTCCCAATGTCCCATTTAAAATTCCACTACCCTGTCAACTTCATCAAGACGAGACGCCGTCAAAAAAAAGAAGGTCCCCCCAAAAATAGTTACGGCGAGTCTCAAGCCGGCAGACGCCAGGTTACTTTCGAATTAGACGTCTAAAACGCGGGCAAAAAACGATCTATTCGATACAAATATTGCACACGACGATGCAGAAACAAGTAAAAATAAAATCTACATTCTATTTTTCTCTGGAAAAGAGCTTGAGCGCGCATTGTGCCGGGTCCGATGCGCCGGCGCAATACGAACAAAACACGCTTGCGCTGGAGAAAGCGAGACAGACATAGCCCTGCACCACCGCGAGAAAGAGACGACTCTATCATGGGCGTTCTGTACTCGAATTTCGCATCCAATTAATGTTCAGTGGGCTTCCAAGTGGGCGGGGCGCGGACGATCTACACTAATAGGGATCGAGCTAAAATGATCTATAGATCTGCGCGCCGGCTCCGCGCATACTGTATTGTTATCGTTAGTATCGTGGATTATTTATTTTATATCTACATTTGATGGCTGAATAAATTTCCACGTGGAGATTTCATAAATTTATACTTAAATTGATTTTTGGGTTAGTTTGTGTCGTCTGATGCAGGTAGGCGTGCTTAGTTGCTTTTTGTAATAAAAAAATTACTCATTCTTTTGTACCTTTTGGATAACTGAATGTGTGTGCCTACCTATCAATTTCTGATGAGCATCAAACATTCATAGATTAGGTAGATACTCCTTCGGGCAAAGAAAAATACAGAAAATTCTTATGCCTGCAGCACACTACTCGCAAAGTATAGACGAAAACAATAACGAGAACTTCGCGAAAATTAAGTAGGTACTATGTAGGATAAGTTACTTAATTTAGAATTTGTAATATCGCCAAAATGGTTTGATTAATTGAAATTCGTCGTAACCATGGGCAGCCATAAAATATAAGTTAGTATATACTTAGTAGGTTCCAAAATATAAGTAGACTTCTATTTTGACTTTTGCTCCCATTAGAACACCAGTCTAAGTTATTCGTCTGTTTAGACTACTACTTGCCTGGTTCTCTCGGGCGAGATGGTGAATAATACTGCCCCAAGCCTAAGCCACTTTCCTTGAGCCTAAACCATACAAATCATACGATAGCGTGACAAAATTTTGACACAGTGCGCTTCTTAGGCCGGCCTGCCACTGCAACTGAACTCGCTCATATTAAGCTGGGTGTCATCGGTTATATGTTGCTATGTTGCCTCTACCTATCCAGCACAGTTTTCCGTTTATTTCCACTGTATATTAGCAAACAAATTCATTGAAACACAAACAAAAAATATGTACTATTTAATTGTATTTTTATCACTGTTTTAGCAACAAATTAATTGAGATATTCACAAAGTGACAAAAAATTGGTCGACCTATGTTACTTTTGCTCCAATCTCACACAGCTGAAAAGTTTATTTCGTAAATTAGCAACAATTTCATTCATTTACAAATGATGCTAACAGAATGAATTCGAAAATAACTACTAAGTATGAGGGTCACTTAAAATAGTTTCCTTTGCTTTAATACCTTGCATTTCGGTCCCCTCATCCATTTGTTCCTGGCCCATTGAAAAGTGTCAAATTACTCTAATTATCTTACACTAGACACCGGAACGGCTGTTTCCTACGAATAAAAACCATCTACACTTTTAATTTATTCATAAAAACACAGCAATAAAATCTAAAATTGAATAACATCACCCTAATTTGGTTTTCGGCGAGAGTGTAATAAGATCTTTGGGTAAATGCTCACTGAATATTAAGTTCATGGTATTAGGTGGTCTAATAAAAGTATTATGGTTACAGAAACCAACGCCAGGACATAAAGTAAGTAAGTACTTAAAGAGAGAGCAGTTTAAGAAAAAACTTGAATGTTTTTGGATTTAAAACTAAAATGTATTATATTTAATAATGCCATATCATGATCTAACTGAAATCCACTTTTGAGGATCAAATTGAAGCGTCAAATAGGATAGGGAAGTTTTTGATTCTTTAAGCTGTTGTGAAATATTTCATTACAATAGTCTGTTAATTTTCTCTAATAGCCAGAGTTACAATTCCTCGATTCCGTTATCTGGAGTTTCTGGCTAAGGATTTATGAAGAATAAGTTCAGTCGAATTCATTATTAGACGAACATTTTTATGTTTGTTCTGTGCATAGATAAGTAAACTTTAAGAAACATTTATAGAATAGATGAACATGTGCCTCAGTATTTTCGTGTAAGTACTCAGTAACTGTCCCCCATTGCCCCCCAATTTATTTAAAATAAAAACATTTTCATTTTCATCTTAAAACATTTTCATTGCAGAACTTTTGATTAGGGAAGTAGACATGTAGGTTAATAATTTAGACATAAAATTTAAAATAAATTCATGAAAGTACCTAAGTATTATCCAATTGTAGTGGTTAAAAAAAGAATCCTATGATACTACACTACATATTCAACTAACTCTAATAGGTTTTAACATGACCCAAACAAACGCTTTCGAAATACGATACGTTCAAATCGCCGCCTATTCCATCGGCCGCCCGAAACACAACACTGGATAACAGACGCCGCCCCACACCCAACGAAGCCGTAAAATATGAATAATCTAAACCAAAAGTACATTTGGCCCCAAAAACACATGAAAGCCCATAAAAACATACGAATAAAGCTTAAAATTTTAACCGAAACGTGAAACACAGAACGAAATGGATTCGGTTTCCGAACGCCATTGTCGAAGTGACAATACCTGGCTATTGAGTGACGACAGATGGTGGATTTTCGAAATCTGTGTCGTTAAAAAAGTTAATAATGGTAGAGGATATACGTTTACGCATACTTGTATACAGGGTGACAGGAAGTAACGATCAATTCGAATGTATAGAATGGCGGGGACCACTGAGGGATCCTGAACTTTTTCTAAACGTAACTTTGTAAAATTATACTTAGTTGTCGCATTTTTGATTATGGTATTTTAGAAATAAAGTTTATATTTTTAATAATTTGATGTGATAGAACTGCTACTGATAGCTTGAGAGGGTGAAAGAGGATTTAATGTGACTCTACCACCGGCGTCGGAAGGTTGTTTCTACTGAGTAGACCCGGCAAGAAACTCAGCAGTTCCTTTTTTTAAATCGTCCAATGTTTCACTGCACAAAATGAATGTTGTGTGCAGTGGAGAGAGCATATTTTGGGCATCTAAACCTTGACCTCGGGATTAGCAAGACCCAGTACGCCTCTTTAGGTGTGTCGTGTTCCGGTGTGTGTAATAGAGAGAAAGACAGATCAGGATTCCAAATACATTCATGTCAAACAATGACAGTGGCAAACAAACATCCAAACCGCCTGAAGGGAAATACTTCAGTCAGCCTATGGTTACGTGTGTCTATCAGCAGAAGGGCATTGCTCACGCATTGCCGGCCCAGTAACTTTTAAAACCCCACCTGAAGAACTCCACAGTAAGTAGCTCTTCGTGATTTACTTATCACAATTCAGAGTAAAAAGTGGTTTAAATCTGTATTTCCAGAGACACCCTGTATTGACGGGTGGCAATTTAGCTGTCAATGTTGTCGATGTGTCAAGCCGCAGACCGAACCTTCGTGTTTTCTCAGTTTCTTTAAGCATATTTCTTAAGAAATCGTCATTCAACTGAATGACATATGGCCTTAAGCCAAATCTTATTTATTTACAAGAATACCAATTGTACGTTCAGGTAGGTGGGTACATAACCAGGTACTTAAATGTTCATTGTGTCAATTTGATTACACAAAAGATGAAAAGGCAGAAATGATCATGTTTACTCTCTTGGTTTCAAATAGCTATGTACCTACTTCCAAGTAAGTGCAAACAGCTGACACCAATGAATTACAGTAAAAAGATGTAGATAGGTTATGTCAGTACTGACGCAAAATCAAAAATTGTCTACGGGGTACGACGTAGTTAATTTGGCCGTGTTATACCGATACACCAATATTTTATACGAATACATTTGTCTAAGTTTTGTTAGGCGATCATTGCATGTACAAACTTGAGTAGAGAGTTAAGATTTCGTACCTACTAATAAACATAAATACCTATTTATATATGTGACACCTTAGTGTTGCATCTGTAGCAGCTCACAAACTCAAAACGATTAAAATTTACACGCAATGATGCACCTATTTCCCGTGATTTCAACTACTGCTCGCACTTTACCACATTGGGTCCAACTTACGCGAAATGGGAGGTATGAAAGTTCCGTTCACTATGACGGCAACAATCAGTGTGCCTCTAACTATCCCTTCTGGGATATAGCCGTAAGCGTATGTAACGTTATGTCAACTGTTAAAAAATGTTACCAATTAATGATAAAGTACTGACGAACTGGGTTGTTACCTACAACAAACCTTGTTCCTTCTTAACCAACATTTGTGGAGAGAATTACCAAAAATAGTTTTACCTTAACCCAAGTCGAGCTTGAAATGACAAAAAAGTTCACAGGGCCTAATTTGAATTTCCTCAATCAACATGGAGCGCGTCAACGCAAATTCACACGGAAAACAAACCACCAAAACCATACAAATTATCATTAACGTGCATTTTTAGAGAGTGAGTAATGCAAATGTACGTACCTACTTTTAAAAAAAATAAATATACCAGCACAAAACATTGAAATAAAAGAATTGGCACAAGCACATCCCCACAAGGCAACAACAGTGTGTGACGACAGTAATTACCCCCCGTTCCGAATAGCCCTAGTCTAATTGATTCGCGCTAAAGTAGCCCTAATTACCTAATTAGCGGTCAGCTAGCACATTACAACTACCTAGTAGTACAGTCGCTAGCAGAAATATTGATGCAGACAAGGTGACTAAATACTTCTGACTACTCCGCTCTTGACCACGGCACATGCAATTGTCGCCGAAACGTCGGGCAAATACAGGCAAAATAGTAGTTTTTACCGTAGTTTGTATGATGCAGAAAACCCGGTTATTTAGTGTTTATCTAGTGAAAAATGCAACAAGAAAGTTTAAAAACCTAAATACTTCTGACTAGTTCACAATGAATAAGTTCAATACCCACGTTACCTGAACACTCATTGATTCACTTATATCTGAACAGATGCTAGGGCATAACAGTCTCTAACTCTAACACAAGTGACAGTTAAGTCATGTCATGTTCAGACATTTAATAAAGTAATGAATGTTCAGATAATATCAATGGTAATGAAGGTATATTGTACATCAGACACTTATTGTAAAGAAACCATTTATGATGAAAAGATTAACCATCGAGTTTCTTACCGGATTCTAATAGATAGAAACAACCTCCGAAAAATATTTAAGTGACTTTTCAGAAACACTTGCAAAAGTTTACATCAAATAAATCCTTTTGATTTGATTGGCTGTGAAACTGATCAGAAGTATTTGGTCACTTTAGGTGCCTCAATATATCTGATGGCGACTGTACCTAGAACAAGTCTCGAGCTTTTTGTTACCTGTTAACTACTTTAAACTCGTTCTCCGCCTTTTTAATGGCTTTTTTAGTTATTAGTTGAACTTTACGTTACTGTTTCCTTGGAAGTTTGCTTCCTGGATTACCTTTATTTAGCTTTTTTGTTTGTTGGTTCTGTTTTCTACAGGTCTTTTTGTAATATTTTTTGCAGCCTTAATAACTTATTTTTTGAAGGTTTATCCGAGATATCATTCAATTAGTTCTAGTGTATCAGGCGGGATGTGAGCTCGCTAGGTAGAGTCAAAGACCTATCCCCTAAGTCATAAAAATCAAACAACCTTACAGCAGCTTTTATCCATAATGCTGTCATTTCCAAGTAAGTGACAGACCAGCTGTCAAGTCAATCGCTAAATAAATGGAAATGCTGCTGCACGGGGCTATTCTATAAATATGAGAAATCACTTGTCTACATTGCTATGGTCCCAAACTGCCTTGTAGGTTTTCCCTTATGTAAGTAGGTACTTGAAATTAGAATTCACGAAAACCAGATACCTACCAGGGTGCAAATATCTGTTACATCAGATCCTTCTATATTCCTGGTTTTCAACACACATTGGAAAACTATATTTTAAGTGGATAGTAATTAATATATTATTTATTTATTAATTAAACAACTTTTTACAAATTTTAGTTTTTATGTTAATGACTTGTGATTTTTTCTTGTTGATAACTTAAGTAGGTAATTGATTTTCACTTAGATAGGAGATGATCGATTCGCTTTTACTTAAGTCTTATGTTTTTGGTTCACCCATAGCAAATCAAATATAATTCAGTCGTAGAGTTTTACTTCAAATTAACATATCAACTATTCACTTCGTCATTTCTTTTGCAGCTAAAAAACTCACCGCGGGAAAAGTTCAAAAAACCCATTCTCAAAAGCTCAAAAAATCGCGCATCAACCGCAACTGTCAAAATATCGAAATCGATTAAAACATGGCGCGCCTTCCTGTCCTTACAATTTGACAGCCGCACTAAAAACTTTTCAAAACATGAACAATAGGGGAGGAAGTGGGACCGCAAGACGTCGAAATTGCCCGGCACATCCCTAATTATACGATTTTACTATAATTTTGTGGCGGCTACTACTTCGGCAGGGTATTTTAGAATCACCACCTCCTTTGTAACGGCCGGCAGAATTACAAATCAAACAGTTTTTAACGGGGAGACTACCTTTGTGCGCGGGATTGTTAAAAACGGTTTTTCAAAATTGGAATCGAATTAAAAAGTCATAAATTATCGTGAAAGTAAGTAGCTGGCAGCTTATTTAGTGACAGGGCTGGCATGTTTTATGAGCAAAAACTAATACGGTAGTAACTTTCTCAGCCTCATTCGGTACCAACCACGAGAAATTAAAAATACTAAATGACAAGTCTGTGTCGCTTACGCTTTTGTGTAGGGTTCGTTGAACTCAACAAGTAATTTTCAATTGAATTTAGCAAAGTTTTCCGTTTCATTTTATTCAAGGTTCATTTTATTTATAAGTCAGTTATTTGTTAACTTTTTCAGCTGTACTTAGTTGATTTCGTTTTTTTAAGAACCAGTGAACAATGGCCATTTTGAAACATTCATTACTTAGACTTAGACTTACTCCATTTGACTTGACTAATTCGAATGAGCAGGCTCCTGTTGAGAAGGTAAACTTAGTATTCATAAGAAATTTTCATACAAACAGTTGACAAGCATGATGGAATAAGTCGACAGCCCTCACCATGTATCCGAAACAAGTTCTTTTAAGGAAGTTCATAATTTATTCCCGATGCGGATAGCCGTAAATGTGGTTATGAACGGAAAATAATGAGAGTTCGCGTTGATAGTATCGAAATTTGTGAGACCAACAGGATTTTTTGGGACACGAGACGTGATATGCTTAGTCAACTTCGCAGATCTTGGAAAAAAGCTTACAATGTTGCAGTGGTGGGAATGTGGCAGTGCTTTAGATAATTTATTTCAATTGTATGCATATTGGAGGTTTCAATCAAGCTTGATTCTGACAAGTCGGGCTATAACTGTTTTTATACAGAAATTTAAGAGCCAGGCAGTGTGACTGCAATGCTTGAAGCTTGTGGCAAGTTTATCAGATAGGAGTTTTTTGCAATCTCCCTCACTACTTTTGAAATGACACTTTCATAAACTGCTACAGCTCGTTTCGTGGCATTTCATCCAATTTTATCATTATCAACAACAGAATCCCGTCGTGCACTACTTAAGTACTGAGTTTAGACCTCCCAATGGTTTTGCAGAGCAGTCGGTTGTAGGCGGCCTGCATCGCTTTTTTTGTATTAACAGTCAGTACACGTCCTACTGTTGGACATAAGCCGACCTCAACTATGAGGTGGCGCGAGCCATTTCAACAAGGACTCAACGTGTATTATGGAGGGGTAAGTACTTATAAGGTTAGTAAACTTCCCTAAACTTTTGTTGTCAGATGCTATCAAGCCTGAGGCCTCCGAATAGGCTCAATCACTGATATTCAGCGACCAGAGATGAGGTGCCAGTGTCTCGTTGATATATTACTCAGGGTCGCTCTTAACCACAATATTCCCAAGGGAAGAGATCTGCTCTTAAAAAGAGCGAGCTGTGGTTTGCTTTCTAATTATTACCATCTCAGAACCATAGCCACAACATTCATGACGCTATGTGTTCTAGCCACTGCCACTTCACCCTCCTTACCTTAGAAGATCTTTCTTTTTTATTGTTAAAAATAGGTTTGCGTTGATGGTAAGCGACGACTAGGTCAAAGGCGGAGCACGCTCACCCAGATAATGCCTATTCACTCTTGCCTTTAATACTCCAAGAAACAGACGGAGGGAGACTGTAGATCATAGACATAGCCTAACCTACATGGGTTAAGTCAGTGACTTGAGTTGTATCCACGAATTTAACGTCAATGACTCTATTCTTCCACGGATGATCTAGAAACAATTATTTTACTTAAAATCAGAACATATCACTATCGTGAGTCATAGTTCATACAACGCAGAAAGAATGCGAGTTGATGATCACAAAAAGCGGTGTTAATATCATGTTGTACATAATATCGATGGTGTAGTTCACAATTGTCTTAAGTGCACTTTTTAACTTTTTCATTTTATTCCTGCCTAAGGAACTAGACTATATTCTCTACCGTTCGCACTTACCCGATTTTCATAATTCCATCTCTTTCTATTGAAAACTTTGTGTCAAACTAAGCATCAATTCGTGTTCATAAATACTAACGACCATTAGTTCGAAAAATCTGTGTCACATCTACTATAAGTGGCATAAAAGATTTTGAGCATGGTAAAATGAAGCACACAAAAAGTTTAAGTGCAGTTGATATAAAAATAATTTAATGAAATGAATTATTTTGAGTGCACAAATATTCTAAGTAGCTATAATATAAAAAAAAACTCTGCTTGAAGTTGAATTAAATCGACTAAGCGCACTAAATCTATGTTTTATAAAAAAAAAACAAATTTTTAGTGTGGTAATGTCAGTTACGGTTTTTGTGCTCTTTATTATTATTTTGGCGCGTAATTAGCGTTCGTAGAGCGTAGATCCTCTGTGAAAGCCAATTGGCAAATGAAGCTAGGTAGGCTAGTTTAGTGGCGTTCTTGCTCAGCTCGCATCGTTCTTACGGGGCGAGCGGGGCGGGTGTGTAGGTACTAGTGTGCAGTATTATTCTTTATTGGCAACATTGCGACAACTGGACTGCTAATGCGCCTGCGCCCGCCAGAACAGTAGCAACGGGTTCTTTAACGAATATACCGAGTAAAAATTGCATGCTTATTTGTATGGCGTATTCAAATGTTTCGTTAAGGTCGTGAACTTGTAGAATTAGTAGGAACAAAATGGCGAATAAAGAAACTACCGCAAAATGTGTTTTCAGCTGTAGTGGATCCAAAACTATGGTGGACTGATAAATTATACAATATCAGTTTAAAAAAGAAATGACTTCTCCGTAAATTGACAAAATTACAGTAGTTTTGTATAAGACACGCGCACTTAGTACCTACTTATGTGCTTAAAGATAAACTAATCACTGGCAACAACTGAATGTAAGTGCATTCAGTTGTTGCCAGTGATTAGTTTATCTTATGTTTTTGCATCACTTTAAGTGCTGTTAATGCATTCGGTTACCTACGCTCTTTTTGGTTTCATCATCATCATCATTGAGTGCCACATGAAGTCCACTGCTGAACAATGGCTTTCCCCATAGATTTCCATACATAGCCACCAGTTGTAGACAGCCTGCACCCACAAAAATCTAGCGACCTTTATTAGGTTGTCAATCCAACTTGCTGGTGGACGCCACACACTGTGTTTGCCCTCAAATACTCTTCAATCTAGAATTTTTGGATCCCAGTGACAATTAGTTCCTCGCACTATGTGCCCCGCCCACTGCCACTTTAACCTGCTAATCCGCTGGGCCACGTCAGCGACTCCAGCTCTTCTACGATTCTGGTCATTTCTGACTCGATTTCGTAGTGTAATAGTTAGCTTAGCCTTCTCCATAGCACGTTGGGTGACTTTGACGCCCATAATAGGTATGTGGGTCCATAATTACTTAATCAAATCACTGAACACAGTGATTAAACACCTTCGTATTTAGGCAAAGAGGTATGTTGGAAAAGAAAACATGACGCTATGCGAAAACACAACACTGCCCACTTATTGAGAAACACGATTGAAGTTCTCGAGCAAGTTGCCAAGCTCTTCCAACGATTCTGCCACGACCACTGTGTTGTCGACAACCCGGGTGAGTGATATATCGACCAGTTATGTTGATGACCAAGTCCTTGCCATTCCAGGAGCTTGAAGACTTCTTATAATGCGGTCGTAAACAGTTCCGAAGAAATAACGTCCCCTGTCTTAACACTCCTCATGCTCTGCTCCTGTACTTGGACTGGACATTCGCGTATGTGCACTTTAGCACTTCAATGTATCTCCCTATAGTCAATGTAGCAACACTGGAGACACTGCAGCATTGCTCAAGTCTCGACTAAATCAAATGCTTTCTCATTGTCCAACGGTTAGTGTTGGACAATGCCAAAAAGTGGCAGATAATACTCCTCAGATTTCTGTTAATAATCTTATATTGTTTTTAAAGAACAGCGCCACTTAGCTTCTGTTCCATGCCTTTGACGTTACCTCCTCGAACAACACGGATAGCCTTTGAACTCTGAGAACCGGCTTTTCGCCTGCCTTTCAGAAATTCAGCAGTAATTCTCTCATCGCCTATCGCTTTGTAGCTCTTGAGCTGTTTGAGAGGTATTTTAATCTCGTAGAGGCTGTTGTCTTGGATGTTTAGTACAGTGTCGTGTTCGGCTCTGGGATCTTCGGCTGTACTAGTACCGGATTTGGCGATCGAGGTATATACTTTACCCGTAGAATCTTTCAACACCCCTTAATACTGCTTCTATCGTCGATGCCACACTGACAACCCAATAGACTTGTCTTTTGTGAACACTTTTGTTCCGTTCGATCGTCTCTTAAGGACGATTGGTTATCAAACTCACGGATGTCGTGTTGCAAGGACTTCCAGATACTCTATTGAGTAGTCGTTAGTTTATAGCATCATCGGACGTCTGCAGTAACAGAGACCGACACTCAGCCATTAGTTCGGAGGTGTGGGTCGCAAGTTTTTGTGGTTTGTTTTGACGACCAGCCTTATAAAAGCTGGATCCAACCGCATGGCGCAGTGATTAGCCATCTCAAGTTGAAAGCTCTCAGGGTTTTCGATATGGGCGCGAGTAGGTTGGAGCGTGGACTCCGTTCCAGCTTGACGTTAAAATTCAATGTGCCTCGCACCCAGGTGAAATGGTAGAGCCGTCCTGCTACTGAACCAACAGTTACCATAGATCATCTATGATAACTGCCAGTTTTCACCCTGTTGATTACTTAGACTCATACAGGTCCACTTCTTTTGAGGTAACTTCTGGAAACATGGGTTCAACAAACCCATGAACCCACCTAGGCTCTGCCCCCTGAGGTTCTCTATAACCCTAACTCCCACTTTCGACGTACAATCCCCTCTCTTGCCAAGCTTTGGCCACAGCTGGAATCAGAAATAGCAGGGCCGCCGGAGACTTATGAGTCCAGTTTTGTTTGTATCAAACTACTGTTCTCAAGGAACTAAGAAAAAAAAACTTTTAGATTAACGTTCAGGAAGAAATTGCCGTTTTTTTATGATCCAAGGTAACTCCAAATCTATTTTTTTCATAATCGGTGTAATCTTTCCCGCGTGAAAGAGACATTCAGAACAAAGAAACAATCACGTTTTTAAAATTAATGTGATTGTAAGTTTTGAGAGCTGAATTTCAAGAAAATTTCAAATTGAGAATAGGTTCCAGACCAGCTCGTAGCCTTAAAAAATGAATGGAACCCTCAGTGGGCGAGTTCAGCTCACACTTGTCCGGATTTTGAATGTATTAAATAAACTAAGTACTAGTTTGTTTAGATATCTGAGTGCACAAATGTACTAAATGGGGGGGTTAGTTAGCTAATTTGCTTATTTTATAGTTAAAACGGCCCATGATTGGTAAGGTTTATACTTTAATAAAGAGACAAAGAATAAGTCTAATACAAACATGCCAATTTATTATGAAAGTCAAAACACTGCCTGTGCTATACATGTCTCAACTTTCAAAATGCTCTCCTGTAAAATCAACATTTTGTAGTTAGCACAATTGTGAACTACACCATCGATATTGCGTTGTTGGCGTTCGAGAGGCCGAGTATAAATAATGGAGCATGGCCGGCAAAGCGCCTCTCGCTGCGGCCTAGGCGCCGGGCGTGGCACAGGGCGATGGAGTCGACAGTTCACATTCTATTTTATATTAGCCAACTCGATAGGCGTCATTTTGACAAATAATATTAGACAGGGAAAGTTCATCATCAACATCATCATCAGCATGTCGCAGTCCACTGCTGGGCATATGCCTCAATAGGATAGTTCAATAAAAACATATTTGACAGCCAACTAATATGTATTTCGGTCCCGTTTTGTTACATTTTGGTTAATAACCAGTTTAAAGTGTTTGGTCCCTAAACAATAGTAAATTTTATTGATAGTTTCATAGTGTAACGATAACTAGCTGTCAAATATAATAATCTCATAGTTAGTCAAAAATAAGTTGGGAGACAGTAGATGCAGATGCAAGTCGCAGGTATCGGCTGCTTCAGAAATTTTGGGGGTAAGTAGCAAAGAGACAGGTTTCCTAAGCCTGATGATGAGAATCAAAACTTAAGGTTTTATCAAATTTCAATATGCTAATTTTACGCGGTAAAAATACCTACTTGACATGGTTAACACAATTTAAACAAAATTATTAATTACGTTTGACATCTATCATCCTTTATAATACAGGACATTCAAAAAATAGATTCCTTTTGCTACTGGCATCAACTTGCATTGTGGAACTTGTACCGTCACTATATTTCATAAAAACAGGACCTAGAGAAAAAATATAGATGCATTTAGATAGCGTCTCTACACCGTTTCTGTTCTACGGCTTGGGTGGCGCCCGCCGCTATAAAATTCGGACAGTGGCGCGGAATCCCACAGATTCCAACTTAATATTAATTGACGATCGACTAACCTCCCCTCTCCCCCCACCCCAGGCTGGGCGAGATTTTTTAACGTTTCCGACGTTTTGGATGTTATTAATTTTAAATTCCACACGTCATGCGTTTTTAATCGGGAATTTGTTAATCAGAGGTTGGTTTATGAGAATATTTCTGATTTTCGGGGTTGAAATTGTCGGATACTATGCAGTTAAGCAGAACACGGGTCAAAATGTTGTTACGAAAATATTATTCTCCGGGAAGTTGTTTAACCAAAAACAAACTCGTTACCGTGGCTTTAATGCAAAATTCTGATACTCGTATATGCAAATTTTGCAATGCAATGTTTTCGTAATAATATTAGTTAAGCACTAAGCTCAGGTACTTTTAAAAAATGCAAACTGGTGAATAAGTAAGGCATAGTGCACTAACTTACTCACGTTTTCAATAAAAATGTACTTCTCTACTTACTTACTGTAAATTAAGGACCCAATCTACTAGAGAAATAAACCAAGTATATAGAGCGCCTTGAATTTATTGGAAAGCGAACACAAAAATATTATCACTCAAATGCTATATAGTAATTACAAAATTCATTGCTTGCGCGATTGAAAGGAGTATAACTCCATCTTTTGATTTTGTTAGGAACTAATTTCCTGAACATTGTTAATAGACATTTACATTTTGAAAAGCACTTTGGACACTTACTTACTTTAATTAATTATCTTAATTGAAGAGTGATTTCAGCGAATTGTCTATCGGTTTTTTGTCGAAAAACCTACGGTCTTTCGCATTGGTTACAACGGTTAAGACCCGTTAGATTCCCACACCAGCACTTTCATTTAAGCAATTAAGTGTTTGGTACGGCTAACATGAAAATGATGTGAGAGCACAGAGTAGTCACATATACCTGAAGTGTTTTGTAAAAGCAGCTATATCACTACAGAATTAAAATAGTGTTAACAGCTTTCAGTGACGCTTGCAATGACAAACGACTCTGTCATTGTAATATAAGCTTTTCTAAGAGCGTCATGACCTTTTTGACCACTGTGTGGTACTTTCGATCCACAATACGAGGGAAAACCATAATTTGGAACCAGGGGTGGCAATCTGCATTTGCACATCGAACGAATATGAAGTGAGGTTGTATTCTGGCGTTTCGTAACACTAAGCTCACTAAGCTCTTGTCATCATTGAGTGAAAAGAACTAAGCCAAATAACATTTTCAAATTCATTATATACAAATTATGGAAAATGCCAATTCAAGGCGAAGCCAATAGACGATTAAAGTTTGGCGTTTTTTTCTGATCACGATCGAGATAAGATTTGGCGATAACCAGCATAGCATAGCAAGAGCAATTCTGCTAACTCAGACGCATGTCAAAGAATTTGGTGTGTCTTTTTAGGGTGATTCTGTGATCTCAAAATACGAATTATGGTTAGTTTTATCTGTTGACTAAAACTTTACGCTAGACGTATAAAACTGATGCAATTAGTTAATTTTCTATTAGGAAAATTAGACTCTAAAATAGAGAGCGTCGTGGACTAGTGGTTAGAGACTCTGGCTTGGAGCCCGGTGGTCCCGAGATCATCTGGCCGGAACACACCTACTTTGTGTTCATTCTCCAATTTGCGGCTAACTGTCCGGTAATGGAAAAAACCGTTAAGAAACCCAAGCAACCCGGATAACGGCGGTAGGCTCGCCCCATATAACGTTGGGTTTAAATTCCCTTGCTGAAAGGTGGGCTTCTGAATGTTCCGTTCACCATGACGGCAACAATCAGTGTGCCTCTGACTAAACCATTAGTGATATAGTCGTGAGGGTATGTTATGTTATGTTATGTTAAAATTAGAATTCAAGATGTTGAGTTCCCAGCATCCCTCAAAATCATTTATATTGTCTCTTTAATTCATTTAAATTCTCTGAAAAAATCTTTTAATTTCGAACGAAGGCTTACCTCATTCCACCCACCAGTCCCCAACAATAGTCCGTTACTTCACGTGATAGCGCGGGTACCTGCGCCAATTACCGTCACCTTGCGCGAGGGCATGCGTGAACGTTACCGCACGTTACCGAACGTTAATTGGAGGAGCTTTGTTACTTACCTTCTGTGCGAGGGAGGTGGTGCGTTATGGATGCTTCTAATGCCGAATTGTATTGACGTGATGAGGATACTGTCTTACAAAGTACCGTTGGTTATGTAGAGTATCGAGGCAAGAGTTGTTCTTAAATTACAATCGAAGAGCGTCGTGGCCCAGTGGTTAAACTCTTGCTCGGAACCCGATGGTCTAAGGATCAAATCTGGCTGGACCACACCTAAGTACTTTGTGTTTATTGTACAACTTGCGGCTTACTCTCCGGTGATGGAAAACATCGATATAAAACCCAAGCAACCCGGATAACAGCGGTAGGCTCGCCCCTTACCACGTTGGGTTCAAATTCAGGTGGCGAATGTGAGCTTCTGAATGATACATTCACCATGACAGCAACAATCAGTGTGTCTCTGACTAACCTTTTAAGGATATGATAGTGAGGGATATGTAAAATGATGATAAAGATACGATAATGATAATTACTAAGTAAATTACACAAATGAACAAAACTTAACGAAGAGACAACTTTTGAATCTTGTACAATTTAGGCTGTCTACATAAATTAAATTAAATCGCTTTATGTTTTGTGTTAAGATGAATAAGTTTATTTCTAATTTAGGAAGATTTTTAAATTAGTTTTGCTATTGTATTGAGATTGCCTATAATGTTAGATGAATCAACAAATAAAATAAATCGCGCAGTGCTCAGTGCAAAACTCTAGAATGGCTTTACCACATGGTGGTAAGTCGTTTATTTTCCAACATTTTGTTGGTTACATTTAGTGGTAAGTATTTTCACTTGTGACTTAAAAATTGGATTGTTTTGATTGTGACTTGCTGGGTTTCCTTGAACAAATGCTTGTTAACTAAAGTCACCAAAATGTGTTTTAAAAACACTTTAATTAGCAAAAAAAAATTATTGTCCGGGGGGCCTTTTTTCAATGTATGAATACCTAATAAATGAGCGGTTTTGTTTGACGCAAACTGAGATCTTAGTAGACAGTTCAGATTTATTGGAATGAAATTTATATTCATACCTATGAATTATATGAAGGAAAAGTCCTAAATCTAAACACTAAGAGCCAAGTGTTCGATTTTCACCAAAGTAAATGTTTTCTGAACTACCTATAAAATAGAATAAGTTTTCGATAGTTTAGGAATTGAATTGGGTGTACTGTACAAATATCCATAAATGGAAAATAATAATAGATAATGCAGGAACGTCTAGTTGAGAAAGTTCAGACCACATGTCGGGATTAAAAATTCAAATTTGGTCCCTTTTCAATCCGTCAAACTGGAGTTCTTACATCATTGCGATTTTTAATTTTAATTGAGTACCTACATGATAACGTAGTTGTGTAAAATGAATCTTTCTGAAAACCCCTTCTGTTTTACCTTCAACTACTAAGTTAACCTTCCTATGTTAATCGATTACTTAATAATTCAGAACTTTGAACTCCGCGTGCTAAAGGATTACGTATCCTGGGAGAAAGCCTTGCAATCGCTATTAATGTGAGCTTATAGTTTTAAGCAGATTGAACTACTATAACTTAAGTTACAACATACATACACATCTTGACAGCTTTCATGAACAAGACATGGACTTGTAAACGATACTCCCTAATCATACCCAAAAAAAATCAACCACAGAGTAAAAAAGTTTCAATAAAAAACAATATCGTCAGGTGATAGTGATAGTACCTTCCCGTGTCACACGCGTGTTGTCTAACCTCTTTACAACGGTGTAACATGATAACTGGCTGGCAGACATTAGATACAACCTCGATGATGAAAATTAAAAAACAAATTGACCATTGGCGCGTGAATTTGACAGCTCTGTGGCGGTAAAAATGGAAAAGTTTGGAGAAAAAAGTTTTGGGCTCATGATGGCGGTGTGGCGTGGCGGGTTATTTAATATGTTAGGTAGAGTTAAGCTTACCTAATTTAAAAGTTTTACTATTATTATTCAGAATTTATTTGGTTTATCTCATAACTACTTTTTTACTTTTAAGCTACACTACTACAAAAGTAACCTTTAGAAAAATGAACTTGACAAATTAATGAAAGACTGAGCGCTTAGCTCCTACTTGAATGACCAAAGTTATGATCAAAGTTAGAAAACTAAAATGTTACTTATAAGATAGGTGCTATCTGTTTTTTTAAGTAGGTATGTTAGTTTGTTATCACTTTTCGTCATAAGTACTTACAGTATAAAGAAAACTATTTTTTAACTTATGTCAAAAATAGTTTGTGGACCAGTAACTTTTCTTCTTGAGTAGGTCTCTATGGAGCATGAGTATTAAATTATTATTTTATTGTGTTTCTTAACCAATAGGATAGGGATTAACATACATAAGTATCGACAAGACGTGAATCGAATCGACCAATAGGATCGTGTCATCGTACACAAATAAAGCTCTCTAGGTGTTAAATTTAACACCTACAAGCACCACTCTAATAACTACTGTACTGCGGTAGCATGTGGTTCAAAATCGACTGCATTGGCGTGAACTTACAGACTTATTATGCTGTGAGATATCTCACGCAATAATGAACCCTCCGCGCACGGATCACGGCTCATTCCAGTTTCTCCGCGTTTGAACTTGGGTTCTGGATTGAGGCGTCAATTTTCACACCTCTCTTACCAGTTGATTCTCAGCCATATGTCTAACAAAGTAGGGTATAGAATGAGTTGCGAAAAAGTGAAAAGTTGAGTCATTGTTCAATTAACATGCGAAAAGGTGTCGAGTTTCTCGCCTTGGGTGTAAAGGGTCGCATTGCTATTCCCTGATTGGTGGACAGTCCCTTCGTTGTGTTCATTATTGGAACATTTGTTCTAAAGATAAGGCCTATAACTATAATACGCTTATGCATAGGACCTCTTAGTGCCTCTATTATCTTACAAACTTATCGGACCGAGTTATTTACCAGTTTTTGTTTAGTCTCAATAAGTTTCAATACCTACATAAGTAGGTATCGCTTATTTGAACTTGAATAATAGAATAGAAAAGCAGATGAACAAAAGATAAAGGTTTCTCATTCATTTACTTACTCAACATTTTTTAAGAAAAAATACTATTTCTTAAAAAATAAAAAATAACTTAAACTCCTAATTTTTTTTTCAACGTTACTCTACCTATATTTTTTCTTAGAACGGTCTCTTTTATTATCAAATTCAGGTAGGTATATAAAGATCAACACACTTAGAACTTAGATTGTAAAAGATTAAGTTTATTGAAGTTTAAACTACCTATCATGACATTTTCCAATGCTTAGTAAGATGGTTTGCAAGAATTGATAAATGAATTATCAATTATAATTATGAGTTTAAGGCGCGATACCAGGAAAACGGCTCTCGGGAAAACTAAAGTTTTATATAGAAAATATGAAGTGTGAGGCACGAAAAAAATCGTCATAGTAGTCAAAGAGTTGCACAATCAGCTCAAACTTCCAGTATATGGATCAACTTACTAGATTAATGTGAAAAAAAAACAGAATATCGCTAAAAACGTGCAAAACGCACTCCCGTATTTCAAAAGTTTAGGCATCATATAAACTAACAACTTACGTGTTTTAAATAACGTGTAAAGATCAGATATCAAAGAAGCGTTGCCCATCAGTTGTTTTTCATTGCTTTATTTCAGTTTTGTGCAAAAAATTCCCAAACATTCCGAATTTTTCGCTTGAAATCTCCATACAAATTACTATGGAGTGAGTGAAGTTTCTCTGATAGCTGTCCGCGCACCGTCGCAGCTCACTCCCCCCCATGTCCCCAAGGTGAACGCACGTCGCTTTTGACGAAAATGACATTTATAATTACGCGGATAATTTACACGAAATAGGCGCACATAGGGTCTTTTGTTGAAAATAGTACAACTTTGTTTTTTTTCCTCCGTACTGTTTGTTCATATGCATTATGCATAATTTATCAAACGTATGATTTTATCATGATTCACCATGAGAGTAATATGGCAGGTTTATATTTATAAGTACACTTGATTAAAAGCTCTCTTGGGTTTGACAATTTGGTACTAGTTGCCATTTCATTTTCCTATTTTTTCTTGTAAATTTTTACTATTTGTAACTTATACTGAAAGTTTTTACCTATTGGTATTTGGAAAACAATCTATGTATTTACTTTTAGCATGGTGTCAATCTGCAGCATCATCGGTTAATGCCAATACGGGATCTGCCTAAAATATTCAAGCAAAACAAGGGAACGAAGTAAGAACGCAAATAGCTTTGATTGCTTTCAAATCGAATTGATTAAAACTATGTTATTTGTGTGGTCTAAGCTACTATGTTATCTGATCATGAAAGCTTGATTAAAGGTTCTTTTTTGAACAGTATTTTTTACTAAATTAATTTTGGAGGCCTCTATCATAACTGAAATTGTTCGACAAAGAAATTTGACGAAACATAAAGATACAAAGTTATAGAGCAGAAATCAAAGTTAATACTTACGTTAAGTTAAGTCTTTGAAGGTGCCCGTGGCGCAGTTGCGACAGTGATCGGCGACGATCGCTGCTGTAAAGCGACACATGCCGGGTCGGAAATGGGATGGGTGACCACCCCGACCGAAATTTAGTGATGTATTTTTCGGGCATCTCCGTGCTTCGGAAGGCACGTTAAGCAGTTGGTCCGGGTTGACGTCGCTTGATGTCAGTCGTTTAGCCTAGTCAGAGGCCTTAGGGCGGCTTGATAACATCTGACAATAAGATTGCTCACTAACCTTACACCCCTCCAACAACCCGCACTGAGCCCGCGTGTTGGAGTATGGCTTGTTCCACCTCATAGTTGAGGTGAGGCCTGTGCCCAGCAGTGGGACGTATATAGGCCGATTATGTAAGTCTTTGAAAAAATGCGAACAGAAAACTATGCATCGAGTTCGTGTACTTACACACGCCGTATTTTTATGCTTGTTTGTATTCTTCACGCAGTGACGTGCACTCACCCGGCGTCATGTAGAAGACTGAGTTGCGGGACTGCGCAGACGGCTGTCAAAGAAACTTCACTCGTTCCATAGTAATTAGCATGGAGATCTCGAGCAAAGAAAAATGAAAGTTTGCGTTTGCTTATACGAAAGAGAAATAGTTATTGCAATAGAACATAATGACAAGTTATTCGAAATGGAAACACACTTCACACCGGAACAGCTTCTACAATTGTACCAAGCACAATTTCGTTTGTGTATGGAGTACTTCTGCCACTGTGATGGCTCTGCCAAGTATCAGCTGGATGCACTGGACTCAGTAGACCGAAGAGCCAGGAGACTGATAGGTGACAAGACGCTCGTTGGAACCAAACTTGAGTTTGGAGCATCGGCGTGGAGTTGCCTGTCTATCGGTTTTTTATAAGGTGTATTTCGGAGAGTGTGCGCAAGAACTTCATGACCTGATACCACCCTCTACTTTCTACTACCGGACCATAAGTCGCCGTGAGGGCTTTCACCTCCATGTGGTCGACTTTTCAGCGGTCCGAACTAAGCGGTTTGGTGCTTCCTTTCTGGTCCGCACCGCTAAGGAGTGGAACGCCCTCCCTGCGTCTGTGTTTCCGGATACATACAACCTTGGTGTCTTCAAGGCAAGAGTGAATAAGCATTTTTTGGGTAAGCGTGGCGAGACTGAGGTCAAACGCAAACCCATTTTAAATTTAAAAAAAATGGATCAGATAGAACTTTGATATAAATATGAATTATCATATTTACGGCAGCCATGGAAAAATGGCAGTGCAAGCATTTTTATCTCTAACTGGCTATTTGCACACAGCTTTTCCCTGTAGTAATTTGAATGAACTATACAGACAAACGTTCTAGAAAATATAATTAGCATCAACTATCATTTAGATAGTGAAAGCTTATGTAAAAACAGACAGAAAAACGCGGAGGGAGACTTCCTTTCATACTATGCTCTAATCGTAGATCAATTCCAGTAAGATGAAGATCACGGTGGATTCTGTATTAAATTCAGCGTAAAAAGCCTGAAATACGATGGCCTCTACAGGAGACTAAAGGTATTATGCTCAAGTGTTATTATCTAAAATAAATTATCCACTAAAAGTGTCTCAACTGTTGACAACTGTTAAATTCCTCGTTTTAGTTAGTAACAAGATAGCTCCCTTTAATGCTTCTTGCAGCTTTTCATTACAAGTAAGACCAATTTATTAGTGGGTTCTTCTGCATGTTACTAGAAATGGCTCCGTGTATTGCTATATCATATGCATTGGATGTAAGACATATTTTGTGTTGATGATGATCGAACGGATAAACCAAGTTACAACTAAATCTCGATGGAATGAAATGGAATAACGTGGTCACGAGAATAGATTGCAAATAATAGTGTAAAAAAATAATTGGCAAAACCGCTTGTTAGTATGTTTAATAAAATACAATTTTTGGTTAGTTTCTTTTGTTTGCCCTATATCCTGAAATATATTGGGTGGCGAAATAAAAATATCTTGCCTAATGATTATCATGTCGCGATTTATAATAATAATAAATAAATAAATATCCCGTGACATTATTCCACACAGCGCCATCTAGCCCCAAGTGAGCTAATTATACTCCGTTTTTATGGGATACTAGACAACGGATAAACATACTTAAATACTTTTTCTTTTGTAAATACATACTTATTATACATAGGAAACACCCAGACCAATACAAACAGACATGTTCATGCACACAAATGTTTGTACTGTGCGGAGATCGAACCCGCGACCTTTGGTGTAGTAGCCGACTTCTAAACAATTACACCAAGACGGTCGTCCGGATTTATGCATTGCATTTATGCACGGATTGCGCGGCCCAACCACTGTGTGACCATAGCTGTCACGATCGCTTTCAAATTTGACAGATTTTCTCTCCGGCCGACCTTAGTATGGACCCTTAAGAATCCTCAGCGGTTTGTACTTTGTAAGCCGCATGTAAAAAAAAACATGGCATTTTTATTTGTTCCAAACGAACCGGCCAGTATGCTCTGTAAAGTCGTGTGCACAAGTATTGCATTTAAAATAGTAACGCAACTTCCGAGAAGTGCCTCGCGATAAATCTCCACTGTGTATAGATCTACATCTCGTGTCTATCACGTTCCGAGCGTCACGACAACTTGTAGGGAGGTCCTACGGTGTCGATTCGATATCGATAGTGTAAGTTTGTTGTTATTTAAATACTTAAATAACATCTAAAACTTACGCAGAAGCTTTGAATGCACCAATTTAATAATTATCTTTATTATAGAATGAACCAAAAACGTGTAAGTAATACTAAATGCTTACAATAGTGATTAACAGTTTTGCAAGAATAGTAATAAGAACCCAAACGGAAGGAGATAAATAAATAAACATGAAACAACATCCACTACATTGTTAAAGAGAGTCAGGAACAACGATGGTATCACAAGCACCCAGATCAAGCACAAATATCGGTTCCATCAACAAAAATTGTGCCGGTGAGAAAATTGAACTTTTTATTTATCAAAACATGACACATACCCATCAAAACATAATTGAAGAAGAATTGTTGTAATTACGAATTATGAAGTTTTTTTACCTTAACATAACATAAACGGCCTATACATAATTTATACGCACCTGTGCACAGGCCTCACCTCAACTATTAGGTGGAACGAGAGGGAGGGGGAGAGGGGTGTGAGGTTAGTGAGCAACCTTAATGTCAGATGTTATCAAGCTGCCCTAAGGCCTCTGACTAGGCTTAACGACTGACATCTAGTGACGTCAACCGGGACCAACTGCTTAACGTGCCTTCAGAAACACGGAGATGCCCGAAATACACGTCACTAAATTTCGGTAGGGTTGGTCACCCATGCCATTTCCGACCCGGCGTGTGTTGTTTTACAACAGAGATTAGCGAACCTGTCAATTAATACTGATGAATCTTGAATGAAATGGCCATTTAGGGAGATAGTTAGACAATGACAACAAAGAAACACAAAACAAGCCTATTTTATGAGTGAGATCACGGTCAAATGAATAGGTATTTAGTACAGGTTGCATAAAGAAAAAATTCGTGTTAAAAATAGCAAATTAGTTCCAGCATCATCGCCGTGATATTGTGAAACATTTTGGCACCGAAGTCAAATCTATCGAATTCGTAAAGAAAACGCCGATATTTCTCGTCCAGTAAAGCACACCCCTACCTGGTGAGAGACACGGGCATTACGCGGAACACTCGAAATAGGCGCCGCCACCGCCGCCATATTGCGGCACGTTCGGAAATCTAGCGTGACGGTGAAAAATTGCCGCTCCACGAAGAGGTGAGGGTTTCTGAACGTATCTCCGAATGTAGGGGCAGTGGAGTTGAGAAACGACTTGCGATTAGAACGGCTGTGGACGGGTCATTCATTAGGCTGTGTGGGGGAATGCTCTTTTTTTGGTTTATGGTTCTATTATACCTGTTATTTGCAAACTTGAACTTGGACTAGCTCTGGGATCATTGTTGCGAATTTTGGTTAGTTTGGTCTCTAAAGGTAGCACCTGTTCCCAAGTTGACGAGCCATTTTTGATGATAATGGGTAGCCATTTTCAACCTTCTCTTTGGGTAACCAGTCTGGCACAGTGAAAGCGCAAAAAATTGTTAAAGATGATACAAATATGATAGTTTTATTACATTAGGCCATGACTTTGGTCCCTGAGAGAGGTTTTTTCTTTTATAGTGGTAACATGACCCAATGAAAGTAAGTACTCACCACTACTTATCAGATCCATAATATGTCACATTAACAGATATTATTCGTCAGCGTAATAAGGCAACAAAATTCTTAATGTTCTATTTATGTTCGTAGGTACAATTTAAAAAGGATAGGACCTAGTATAGAACCCTGTGGCATTCTTCTATTGAGTAAATTAAGACAAGAAACACCAAGCTACGAAATTGACTACGCATAGTCTGACATCTCCAAAGAAAGCACATCATAGACCGCAACCGATAAAATCAAAAGCGAATACTTATTAGCTTACACAATTCTAGAATAAACCTCAAAATCCCACCAGTACCTAACTGGAACGTAATAAGGTTCAAACTCCAACGTTTCATTCAACAGGGGTAATATTTTCAACGCGTAGGTTTATTCCTATTGCGTCCTTTAGTTCGCCTCTTTGTTGTGCTAATATTGACATTCGCACGAGTCGCTTCCACGTTGTACAAATATAATTTACCACTTCGGTGCCTTTGCGCAAAGAGATAGAGTTCATTTTCGGCTGATTAAGATGGTGAAATAATTGTGTTTTCTTCGCCATTGTGTATGTAGATTCGTAGATCTCATGTGCCAGTCGAATGTCGTTGATAAAGATAAATCGCAGCTCACTTGAAATGTGTAATCGAGGGCGTTTAGTTTGTTTTCTTCTTTTTTTTGGTGTGCATTGTATTTTTGTAACTGGCCAGTGATTGAAACGTAGGTAGCTGGTCCTTCTTGCAGTTTGAAATCTCATAAAAAGCATTCGGCCTAGAGCAGAAAATAGTAGATAACCTATTGCTTTCATTTGTAACCAACGAAAGACTTTTCTAAAATAACTTTTTAAAGATGAGATAAAGTTGATAGTTGAGTTTTTTTTTAAATTTACCAAGTTTTGAAAGCCTTATAAAGGTTAAAGAAAATTGTTCTTGATAGAATTAAAGTCCTTTCTAGGGAAAAACTAAGAAGATTCACTGCGTCTGGTGTATTTTTAACTTCACCAAAATTTCATAAAGTATTAACATCTAGAAGCCAAAGAGAGCTCGTATTTCCATCGTATAATTCAGGGTGCTACAACCCACGCACATAATACTAAACCACACCGTTCTATAAGCCTACGAACTCAGTATCCAACTAGCCACATAACGACGCTAAGGTCCGGTATAAGGCGATTACTTCGCCACGCGAGCCGAGAAGGCGCGCTGAAATTGATCCCGGGGGTGTTTGGGAGAAGGGGGGTGACCCCCACCGGGCTGGGGGGGCGATCGCCGGGTTCCTTTGTGCTGGTCCTTTATCCGGGGACCATTGGCGTGACTTACGGGAGGGATCCACACGGTCTTGGAATTTTAGAGATTGTAAGACGTTTGTATTGTTGGAGAATTGAATTTGGGCTGGGTAATGTGTTGGAGGAGCTGTTAAGATTTACGGACAGCTTAGGACTGGGGAATGTTAAAACATAAGCTTTTGCAGATAAGAACGACAGTAAAACAATGTAATGTCTTGGGTATGCTTTCTCTGTTTGTGGCAAGGATTTGTTCAAACGAGACTTTGGGACAGAGGCCTGAGCAGATGAGGTTACAGTAAAATTTGATCGATACATTTTTAATTTTTGACGGAAGGCAGTAGCATTATAGGCAGAAGTGAACTTTGAAATACCATATAAAGTCTGGTTGGGTATATCGGCACAGCTGCATGATTCTCTAATGGTACAAGATTTTAAAACATAGAAACATTTTTAGAACCATTATCAATTTTCAATGTTAAACAGATACTTGAACCTCACGCAATGCTGCTAGTTTGGCACTTGCTAACTTTTGCAAGCTCCTTGACTAGTGCGATAGTGCCACAGATACCTTCTTTAAAAATTTAAAAACGCCACTGACTTAACCCAAACATTCTTAAAAGTGCCAAACATTATCCAAAGCTAAGCTGAGTAATCCTCAAAAGATACAGCTGTTATTCCGCTCTGCTGGCAGGACAGTTTTGTCATCATCATCGAATTCAGCATAGTAGTGATATTTCCTGGTTCCTGGGGGCCCCCGATCTTGCATCTTCCTTTATTGATGTTTATAGAAAACTGGCCCAAAAACAAGTGCTTAACAGGTTACGTCTAGTGCAGACTCTAGCAATAAGTTACGACTTTGGGAGAGTCTTCTCTTAGATCATAGCATATTTCAGTTCAGTTAAAGAAACTTGAACTGCGACAGAACTAACACAACATTTGGCCATATAACTTACACTTGAAGAAGTATGTCTTGCAGAAGTAAAGGTTGCAGTATATTAAACTTGGGTGTACAATTTCCGTGAACTTTTAGCTTTGATGATCGTGTACGCTTTCGTCAAGAATTTCCACATAGGAAAAACAATCTTAAATAAAATAATAAAGTTCAATAATCCTTACTTTAAGAGTATGTAAATAATCTTCATGGCACAAAACAGAGTTACAGCAAGTTGACACTTCGTACATTCAGGTGTTTTTCCCAAGGGAACTTGTCCAGAATTCCTTCGGTAGACGAATATCTACAATTTGAAATAAAATTCAAATGCAACATTTATTGGAAAAGTTGTAGTTTGCTGCATTTTAGTTTTTTAAGTATTCAGGCATTGCATTACAAGTGCACATTCACTTACGGCTACAAGTCTTCGGCCAAACGTCACCCCATTCATAATATACGCCAGTAATTTAAGGCTAGCCGCAAACGCGGAGGAATTCGGGAGGGGGGAGCCACCCCCTACGACGTCCTGTCACTGACAAATGGCTCGGAGGAGAGCGACCCCGCCGGCTCGCCGTGTAGTGCCGGAGCAATCTTAGATAGTTTGAATAATTGATGGGTAGAACCTAGCTGAAGTGGAACGGCTTTGAGACATGTTTTAGTGTCGTTTCCGTATCAACGACAAGTGAAATGTCAATATTGGGCCTATTCAGAATCTCCTCGAGCAGGCGGACATTTCAGATTAAGATGTGTAAATATGGCTACAGTGTATTTTTTGGTCAGGCCTTGGGCCCTGTTCACATTTGCAAAGTAATCTGCGACTTATTCAATCCTACTAATATTATAAATGCGAATGTTTGTATTGATGTGCCGTGTTGCTCTCTCACGTAAAAACTACGGAATTGATTTTATTGAAACTTTACAATAATGTTACTTAGACATCTGCATAGGATCATAGGCTACCATTTATAACAAAATACGGCAACACTCAGCATAATCTTTATTCATGTTTTTTTTAAATTATTCAACTAAACATTGGGACATCAATAGTGATGACCTCCGCCAATGATTTTACTGAATTACTCTGAAATAAAGTAGGTTGATGTTACAAACAAGTCACTCAAGATATCTAAAGATAAGTCACATGAAGGGTCTGAAAGACACATTTTCTTCTATTCCATAATGAAAAAAATGCCCACAATCCTCACTATTGGTTTAAGCAAAAACTAATGCGTAAAATTTTACAAGAATCTTTCAGGCGAGCTCCCTAATGTGACCGTTCGTCTGTGCACAGGGTGCTATAATTTCCTCTTCGGGCGTCGCGCGTCGCTTATCCCGGCGTTAGTGCAGGCGCCGCCTCCGCCTCTACGAGCACCTAGTCACATAGCACTGTTTTAGTACATTCTATTGACGAACCATTGAGATATTTTGCCCAAAATGGTTTCATTCGGGAATAATTTATTTCAGTGAACTATCCGGCTCAAAGGACCATGTCAAAAGTACCTTTCTATTTTTCTTGTATGACTTTATAGTGTTTTATGACAAGATGGCAGTTGTAAGAACGGGACACCACCAAACACCTGCCACCACTAGGTACCAGGATCCAAATAGGTTTATTAGGATTTCTAATTCTCTGGCTCTACTGGCATTTATTAATAATCGGCAGAGAATTGATAGGAGGTTTCTTACTGATCAGCCTAGTTCTTTTTGAAGCAGGTAGAGTCCCTTTTATCAGCTAGGTATCTTGGAGAATTCACCATCCTACTCACCAGTAAAGAATTTATCTAGAGTGGGCAATACGTTTTTGGTGCCTGCTCTTGAAGGCGTTTCCAGTGCCTTGCCCTTAAAGGCGCACGGCACGGGTAGGCAATACAGCCTAAGCATGGCCTATTTAAATATCACTATTCCTTCCTTGTTTTAGATTTTAGACCAGTTTTCCCCATAAGTTCCGTCGTCTAATACATCCGACGACAAACCCACCTCCCCGTGGCACCGCTAGCTGTAATGCGTCCCCACATTACTCAATGTCCTACGCAGGAGGCGAAGTGCGGGAAATAACGTGCAGTTGTACTACCGTTACTGCTTTTGTGTACAGTGTTACACTAGTGGAATAGGCTTGGCTTACATTGCCATCAAGTAATATATCATGTACTAGCTTTTGCGGGTAGAATTAAGCAGCGGTGGCTTAAAATTCTTTCTTTTCTGATTGATATACATTCACTTCATTGAAAAAGTATCGCCAATTGACGTATTTAGGTCAACCAAAGGGTCTATCAAGTTGTTTGTCGTACAGTCGATGAAAATGATGTATACGTAGGAAGTGGACAAATATGCCTAAAATATCAACCGCAAAGTAACCGTAGCACTACAGCTTTAAAATTGTAATTCCCTTTTTTAGAATTAGGTAACACTTGAAACGACATGCGACCTTGTGATTGTTTATTGCAAGTTTCTTTTGTCATAATTCACAAAGACCACTTTGTTGGCACACAACTTTTTGTTTTTTCTGTAGCTTCAAATAGTTAAGTAAATATTAATTTAATAGTGTTGCGTTGATGAAAGTTTAACAACAGATTGTTTACTCACAGACCTCCGCAATATTTCACCAACCATACAAGTTATATACATACATATATGTTACGATTGCTCAATCATAACCCGAGCCCAATCATCTCGCTCCTATCAAAAAAACCAACAATGTTTATAATAATTAATAAAGCGCAACTAAAAACTGCCATAATAATTCCGAGCATGCGCGTGCGCACCAGTTATGATATTACGACGCGTGACCACAGTATAAACCATACAGTAGAACATCTAAATACAAATGTGCCACTCTCGGTTTGAATGTATGCGTGAGCGTCGCGCGCCGTGTCGCGATATCACGCACACGCGATTTCACGCACACGCTAGCATAAAATAGGGAGGCATAGGGAGGCGGCTGTGCCGCGTGTCTGTGTGCACGCTAGGCTAATAACTCGGCGGGCGGCCTTAGATAGCCTACTGTATGGTTTATACTGTGATATTACGACGCGTGACTGTAATTGATAGGATGCTTAGTATCAAAAAGCGGAATATCCAGTGCTCTTAATATCTCATTTGGTATGTCATCCTTTTACGGTTCCATTGACTGGTGGGGCTAGTCATGACTACCATGCAAACTCTAGAAAGCACCGTAAATGTATTGAAAATAAAATTAAATAGCATTTTGACTTGTCACCGAGCTGACTTGTAAATTAGTGTCATACCATATTTTTCTCGCTTTTTACATGTCACCGAGTGAAACGTATTGCGTATAGCTGCCCTCAGTTACTTAATTGTGAAATTTTTTTTAAACTCGAAATAGGAAACGAACTGTTGTATGTATGTTATATTCATACACTTCATTCATTGATGCATAATCTGGAACTGTTTGTCCCACTATATCCATTGCAATTTATTTAAATACTAACAAAATACTGCGTCAAAAATCTCAGCTACTCCTAAAATTCTCAGTAATGACAAGTGGAGTCTACCGTGTGAGTTTTTTTTATCAACTAAGGCAAAGCATGAACAATTTCATGTTAGCTAGGTTCCTATCTCATGTTTACAAAAAACTAAAAACAGCTGCGTACACACATCAAATATAATCATAAAATAAACATAAAATAGACGAGCGTATAAAATTTAGTATCTTACTAAAGAAAGCCCATAGAAAGCTAGAGATTTTATCGCTTTCTGAGAGAACCAATGATACTATGCAGTAATTGTGTGCTGTGTCAGCCTAACTAAGTACGTCACTGTTACTGACGTCAGCTAAAAGAAACAACAATAAAAATCTATAGTATGTTCGCGTTATGAATTATGAATATTTTTTTTTATTTAATTCCGTTACACACATCAATAGGTACTCAGGTACAAAACCACTGCGTTTATTTGGGCACTGTGAACTTGACTTCCTAATTAGGAACGATTTGATTGGTTAGGGGGTGTGCTAGATCGAAGGACAAGAATGAAATCACTGCATTCTTAACGCGAACGCACTATAAAGCTAAAATAACGTGACTTTCCTAGTACCGGTAAGATGGGGTTAATTGGTATCTGGGTCTTAATTGGGACAGGCCTTTGAAGATGTTTCAAGGCATTATTTTTCTTAATTTCTTGTACGTTTTTATATTCACTACAGGTATAAACAAAAACACCCAAAAATAAAATAAATACAGCACTTCTCTCGAGCTTTGAAACATTTTCAATGTACTGTCCCAATTAAGACCCAGATACCAATTAACCCCATCTTACGGTAATCTCAAAGTTAACTGTCAAAATAATATCATGCGTAAAAAGTATCAAATATTAAATTAATTTCGAGCTTAGCTAAGTAAATGGATACTTAGTATCTTCATTTTTCTCGTATCCCGTATCACCACCGCTTTTGTCTTTTCTGGTTCCTCTACCTCAAGGTTGTTTGGAAGAGATTGGTTTTAGCAATAAGGCTGATGCAGGCTAAATTGTACCTACATTTGAAAGAGTTCTTGTAATGTAACTCTACCAAACACACAACAACAACATAGCATTAAATGTATACCTATATGCATTTATTTATGTTTAATTAATGTCACTGGATGACTGAGTGGGAAAAACGTATAGGAGGTATCGTTATCTTTCTTCAACGTACAAAATTAATAAAACATGGACTTATAAGTTTTGAAGAAAATGAAACATTGTTAATGTTCTGTCCTAACATTATAGTGAATACAAAATTACTTCTTTCAAATCGTTTGAAATAAACGCAAACGACAAACAATAATCATGTCTGAAAAACAGCAGAGGCTTGAACGATAGGAAAAAAGGAAATTAAAGGGCAACACTCGTTTAAATTACCCACTTTACTGAAAAATGACACATGTCAGTACAATTAATAGCATTTCGCTCGATTGTGGAAACAGAAAAATTACTACTTTCTACTCGTAGAACAGCCTTTAATCATAAAAGTGGAAATGCATACGAAACTACCACTGATGGTTGTCATAAAATCAGACGCAAAAAGACAAAAGAGTGTTTTAAAACTGTGTTTTACCAGTAACGAGGGTAATTTAAAGTTGTTAAAAGTTTAGTCTCGTTTGAATAATTTGAAGGATGTTGGATTGAAATTTTAACGAGTACGAATGTTGACTAAAATAGCCAAATAAAATTATATTTATTTGTAAAAATTTAGTATCAGAATTAGCTTTTAGGCAAATATAAATTCTTCTATAAATTTATTTTCAAAAGTAGTCTTTCGAACTTCCTTCTCGTGGTCCTGAGTTACTTCTTATGTTAGTCCTATTTTTTTTTTGATTTTTTTCACTAGTTAAGTATAACTAATGTAGGTATGACGTTTGTTTATGTTTGTTGGGCCGAATATTAACTATGAAAGTTCTAAAACCTGGAAGCTATTTGACATCCACACTAGCTTCATAAGACCTCACGATGATAAAACATCAAAACCCTCACAATCCCCTAAAAGGGTATAATAAGGCCAGCCATCAAGTGGACACATGCCATAAAAATATATGTATCATCACAAAACGCTGATACGAACCGCGGTAACCAAGCCTTCATAAAAAGCGGGCAAGTCTAGTCGACGTTATAAAAATATGGCATTGGATAAATAAAAATATAAAATAAAATATGAAATGAAAGTGGCGCGGGACGCAAGAAACTCGCGATCCTTTTGAATGTGTTCTGTGTGAGGTTTGGGAGATCTATGGAGACGTGTGCAAATTGCAGTTTAAAAAGTATTTTTTGTTTAAAAGTTACTCAATGCTGTCAGAGACTGATATACCTATCCAGGCATATGTAGCTCTATCTGTTTAGGCTCTAATTGTAAAACCAAAATTTTCTATGGGAAGTAAGTTCACTACAGAATATGTACTATCTGCGCAAGCTAGTTTCTGTTTGTGGGGTGCCAAAGCTTTAAAATGAAAACTATCATGAAGAGATTTTACAGTGAAATAACCAAGAATATCTACACTTACTGAGTACTTAGTATTTATTCTCAAGAAAAGAAATCTATTCAAGATACTTGTCTGTCTGTCTGTGATTATAGTAAATACAGAAAGTAAAGTAGTACCGAAACCGCAAAATGAAGACGAGTAAAAAATGTTTGATCCAAGTTTGTCTTTTTCTTACCTGTTGTTAGCTACTTAAGGGCGTATTCAAGCTGTCCCTTTCAACAAACAGGCAGACAAACAACAAGCAATATATGCTTAATATGCCTCCTGAACATCATCGTTGTACGAGCAACAAAAGCGATTATCTTTCGGTCTACTCCATGCCACCTCCAAGCCTTACGGAGTGTTTCTTTGCCCGTAACAATCTGAAGGCGGCGCCACGGGTCAGCGCACCCCCCCTCCCGCATCAACCCTCACGACACACTCCCACGTGTGCATCACCCACACATGTCTCTGTGTGTGTGTGTGTGCTAGCCACAGACTATTAAAATATGACGGTCCGAACGCGCATGAGGTATGAGGCAGAAAATTCTCGGCTTTGTGGATTTGGAACGTTGGACGAAATTGGAGGGAATAATCGGGTACTTGGTACTGTTTTGTTAAGGCTTCTGCATTTTTTGTGTTTGAACATTTTGAGCTTTTTTCTAAGGCTGTCTTGTGGTCAGGTCTATCGGTGCGTTCATCGTCATCCTCAGATATATTTAGATTACCAACCACTTGTTTTAGCTATATTTGCTTAGAGGGTGAAATTGTAGTTGGGTTTGCTCTGTTCAGCAGTTTCAAAACATCTCAGGATTTGTGTAGTCCCTTTGCAGGCAGGCTCCGTAAATTTTACAGGATGGTCTACGTGCAGACCTATCAGTGTTAAGTAAGTATCCTTGACTCAGAGACTTATGTTAGAGACGACAATTGATGTTAATGATTGTTTAATCACAATATTGTAACGAAAGGAGTATATTTCCGAATGTCAAATTTTGTCAAAAGTAAACCCAAATTTGTCTGGTCTCCAAATGTGGCAGTTAGTGATACTGTCACGTCTGTTGCATCATCTTTGCCAGCGTGCAGTTTGGCTGGACACCGCATCGCAAGGGTGGCCGTGTGTAGGAGACGTGCATTCCTATAGTGAGATATGGCCACATTCTGATACTGTCCTATTTGATTTGGTTGGCGTAGGGAAGTGACGATCTCACCGCCCACTGGCGGTTTATACTACCAGTGCAGTCAGTCTATGGTTGATCCGCCATTCTTTAACAAAAGACCACTTCGGTGTAGGAGGCATGCAACGTCGGTAGACAAATGCTTTGGTTTCAACAGCGCTGTGGCAAGGCACAAGGGGAAGTGCCTTAAAGGGCACACGTCAGGATCCGTATAGTGACGTGTGGCCAATCTCCTGCAACCTCTACTTTTTGCCGGTCGTATCGGCCACCCGGTCCACCGGCTTCGAGAGGCGGAGGTCGAGAGAGTGGATTTGCACCCGCGCAACTGTCTGTCCACTATAATATACTCACGCGCAGATGACTCCTGCATATTTCCTGGTTTTTGAGCACAAGTCCTGCGGCGACGGAGAGCTGATGGTGGGGGGAGGATCGGTGTGTCTGAACCTTAGTTGGCATCTGCACGTAGGCGGTCTCCTGGTGATGGTCGTCTTGGGTCCCGATTGAGGCAGGGGACTTGTTCGGCAGCTCGGGTGGCGACAAAGCAGCCCTATTTAGGGAGCGCTCTGCTTTCCCCAGTCCGGGGAGGGGCCTAGAAAAGGTGGCCTAAAAATAGTCTGTCTCCTCTCATAAGCAGATGGCTAACCGCGGTCATTTGTTCACCATCTAAATGCGGTCGAAAAATGAAACATAAACCAAAGATGAAGGACTTTATAATAGGAACGTGGAATGTTCGTACTTTACTGGACAACGACACCAACTTGTGTCCCGAGAGAAAAACAGCTCTGATCGCGAGGGAACTGGCCAGATACAACATTGATATTGCTGCAATAAGTGAGACCCATCTCAGTGACTCAGGGCAGCTATGCGAGCAGCTTGGCGGCTACACTTACTTTTGGAGCGGAAAACCCAGCTCCGAGAGAGCAGCAAGTGGAGTTGGATTTGCTGTACGAAATCAGCTAGCAAGAACACTTCAGGAACACCCAAAAGGCATATATGACAGAATTATCACGCTAAGACTTCAAATTTCGTCGAAAAGGTACCTACATCTTATTAGTGTTTATGCTCCCACACTACCATCTCCAGATGAAGAAAAGGTTAAGTTCTACACTGAGCTTAATCAAGTCCTGACCAAAATACCATCCGCTGATAAGATAGTTTTGTTCGGGGATTTTAATGCTCGAGTTGGTAGCGATTTCGGTGCTTGGGATGGGGTTCTTGGGCGTCATGGGGTGGGGAAATGCAACGCCAATGGCGTTGATCTTCTCACTCTCTGTGCCGAGTTTGACCTTACCATCACTAACACTTGCTATCGTCTGCCGGAAAAGTTTAAGACCACGTGGATGCATCCAAGATCTAAGCACTGGCATCTTCTGGACTACGTGATAGTACGCAGGAGAGACCTCGGTGAAGTGCTGATCACCCGGTCAATGAGGGGTGCTCAGGGTTGGACCGACCATCGCCTTGTACGATCAAAACTGCGGTTCACATTAAAGGCACCACGTCGTGCAGCTCACAAGATCCCAGCAAAAATACACTGCGAAAAGCTTGTTCGCAACTTGGACCTAGCAGAGAAGTTAGATGGTGCATTTGCTACCAGTATGCCAGAGATAAGCGAAGAAGCGTCTGTCGATGAGAGGTGGCATATGTTTGCTGAAAATCTCCATAATTGTGCCTCACAAGTTATTGGGAAACCGGTAAAGAAAAACCAAGACTGGTTTGATGACTCCGAAGAGGAGATCAAGAAGCTTGTTGAGAATCACAGACGTTCTCTTCACTCATCAGATATCTCTGCGCGGAAAAATGCTCATCATAATTTGAAGGTAAAAGTGCGTGTTTTAAAAGATGAATGGTGGCTGAAAAAAGCCAAGGAAATTCAGCATTATGCTGATACCAATCAATCAGGAAGTTTTTTTGAGGCCCTGCAGGCTGTTTTCGGCCCAAGAACAAAGAAGATAGCCCCAATATGCAACAAAGATAAAACTCAACGGTTAACTGACCAGAAGAGTGTTCTAGCTCGTTGGGCAGAATATTTTAATGATGTTCTCAATCCAAGTACGCAGACCTCTGACTTGTGGTTTATTGACTCCCTTGAAAGTCTACCGACACTTGAAGAACTAGCGCAGCCTCCTTCATATGATGACTTCAACGCTGCGCTGCGAAGGATGAAGAATTGCAAGGCACCTGGGATGGACGGTTTACCGTCAGAGGTATACAAATGCAGCGGCCCACAGGTTAAGAGTAGATTATTCGAGCTTATCCTGAAAATATGGGAGTGTGAAGTTATTCCGCAAGATTGGCGGGATGCCTCCATTTGTAAGTTGTACAAAGGCAAAGGTGACATAGCTGATTGCAGTTCGTACAGAGGTATCTCTCTTCTCTCGGTAGCTGGGAAAATTTTAGCCCATATTATAAACAAACGTCTATCCCAACATGCAGAAACTATACTTCCTGAAACCCAGTGTGGTTTTCGCCCAGGCCGAGGTACAGTGGATGCTATCTTTGTGGTCAGGCAGATGCAGGAGAAGAGCCTGGAACAGTACCGTCCCCTGTATATGTGCTTTGTGGATTTAGAAAAGGCATTCGACAGAGTACCACGCGAGGCCCTGTGGATTGTGCTGAAGAAAACTGGATGTCCTGAAAAGTTGTTAAACCTAGTGCGACAGTTTCATGAAAACATGTCAGTTAGAGTTCGGCATGAAAACGACTTTTCAGACCAAATTAAAGTGACCAGTGGCGTGAAGCAGGGTTGTGTCTTGGCTCCCACTTTGTTCTCCCTTTACTTTTCTTTTGTCATGCGAGATGCAGTTGGGTCTTGCAATGATCTGATTGAACTGAGCTCAAGAACAGACAAGAGTGTCTTCGATCTTTCTCGTTTTAGAGCTAAGCGGCAAGTAGCCAGGCTCTCTGTTATGGAGGTCTTATATGCGGATGATGTTTGCCTTATGGCAGACTCAATAGAGTCTCTTCAAGTTTACGTGGACTCCTTGCACGCGTCATGTGACAGGTTCGGATTGGTTATAAGCACCAGCAAAACCCAGGTTCTGAAGCAGCCTTCCCGTAGTTGTAGCAGTGACCAGTCGTCTGTGTTTTTGAATGGCTCTGCTTTGGAAGAGGTTGGTAACTTCAAGTACTTAGGCAGCAGATTAAGGCACGATAACACACTAGCATCGGAGATACCAGCCCGAATAGCAGGTGCCGCAGCAGCTTTTGGCAAACTTAAAGCCCGTGTCTGGAACTCGCACGACCTAAAATTGCAAACAAAGGTTCAAGTTTACAAAGCAATTGTCCTGCCTACCTTACTGTACGCCGCTGAGACTTGGTGCTGCTATAAAGCAGATATCAAACAATTAGACAGCTTCCACCTGAAGTGTCTGAGGTCTATTTTGCGGATTAGGTGGCAGGACCGCATTTCAAACACGGAGGTTTTGCGTCGCGCGGGCCTGTCTGGCATGGAAGCCCTTATCATTAAGCACCAGCTGAGATGGAGTGGTCACGTCTTGCGTATGCCTGATAGCAGGCTGCCAAAAGCAGTCTTCTACTCTCAGTTGTCGAGTGGCAAACGCAGGCAAGGTGGACAACATCTACGTTACAAAGACGTCCTGAAGCGCAACCTCCTGGCATGCAATATACCAACCGATGAATGGGAGGATCGCGCACGTCTCAGACCGGAATGGCGACAAACTGTACATTGTAGCGTGAACAGTTTTGAGGCTAAGCGTCTTGAAAACCTTGATGCAAAGCGCCAAATACGGAAGACGATGCCAAAACCCTCTTATACCTACACGTACAATTCGGCTGGCCAGTTATACTGTGCGTCTTGCAACCGAATTTTCAAGTCCAAGTTCGGTCTTGCTAGTCACATCAGAGCCCATCGCCAGAAAGACCCAACCTGAATGGTTTGCAGGAGTCGCCATCGCCGGACACGGTGTGGACGACATGATGATTTGATTTGGCAATTCGAAGGAAAACACAGCTGAAGTTTTGGTGATATTCACTGATACGAGTGATGGAGTCTGAGTAGAAGGTCTCGTCCAGAATTTTGATTCAGTTCAGACAACTCCTGAATTAACAAACACAAAAAAAGAGCATAGTTTTCCCTTTTGGTTGGACACGTGTCCAACTGCACACAGTCACAAGTGACTGTATGCGGTGAGGTGAATTTTTAGGCTTGTAAAAGTATTTCGTGAAAATATCCATTCCAATGATAAGTAACGTCGCCTTTGCATTGTTTTAAATAATATTTAATGGGAAAAATCTTAAGAAATTGATATCTTTTTTTTCTTGTATACGTCAAGTAATTACAAATGAAAATATTCTGTGAAGTCAATTTAAAAAGAATGTAAGTACTGTTTTTTTATAATTTGTAATATGTTTCACAATGTACACACATCAAAACTGTCTAGGGATATCATAGGGATATCATTTTTCAGATATTTCATAAAGTTAAGTTTGTTTACAAGTTGAGCATTATCTCAGAATAACGCGAGGACACAGGCATAAGATAAAGGTTAAGAATATTACAGAAAAAAACGTTTGATTTTGCTAAAATTTTGACACCTTTTAAGAGAAAAATCTGTCTTTTTTTAACGTCCTTACGATTGTACAATATAGTCCGGTTCACCGTAGTACTAGAGACAAAATTTATATTTGCAACTTCTGTGTATACCTACGACTGGTATCAATGGATTGATGGTGATGTCCTGAATACGAATCTGTCGGTCGTAGAGTGACAAAGTGGTGGGGGGGGGGAGAGGGGGGATGGATTAAAGTTGGCGAAATGGACCTTTTGTTTTTACGCTAAATCTTCGCAAATACTTGTTGTATTTCTTATTTCTTAGACTTGTTAGAATGGTAATGATATTGTCTATGATTCTTTCATACACATTTTGAACGTTAATCAAATGTTTATAAAGTTATAATATAAAACATATTTTTTTTACTCTAAAGAAAAAAGATTTTGCTGGATTTCTAGAAAACTAGCCCGTTTTTGTGTTTTTTGGTTCTATTAAAAAACGTTGAGAAACTATTAAGGATTCAATGAAGGTATGTATTATTAATGTAGGACTTATATCGACTGAGCTATAGTCAAACAAGCGCAATAAAGGAGCGCGCCGAGTACTCACGCGGGGAAGACCGCGTCGCTGTGTCATCGTGTTTTTCTATGTTTTAATAATTTGAATAAGCTGATTGAGTAAATTCTTAGTTTATTATTAGATTTTTGAGACTTCAGTATATTTTTGTTCTAGTACTAAGGTATTTTTAGTTCATCCGCGCGGTCTTAGGAAAAAAAAACAGTGAAATATCTTTATGAATTATAGCCTATGTCCTGTTCAGATACATAAGCTATATTATTGTAAAGTTTAATTAAAATCCATAAAGTAGTTTTTACGTGAAAGAGCAACACGGCACATCCACGCATCCAAACTTTCGCATTTATAATATTAATTCGACTATCGACCCGCCCCGACTTCGCAAGGATGCAATGGGATTGTACAAAATATATAAACCTACCCCTCTAATAATTATATCTAAAAGAAACCTCATCAAGATCCGTTGCGTAGTTTCAAAGACACAAGCATAGGTACACAGGAATATAGGGACTGAGAAAGCGACTTTGTTTTATGCTAGGTATATAGTGACTTACACTTATTAAAATTCCTAACCAAACTTTACAAGGTAATAATGTTATAAGTAGGTAAATATCTAATTTAATCATCTGAATGAAAGTAACAAAGGCGTAATAGTTAGCGATTTTACCTACTGCGCTAGGTGGGCTGTAGGAGTCTAGGTTTTGATTCCCACTCGTTACAAACATTCATTGTGCCAATTATTTTTACAGTTTGTACTGGGTCTGCGTGTAAACGTCTTTAAGCTCGTTATTTACTTCTTCATGAAATGTAAATACAAGATCTATTTGTCCATTGGAAGTTTTTATGAGCCTAAAGCCCCAGAGATATTTATGCATATGAGCATTATAAAACCAACTTCCACAATCTGGCAAGAAATTTCTTTTGATATGGTAGACATACTAACTCAACACAGACTGCAGGACAGAAGAAACAAACAAATCCAGTCGGCCACAGTTGCCTACTTGAACTCTTAATTTTCTTGATCGTTTTCTAGTTAATCGGTAATCGTTGCCGTCCACGATGTTTATAAATAATATGCATTCTGGTTCTTCAGGAAAAACACTGCATATGGTTTCTCCAACTTTGCCTTCTAACTGAGCTTAATTCATGCCCAGACTAGGAGCAGGAGGAGGTGTGTTCAAAAACTCGGGACTTCTTTTAAGAATAGCGACTTGTGTTTGAAGATTTTGTGAGAAGACTCTTTGGGTCTTTTTGGAGTTCAGAAAATCCTCAGTAGTTTTATCTAGTTCAAGTCCCACAACCATTGTCGAGCAAAACATTAAGAAAGTATAAGTTTGCGACCAATTACCAGATAGACCAAAAGCCCTGGCTGGCTGGCTAAAACTATCTACTCAGTCGACGGCAACAGCCCTAGTCTTAGGCAGTCGGTACTGTGTTCAGTCTTTTACTGATATTTTTGTCTTTGAATGGTTATCTTACAACTGAGTTCCAACAGCAGAACAAACACCTCTTCTTCGGTCGAACTGACAACTCCTTTTCATGACCAAGTGAAATTACACTTGGACATGAAAAGGAGTTAATTGTCTGTCACGTTTCTGGCACGGCTAGAGTAAGGTTCAATCCACCTGTTCTCAAAATTGAAGGCGTGCTTGTATCTCACACATATTGCTTCAAAATATGTATTTGTGCAGCTTATTTCAAGTTTTGGTAATTTTCAGTAGTCATCCGGGATGTAATTTCTATCACGTTGCTTGAGTAGTAAGTAAATGTAGATCTACTTCACGTTACTTACTTCTATCTTACTTGTAAAGCACAACAATTGTTACTGAGCAGTCTGATACTCGCACCAGGTATTAACTCATAGTAGCAGCCAATGGATAGTGCTTAAGTGTGCAAAGATGTATCGCAAATTAATGTACAGGTTGTTTTCAACCCAAATGTTTGCCAGCCATTAAATAGTTATAATATGAATAGTATTATCTATGGTTGTAGGCTGCAGCGCCTTTTAGACTTAACAATCTGCTTTTTTGATCCATTTGCTAGTAAATCTATTAAGTATCTTCTTCTTGATCAAAATCAACTTAAACAGATGTCCCACACATAGTGACCGTATTCTTAAAGTTTTATCAGAAGTTTACCACCTCTACTTATGTTGCCGCTCACCAGAGTTAATGGCTTAGTGTTAGTCGGGTACATTCGTGAACTTAGTACGTTTTAGTTGTAGTATGCGCTAATTTTCTATAGTATTCGCCTATACGACGTTACGATGATAATGAAGACTGTGCACCACACTCAACTAGCCCGCACTGGGCAAACCAGCAAACCAAAGGGCACATTTTTCTTTAGGAATGGGAGAGGATGTTCATCTAAATGCCAACGGGTGGCTACAGCTGTAGGCCACGTAGGCATACATGCTTAAAACCACTATTTACAGCCACCATATTTGAAAATATGTTTATCTACTGATGACCTATTTGTGATTACAAATGTTATAAATGCGAAAGTTTATAAGAATGGATGTATGTTACTCTTTTACGTTCAAACTACTCAACGGGTTTTGATTAAACTTTAACTGCTTATACTCGTACATCAGAATAACACATAGGCTACAATTTTATTTATGAAGTTATTGTTCAAAATACTGAAGCCACGGGTGGCCGCTACGAGCTAGTTTGAGAATACAGAGACAAGTAAGTTCTTCATGGATGATCAACATTAGCCTACGTTGAGTTCGTTTTTCTTCAAATTTTCACATACACTTTCCATTTTATCTATTCATTGCCCTTGCTTTGATTTACCAAATTCAACTAAATGGTTTTCTTAAATTGTATTTTCACCAGCCTAAACTTCTATTATTTGGTACCTACTTGAGACAAGAAAAAAGCCCGGCTAGCGTTAATCAAAGTGCTAGTTTTGGTATTTAACAACTACAATGTTAATATTAAGTTTATCTTAGTTTTATTCACTACTAAAACACTAAAATCATCTAACAGGAACCGTTAAAGCCAGCAAATAGGAGAAATTCGCTCATTTTACGTCGTCTCTTGAGGCGCGAAACAGGCGGCGATGTTGTGCGCCACTGACTACAACTCAATGGTTATTGAACTGAGGGCAATAATTCTTACCTTTTTTTAAAGCTGAATTGATTCGCCACATTTTTTAGAATAACCTGTATTACCTTAAACCTAATGGTTTTCTTGTAATCTGCAGTGTCATTTATACAATTGGTTACAAAAAGACGTTTTTTAAAAATAACTTTTAAAGTATAACTTTTACGTATTTAAGTTCTTCTGAACAAAGATAGCAAATATAATTACCATTCAAATGATACCAAAATCGAAGAAACACACCAAGTATTTACAGAGATAGAGCCCAAAATCAAGAGGTCGTTTTAACACCTTTTACGGCGCCCCCCCCTTACCCCCACCACTTTATCACTCTACGACCGACAGATTCATATACACGACACTATCCCAAACCCATTGGTACCAGTCGTGGTTATACACAAGAGTTGCAAATAGAAATCAAGTTCTAGAGCACTTTTGCTCAAACGTGAACCAGACTAAATAATGCTACCACAATGAATTTCTTTATACAATCTGAAAGGGCAGATATAGCAGTTTCTGTGTTCTAAAAATTTCTACGTTGGTATCAATATTTTAATTTTTACAGCCTCCCAAATAGCTATACTTTGTATGAAAATGCTTGAGATATCCCTAGACACTTTTGATGTGTGTATATTTTCTGACTCAACATAATTTTATAATTTTAAAAAAATAGGTTACGTAAATAAATATATTTTAATTACTATCTTAAAACGCGTAACCCGGTATAATTAATAAATTACAACCTCTCCACTTTTCTCGCAACACCAGAAAGTTCTGAAACAAACTAACCAGGAAGTAATCCCTGGTTCCGAGTGTTAACTCCATCTCAGGAAGAGGCAATTAAGAGGGTTGGCACTCCCCAAACTGTTTAGCTGTAGCCCTCTGATACCCAAACTTAATGTTTCACTGCTCCGAATAACCCGGGATACAAACTTACTTCTTTTCACTGAGGGAACAAAGTAACTTGAGCGGGGAATGGTAATGACATTGAGACGACAAATCATTTTGTTTGGTAGTTGCTGCCCAACTGTATAGATCTTAGAAGTAAAATTGATCAAAAGGGAGCAAGTATAACATATAACATATTGACATTAATCCTAAAGTTTATTCATGTTTTAAATATGATTGCAAGACAAAAACAAATAATTTGACTACTAAAAAATAAGTGCATTTTGTCGATTCCGTATCAGGAACATTTAGGATTTTTTTTAACAATATAAAAGTACAATTGGAGAGTTTAATGCCCATATACATTCTTTACTAGTCAGCTATTGGGCGAGGTATTAGATATTGTTGTTTTTTTAGTCAATTTTCAGCCATTTTTAACAGATTGTCATGATGGGCTGCGAACCGGACACTTTTTTAATATTACATCGTAGAAGAGCACAAACGATTACCCTGAAACAATGTTAAATTACAAATAGACTAGATTAATACCTTCAGTCCGACCTATTTCAAGCTGCCCTCAGTTTTTACTCAAGAATATCGTTCAAGGGTGGAAACTGTCCCTAATATCTTGTAGTAGCTACATCTAATACTAAGGGCTGGTAGGGAAGGGGAATAAAATCGAGCGATAGGGGAAGGTTAATGCCATTGAGAGAAGTATGTTGTTTGTTTCATTAATACTTTGTTTGGTACCGTCATATCAACAGTCATATCTTTAATTATTATTGTATGAACAAAATATTAATTCAAATACAGTACTGAGGAGTTACTTAGTTACACATACATTATGATACATATCTACGCTGAAGACTATATCCCAAGTTATCTGAACACAAAGTTGGTATTTCGGGCAGACCCGAACTCAGGAACACACGGGTTAAGTGTATTCAACCAGTGGGACATGACGCTTTTTAAGATATTGCAGAATAACTTATTCTTGAAAAACGTTATCCTTGCTTGAGTCTTAATCAAACCACGTGAAGTAGACAATGATAATTAACAAAATAATAAGCTTAGATAACCTCATTTAACATAACATAACATAACAGGCCTTAAGGTGGAAGGAGCCAAACTCCAACACGCGGGCTCAGTGCGGATTGTTGGAGGGGTGCTAGGTTAGTGAGCAACCTTAATTTCAGATGTTATCAAGCCGCCCTAAGGCCTCTGACTAAGCTTAACGACTCACATCTAGCGACCGGGACCAACTGCTTATCGTGCCTTTCGAAGTACGGAGATGCCGAAAATAAACATCACTAAATTTCGGTCGGGGTGGTCACCCATCCCATTTCCGACCCGGCGTGTGTTGCATAGCGATCATCGTCGATCACTGTCACAACTGCACCACGGCCACCATACGTTTGTTTCTGTTTATACAATTTAAGTATCTAAGTATGTGAATTGTGGAGTGTGTGAAGATAATCTGCAAACTTTTGAAGCAACAATATACTCGTACCTAGTCTGATTCTGAGCGAGTAAAGTTAGCGTTTCTGCTGATTCACTGAATAGTTTGAAACAAATAAAGTGGTTAATTTCGTATCTTAAGAATAGAATGTGCTTTAGCAGCAGTCTGAAAACGCTATCTATTTCTGCTATTGTTTACAATAGTATGTTTTTCTCTTTATTGAAGATTTTATAAGCAAGACTCGAACCTACGTCTCTACCGGAAACCTGCGCTAACCAACACAAAATATTTTTCTGGTAAACTTTTCTATATAACATTACCGAGAACCGGAATCATTCCCATAGGTTACAAGTGTGAATATAAGATAGTATGAAGATGTTATTCTCTACATGAATGCAAGCAATAATAATAAAAGCGTAATCAATGCAATTGAGTATATGTTAGGAAAACTAGAAAAATACATTCGGCTTCACGCGAGAATCAAATTCGCGTCTTTCGCAAAAGACGCAAGAAGAAGAAGGTTTGCGAAATACGCGGGTTCGATTCCCGCCTGAAGGCGAGACCGAATGTCTTTTCTGGTTTTCCTATCTTTAGTAAGATGATAATGCATTATCCCTTATTCTAAAATAAAATAACCTAAGTAAACGTTCTTTGGAAACCGGATGAGTCATTTACAAATTTTCTTCAATTTCAGACAAATCACTCAGTCACCCTAAAACTTTTCGAAGAAACAACGTTTAGGTTTGAACTAACAGACACCATTGTAACCTATATGAACTTATAGCTATCTTCTAAATCAAGTGATTCAGCACATGGCTGAGAGAATAGCATTTCAGAGTGTTACCTACTGCACGCTACTCCAATGGTCGGGGTCATCAGCGCTGCTCACTTCGACCATTAGTTGGGCTAATATGGAATAGGATTTGGCGAGATTTCTTTTAATACAATACTTTTGAATTTACTAACGTTAACGTTTGTAAATAAAGTCAAACACGACGTTAAACTCATGCTTTCCTTCAAAGAGTCTATAATAGCGATTACAAATTGTTGCGACTTAGATGAAATTTGGAATGATCTATTTATTGTTTTTAATTTGATGGGTAAGCAAACCCCCCACGATCCGTGCTAAAACTGGCGTACAAGACGTAGGCAAAAAAGCAGCCAAACTGAAGTGGGAGTAGGCAGGTCATGTCTGTAGGATGCATCCGGATAAATGGGCCCGACTCACAACGCAGTGGATCCCCAAAGATAGCTATCGCCTAAAAAACGCTGGTGCGATGACCTGGGGGGCTAAAATGGCGACATTAGACGTTTCATATCTGAAACATAATATGAAACACTTTTTGAAATCCTAAAATGGCAACTTATTAGGTGAATCATATTATGAACATAATATGTTTCATATTTGTTTTTCATACAATTTGACAGTTTTGTATGGGAATTCGTAAAATGGTGCACTTTTAAACGTCAAATTGGAGGAATGTTAGATGTTTAGGGTCAGTTCGCCTGTTCGCGTCCACCACCCCGTTCGCGTCCATTTTACGGAAAATCCTCGAAATTAAGTAAACTAATACAACAATTAAAAATACGTCACTAATGCTAATACTTTAAAGTTAAGTTCAAAGACACACGCACATAAGGACAAATAGTGTGCAGCGGCGCATTCGGATGTTTTTTATTGATTTATGTGAATTTTAAGATACATTTTTAACGAATAAAATGAGGTAGACGCGTTTTAAATACATCTTATTTAGAACTTAGCGTTTGCGTCTGCTATGGCCGCAAACTATACCTACAGGAGATAATCATAAACCAAATTGCGTCCACTACTTTCTTGAATGCAATAAAATTAACTTGCTTGTAAAAATAATTTCAAATGTATTGGTCATAATTATGATACATTTATAACTAAGACTACGGCTAATAATTATATTTTTAAATGAAATAAGTAATTCCTTTCATTATTTTTATTAGTCAAGACATTAATTAGGTCTTCGGTGACAAGAAATAATGATGAAGAGAGAACATAAACTGAAGACCATTTAAAGAAAGCGTAAAATGAAATGCGAAATGAAGAGACCTGATTACTGTTTATTCATTCATAGACAAACCACTGGAGAACAGACACAGGTGGACTTATATGCTACACAGACGGATTCAGGAAATAATCAATCAAACTCTTGGTTGCTGGCGTGCACAGACGCACTATGTGATGATGGCTCGGCGATAAAGAGATCAGTACGCTTGGGCAGGCTGACCAGCGTTCTTGAAACCAAAATTAATGCATTCTGGTTTGCGCTTACATAGCAGGCAAGCGTCACAACGATGTCACAAAAGCGACGGTCTACAGCGACAGCAAGGTAAGAGTAGCACTGCAAGCATTCAACAACCAGCGACAACATCAGCGATTGTCAAGGAATGCAAATCAGCGCTAGGGAGACTAGCTGGCAAAGCGGAAGTTGGATGTGCAAGGGTCCCCTGCCAAGAGTTAATGCTGGCAGTAAAGCAGCTGATAAATTATTCCTGCGAAATTGTCTACAGTGGACGCTAATTGTCATTTTTGGAAAAACACCTAATTCTGTAATTTATCTATTAAAAAAATGCAATGTTTCGAAAAAAACTTTAAGTTGATCCTAAAATAAACTAGAATATAATGGATACATTATATCTATTTTTTATAAAATCAATCAGTATAAATTTTTTGATTCACTGTCAAATTTAGTAACTGCACTAAATGGACGCGAACAGACGAAATTACCCTACTAGGTGACAGCGCTGAGCTGTCAAATTCACATAGCAGTAAACATTATTTAATCGTTTTTAGGGTAAATTTAATTATTCCTAGTAAAATGTGTTACTGTGAATGATGACACCAAATGATAATGATAATGACACCAAGAATACATAATAGTGACAATAAATTGAACCAATTTCCAAGACCGTGGTGGAAACGACACTGAAGGTTTATCACATTTTGAATGAAATTCCTGAGAACTTAGTTCATCACATTTACGTTAACTAGCTGTCTTCTGGTGAATATTCCAATATTATCGAGTAAATAAAAAACGTTTTTGTTATTATAATGTTTATTATTTAAAAAATGTGCGGCATTAAAACCTAAAAATCTGCTCCCAAATAAAGTCGTCTTGTACGCCATTGCCGAGGCAGAAGTTTGGCAAATCACTCGGGCTTTGTTGTTACAGAGTCATGTCTCCTTGCAAATATCTTCAAATTCAAGCACCAATTTCTTGTCTTCATTCATCGTTTCCGGTCGGAAAATGATTTTTATCTCAAGTTTTCACGAACATTTACAATCTCGATTGACAGCTGTGTCATTATTGTTCTTAGGCCACCTGTCACGGTCCTCATTGCCAGACATAAAATTTGAAAATTAAAAACATTTTACAATTATTAGTGATAAGAAATCACACAAATTCAATAATAAGCTACTTTTTAAGCCTTAAATTATTAGTTGTAATGATGAAAATATTTGTTTAATGAAAACCGTTAAGTTTACAATTATTAGGCGCGACACTATTTTTTTTGGTGTAGCAATGTCGTCATCAAACTTTGTCTAAGAGTCCAGCCATGAAATAAATTTAAAAAAGAAAAATATGTCTAAGATATGAAACGTCAAGTAGGTGTTTCACTTTTCATGTCGCCGTTTTACCTTTTTAGCAATTCACCAGATGAAACGTCACTTAGATGATTCATATATGAAACACCTAAAATGTTGCCATTTTAGACCCCCTGGTATGCTACTCGAGAGAATGGTGGACTTTTGCAGGGGATGGGGAACGATGGAAAGGTTTGGGGGAGACCTTTGCCCAGCTGCGGAATCTTGCAGGTTAAAAAAAGGATGGGTATGCTTTTATGGTCAAAAAATACACAATTTCTAAAAACAGACTAAATTTGCTGGGTGCTGTCCTCACATAAACTATGAGGTGGCGACACTCCTGTACGAGGACACAGTGCGGATTGTTGAACTTCACTGTTCACTTCAGGCTTCATAACTCTTTCAATCTCCCTCTCTTCTACCAGTGAATAATTCAAATTACTTCACAATAATAAATTCGTTTAATCCACCGAATACTCCACACTTGCCTAGCATGTTTTCTCGCGTTATCCTTAACAACCCCCGTTAAACGAAATTACTTTATCTCTTCACCTTACCAGTTCGCGGCTTTACACCCCGACAACCAGGGGGTTGGGTAGAGACCCACCCCATGACTGCCTGCTTTTAACCGCTGTTAAGACGTATTTGCAAATTCCGTCTTCTGGGCTCATTTAAAATTGAAATTTGAAAACTTGTCCCATCAGACGTCGTCCTGTCAATTGTTGTTGTCACTGATCAATGAAAACAACATTTTATAACCAGCAAATATAGTACAGGCCAATGATATTACAATAAAAAAGACGTAGATAGGTTATGTCGGTACGGACGCGAGGTCAAAAATTTACCACGGGGTACGACGTAGTCAATTTGACCGTGTTAAAACGTGTGAACAAGACAGTGCGATTATTTACTAGAGCGTAAACGAGTCAGATACATGTTGCGCAATGTCGTCTCAAACTGTCAACACTGTCAATGCTTTGCTCAGGTACACGAAAAGTTCTGCTTTTGGGTGCCACTTATTCAGCACAAATAACCTATCTACCTTTTTTTATCATAATATCATTGGTACAGGCAGCATCTCACGAGTGCGGGTGTGTTATACTTGCATGTGTGTAAACGTACATTACAGTATCTTTGTGTACGTAAGCTTTGGACCAATCATAGAACGAGTTTTTATATTAATTTGTAGATTGTAAAACATTTGTAAGGTGTTCAAAGTATTTTGCGTTGGAGTAAAAAATACTAGGTACTACTTATTCAGCTCGTACTACTTATACCTTACTATTCTTTGACTGTTTGTTTTTATTTAGGTAAGTAAGTAAAGTAAGTAAATATTTTTATTGCACACTAAAACAACAACAATTTCTTTCAGAAATTATCAAATTAAAATATCTCTAAAAGCGATAGGGCGATGAGTTAAATTATTTTAAACGAGTTAGGATGACTTTTTTAAATCGCAAAGTGTGAATGCCTCTTAAGATTAGAACTAGTAATCTAGGAAGCTTTAATCTGAGCTTGAATATCAGAAAGTTTACGTCTGCCGTGTTTGAGTGGTTAATACGTGTACGGTAGAGTAAATGAGATAAAGTTAACAAATAACGTTCGACTTTATGGCCAAGCTTTAAGAGGGAAATTCAAACGCAAGACGTTGTGAAAAAATATGTTCAGTGTATCAGAGATGGCCAATTTTGACGCTCACTTTTATAACTGGCAGTACGTTTGGCACAGTTAACGCCAAAATCCTAAAATACACGTAAGTGACAGACATACCTATTTTGTAACCTTTAACCAGAATTAAGGGTGACAACCATTAGTAATAGTCTAGAATTAGAATATTCTGACTTACACTCGCAAGGTAGACATAAATGACGTGATGAAGACGCAGGGTTTCGATAGATGCAGTCCTACAACTGGTCCCTATGTTTAGCAGTGGAAGTGTGGCTATGGATGATGATGATGAAATATATATCTTTTTTTAATCTGAGATTTCTGTAGCTATGCCTAGTCGTGACCTGAATAAGAACTAGTGTTTTCGACAATGTAATGTACTTACAGTAAGTATTGGCATTTTACGTATGGCAATTAGATTGTCAGCAAGCAAAGTAGTAATTCCACGTAACAGTTTTCTCCATGGCATACAAAGTAGTAAGGGCTGACATTCCGTTTTCCAGACGATTTGACAGCCAGACGGGACGGGTTCCGCGCCCCTGTGAACTGTGACGTCATCACGTCAGCGACAGAGCGCAGCTTGTTATATGAGTAGAAGATTAAAGATCCTAAAAAATATACAAACGACGTGATAGATAGTTTCAGTCTTACATGTCTGAAAAAGAATGGTTTTGACTTTATCAATATTTTTATGAAAGCTGAATGTTATACTCGCCTCAAAACAAAAATTACCACCACCACCACTTACAGTCCAGACAGTCTTGCACCATCGCATCTACTTTTCTTCCCCTGTTTCTCCTGAAGGTTTTCTGGAAGAAATCGCTTTAAGCGATAAGGCCGCTAAATTGCACGTCCTAAATCTGTGTGAATATTGTTGTAAAATCGTTTTCTCCGTGCAATAAAGCAGGTAGTTAAATTTTATCTTGAAGTTCAAGTAACGTCCATAAAACAGCATAACTTTTATATAGACAACTATTTTTGGCTTCACATTGGCTGTTCTATATGTGCTTATCTCCTCTGGTTTATTAATATCTATTATTATTTATTCATTACGCTCATCTCTCTTAAGGCACTTCTTAATTGTTATAGTATTTTCTGTAGGTTTAAGTATATCTATTTGTTTATGAATCATTTTATCATTTTATTTATTTTATTTATTCAATGTTATATAATTATATTTAAGTTTATAGTTTGTATTTTATTATCATTTCCACTCTGATTACTTTTTTGTGCACTTGCCTACCCTTCTAATCAACTTTCCTCTACCTTTGGGTTGTTTGGAAGAGATCGCTCTTTAGCGATAAAACCGCCCAAGTTGTACATTTACGTGTTTACTTCAGCTACTGTCCTGTAATATTGTTGTTGTTTTAGTGTGCAATAAAGAATATTTACTTATTTTATTATTGTTTTTAGCATTTTCCATGCAATATCTTTCTAAAGAAAACCAGAAAAAGACATTTGGTCATTTTGGCATCAGGCAGGACTTGAACCCGCATCTTTCGCAAGCCGGGCGACTGCACTACCAATTATGCTACCGAGACCATTAACCGACCGGCCGAATCTTTCTGGTATATTTTGCCCTATGAGCCAGGGTGATTTCATCAATGTTATAGGCATCCACCTCTAACACTCGGGAGAAATATTTTTTCAAATATTTAACTCCCGATTAAGATGAAAAAGCTATTACTATATTTTATTATTGTTTTTAGCATTTTCCATGCAATATCTTTCTAAAGAAAACCAGAAAAAGACATTTGGTCATTTTGGCATCAGGCAGGACTTGAACCCGCATCTTTCTTTAGAAAGATATTGCATGGAAAATGCTAAAAACAATAATAAAATATAGTAATAGCTTTTTCATCTTAATCGGGAGTTAAATATTTGAAAAAATATTTCTCCCGAGTGTTAGAGGTGGATGCCTATAACATTGATGAAATCACCCTGGCTCATAGGGCAAAATATACCAGAAAGATTCGGCCGGTCGGTTAATGGTCTCGGTAGCATAATTGGTAGTGCAGTCGCCCGGCTTGCGAAAGATGCGGGTTCAAGTCCTGCCTGATGCCAAAATGACCAAATGTCTTTTTCTGGTTTTCTTTAGAAAGATATTGCATGGAAAATGCTAAAAACAATAATAAAATATAGTAATAGCTTTTTCATCTTAATCGGGAGTTAAATATTTGAAAAAATATTTCTCCCGAGTGTTAGAGGTGGATGCCTATAACATTGATGAAATCACCCTGGCTCATAGGGCAAAATATACCAGAAAGATTCGGCCGGTCGGTTAATGGTCTCGGTAGCATAATTGGTAGTGCAGTCGCCCAGCTTGCGAAAGATGCGGGTTCAAGTCCTGCCTGATGCCAAAATGACCAAATGTCTTTTTCTGGTTTTCTTTAGAAAAATATTTACTTACTTACTTACTTTGGAAGTTTGTTATTTCAAATGATAAATCTACTACCTATTCAGTAAAAATGTTTCTAAACCCCTCCTGAAAAGGTGAGTTGTGTAAACAATAGCACACCGACCTTTAGCTCCAGAAGTGCGACTCAGAAGTGGAATTTCAGATCTGCCACAAATTGCAGCAGAGCCTAGGCGGCCATTTTCCAAACAATTTGCCAGCCGAGCGGGACGGCCTTTACGCCCTGCGTCACGTGTGACGTCAGCTAGATAATGGGCCACGGTATTCGCACAACTAGTAACTATGTACTCTCGAGAAATGCAGGCGATGTGAGGACAGTTGGGAGATTTTTGAGGAGCTTGCTATGTTGAGGTGATGCACCCGATATAAAGTGATACTTACTTACTATAGTTGTTATTTTCATACTAAAATAGGTTGTCAAAGTCGATAGTTTGACTGACCTAGAAATTAAGTCACTTCTGTAGGTAGGTCTTAGAACTATTAACTTGAATACTACCAATGCTGTGTATTGTTCAATGTTAGCAATAGTATTACTGTACTCTATCAATACCCTAAGGGATACTTCCGACTTATTGTCGTCGTTGATACTTACTAGTCCCTTTGTCTGGTCACAGCCTACCAAAGTTAGTGCTATGAACAAATTGAACAAAACAGCAGAAATTATTGCAGACAATGAATACTTAAGCTTAAATATTAAAAGCAAATATTTTGCTACAGTTCACCAGACTCTCGCCAAATTTAGTTTCTATCAAAATCCCAGCCAGTTTTTTTGCTTCTATTTCAATTTGCGAAACTAGTTAGTTTCGTTCCAAATGACAAATTAATCTCTTGAAAGTTGCGAGCCGATTTTTTTGGGCACAATCTCGGAGGCAACGAGCTGTGCCGAATTGAAGTGACATTTTGGTAACTCGAAAAGGTGCGTTCAGATGGCTTAGTTAGACCAGCAGACTCTGAATATGATCCTCTGTTTTTCATTCATTTATTTATTAGTTCGTACACAAAAAGACAATTACAATAGACAGACTATTGGGAGATTAAAAGTACAGATGAGCTTATCTCTAAAAAGAGATTTCTTCCAGCAGACCACGTTGACAGGAAAAGATTTTTAAGTTAAGGTGGATAAACATCCATCTATAACTATCCACATGTTTTTAAGCATCGACAATGCTGTCAATTTTCGTAGCAAGCAATAGCTATTTCTAGAAAAAAAAAATGCTTTTGAGATAAACGTTGAAAGGAAGCTCTCTGTATTATTCAGCGCCTATCAACTACAGTGTAGTCTCGAATCTTGATATATGTCGTCGTGTTGACGATTCCATTAAGCGCCTCGTATCACAGGGGCAAATGGAAGGCACCAGGCCACGTGGTAGATCGCCGATGAGTTGGACAGACCAGATCAAAGCCGCAACGCTGTGCGCAGTTCACGAATGCAACCGGGAAGCTGCAGACCGCGATAATTGTGGACACACCTTTACTTGTGTAGGTACGAAATTCTGCCAATTATGTACAATTTGTACTAAATTTAGCAGCGCAAAGTGTCCTTCGAAATTTTTTGTACTCAACCTCGGTTTGGGTCCACTCAGGGGAAAACAGATCCTTATTATCTATTTACTGATGTTATGGCGAAAACCCCGTCTATGGTATTAAATCTTCAAATTAATTATTGAAAAAGGAATAAAGTACTTTATGAGAAGCCAAACATCGTCGAAGTAATGATAAAAGGAGTTTTGACAATGATGTCATCAGTATAGTGGAACATTCACTTAACCCCAATTCTTCACCAAATCATTCCGGCATGCTATTCTAACCCTCACCGAATAGCTCGGAGCAAGATTTAGAATTCGGCTCCCACCACCGCTTTTACAAGCGACCAAACAAACAGTTTGTAGCCGTTTAGTGTAAATTGCATCGGACAAATGTCGTCGGCCATTGTGTTTTTTGCGAGGATTACACCAATCCAATCCCGTAGGAGTCGGTTCCTTTCACTACCGTCCGGTGGCTGCACTTTTCCGAACCGTTGCGTAATTCGATCAACCGTTTGCGAATTTTCAAATGACAATCGCGTTCTGTGCGACATTTCGAAATGACAATTGTTGGAAACATATGGATTGCTAAATGGTAGTGAAACAGCTTACTTTTTGTAATAAAAGGTTGCACATGGCTCATGAGGGATTAGAATTATATGGCCATTTTAACCTTGTTACTTGAGCTTTAGAAGTAAAGCTCAAGCAAAGTAAGTAAGAAAGATGGTACCGTTTTGGGATTTATTTTAATCTCTGTGCAAGGACCGATTTGTCTGGCAGGTGAGTTGAGTGACATTGAATTTATTTTTCATCTATTTACAATGCTAAAGTTGCGTAGATATACTTGGTAGATATATTAGTCTTGGTAAGTCTTGGTAGGTGGAATAATACTTCAAGTTTTTAATTAAAGGCCTTTTAATATTATGCCAGAAAGAGTAAGTTTGAAGATCGTTAATAACAGTTTTTTTGTAACGCTTTTGCGCCACCTACTATACCTACTTTTCTACTTAGCACCATGGTTTACAGGTAGAGAATGCCTTATCGGCATTGAGTTCTCCCTTTTGTACCAATTCGTCGTTGTACAAGGTAGTTCGAATTAATAATTAACAACTACCACTAACAACCGCTTACTAAAGTAACCATTTACCGTCCTTACATCTTATTTTAGCTTCAAAATCGCTACCCTAAGTAGACCCCCGAAAATTACATAAATCATACTATTAACAGCATGTAAAATCTATAATACCCTACAACACCTCCCCCTAGTTAATTAAGTAAGAAAAGGACCAAGGAATCGGGGATCACCCGTCAAACGTGACCCCGTCTGATCTGCAGCAAATTGAATCGTGGCCGCACCGAAAAAAGTAAACTGGGACGATGCCGATGGCGCCAACGCGCCCGCGATGTTCTTTATTTGAATGTCTGCTGCGTTCCTTCGCATTTTTGATTTAGCTTTTTTTTCTTTTCTTTAAATTGTTCCTCCTTGTTCTAGAACTCAAAAATTTGTGGCCAGTGTTTTTGGATGTTGTGTCGTAATTTTTAGATGGGGTTTTGTCATTCGTTTTTTGAAAGTAGATGCCGATGATAGAAATTGACAAGACATCCTTGAGTTTTGGTTGGAGCATATCGCTAGACTTTTGACGTGAATTAACAAAATGTGCTACGCAAGTCGTTTGTGCGCTACACAAAAAAAAAACAATTGTAAAAGCTGGCACTTTCGCGGCGCCCAAGAGTTCAGTAATTTCTTTCTAAAATCTCAATTTTGCGCTAAATGATTATTTTTTTCACCACTTTTAGGTCATAATTTTTCTTCATGTGATTTTTTATAGTTTCATGAAAAACATAGTCAAGCCTGTATTAAAGACGTTTCTCCTGTAGCAAGTTTCTTCACCATTCTTCGTCTGAGCAAAAACAATAGGTAATCGGCGACAGCGGTTCCAATAAGGAGGTAGGTAGGTAGGTATTACAAGATATTTTATGGCAGAGAGACAGGCTGGTATGTGCCCGCAGCGGGGCGCGACGCGGCATTTTATTTGGTGGACCACCCGTTCATATATTCCTTTGCTTTAACTGTTGACGTAAAAAAAATGAACGGTTATAATCTGTTGATGCACAGATAACGTAATTGGAATTGGTGGGAAAATAGGTATGCATGAGATTTGATGATAGGAAAGTAATTTATTTACGTTTTAAATACCACACACAAATTGATTGAGGTAGATCAGAGGGTGATCTGTGAGGTAGATTAAGACTCAAAGGGTACAAATATGAAGTGCCTAAGAGCGTTTGACACTTTTCCTGAATTCACAAACTTTACCCAAACTTAAAGAGCCCTTAAGTAGGCATAGCTGTCACTTTCAGATATATTGACACTTTATGACACAGTATGCGTTTAATGGTAAGAGTTAAGACCTTACCAGGCAATAAAATAAAAAATCACTTCAGTTTACCGACTTGAATTAAGATAAATAAGAATGTATTTTATCTTACAAAAAAACAATGACATTATTCAAAAGCAAAACTCATACAAGTACAACCTATTGAATGGACTTCAGGTTAAGCAGAACTTATCAATTGGAAAATTCCACAGGTTTAACAATATAGTGCTCTGTGGGAAATCCCCTTCAGTACTTGAACCATAATGAGAACTGTCAAAGCATACCTACTTCCCTTCGAACTGTGAACTCAATATTTTTCACTTTCACAGCTGTCTGTATCCCAAAGAATAAAAAACTGCCATAGTGATACATTTTAATAGCCAAATAGGATACGAAACATTATAAGTCTTGTTAAGTATAACACTGTAAAAATCTTTGTAACAAACTAAAATGATTAAATCTTTAATGAAATAAATAAATGAATAAAATTAGTGTTTTTTAAATAAAGGCGCCACAGCTATATGGGAATATGGGCTTTAGCATAATAATGCCTAATTATTTCACAGTATAAGCCAGGAACTAAGCTTATTATTTTGTTCCCAGAAAGGATTCCTGAAAAAGCACGTTTGAAGCTTAGGAGTAAATTGGCCGAATTTCAGGACTCGCTGCTTCTCGAAAATTTCTTTCAAGGATTCAGGATTGACAGTAATATGTAGTCACTAAATTCATGTGCATGGTTTTGCGAAACAAACCCTGAATTCACAAAATTAAATGTCAATCAAGACAATGAATAGAGCGGTAAGCTAGGAAAGCAGCTATTTATACTTGTAAGAGCTGCTACTTTTATTTGCGATTGGAAATTCGGTGGAAAGGCTTTTACTAAGTTGTTTAACCTTTAAAATATCAATTAAAACGTCTTTGGTTTTTCGGTTCATTTTTTTACTGTTCTTATGCAATGTGTGTGTAATATTATAAAGCATCATATTCATACTTTTGTTTGAAGTATTTTTTTTCCTGTGCTAGAGCACGACCACTCCTATAGCTTCGTATTTAGAAGGCTTGGGCTGAATTATTCCTCCTGCAAGACCAAAACCGTCTTTTTTTTTATACTGCACCAAATGGCCTGTTGATTTCTTAACCTCTAACCTAAATAATTCAAGAATAGTTCTCTCTTTTTTAATAATAGTATTTTAAAGGTCCTTGAACTGAAAATTTTATTGAAACCTAATAATATTTGGTAGAATTAGTTCATCAAACCTCGTTGTGACTCACAAATCAACATGAAATACTCGTACTAGACATCAAAAGTCGCACACGGTACAGTCGCACGTAGTTTAAGCCACGTGCTCTCGGCGGCGGCCTTTGTCGGCGCGTCAAACGAGTCGCGCGCACCGACCGGCGCCAGCGCCGCTGTGCTAGTACCAACTGTCCCATTGTCCACGTCGATCACGAAGTTTGAGAACCAATGCGTGGTCGGTCAGTCTAGTCCAATGTCAACGTCATATTAAGAGTCAGGAAGTGGAATGACGATTGGAATGGGACCAATATCCAGGACACCTGAACACGACTGAACTATGCTTCGGGCATGCTATTGGTATTGGAGACTGGCACAGGTTTTTATTTAGGTACTTTTAGGAAGCCATCGTGATTTCACGCAAGTCCTGTAACGTGCTAAGGGGGTGCAGAAAACGAGTCGTGACCATTCGTTACTATTAGTTTAAAACTAACCTACTAGAAGGCTATAGAAGGCTGTTTCTTCACTGTGTTTTGAAAAAAAAACACAGCAGTAACATACAAATATGTTCATAGATGTCACATTTTTCTTTAATTAAGAAGAAAATTGAAAAAATGTGTTTTCTGAAACATGGAAGTACCAGAAATAAATGTTGGTTGGGGTGGTCATCTGTTTAAATACACGATCTGAATAGCTTACCATCAGTCATTACCGACCCGGTTGGGATACCTTAGTGAGTGAGTGCGAGCCGTATCATCGAGTTTCTTTCTCCGACAACCTTTCAACGACATCATACAGTGGCATACAGCGACGCCTTGTCAAAATCGATGTTACTTCACGATGACGCGATGTTTCCTTACATGTAAAAACTGTACTGCAAACCATTTCACTGCGAAGCCTTGTTCAATCGACGTCTTGTTACTGCGATGTTATGTTACTTAGAAGAATATACTTTAACGCTCACTGCGTGAGCCAGAAACAACTGTTTTATTTTACTTGTTTTATCTTAAAATAAAGTAACGTCAGTTTAGAAAAACTGAATAGTATGGGAGCGCCTTATGCGTATGCATATAGATAAATAAGAAATCATTTCTGAAGCTGTCCAAAAATCCCCTTCCCAATTGTTTTTATTTCATTTCTGCCAATACCTCCCACAACATTTGATCAACGTTCGCCCCCCAAAATCTCCTGTTATACAAGCGAATTTGAAAGATTAAAACAAAACCAACCGTGTAGTCGAAATGTTGGTTCTGCCGGTCACCTACAAAGAGAGCAGTCCGACGCGCTCGAACCACCTATAATAAGCCCATTGTTTTTATACAAATACAATATTGCGTTTATAAATCGGATAAGCCTTTAAGGAACAGCGAAACACGTGGACTGAGTTTGGAGATTGCTGAATATTTCTGTTTAGACAAGTCTCGTCGGCGGCTGCAATATTTCGCTGTCTGCTGTACAGCTAGTAGCTTAATGCACATGGATGTTGTGTTTCTTAGAACAATACATTCATGTCCGTGTGGATCACATCCGCGACTTCTGTTGGACTCCACCTGGCTAACTTCTTCACTATTATACAAAATCATCGGTCGTCAATCAAAAATACAGATTGTTATCTGATTGAAGCAAAGGAAGCTTATAGAGGATGACGTTTCCAAGAAACTGCCAGATTTCTATGAGATTCTGACCATATTTCAAGATGCTGTTTGCGTTTATTAGGCTTTTTAGTCCACAGAGCCAGTATTTTGAAAGTTGGATATATTTTTTTTTATGCTGCACCACTGCAGAGCAAAGGCCTCTGGATCCCTGCACAAAGTTTGAAATAATGTCTGAATACCTTCCAATTTTGATTTTGATTTTCTCTTAATAATTGGTCTGGTTTTGTAACACTCTACATACAAAAAAAGGGTTCGCATTGTGTCTGGTTTTCACCAATTAGCCAGAGTTAACTATCGATTTCAGGCTGAAACCTTTTCTTTTAACTCCAGAAAGAAAGTTTTTGTGGAGAACCTCAACCCAAATATCCTTTGTTTTGTGTGTAAGTATAAAGTGTATCAATTTACAGGAAGCCTTGTAATTTCTCAAGGATCCTTTTTATCCAATATCGACCCTAATGTTATCAAATATTTTCTCTTGAATATTGCTACCATCTGATTATAATAATTTTGTGGCGAGAGGTATGTACAGTTTTGCTGTAAGATTTATTTTTATGGACGACAACTTAGAGTTTCCTTTTCCCCATAATGTCGATGAAAGTAGATAGGCGAAAATAGTTTTAATGCCAATTTAACAAATTTACTTATCAAGAGCCGTCTCCATAGATCCTGCTGTCCACATATCGAGCAATAAGAAGATCGCACACGGCGGCAAACCGAACGTGGCGCCAGTAGCTTCTTCGTATGTATTTATTTATATCTTGTCTGCCCTTATTTATGTATTTATTCATCTCACTACCAGACCACATCGCTTGACTATTTGGTAGTTGAGATCTTGCGATGTTTTAGAATTTCTTGTCATGAAGGAATGATTCTTTGAGTAAAACCTTATAGAAATAGAAATAGGTTACATATATTTTTTTATATTTGCAGTTATCCCAGTCACAGTTATGTTGTTGGTGTAACATTCGAGCACATTCATGAATTAAATTGTGCACCTCAGCACCTAAAATTGTCATCATTTCTTGTTACTCACTCATCAGTCTGTTGTGGTAATGGAGACGTCAGTATAATGCCAGGTGATCTATGGAAAAATAAAGTAACAGGGTGGGTCCCACAATGTAGATGGATGATAACTGGAAGCTTTCGTGAAGGACTGCCCCGACAAGACCCAGGACAGACGAGATTTCGGAAACGGGGAAGGGATGCCTTTGCCCAGCTGTGGGATTTAAAAGGCTAATTGAATTAGATTAGTTTTATCTTCCTCTTTGAATTAAACTGTTGATATGCAACCTACTATAGTAAGTGTTGAGGATGGGCCTAGGTGATCCCGTCACTGCCTGCCGATACTTTAGGACTAATTACTCATTAGTATGTTTTAACACTGTATTACTTAAAGCGTGTTTACTATCAGATCACTTAAAAATGACAAAAACACACATAAAACAAAGGATTGTTAAATACATACAGCATTCCTAAGCATCTGTCGCAAGCAGTAAGTAGGTATTTCAAATGTGATGAGTGAATGTAAAATATTTCATGATTAGAACCGCAGTGCAATATTTGATATAGGATCCCTAATGAAATTGCTGACTAAATGGAAATCGCTGATTTTCCAACGATCTTAGGTGGGAGTAAGTAAGCCTACTAGGGAACTGGTTTTCAGAAATTAAACTACTGGTGAATAATGGAACTAGTGCCACCAGTCTAATTCTATCCATACTGAGGCTGAATTATAAAAACTTAGCGAACATCTGGCGTTATTTTCTCTATCATGCTAAGAAGCATGCGCGCGCGTCGACCGCCGACACGCTTGCGCAAACGCACAGCTAATTGAGCGAAGCGAGCGCTGTCACTGCCACTGCGGAATTATCTTGTATGCAGATAACGTTCTCACAGTAGCTAGGGAGTAGCAACTAGCTCACAACCTGTAAGATAAAAGAACAGCTTTAGTGCAATGATATTATAATAAAAAGACGGAGGTAGATAGGTTACCTAATTGTGCTAAAAAGTGGCACCCGAAATCAGGACTTCGATGACCTGAGCAAAGCATGGACAGTTTGAGACAACACTGCGCAAATATGTATATGTCTCGTTTACGCTCTAGTAAATAATCATGCTATCTTGTAACGGTCAAATTATAGGTACATACGCCAGGGGACAATTTTTGACCTCGCGTCAGTACTGACATATCCTATCTACGTCTTTTTTATTGCAATATCATGGCTTTAGTCAGATTGGCATGTGAGATAGGACTTTCAAATTACCAAATCTAACTAAACCAATAGAATATACATTTATCATATATGGCCTCTACGTCTTATTTATACAGTGACATCTAAGTAAAGTGCTCTACTTTTATGGGACTAAATGGCCTATCCGCTACTTACATGTGTTAATCATTATCATCATTTCAGGCCACATCCTCCTACTGAGTAAAGGCCTTTTTCTCCCTCTCCTCTATCCTCCCGGCGCAAGAAGCGCTTTGCTTTCACCGTGATCGTGCGTACTGCTGAAGACCAAAATGATTCGACGGTGTCTATGTTTCAAGGTGAGTACAATTTCGGAGTCATTTAAGCAAAAGTGAATATAGACTTCTTCCAGACAAGCGCGCTTTATCGTCGACCATATGGTCGCTTTTCATCAGTTGAAATAGCAGTTTGGTGGTTTGGTTTGGCAGCACCAAAAAAAATTTTGGTGGTTAGTTTAGGAAATTCCCGAAGGTCCCAAAATTATATGCCCAAAGGAACATTTCCCTAACATCTGAAAGGTCCAAGACCTGGGACCAGCGGGTGCGCTCGCAGTCCTATACCACCCAGAGCATTAGTTGTAAGAAGGAGTTATTACAGTGCTTCCCTTTTATTATTTCAATAAATAAAACCCGAACAACATCCATTGAGGCCCAGCGGAGAACTCGTAATGTTTAGAAGGCACTTATAACAAAATTTGTATGAACAAAAAAAAAAAAAAGTACCGCTAAGCACAAAATTTCTGCTTAATTTAACTGCTTATTAAAAATATATTAAAAGGATAGAAATCAGAATGTCAATCTTTTAATATCTTGTTTTCACATTGCAACGTGCAAACATATTATTAAAGGAAGTTATGGGGAAATGGAGCTATATTAATAAAATGAGTATCATAAATTAGTGAAACAACCTGCTTGTTCACGTTTTTATTTTTTGATACCACGCCTATTTTATTTTAAGAGGAAGGTAATTATTTTGTTGCCTTCATCATTATTTTCAAATTTCGTCTTCATTGGGACGAACATCTACTACTTAATTTTATTTCTCCTTTCCATGCAAATCAGAAATAGATTTCGTGCAAATCTGGTTTCTCGAAAGCAAGACCTCACTTTCCCTCAATTCACAACTGCATGTTACATTCAGACAGTCTATCAATTAAACACAACCATCAGTTACTAGTCATCACTGAAATCTCATGTCATTGAACATTCTAATCATTCCAAGCTCTACAGACCTGCGCACGCGTCAATAAGAATTCGTTTGCTGTACCGCGTCCATCGCCATTGGTCGGCGGCAGACGTTTAAAATTTCAAGCGTGTAACGAATTAATGTTCTTTATTGGATACCTCTCAAACCGACAAAGAAAACGTTACTTCAGTATGTAACGCTGAAGAGTTATTTCAATCGCTTAAGCGGTAGCTGAGTTTTTTATAAGACATGCATGCGTAACGGAAGAAAAGCATGAAGGGCGCCTGATGGTCACTATCACTTGTAAGCCGCCTATAGAAACCTTCTCAAACCTTTATGTTAGAAGTTGACTGTATGGCTAATCGAGTCCATTCTACAATTTAAGTTTTTCCAAGAGCATAGTCATCATAGTGTCAAAGAGAAGCGGTAAAACTTGTTGGAGTTATTTTGGTTAAGGGCTCAGCAACAAAAACAAACCTATTAACTTCAAATCATACTTTTTTGAAAGCAATTATAACACACTCATATACCTACAACATTTTTGTTTCTTATCCTTGTAAAACGCGATGCCAAGAATACCGTGCCTACTTCTGGCCAAATTATACCCAGTATAGTCAGAAGTAGACCATCTATCTATAGTAAGTTTTGTCAGTCGATAGTTTTTTTTTATCAATTATGTAAAAAGCCTGATGACTGAATTTCTAGATCAGCACACTAGGCTTCAGTCAAGCGGAGCTTTGAAACATTCTGACATACTTACGGTGAAAGTTCAGGGCTATGATCAGGCATTTGCCCAGGGATGGTTTGCAGTTCACTCTTACTCAAACTTAAACTATTAATTGAAGGAACAACTTTTCTCGTATTCGAAAAACAATATAATAAAATATTTCACACTTTGAAACGTGATAATTATCAAATCGCTTTTGAATAAGGTAACATGTTAGAAACAGCGTATACTCAAGAAGGTGTCTATTGGCCCACTTACTACTGTACTCACCTGTTTTGTACTGGCAATAATTAAAACAAGTCACGTAAACTTTTCCAAGTTTCAATCCAACTAGGTAATATAAAATGAAAGTCATTTTCCTAAACAAAGCTTTTTGAGACTTGAATATGTACAGAACTTTATTCTCAAAGAGCTTATCACACACGATAGAATGATGCTAGGAACAACGTGAATGGAAACCAGCCATTTTTGCATGAATACTGCATCACCTCGCTTTCTTAAAAAGCACTATTAACCCTACCGCAACAACCCTTCATCTATAATTCTACAATCCCAGCGGGCGTTAATGTCACGCCTCCACTGCCTATTCCTAACAACAAAACCAACATTCTTCAAAAACCAACCACCAAAAAACCAACCCTAACCAAACAAGCTAAAGATCAAATTAGAACCGCAAAACACCAGAGAAAACAGTGCAATGCCGCGATAGTTTAAAGAAAGTCTTCAGGTGACAAAAATGGCTTGGTAATCAACATTCGCTCTTATTGTAATGGAATAAGGCTGGTTCATGTTGCTTAAAGTTTGTAGAAAAATTGTTCCAGCTTAGGTGACAATAGTGACGCCATGTTGGTTTAGTGGAAGAGAGGGGGTAAGTATGGGGTGACTAGTAAGAGGCTTACAACACTTTAATTGGCTCACCTCGACGAAAATTTAATACGACCGAAATCAATACCGTCCGGCATGTTTTATTAAACAACGAAGTTTGGTCCGTTCTGTATTCCACTGTTTGGTAGATAATTATAGAGTGTCGGTAGACTTGGTGAAATATTGATAGGATCCAAATCAAACTTCTTCCGGAATTGACAAACTGAATATTCCCTTTAGTAAGCAGGCCTTTCCTTCTAACAAAATAAGTTTTCAGTCACCGAAGTTTCTTATTAAATATTTAAGCACAGTAGGATTCACAAATGATGTACTTCTATTTTTAAAACACTAGTACGAAAGAAAGCTGAAATAATAGACATTCTACATAACCTATAAACTACAACAGATGATTACCTATATCCTTTTTTAAGTGACAAAGCAAAACCCCTTTTTTCCCATAAAACTAATGTGAAGCTGTTTACAGAGGTCATTATAGAGGATAAGGAAAGCCTTTGCCCAGCAGTGGGATCCCACTCCCGAATTCAGTTTTAGTTATTAAGTTATGACTATTTAAAGACTTTAGTGGTTTGAGTAGTTTATGCCAGATTTAGTGCTTTGTTATGATACTATTATTGTAATTAAGTCTATTGAAAGTAAGCCATAGGTAATATCAATACTGATAAGGGTTTTACCAACTGCTATGGATTACTTAACGTTTGACACTACTTTTGAAGCAAAATAAACCAATTCGCATTTCTTCACTAGAGTGGGGTTTAAGTGTTGATTTCTTGGGTATTGTAATGATCGTTCACTAACTAGAATATGATTCAATTGAATCATGGCTGTGACCTTTCTGCAACGCTCTTGTCATTAAAGTTCATGACACCATTTTTCCTCTCATCAGCTTTAAAATTCCCGAAAGTTCCTGCATCAAAATTGTAAAACTACGATCAAAGCTAGAAATTCAATAATGAATAAACCACAAAGGTTCGTAATTGCTGCTTCTCTCACCGCCAAGAAACGCCGACATTCCCAGAGCAAGCTCCATTGCGAAGCTATGCGGGCTGTCAAAAGCCAATGACGGTGGCGGGTCGCAGTTCACCCTCAAGTGTCCGAAGCACTCTCCACCCCCTACTCCGCTCTTACAGTCCAGTGCGCACCCCCTTGCCTCCAAGCTGACCCTTTCTTGCGCAACCATAGGTAACATTCAAGTTGAGGTGAAGTGATAATTTGGTGAGATTTTTGTGAATTTGCTGAGATGGTTCCTCCAATGTTGCTTACGTAGTCTTATCTTTACCAAAATGCAATATTTCAAACCGAAATTTACCAAAACTAATTATAAGCAAGGTGCCTCAATATGGACTTTTACAAATCGAATAGCTTAAGACATTAACCACTTCAACTGAACAGCTTACCGGTGAAAATTTTCGAGATTAATGATCACTTATTTAGAACTTATGCCTGGCAATATGAATAGGTAGATAGGTTTTTGTCTATTGGCTTTCACATGATATGCTGACGACCAACTTTTCCGGTACTTATGCACTGTTTTCATAATCATCTTTTCCTTAAATCAAATGTAAGGTTCTCGTAACTCTCTGAACTATGCGGCAGTTATATCTAGAATGAAATGTGCTCGTTTTGATAACATCATGACATTGATAACTTTAAAGACTTGGTAAAATTGATTTCCGTTTTTCACTAAGTGTAAAACAATGCAATGAATCGACGTGCTTTCTATGCTTACTCTGGGCTTATGTAGGCTTCCGATGATGATGAACCCTGGGTTCCTATTGTTAAGGTTTTAACGAAACTACTTACACGGTTTGCTGTTTATAGCCTAAAAACAGATAACTCTTTAGAATCGCATCAAGTTTTGTCTCATCCAAGAAGTAAATAGAACCGTTATATTAGCGTAAAGTAAACTTATGAGGATTAGAAAAAGTACCAGGATATATTCAAGAGATATTCCTTCGAGAACCAGTAGTTGTGGCTCGGCCGGACACCCGAAGGTGTCATGGAGACGGCTCACTCGAGCAGTCGGAGGCGGGCTGCGTCTAATACAGCCTAATATAGCTGCTCTGGCTCGATTGCTCTTAAGTGCTAACCCGGCCTGAGAGCCTGGAATTAGCCCTCGACGCTCCTCAGCCACGAATATGAAAGGTCTTGCCTTTTGCCAAGTGAGGCTATTGTTTTAATTCCAACAACGGTGACCGTTCTTTTGTTTTGACTCTTAATGCAGAGGTAAGTACTTCGGAAAGTGTGTCAAATATGTTTTATTGTTTTCGTCGAGCATTAGCAGCCCTATTTTTAGGAGAGCATAAAGATTTAAATTTTCTCCGATCAAAACGATCCTGTTATATTCACCAAGTGGGTGTTTTAGGTAGAGTAATTCGTTTGTTTATTAACAAATAAAGTTACTTTTCACAAAAAAACTTATTTTTTACGAAATTATTTGCCAACAGGGTTTGGAATCAGAGTTGCGATTACCGAATCGGCCAATTCAGTTATTCCTTTTTTAACATCAGTAAATCGCTCGTTTAGCGAAAGCGTTTAGTTCCATGGCCTAAGTAAAATATTTACAAACAAAACTAAACAGTCACCACACACATTTGAAAAAATGGAATGAAATAAGGAATTTTTGCCGAATCGATAACATGGTGTTGAGTTTACATTCTGGCCCTAATGGAACATCAATGTCAATAACTAGTTTAGTTATGATGAATAAGACTATGGACTTTAAAAAACCCTTGTGAATTTGCCAGGAACTAATTTGGATTCCACTAATTTTATATGCCTATTGGATATGACGATTCAGCTTGAAATTTTCTGCTCCAAAGGGTATCTGTACCAAGTTGCACAACATTTTTCTCAACTCCACGGCACCCTATCCTCAAAGAGCAAAGATGCAGTTCACACAGAGTCCTATTTGACCCGTTAATTGGCCAGTCAATTAGTAATTGACCACTTCGCTTCCTACTTACGAGCAGACCACCCGCGAGGTCGGTATTTGCATCCTCTTTAACTGTATGCGAACTGTCTGGTATACATGGTTAACTTAGATGACACGTGTGTAATGGTCACACCATGCTCACCAATGATATTATAATAAAAAACACGTAGATAGGTCATGTCAGTACTGACGCGAAGTCAAAAATTGACCCCTGGCGTATGCACCTATGATTTGACAGTGTGTACAAGATAGCACGATTATTTACTAAGCGTAAACGAGACAGATACATGTTGCGCAGTGTTGTCTTAAACTGTCAATGCTTTGCTCAGGTGGTCGAAAGTCTTGATTTTGGTGCCACTTTTTTAGCACAAGTTACCTATATTCGTTTTTTATTATAATTTAATTGATGCTCACGTAGAACTAAAACAAGTAACAAATCATCTGTTAACTTAACGATTTATTTTGGATGAAGATTTGTTAGAGTTAGATAACGTGATCAATAAGATTTCTACACCAAGTAAGGTAACATTTTAAGCGACTATGGCTAAATAACTATTCGAATTAAAAGTTCTCTTTATAAAAAAAAAATGGTGCACGTAGCTCATCACACCGCAATAATTCCAAAGTAAATTACTCATCTCGGTAAAAGTTATTTCTCACAATATTTGAAAAAAAAAGGTTAAAAACCCTTTGGGTAACATTTTCAGATATTCCTCAAACTAGCCGTTAAATATTGATAGCTACTAATTATGATAAATAAATAACTGTTTATTATTGATCAATACGTTTATCGGACCATCATAACAGCAAAGAAAAGTTAATTAGGCATTCATTAGATCACTCATTCATGGTTTTATCTAGCAACATTAATGTTAATTCCAACAATCTCATAATCACTTATCAGCACGCTAACACCGGTAAACGATTTCATAATAATCACCATACAAAACTAGTTGTGGAAACGATGCTTCCGTTTCTTAAGACATCATTATTCTTAGTTAATTATAATAATTACTCATATCTAACCTACCTTTACTCTCCATACCCAAGAATTCATTCATAAAAAATTTAGTCTTCCAACTCATGTCATCCTGTAAACTATCTTTAGAACTCAAAGTAATACTTTTCAGGGACGCTTGATTTTGATTTACGTTTGTAAACTCTAACCTTTAACTAATTACCAAAATGACTGAAAATACTTCATCAGAAACATTCCAATCGATAATACCACACAGAACCAGGGGGGCTAAAACGGCAACATTTAGATGATTCATATTATGAAAACATCTAACTGACGTTTCATCTAGGCCGCGGTCCGTTTCGAGTCAAAAGTGAGTAACAGCGCGCTCACACGCATCCCGAATTGATAAATTGTATGAACGTGAGCGACGTCAGCGCGCTATTACTCACTTTTGACTCGAAACGGACCGCGGTCTAGATGAAACGTCAGTTAGATGATTCATAATATGAATCATCTAAAATGTTGCTGTTTTAGCCCCCCTGTTCAAATTCACATACGATTCAAAATCGTCCAACAGTTTCAGAACTAACAGAAGCAGTAACATTAAAAAGTTAATGCCAAGTGGAGAAGCGAATAGAAAACGTCAGTCAAAACTCAAAACGTCTGACCGACATCAATTTACTGGAGTTCCCAATCGAAACTGAGCAGCTGTATCGATTACTGACCTATCACTTCTCATTTGCGGCGATCCGAAAGTGTATTATGATAGTTACAAAAAACTAGCTTTTTGCGCCGTCTCCAACTGACACGTTACCAATTTTTTGGTCGTTTCTATTAGCCCTTTTTAGATGATGTATCTAGTTGGTGTTTGTTTTTGCTGACTGCTTTCTCGTAACAATTGATTGACAGTGGCCTGACGTGAAAGACAAAAAAACACCTGATATACTGCACAAACAAGAACTTTTATAAGTTTGTACTTACAGTTTGTAAACATTATGTTAGCACATTTATTATCAGACACAAACTTACGAGTAGTACATTTTCAGGTGTCGGGGATGGAATTCAGTATTTAAATTTCCTTATCAATTGGATTTTCTTGACACGGATTTCTTATCTGTCCATAATCTCTGTTCATTATGACATCATCTTTGTTCCTACATATTCACCTTATCATGTCCTATGATCATAAAAAAATATACCTATTATGAATATTTGGTTAAAAATCATCCATGTCTTTTTCAGTCAGTAACATAGTCTTGAACAGTTATGTGAAGCCATTTGAACCATTTTTAGGGTACAAATACTGATTAAAAAAACCGATTCAAAATAGTAAAGTATCTTTTACATCGTTTAATTACCACTCTCATTTAATCGACAGCAAAAACGACAGACACGAACACAAAAACACAGAACACGTGAACTACTCCAAAAAAGGCGATCCTTCGATTAACCTTGTCCCAAAGTCAATGAGCGTGAATGTATTGGTAGCAGAACAAGCCAGAGAAAGGATCCACGTTAACAGTTGACTTGTTAATCGGATAATCTACAAGATGGCGGCCTGTGATTTATAAAGCTTGCGTAGGCGCCGCTCGGCGGCCGCGCTGCGCTCCCTTACATTTTTTGGTGCTCAAACTTTAGCTAAGCAGGGTTTTAGTTTTTGTGAGATACGATAAATTAGTGTTACAGTTGGTCAAGGAAAGGAGTAACAAACTAAGAGTCATAGAAAATAGCAGATGCGGAAAGGGAGATTAAAAATTATACGACACGACGACCATAGCATCATTTCATAGAAGAAACATGAAGTAAGAAGCACACGTATGGCGTTTAAAGCATCAAATATGATTGCAGAATCCAAAGATAGATGGCGGTTAGTTTACACTTTACTCATAACAGCAGAGGTATTTTTGAGGATGATTGAAAAAAACAAATCCTGTGCCATTCTTCTTCTATCAGAAGATATTTTTTGTTTGATGTGCCTTCATATTTTTCTTGAGTAGTCGAACCACTGTCATTGAGTTGCAGTATTAAATTGTTGCTCTAAAACAGTAGCATCTCATCCCTTTTTAAAAATTGCTCCTAAAACCTTAAAATGAAGGATTACTTACACTATATGTTTTTTCATCAAGTTTAATCGCACGATGTACCAGTTTTGCCTGACATGAGCAAAAGCGAACAGGTTCGATGGAGCCATAACCCACTTCAACACCCTAATAAGGATTTGCTCAGAATTACCAATTAAACAAGTAAGCAGACACGTTCTTTATCCAGCACATAAAAACGGTACAGAAGGTTTGAGCATCGACGCTCTGAAACAAGATCAAAGCGAGATAGTCGCGACGTCAATTCGAGCGAACGATTTAACTCCGAATCTGAAGGAAAAAAAGCTACAAGCGTCGGCCTCCGAAATTCCGACAGAACTACGAAACGCCGAACAAATTCATTAGAAACGTCTGGTACGAATTTGTCAAAGGTATTCAGAACGCATGCCACAGAGATAATGGCCGATTTACAGAATAATTGTAGGACATTCTTGTTTTTTTGTGGATACTTATTATTGTAGAACTCCTGGTATTGGGCGTTAAAAACGCCGTTTATCGGAAACGGTGAAATTAGAAGGACACTTCAGCTTTTTGTAGGTTTGTCTTTCAACGGCATTCACCAAGATCTTTTAAAAAAAGTGAATTGTACCTATACTCCACAGTTGAAACAAATAAGGTTACCATTTTAAAGAAAATAAATATGATTCCAACTGGTTCAGCCTTATTAGAAACCAATTTACATTTGTGATCAAATTGGATTGTAACGGCATTTATGTAATAGCTTATTGGGACATTGGTATCAATATCGACGGCAATATCAATCTCATTAGCAGGTGACTTTGGCGGAAGTCATCAAATCGAACCTATCACAGTTAATGACTAGTCAATGGAACATCTGTCAATCGGGTGGCCACCTCTCAAGAAGTGTTGTAACATCCTTGTTCACTCCATCACAGAAAGGAGCAACTTTCTTCACTCACAGCAATCAGTTACTCGAAACAGAAAGAGACGAAACTACACAGCTAAAGGTGAAACAGAGACGAAAATACGAGAACTCGGACGAGTAAAAGTTGATAAAGATGAACTTATGCAGACAGCTGTTGGTATGAGAGGGACAGTGAACGGTCTGGGTGGCCACCCCCCACGGTTGGTCGATGACCATAAAAATGAGTATAAAATTGAAACATCAATATAATAAGCAATCAGCGTGGCCCAGACCAAACCTAATTATACAGAGCCAGGCGTACGGGCGAGTACGTTATAAATTGCTTCATGACCAAATACAGATTGCTCCAAAATCGACGGCGTTTGCGCATATCCGAATAGATTGAGTGCAGATTGTTAGTGATGCGTAGGGTCATTCACAATTCTTAACTGATTATTTTTTAAAGGAAAAATCATATAATTTTTGATTTTCTTTTTGTCTTGTAAAAAATTAAGTATATAAAGTTGTCCGAGTAACTATTAGACACGGCTGTAACTACAGCTTGGCCTGAAATTCAGAAGTCCTTGGGTTGAATTCCCAAGTCAATCTAAGTTAGTGATCACGAACCATAAACCTGCAATGAAAGCTATGACTTCTGTTTTATGATGGACACCTTTGCCCAGAAGTGGGACAGTGTTGTATAGACTGAAAACTTTTAGTAGATAGAGTTAAGAACTCTAATATTACTATAACTTATGACAATTTCATAAAATGCATGTTATTAAGCGTTGACTACAGTCATACATGAGTCTGATATGAGGTCGCACTCGCACAGGATAATGACAGTAAAAACAAGTTATTTGCCATAGTAATGCTTATTACAGTTTTCAATTACTATAATTGGTCTTATCGAGGTAATTTTATTGCGGACTTATGGATATTACCCACCTTATATTTAGAATAGGTATTTCACGTTGATTATCCTATAATCATTTTAATAAGATTAGGACTCTCGTTTTGCTGTTAGCAGTCTGCGCAGTTGCGCAGTACCTAAAATTGGTATTGAAGATTTTTTAAGTTTGACAACAATTTCAGCTGATTTTGAGTGATGATGTAAGTATAGTACAGCCAGCATCATAACCAGTTAGTTAGTTACCTGCAATTATGTACAATGGAAAATACTCATGTTTATTTTGTCACTGAAATCTGAAATCTGCTTTTCGAGACGGACGTGCGAAGTGAAATGGGGGTCAAAAGTAGCTGTATGCTGGTCAAGTGGTCTCTTAAGGTACCCATCGATACAAAAAAAGACGACAGCTTTGACAGATAATCAAACCTAGTGCATCCGGTTCCGCGCCGATCTGTGCATCACAACCCTATGCAAATAAAAGAATACATAATTTAATTCCAAGAACACACTATAGGCGTCGTCTGCGGACTGTCATAACTGGATAATGTGTATGATTAAGGCCTGCTCCCCGGAGCCGAGGTGCCGTGATGTGTTTGTTGGTTTTTCGACCTTTGTTTTTTACTCCCGGCCAATTTCTGACAAGGTGACGACGTTGGATTTGTGTGGACATGCACTGAAATTAATAAGATTGAAATCATCATACTAATCCAAAAGACACGTCATCCTTCACCACAAGGCGTGATTGGCTTTTTTTCAATAAAAAAGAGGATCTAGTTGAATAAGACAGCTACACCTAATAGGGGCAGAGCGAACGAATGGTTTAATTTTTTTTTTGACTAAGAACAATCCTTCGAAGAATAAGTTTTAACGCCCTAAACTGTCTCCTGCTTTTCTTAGGAAAGGTTTACTTTCTCTTCTTCTAATCTTTGTTTTATCTGTGAAAATGAAATTTTAAACTAAGATTCTGATTGTAAGAAATTTCATAAGCATTTGTAAAGATTATTCAGGACATTACTTAGTACAGATTTGAATAAAATCTTATCCATAAGTATCTCGTGACGTAGGGCCACAAATTTGGCAGCCGACGCGATCTCAGGCGATTCCCATAATTTACGGGTCTGGTGGTGATAATTACGCGTTTAGACCTCCACCTAGCTCGACGAGTCTGTAAGACCACGTCCACACTCGAGCTCGTTATGTATTGTAAAGGAAATGACCGCTAGATGACCGATTGATGATGTCTGCACTTACATTGTTGCTTGGAGCTCATTGAGACCTGTCACACGAACTGTACCGGATCAAAACAATTTTGCAATTAGCTTTGTTTGAGTTATAAAACAAAGGCTGATTCCTACTGGGAATGGTATTATAGGTATTGTATTTTAGTATCGCTAACTTGCTCTCTGATTGCTTCACAGAGCGTTGTTCTCAACCCACACACGTTGTAAAACAACGCACACCGGGTTGGGAAAGGGTATGAGTGTCCACCGGCACCGAAATTGGGTGATGTATTTTTAGGGCATCTCCATGTTTCGGAAGGCACGTTAAGCAGTCGGTCCCTTCTAACGTCGCTAGATGTCAGTCGTCAGTTAGCCTGGTCAAAGTCCTTACTAACATGATCAACCTTACAGCCCTCCAACAATCCACGCAAGGCTCACGTCAATAGCCCTGTGTAGAAATATGGAGGTTGCCCGAGCCTTACCCAATGAATATGGCTCGGGCAACCTCCATATTTTAGGACCTACCCAGCAGTCAGACGTGCAATGGCTGTTCTCTTTTACTTTTAGTTCTTCTACAATCTATCAGGTCTAGTTATTTCACAGTCTAAGACTTTGGATAAAGGCAATAAAAGTAGCAGATCCAGACTTCGTTTTAGTTCATGTGATTCTTTTTTTTTTTTTTTTTCCTAACCTGTATCATCCCACTGCTGGGCAAAGGTCTCTCCCAATCCTTTCCAAACATTTCGATCCCGTGCCAGGCTCTGCCAATCTTTCTCGTGATGTCTCAAATCATCACTCCAACGATTCACTGTGATTCTTATAAAAAAATAATTCTGTTTGAAAGAAAAAATTCTCTACATCTGCATCAGCCTTTACCCTGACCGTGGGTGGCGTGGTCAATTCGTATCGATATGCGCGTAGGTAACGATGGTATCGAAATTGCTCGCTCGTGACTCGCTTTCGAACGAATAATGTCTTTCTTTACGTAACTCATCGTGAGTTTGGCGGTTGTTGAGTACTTGTTAACTTTTGGACGTACTTTCAAGATGAGTTTCGTTCAGGACTTTCTCTAATCAAAGTTAAGTACAATGACAATGTTAAGACATTTATTTTATAGTCAAGTTAGGTTAAAGTCAGTTGCTTAGTTTGGACTTTGGGTGCGATTTGGATATAATTTACGCTGGAATTATTATTTAAGTAGTATACTTATTTGCCTACGGTTGCCAACAGATCATGAGTACCTACCTACCTACCTAACAAGGTAAATGCCAAAATTGGAAATAACTGGTTTTTAACATCATTATTGACAAAAAACTAGAATTTCGATATTTGGATAGGCATTTTTGTTCTTAAATGTTATGTTTAATGGCAAGAAATTGAAGTTTTTGTTGTAAGATTGAACTTAATGACCTGGCATGTCTGTGCGTACCATGAATCACCAGGTAGTAATAATTATATGCACTGAGCCATCATTTTGGTAATTACAAGTTATCAAAAATAAACACTTGACCCTGGCTAATCAAACCTCGTTAAAAAAGAGTAGCCATTTTAAAAATCTAGTTTGAGTGCTGTTCAGTTGTTTACCCCCGAATCACAGACGTCAATCTACGCTCACGCTCATGCTGTCCCGTAAAATGTCAATATAACTGAAAGGGGCTTATTCATAAATAATCAATAGAACCAATATTTGCAAATTATTAGTTATTATTGCAAATAAGAATGTCTTTAAAATGATAATTTACAGAAAATTTGGATCTATTAATCAAATTTAAAAATATAAATTACCATAAAATTAATCAATCAAAAATATAATAAAAAAAAATAGGACCCTCCTAGAGCTGGTTTTGTGTGAAACGAGAAAAAGCTCAAACGTTAAAAAAAGTCAACGACAGAGAAAAATTAGAAAAACCAGCTATTTCCCCGCAGCCACACAGCCTATTACAGAAGACTTGTTGACTTTCAAACAAGACGGATGCTAGACGAAGGTGGCTGTAGCCGAGGGGACAGTCAAACGCGTAAATCAGGAGATAATCGTCCGGTCGTGCCGCCAGCGGTGGCTGCGCCGATCGCCACATTATCACCTGCGCCACTGGACTACGTGAAACTGTGGAGCTGGTATCATTATCTGCCATACAACCCTTACTATAATAAGTTATTTAATCCCAAATTCATTATCAGGTAGCTTATCACACTAAATGTTTGCCATCACAGTCAAAAAGTAAATGAAATTAGTTATTACAAAACCAAACAAAAAATTGAATAGGTGCTAATGTTATAAAACGTTTACTTATAGATATTAATATATCGTATCGTATCGTATCCGGTGGTAGAGTCACATTTATCTGAGTACAGTAGTACTCAGATAAATGTGATAAATATGTGTGAGTACAGTAGTACTCAGATAAATGTGACTCTACCACCGGATACGAAATTTCTTTCGGTGTTGAGGAGAACTGGTGGAAACTCAGCAGTTTCTCTTTTGGTGACCAAATTCTTTTTAAGGAAGTTAATGGCCCCTACTGGCTAAATGTCACGGTAGACCTCAGCCCTACAAGAGAATCGCACAACACATACTGTAGCTTATGACTTCAGGCTTACCGTCCGTTACCGTTAACATGCGTACCGTCCGTTACCGTTACCGTAACCGTCTACCCGGTAATTTTGCAGCTACGCCTTAATTTGTTCTTACTTGTATAGCGCCTGAATAGTGAATGGAACCCATAAGAGTAAACATTCGCTAGTGCCATAGATGAAACCTCATGATAAGTAGGTAGGTATTTATAGTATACTCTCTGAAGCTATTATGTAACTTTCATGCCATTGGTAACTAATTTTCAAAAAATAGATTTTAGTAGGTAGTTCTACTTCTTAAAAATATAAGCAGAAGACTACTCCACGCTCCCGCTCTAACCGTTGCCTACGTTCGTGACTCCAATCCCATCTCATTATTGAGTTTGGTGCGCGTTTTAAAAATATAAATAATACGCGAGACGCGGCAAATTGACGTATAATCATAGCACTATAGTGATTAGGGGTAAATATAGATATTACAATACCGAGCGCCATGGGTGGCGGAGCGGATATGAGAATATCGTGATGACATACTCGTTTGGGATGGTAAAGACACAGTATAAACCATCCAGTAGGCTATCTAAGGCCGCCCGCCGAGTTATTAGCCTGGCGTGCACACAGACACGCGGCACAGCCCGTCCGTACTGCCGCCTCCCTATGCCTCCCTATTTTATGCTAGCGTGTGAGTGAAATCGCGTGTGCGTGATATCGCGACACGGCGCGCGACGCGCACGACAACATTCAAACCGAGAGTGGCCCGTTTGTATGTAAATGTTCTACTGTATGGTTTATACTATGGTATCGTGATGACATACTCGTTTGGGATGGTAAAGATGACCATTTAACCGTTGTTTGTGTGGGCCAATCATCATCCAACTTGATCGTGATAACCGTGAAGCTTATGGGCTGTATACTGTCGTTAGTTGTTGATTGTAATCTTAAGGTCGCAATAATCATTTAGTAGTTTTATTTCAATCTTGTTGCTTGACAAGCATGATTAGTTTAAAAGTTGAACTACGAGGGATTCAAAACATTACTTAGATGTAAGACGCCCGTGCAAGGATAGTCAAAATATCTAATGCCACTGACGAGACGGTCTCATTAACTGGTGGTTTGAACATTATTATACGTTTATGAACTCGAGGGTCTGACAGCATGTCCACAAGATCTGCGTTATTTGGTTTCCAGAGAATACAAGACTTACCAGAACCAGCCTTTTTAGAATCCTCAATCAATGGCCGTTACTGATATTACTGATATTTGACCCTTGAGTCTTAACATGAGGACCTGAGTAGAACGGAGGAGTACCGGGAACGGTTGAATCTAGGCTTAAGTGAATATCTTTATATTGCGTCTAAAACGTGTGTTTCTGGGTTCTTTATATTATGTCAAACGGGAAGGGACCGTCACATTTTTGGCTGTAAAACATTGTTTTCATTCGACTGTCTTTTGACAGAGTGACTGTTAGAACAGATAGTAATGTTCAAGCAATTGTGTAATATCAAAAATAGTGAAAATACAAGGTAGAACGTGCGTGCTAGCAGCGCTTACAAAGTAAACCGTCATATTTATATGACAAAGTGATGTCACGCAATATCAATTTGTTAATAACCGTTATATATCTTTCAATATACCTTGCTCTGAATATACTGAGTACTCGATTAATAAAGTAAGTAAGTATCTGAACACTTTATTGTTATTTATTTTCATCTCGAATGTTTCATTATTCCTGCCTGAGATGCATGGATCTTGAACCTTGTTTGTTTGTTCGATATATTCCGATTCGTAATTGTCATCACAATTTGTTACTGTAAAATAATAATAATTTGTGTAATTTATTTTCTAAATCACCCATAGCTTCATTTCAAAGAGCAATATAAGCCGCCGCTTTGAAATTTTTGCAAAATAATATTGGAAGTATAAGTCAAACTACCTCTCAAATCGTGCGGTTCATGAAAGCTGCTGGCCACAATAGATCAGCAATGGTCGCAGTGGGTTAGCGCTTAGACGACATCCCTCCCCTCAATAAAGTAACCTGTCACTTTTAACTACATTGTCAAAAAAATAAAATAGACATCTGAAAAGTATGACCAAAAAACAATAATAATTGGCAAACTTATTGAACTTACATATTAATATGGTCAACGGCATGACAGAGACAGATTCAAACACAGAGATGGCAATAAAATACAAAACTTAACATTCGAGGTGGTCACCCATCCGACTACCCGACCTGACAATCGTAGCTTAACATCGAGCACCTCTAGGGCTAAGAATGATATCAATTTAGTAGTAAGTGCATCTCGTAGCCCCAACACGCCGCCTCGGTGGCGACCACATTGTCCGCCCGCCACGCACCGTGACCGGACCATTACGGGGTAGCGACAGCAGCAGTGGCTCTTGGAAAAGATAAAAACAAATGAAATTGATTTGCAAACCTGGGGCCTTTTTTTTGCAAATCAAATCAAATACTTTTATTTGGGATTACAGGTAATTAACTAACATAGATGGGAGAATACAATAATAATGCTCGCTGTAAACAATCGATATTCGACATACAAATATCCTTAAGGGGTGTTTCAATAATTCGACTAGAAAAAATATATACGGTGCCTACAAACTAAGCAAATGTTGTACTAAGGGATACTAGACAATGGATGAACATAAAGACCCAGAACATTATAAACAGACATGTTCATTCGAACAAATGTTTGTACTGTACGGGTATTGAACTAGCTCAAGTGTAGGAACCAACTTCTTAACCATACATCAAGAATCAGACTACAACAGCCGCAGCTTTCCGCAAGAGAAAGCTTCTTCACGTTCATCTAGAATCATGAAACTTAATTAAAAATCAATATAAAACCACTAGTAAAAGGAGAAATCCGAAAAACATAAATGACTGTTTTTCCAAAAAAAACGGTCGCAGTCGAGTCTCGATTCCCGAAATACACTATTTACATACCTACCAAAAAAAAAACGAAGTCTTTAGACTGCAAGTATGATCTGTATAACCTGCATTGATTTCCTATAATAAGACCACACCGAGCCAAGAACTTGTCAAAAATAGCATTTTAGCACTTTTTTGCTAACAGTACATTACAATCGGTGCTTATTTTCACTTACATTAGTTTAGCGCAGGTCCGTATCAATGAAATATGTGCGGGCTTGCGTGACGTCTTTTTCCCTAGTCCCCTTCCCCCCACCCCCCACCACACTTAGGTGATTGGATTTTTTTATAAAGATGCACCCTGCAGAACGCTTTGATGTAGGATACATTATATTTTTGAAGCGTGCGGTTGGTTTGCTCACGTGGAAAGGAACGACATCTGAGGTTTTAGAATTTTAATTCAAATACACATAAAATCGCTGGTACTTATGTATACATACTTTAATCTTCTTGGAAAAGAGTCGATTTTAGTGTGATTTTAGTGTGGCTCAGTTGTAACAGTGAATCAACACATTCCTAGGCGGGAAAGGGTGTGGTGACCACCCCGAACGAAATTTAATAATGTAGGTTTTGGGAAACATAGTGCTTCGGAAGCCACGTTAAGCAGTTGGTCCAGCTGCAGCTGATGTCAGTCATAAAGCCTAGTCGGAGGCCTTAAGGTGCCTTGATTCCATCTGACAGTAAAGTTTATTACTAACCTTACACCCCTTCAACAATCTGGACTCAGCCCGCGTGTTGGAGTATGGCTTGCTGCACTCTTGAGGTGAGGCCTGTGCCTAGCAGTGGGAGGGATCAAGGCTGTTGTATGATTGACTGGCTACTGAGCCAGCAAATGCCACTGGGCAATGATCACCAATGTCATACAACACACGTCAGGTCCAAAAGTGGGATGGGTGGAAAATCTGTGCTTTTAAAGACAACTGAAGCAGTTGATACTGCTGAGCTAGCAAATTGGCAATCGCTAAGCTGGCACTCTTTCAGTCTAATCGGATACCCTGGGGCTGTAAGTAAATGAATCTGAAAATTAGGTTTATCACCCTTGAATCTTCCTGGTGGGCTTACGTACGTTTCTTTTTTATACTACTGCGGTGGCAAACAAGCATGCGTGCTGCCTGATGGTGAGCAGCTACCGCAGCCTATGGACACGTGCAACACCAGGGCATTACTCGTGTGTTGCCGACCCTGCAAGAACCTTTTCAAACCCCTCTTGAAGAACTCCATGCTATACTTAGCTCATCGGGAAAACCTCGGCAGGAAGTTCGTTCCACAATTCAAGTGTCCTGGGAAGGAAGCATCTCAGGAACCGAGCTGTACGAGACCATGGCGGCTCTAGAGTATGTGATAACGTAGGAGAAAATAATGTTATTTAGTGCACAAAGTGTGTGCGCAATACACAATGACATGTGCATTAACTCTTTCATCACCTTTCAATGTAAATTGAGGTCTAGGACCTATTTTATACATGCCGATTCGACAGCATTAGGTATTATTGGTACATAGGAATTAATTAATTAATTAGGAAATATTTATTGGAAACCCAGAAACAGGAATTTTGATACACAGAAATGTTTGTGCAGTGCAAAGATGTAACCCGCGGCCTCTTGTTTAATATCCATCTTCTTAACCATTCGACGAAATAGGTCGTTACTTGTTTTACATTGGACGTAAAAAAATACAAGTACTTCATGCCACGACACGGTTATACAGAAAAATCAAATTCACGTGTTTCAGAACCACCCTGAAGCTGTTCCCTAATAAAAAAGGTTATCGACGATCATAACCCTTCAATGATAATGATCGAAAACTAAATGCAACAAACGACAATAATAGCATAAATCAAACCGTTATGGGAATTCGTTTCAAATCGTCGAAATATTTGTAACAGTGTTACCTATAACCCAAAGGGTGAGAGCCACGTGCCGGTACGATTTTGGGGGTTGTTATAAACCATTTTTAGCTGACCTTTGTCATGTAATTTTATTTTTATAAAACGAAGCGCCATCAAAATTATTCTCATTTTTTGAAAAAATCATAAGTAATATTATGGAGATACTTAATTAAATTAAAATAAGCTACGATTGCACCGGCACGTTGCAATTTTAGGTTTTAGTAGAAATAACGAGATTTCAAGCATTTTAGTATCAATTCAACATGTCTGATAGGTTAAATGTACCTATCGTATAGTGGTAAAGTCAGATTCTAAATATACATTCACGTATGTAATAAAGCATAAAAACGTTTATCTTTTAGTTGCTCAAATTTTAAATGGTTACAATAAAACAAACAGTTACTCCACTGATACCATTACGGTCTTTGAAGCTCAAGTTATAATGGCCGTGGGAGATTTTGTTAAATAAGTTCAAAATTTATTACGCTCGTGTTTGTTTGGTTTGGGATATTATTGGCCTTTTATGATCTGTGGTTAGTGGTTACAATAAACTTTATGAGGAATCGTTAACGCTCATTTGATTATCTTCGCGCGATAATGGGTTAAAATAAAAAACACTGGGAAAATGTTTTGAAATGTTGGGTAAATATTTACTGACGCAACAAAGAAAAAATTAAGTATGTTTACCAGTTGTTACCATTATATACAATTTGGTGCTGTGTGGACTAATTTTCGATCATATTTATTTGTTTATCGATGGTATTCGAGTTTCCAAAGATCAAAACTGTCTATATTGCTGTTTAAGGCAAATTTCGCTCAGTTGTGGCAGTCAAGTTACTGATTCAACCCATGAACAGCATACTTCAACTTCAACATACAGTAATTTACGACTATTGATGACTACTATCAGTTTAATGCTTTTCGATATTTTATAGGAATAGAAAATAGAAAAACGTTTATTTGGCACACATACAAACGACCACACATACAAAAAGAGAAATGTTAACAAAACAAAAACAAACAAATTTGATTTTATCTTACAATTTATTTTATTTACTTTTTGTTCAGGTATTTATAATTTATTTATTTATTTTATTTATTTATTTTGGCTAATTCTAACCCATCAATAGTCTATCGATAGCCATCGCGTAATATCGAGCGGCAACACTAGTAGCAGTCACTTCCTAGCGTCACCAGATGAACGTGCGTCAACGTGACGAGTATTGGCAACAATCCTATTTATGGGAGAAGCCCCGGGAAGACTTACTTCTAAATTTAGTTTTATTTTTTATTCCTCATTGCACAAACAGCAAAGTACAAGTATAAGTGAGATTTAAGTATAAACGGTTTAACGAAGCGCAATGGTACGAGTTTTAAAGGGTTGCGGGTTCGATTCACATTAGCACAAAATATGTCGATGAAATACTTAGATCAAACCTCTGTTGCTGGATCTGGGTGTTTGTAGTACCATCGTTATTTTTCTGGTTCCCATAGTTTAAAATCAGAGCAATGTTCACTACCTTTTTAATATTGTCTGATATTTATTAATTTGTTATTTATAGAGAGATTATTTTTCAGATTGATACCTCTAAACTATTCAAAGATAGATAATTAATATTTACATAAATAACAACATGGACACCACGTCTGTAGAAAAAACAGGAAACATTGTGAAATAACTACAAACTATTACTACAGATACTGGCTCAAATTGAAAGAATCTCCAAAACTTCAAATAAAATCGCCAAAATTAAATTCGTGCTATAAATTCTCAGGCAGGCAAAAAGCAAGCTAAATTAATAAAAGAACCCTATTCTAGGGGAGAGGAGACAAATTATTATTTTCCATAATATCATCACACGACCATTACTCGTCGCCACCCGTGCGTGACCCAAAATTATTAGACGACATTTTGTTAGTTTTTGGGGTCCTATAATAACGCTTGACTTCCTTGCGAAAATATCGGCGAGATTTCTTCCCTTGACGCATAAATTGTTATTTTACTGATGCCTTTTGTCAACATTGTGTTAAAAATACCGGTGGCTTTTTGCTTGTTGTTAAGGGCGAGGCAGAATGTTTACCTAGCAAAATTTTTAAATTTAATTCAGAAATACGTAAGATGACATTTCTCAGATATTTTATTTGTAACTTTGCTTAAAAGTTACCCCTTGTAAATGTTTTCGTTTTTAATTGTTAGTTCGTTAACACTTTTTTTATTATTTTCACCTAACTAGTAAGGTTGTCAAATTAAAGTTGGGAATACACATGCTGGATACCAAAATAAAATACCTTAGTTTTTCAACGAGTCAATTCTGTAGGCAAGAACTCCAAATAATTTATTTAGAAGAGCTATTTGCAAAATCTCCACTACGGAACCACCCCACCCCATAGCGTCACTTAATCGCTTTTTTTCCGCACGTCCATCCCGCTCCATTGTCGGAGACGCAATGCGCGTCCCGGAAGTTGTAAAGTAGTGATTTGTAACGCACACGCGACCTGACGTCACTTCCGCGCCACGCCATAATGACGGAGATGAGACTGGAAGTTTTTCTTGACACTTTATTTGGGTGTGAATTACCTACCCAGAAAGTTGAAAGGGATCTGTTATTTTATACAAAACTACTCAGTGCTAAAAACTTTTTGCACTAGTAAACAGATGAGAATGCTAGGATTTTTTTGGATAAAGACTACCTAGTTCCAAAAAACAACGCAGCGTGTGGCAAACATCCGAAAGGTGTGTTCACCTTGTCTGCTATTTTACTGGCCCTACCGGCTTACAATATATTTTACCCAAAATATGGAGATTGGATATTCAAAACGGCTACCTTTCTTAAAAATTTGACTAGTTTGGCAAACAATAACCTAGTAGAACTAGTAGAACAATCAGTAAATAAAATTGTATTTTAAGTCAAATTCACAGACAAGCAGTTACAAACAAAGTCAAGTTTTACTACATTAAAAACCTAGATACCTAATTATTTGATCTTTTATGCAAAAATAAAGGGAAAAATACTTATTAACGTCCTATAGAAATAAGATTTTACAAAGAAATTGGATCCCATCAATATATCGTAATTAACACGATATCGCGTCGGATATCACACACATCGCATTGCAATATCTCTTGCAACTATCGCAAATGTCTCAGTCTGAATGTCCCTCACTGCACCCTCGGTTTTATAGCCGGCTTTTACTTTTATGCCCTATTTAGCCGAATTCCTCTTTCCACTTAATTACAAGGGAGATGTAATGTGTAGTGATGGGCTTGCAAGGAGAATCGCTAACCGGAATTATCGAATCGGTAAAACGCACCGGTACCCTGAGTACAACAAGTGGTCATACAGTTATGACATACGTTAGGTAAGTATGTTCAAGCACGTTTTCATCAATAACATGCTTGAACTAATTGAAATTCAATAATTTGCCACTTCACGCCCAAATTTTTCATATGTGAAAACTTACTAAAAAGCTTCTGCTGTTATCGCTGACAGTATGACCGGCTCGGCGATGAATATGTTAGGTGCATTATTGTAAATACAGTGCGTTTGAAAATTCTTTCAAGGATTTTGTTTGTGTTAGTTACAATAGTTTACGAACCTGACAAGAGAACTTTGTTGTTATCATTTTAAAAGCAATGATATGAAGGTAATTTGGCAAATAACTGTTGCGGCGCTGTCTGTACAGAAGCACACACATCAACCTTTACATAGGGGCACCTTATGCGGCTTGCGTAAGACCCATTTTGCAATGGTTTTGTAAAGGTTGATGTGTGCGCCTCTGTACATCAACAGATCAGTTCCCGTATCTGCAGATATAGACCGGTAGAATACCCCGTATCGGTAGACACCGGTAGAATCGGGAACAACACTACTTACGAGTGCAGATGACGTGTAAGCAAATGACTCGGAAAGGCGTTTTGTCTGACTTTCGAATTGGTAGAAGAATGTTACCATATGCCGAGTACAAGTATAGGTTGCTAATCAGAATTAGTATTTTTTTATTTCTATAACAACATAATATACTTACTCAAAGTGAGACGTAAGCCTCTTAGAGCACAGTTTCGAACAGCAAAATCTATCCGCGAATAGCACAAATTAATATTTTTGGCATAGGTACATGCTGATCGTTCATTAAAATGGCCAAAAATATTCAATTGTGCTATTCGCGATTGCGCTATTTCAAGTGGATTTAATGTGCTTCAAGTGGATTACGTCACTTTAAAACACCACAAGTACTTAACCAAAAGAGGTGACTTAAATACAATTTTATTATTATCAACACTTTTTATAATTTCAACTTCATGGGAAGGAAGGGCATGCAAAACGCTGGTTTTAGACACAAAGATCAAAGATTTTTGTGCGAATAAAAATTAAAGCGATTGAAATTTATAATTTTTAGTTAATGAGTTTATCAAAAACATAATTTTTTTACACTGCCCGCAGCAAAAAAAAACAATAGATACACAATGAAAGCGAAATTCCGAACCATTACTCAGGCGCACTCGAGTAGCCAACTAACAAAGCTAAATGCGGGTATTCCCACATTCAAAAGTCTCAGTACCTCTACCACAGTATAAACCATACAGTAGGCTATCTAAGGCCGCCCGCCGAGTTATTAGCCTAGCGTGCACACAGACACGCAGCACAGCCCGTCCGTACTGCCGCCTCCCTATGCCTCCCTATTTTATGCTAGCGTGTGCGTGAAATTGCGTGTGCGTGAAAACGCGATACGGCGCGCGACGCCCACGCACACATTTAAACCGAGAGTGGCACGTTTGTATGTAGATGTTCTACTGTATGGTTTATACCGTGCCTCTACCGCACTAAAAAGTTTCCTCGGTGAGTCTTTAATCAGCGTCATTACCACTTTGATTCAACGTGTGCGCGCGCGCAGCTCAGTCAATCCAATTAGAGAAGAGTTATTTATTTTAATCCTTATAGCCACGATGACGTAAAAACTGAAGATCAGCGGTAGGGTAGAGCCAAATACGGCAACTTTAATTTAGGTAATAGAAACTTAGCACGGCCAAAAGGATTCTTCGCCTTGTGGTGAGAATACAGCCAAGGTCACCCCCGCCTGTCGTAAGAGGCGACTAAACTCTTCATTGTACAAGCGACCCCGAGCAGGACGGCAGTGTGGAGTGACCTCGAACTGTCGAACACCGGTGGGTGTGTGAGAGGGGAGGTACTACTATTCCCCCCCTCCCCCCCAATTGAGTCCCTTTGAGGTGAGCCGGGACACCGGCACAGCGCCCCAGGGTTTTACCGGTAGAGTAAGCACACTCGGGCCGAGGAGGCCCTCGGGAGAGTCTTTGGTGAACCCTGGTCACGCGCAGCCCCGGTGTTTTAGTGGGTATTTCCACCCCTTCCTGGGGTGTGCGAGTCCCACACTCCCGCGCTGCCCTCCCCCAAGCAGCAGGAAGTGCGTAAAGACATTTCACGGGATTAAAAAAAAGCCAAAAAGATTCTATTCACTGTGCTCTTTATGCTTCCAAAACTGCCATGTCCGTATGATTATTATTATGGACATTGCTGTTTTTGATTCTAGTAGACTCTCTTCAGGTTAACTTAAAACCACAAAATGTATAAAAAATATACTCAGCCGATTGTTGACTGACCGGGTTCAGCTTAAAAATGCAGGGTAAATGAGTACCAGTATGACTAGATTGAGTTGAGTAGCACTGGCGTGTTTTAAAAAAAGTCATCTTCATCATCATTATCGAAGGCTGCATGATGTTCAATGCTGAACATTGCCTTCTTGCATTGGTTATAATAGCCTGCATCGACCGGAATCCCCCGATGTTTATTATTTACTTACCCTCTCAACGAAACACAAGGTCACCTCACGTGCAGTGGAGAGGGCTATTAGGTATCTACATTTCGGAACAATCGACAAAAAAGTCACGTGCACTAAATGATCTGACCCGCAAATCCGAATCTGAGTTAGCAGAATCACTCTACAGTCCTGTTTTATTGATTTTACTAATAGCAACCCTAACAAGTACAAAATTCAAACACTAGCCGATTGTCCATTCGCACACACACACGCTAGGGCTGCCCCCGGCTTGTTTACCCACGAAACAGATCTGTTGGCACAGTTGATTGCAGATCGAAACTTTAGAACTGACCACTCCGAATCGGATTACGGGTTCGTTACGGAACGGACATTTTTGCTGTTTGCCTGACCGCTAACAATGCAAACAAATACTGTGTCAGATTGTTGGGGACCCGTTTTGTGTAATGTTTGCGCAGCCCTGAGTTTTGTGACCATGTTTGTCGTCTTGATAATTGAGTTAAAAAGTTTGCGTCGCTCTGATTGGCTGACCGTTTAGTTGGATGTTGTTATGGTAATTTATTGGTTGGATGTTAGGTTATTGATTGAACGTTTTTAATTGAAACAAAGTCGTCGTTACTCTTCTGTTAGTTACATGAGTCTGGCTGAAATACCGAAAACATGTTAACAGCTGACTTGTATACTTCTATTTGCAATTAAGTATTTGGACTATACGATAACCTTTAAGTTATGTTGCTGGTCACGGTTCTCATCTTAACAGATGATACGAGCCATACGAGTACGAGTACGAATACAAGTTGGGATTATTGAAGAGGGGTAGAATTGAGCCTACGGCGACAGATGTTCTCAAGCCGCCCTAAGATTGCTGCTTAGGCTCAAGAACTAGCGACGTCTACAGAGACCAACACTGCTCTACGTACATTTCATGGTAAGTACGTAGCCACGCGCTACAAAACGCCTCCACACCGGCATATTTCCTGTAGTTTTCATACATTGAATGATAAATACTGAATGTGACAGGTGTCGGCACTTTGTAGCCCATGTACGGAGACGCGTAGATGCCCTGTGTATCCATCACTAAATTCCTAAATTGGTGGGGTATCCAATATTACGTGCTTAGCTCTACATTGATACAGACACACAAGGAACTTCCGGTCTTTCAAATAACAAATTAAAAACCGATTTATTGCAGCAAGTATCTACGAACAGCGGTTTTCGCCTACTATTGTTCTGCCTAATTGTTTGCAAAAACCTAGCAATACAGAAAGTATTATTGATACTAAAATCTAGGCAAAGAACAGCCTTCTTGTTATAAAGTCGTTTCCCCAATCAACATATTTAACAGCACTCACAATCTAAGATCTGTAAGGGCCGGTTCCTCAGTACAGCGACTCGTTTGTCGATCCTAGTTTACGACGAGCGCCAACTGACGTCTCTGGACGACTGATAATGGAAACATACGAAGATACATCTCGTCATCAGCCGCTAATATTTAGATGAAATACATCAATGATGTGTCTCTATCTATCTATTATCTGATTCTAAACTAAGCAGAGCTTGTTTTAACATGGCAAAAACTAATACTCAAATATTTTTAAATACAGTGAAACTCTAACGAGTATATAACATTATAAATATAATGACTCACATTCCCATGCCAAAAAAAAGAGTCTTAAGGTCTTATTGCGTCTACCACTCTAAAAATCTAGTGAAAACTTGTTATGTTACCAAGGCCTTTATGAAATTTTCTCTTCAGAAGTGAAATGCCAATATAGCCAATGTCAATTGATTCTTGAAGTCAATCCATCAGTCAGTGAGTTTTCCATTGTAGTTATACGAGTATTATCTAATCCTAGCTTCTAGTTGAGAATAAAAAATATCGATGCATTATGTGTTGTCCATTCAAATAGTCAAGTCTAGTCTAGGTTTAGTTTTTCAAACACTATGATGTTTTGGTTCCTCTTATCTGTCTTATTCCTCTATTGGCAGCTACGGAAGCAACATCTCCCCGTATGTCCCCACAATCGCAAACTGCGGCAAATAAAATAGTCCTGGAATGCATAATTAGAGAAGGAGGTCCGTAATTGGGCCTACTGAAGCTGGCGGCTACGGATAGTGTTGAGCTGGTGGAGGAGCCAGTTAGCTAAGAATTCAGCCGTATGCAGACACGACTAATAGTGCGGTCCGTTTTGAGTCAAAAGTGATAATAGCGCGCTCACGTCGCTCACGCCCATACAATTCATCAATTCGGGACGCGTGTGAGCGCGCTATCATCACTTTTGACTCAAAACGGACCGCGCCCTAAGAGACGCTAAGTCATCGGATGCTCAATCGGCATCAGTCATCAGAGTTCATCTTTGGCATACTAAAAAACTAAAAGACAGGGTGATTTTGCAAGTACTCGCCAAATTTTTAGGAGCGACTTGGTATAAGGAACTGATGAGATTTCCGTATATTCAGTTTTTGGGTTTTAATCATGTAATTTAAAAAAAAAATACTTCATTCATATAAAAATACTCCAGCGCACGTCGTGCAATTGTAGAAGTCATTTTTGTTTGTGCGCAAAAATAGCCGATACGACCTAGGAAACACTGAATGGTGGTGCCGACGTGATGAACATTTGTGTTTGTTGCGTGTGGGTGTTAGAAACGATTACTAAATATCCTAACCTTGGTAAATACATGTATAATCAGTGTGGGTGTCAGGACACCCACAGTACAGGGTCGCCTTGGCTTGCCCCTAGTTGGACATATCTAAAAATGCCCCAGATGTATTTTTGGCAGACAGCAAACTTAAACTAGTTTGAAAATTCTGACGACATCTAAATTCACTCTCAATAAATTTCCCCACAGTCAATAATTTGACACGAGTCACGCTCCAACAATAAATTTAATCGAATCCACACTCTAAATTTAACAAAATATTTTCTCATCTCGTAAGTCGTGACGTCGTCGCCGGAAGTGACGGTGGCGTTGCGCGTGCGCCGCGCTTCCTGCCGCGTGCAAGCCAAAATGGCGGCAGCGGCTTCCGGTGGAGAGGAAGTGACGCTAGAGGGCGCTTCAGACGTATAAATTATGGTTAGGGATGCTGTGCTCATTGTTCGGTTTGCACAATCACTGTGCGAAATTGAGACGAGGGATTGCGTTAGTTAATGTATACGATGCGTTTGCCAATGGAATAAAGATGTCCCTATTTTATCTTGCATCTATTCAATAAAAAATGTGAAGAGCATAAATTTAATGCTAGAAACAAAAACAAACTTGCATATCCTAGTCTTATCTTAGACTCCATAAGGTAGGAATAGTACATTGTTAGCCTAGGGGTGAAAGTAACTTATTTAGTCCCGAGACGGGGTTTGGCGCCCGGAACGAAGTGAGGGCGCCAATAGTTCGAGGGACTAAATAAGTCTTTCACCCGAGGTAAACACTGTGCTTTTCATTACAAATACGAGGAAAGTAAAAATAAAAACATGAATTAGCTAAAGAAAAAATGAGGAAAATAAATGTAGATCGAATTGCCGCTTTCCCGCCTATTTTGTTTGTTTTTTTTTCTGTGGCCGGCCCGCTATTCAGCCATTATACTTTGGGCTTCATCCTCGAGATTAGAGAACAATTGTAGTTTCGCATAACTACTCGCTAATCTAACACTATAGTTTAAATATACATTAAATTTAATGTAAAAATAAAATAAGAATATTTTGACAGTAAAATAGGGATATTTTGTCTTTTACACTAGCAACCCAAAGCCTACTAGTACGCAGTCGTTTCTGTCACGTCATTCGCGTTTTAGTGCTTCGCTAGTCTACACTGCTCTCAGCTCCGATATTTTTTTTCATTCTACCCGCATTTCGGAGTTACATTACACGAAAAGAAGAAGTGACGAATATAGCGCTGAATACATATATTAGATGCAAAATTAGGAGGATCGAAAAGATGCGAAAACGCAAAAAGCTTTCTAGACCTACTTAATAGCTCCAGTAATATAACGCGTCGCCTGTGCTCTCGATTCAAGGTATGTACAAATACACTTTTTTAAAATAACCGTGCGAATACTGCTATGTAACATCAAGCTATTAAATGGCGAGTAATTGATGAGCGGTATCTAAAAATCGCACGACTAAAAGTCAAATAAATTACAGTGTTTAAAATGACCGTGCGAATACTGCTATGTAACATCAAGCTATTAAATGGTGAGTAATTGATGAGCAGTATCTAAGAATCGTACGAATGAAATGAAAGTCAATTAAATTCGATTAAAATAAAAGTCATGCATGATTCAATAGATGCTTCAAACATGTTATTTTTACCATACCTAGCATTAGGGATAATGCATTTTCATCTTACTAAAGAAAGGAAACCCAGTTGGTTAGTGCAGCCGCCCAGAGTGCGGAAGACGCTGGTTCGAGTCCCGTCTGAGCCCAAGACCGAATGTTTTTTTTTTCAGGGTTTCCTATCTTAAATTCTTTAAATGTTTCAAATTATTCAAAGAGAAATAGTTAAGAGTAAATAGGTATTACGATTTATACAAATACTTAGGGAAATTCGCTTTGTAAGTGAATTTGTTTGCGTAATTATACCTAATCAACCATGCACTCGTGGTATTACGATTGAAACAAATACTTAGCGACCATCGCTTTGTAAGTAATTTTGTTTGCGTAATTATTATACTAATCCAATCCATTTATGGTATTGATTAGTCGTGCAAAATAATAAAATATTATATTTTATGCACTACCTCCTGATAGCCAAGACCTCTCAGAACTGCCGTTGACAGATTCCATTGCTACGAGGGATAAACTTGGCCCACCTGCTTAGAAGGTGGATTTGGAGGTTAGGGAACCCGCCTAGGCGGCCCCTACGCCGGTTACGGCTACGGCCGATGAATGCCCACTACACGAGAATATACTTGAGTTACTGGGCGACCCCATAAAAATCTAAAAAGATGGGTGATAATATTCAGAAAGATATCGCCCTTCGATGGGAGCATATCGCTATTACGAGGAGAAAAGAGCTTTACCGGCATCTCCTGTTACCTGTACCTGTTAATAGTCAAAGATTATCTGCGCCGATTCTGAACCCAGAGATTAAGGCTGCATTATCAGATACTATGATAGGCAAGGACAACATCGCGTCCCCAGCCTCACAATTTTTAACTTGAAACCTCGGCTGGCGAACAGCAGGCAGCCTGCCAAGAGGACACAACATCTTGTCTCGCACACTCAAGCGCAGACCGCGGCGCGCCGCAAAGGGGTGCACGGCAGCGCAACCGCCACCGCCTCCTCTGGCCCCGCCACCACCGCAGCAGCGGTTCAGGCAACGCCCTTAGCAGCGACAGTAGACTGGGTAAGTTTTTTCTGGTCTCCTGTCTTTATTTTACAACCAATGGTGTCAAATAACAAATGAATAGGTATACCATTATGACGTGCTTAAAGGGTCACGCTATCCCATTTTTATAAGCCAGTAATACAAAAGAGTATCCCAAGACCTCCAAAGACTGTAAAAGACAGAAAAAAGGTATAACTTATAATGAAGCCATTGTTGATCTAATAGCCTCTAGGGCTATTTCAGAATCGTGTAGGCCAATTCTTATTAAGTTATTTTCTTGTTAAAAAGAAAGATGGTAAATCTCGTTTTATAATGAATTCAAAATCACTAAACAAATTTATAAAAACTGAAAACTTAAAGCTAAAGGACCTCAGAACAATTTTAAACCTAAAAACTAGTTTTCAGGGATTATTTTATGGCCTTTTTTTAGACTTAAACAACGTTTATTTTTTGGTTTCAGTTAATAAACATTATAGAAAATACCTTAGGTTCAGTTATCAGGGAAACTCTCTGAACTTAAAAGATGTAAAATTGGCTTATGTACTAGAGGCAGCCCCTTAAGTGCTTACCAAATTACTCTAACCAGTTATGTCCCTGCTGAGATCTAGGGGTCATATTAGGTCAGCTATATATTTAGATGACCGGGGCTGTATAGCGCCTAATTGTCAAGAATGTTTGGATGATAAAAGTCAAACTAAGACATTATTTTGAGTAATTAGGTTTTATTATTAATGCATAAAAGAGCTGTTTTTTCTTCATAAAACCAATGAACTTATCTTGGATTCGTAATTGATACAAACAATATATAATTATTTATATATATACGAGTATATATATGCCTTTAGGCATTCAAGCAAGTCCGCCAATTGTTTTTTTTTTTTTCATTGTGCAATTAAGAATTAATTAGTAAATAAATATAGTTACCGAATTGTATAAATTGAGCAAGCTTCAGCGTTGCTTCATTCGGTATTACGCACGTGTCGGCTTGCTAACCTCTTCGCTAAGACTTCGAAAGGTGTAAATATCTTGCTCTTTTACAGTTAGGAGACTATGATAGTTACAATTGCTTGCCTAATAACTTACAAGATAATATGCAATGGTGGAATAATCCATAATAAAGGCGACTAATCCCATTAGTCAAAATACTTACACCTTAGAAATCTTTTCCGCTGCAAGCTAAAACCTGGAAGGGGCCAGTTGAGCTCTGAAGAGGCTATAAAACACATGCTTTTTTTAAGGTTATTAGCTGCGTTTTTTGGTCTAAAAACATTTGCGTCAAAATTTTGCAAATGCCAAATATTAAGGATTGACAACACGACGGCTATTTCGTATATCAATCGGGTGGTTGGCGTTCGTTTCCCTCAGTTGATCAGATTGACCAAAACCAATTTTTGGAACTTTTGCGAAAAAAGAAAAAATTTCATATACTTACGCTTCAAATATCATTTCGATAGAAAACCAGCGACCAGACACGGAACCCAGGTGACTCCATCCTGAGACAGAGTGGGAATTAAGCAAACAAGCTTTTGATCGCATAGTTTTAGACTTTTGGCAGTCCCAAAATAGAGCCTTTTTTGCAACCAGACGAAGTGTCTTGACTTTGTGTCTTGGTTCAGAGATCCTGCAGTAAACGTTTTGCCTATAAACTGCTATCGCAAAGGTTCTACGAAAAATAAGAACGGATAAAGCGCAAGGGATAGTTGTAGTGCCTTATTGGTCTACACAACCGTGGTTTCCGTTGTAATATCAACTCATTGTTCCTGACTGTTTAATTTTTAAGCCGAGTGATAAACCATTGAATTATGTTCCTAACAGCACAACGAAGCTTCCAGTGTGCAGACTTATGACCGGAAAATTATCAGGGAACCTTTCGAAAGAAGTGTGCCATCCAGTTCATTAGATAGCATTTGTACATCTTTAAGTTACAGTTACATTCAATAGTTCAATACTCAGAAGTTTTTAAACGTTGGTTTATTTTTTTTCAATACAAAAAAAAAAAAAAAAAAAAAAAGGTTATGCTATGCTTATGCTTTGCTTTTTTAAGAAAATGCTTTCAATTCATGAACCAAATACGGGACACTGAATTGTTCCCAGTCAGCCCTATCCTTAATTATAGAATCGATAGTATCGACCGATGATGGACTCAATAGACTGTTAAAAGGTTTTTATTTTATTTTTTCAAACTCCGACCCAAGTATAAGGTTACTTGGGATACCTCCATCGTACTAGACTACTTGGAAAAGTGTATACCCAAATGAGGATCTGCCTTTAGATCAGTTTGCGAAAAAGACTGTGACCTTACTAGTCCTAATCACAGCCCACATAGTCCAGACATTGTCACATATACTCAAATACCTACATCGTTGTTCTGATTCGATACATATCAAGATACCAGGAACTATAAAGAACCACAGGTTAGGCACCCATCAGTCCTGTCTTATCATTCCATTATAGGACATTAATCCAGATATTTGTCCTGCCAATGCATTGTTAAAATACATAACACCACCAAATTACTTGTAACCTATTTATCAAAAGCAGAAAATCATTCCATTCGGTTGGCAGTCAAACCCTCAAGCAAGTGGATAAGTCTACCCTGAATGCAAGCGGTATTGACACTTCCACATTCTCTGCCCACTCTACCCGACACGCGAGCACCTTTGCCGCCAGCAGGCTCGGTGTCAACAAAGATTTAATTAGAAATACTAACTGCTGGGTGGAGTGTGACTCTAACGTTTTTTGGTAAACTTTATAACAGTAAAGTTGTCCATAACGATCCAAGCGAATTAGCTTCATCCATTTGGGGTTTTCGGTATTTAATTTTTCTCTTTTATCCAAAAGCCAACTATGGGTTCTTTAGTTCTCATGATAAATCTTATTAAAGAAGTAACATTTATTTTTTAAATTGTGGCAATAATATGCTGAATGATAACAATGAAAGTTGTACATTGTTTTTTTCTCAAGGTGACTGTGAGAGATATTTTTATTTTGCAATAAATCGATGCTTAGCATTATGTTGGGATTATTATTAATTAAGATTTTGCAATAATATTTCCATCTCTTTCAACATCTACAATTGTTCTCTAATCTCGAGGATGAAGCCCAAAGTATAATTGATGATTAAACGAACTTACCTTAAGTGAAGTTCTATCATAATTATACGAGGGCTTCATCCGAAGAGATTAGAACCCACCCTCCCTACAGACCCTATAAGAAATATTATTACAACATCTGAAAAGTCGCTGTTTTTTGAATGGCCGTTAATAAAACAAGAGTTTGTTTTATTTACAGTTTGTTTTATACATAACAATTATTACTGACTGTTGTCTACCAAATACTTTCAACTAAATGACGTGACAGAAACGACTGCGTACTAGTAGGCTTTGGGTTGCTAGTGTAAAAGACAAAATATCCCTATTTTACTGTCAAAATATTCTTATTTTATTTTTACATTAAATTTAATGTATATTTAAACTATAGTGTTAGATTAGCGAGTAGTTATGCGAAACTACAATTGTTCTCTAATCTCTTCGGATGAAGCCCTCGTATAATTATGATAGAACTTCACTTAAGGTAAGTTCGTTTAATCATCAATTATTTTTTATTTTCATCATTGGAAAAATTGTAAATATTTTGCTCAAAGCTAAGTTATTTTAAAGAAATTGTTGAAACTAAGTTATTTTAAACATATATATTCTCTGATCAATACTTAACTTTGAGTTATTTCAAATTTACATCGTGGCTGTATAGAAAGTTGGAACATGGTTCAATAGATATGTGAAAAAAAACGAGTTTTAAAAAAAATATATTTGACAGCTGTCAGTTGAAAGTGATTCTCCCTAGGGATGAAAAGTGTTACTTTCAGCCCGCTTCTCAGGTCAGTAATGACCCACTTTCAGAGTATGAGTAATGAAAAATCATTTGTAGGTCAATGTGTACAATGTGTACAATAAAGTCCCTCAAACTCTTGTTGAACTACCCTTGCACCTATTCAAGTCGCAAATTAAATGACAATTCATGAAGCAAGGCTATTATAATGTTAAAGATTATTTAAATGACAAGAATTTGTGGTCATCATAGGATAATCTGCTCCTCTGCATATTTTGTTATGACTGTACTCTGTTATTCAATAATTGTGAAAAAAACATGTTTGTTGAAAAGAGTAACTATCTTGGCGGATTCTTCTCGGTAGACAAAACTAGAGTAGGTAGAGTAACAATAACTGTATCTTACATCATTTTATTTTTTCACTGACTTTAAATAAACACTTGTAAAAGTTTACATGAAATCAATAATTTTCATTTTCATATCAGATAGGACTCTACATTTTATGATTTTTGACTTGGATAAAGGCATTTATACAGTCCTTGTGGATGAGATTAAGCAGCTCCGTAGTAACTGTATTACTGTACCTGTCCACCTCAAATCTTGAGCTCACGGCTGGTTTGGTTTGTATGGAGTGAAGTCAACTCCAATATGATGATGATGATGATATGACCATCAAACAGTTTACTATGAGCTTACGCTCAAGCTGTTGATGTATTATTTTACTTAGAGTAGACCTAGGGTTAAAAATATTAAAATAAATCATTTACACCTACTTTGTGTTCATGGTATAAATACCGGCTAACTCTCCGGTGAAGGAAAACTTTTAAAAACCCAAGCAATAAGGATAACAGCGTAAGCAATGCGCTGACCACAGTATAATGAATGAATCTGATCTTGATCATGATTTTTGATTTTGAATGTTTCGTTTTGAATCAATCAGTGTGCCTTTGATTACCCTGTTAGTGATGATATAGTCCTAAGCTCTATGTAATGCATTACAACTCAGACCTTTTGTTATGTTCACGGATTTAAACTTGATCAGGGACCTGTGTTTTTCAAACAATTTGCAGATAGCTCTCTATTGATGGACAAAGTCAAATTAAAAATGGTTTCATTCATTTATGTCCTCTGTACCTATCTGTCTCAATTGATACTTAGAGGAAGTGTAAACAGAATGATATACGGACTGAACCTCATCGTAAGTTATTAACGACAAACAACAATTGTTAGATATCAATACAGGTGTGGGTTAAGGCAATTGATCAATACAAGACGAGGAAGATACGGCACTGAATAAGAAAAGTGGCCACTCAAATGTAGATCCAATGGACCTACTTTCAAGCCAATATGACAGCGACTTGCTTACGTGCACATCATTTATACGTCATTGTCATGGGCCAGTTTTTCAAGTTTGCACCATATCCATGGTGCAAACTTGTAACAAGTTTTCCTCACATGTTTGAATGTTAGATATATTTAAAAAAAAATGAGAGATGGACAAGAGGGAGCAAACGAGCTAGATGGTCACCTGATGAAGAGTAATTACCTCTGCCCATGGACAACTGCAACACCAAAGGTGTCACGAGATGCGTTGCTTGCCTTTCAAAAAGGAATACGCTCTCTTTTCTTGAAGCCCTCGATGTCGTACCCTTTCGGTAGCACTTGCGCTGGAAGACCGTTCCATATTTTAGTCGCAGGGGGTAAAAATTGACGCGTAAGTCGCACAGTTGAATAGCGCCAACCATCTAGGTGATGGCAGGGCGGCTTGATAAGATATGACATTAAGGTTGCTCACTAATCTTACACCCCTCCAACAATCCGCACTGAGCCCGCGTGTTGGAGTATGGCTCGTTCCACCTCATAGTTGAGGCGAGGCCTGTGCCCATCAGTGGGACGTATATAGGCCGTTTATGTTATGTCATCTAGGTGATGAGCGTGGAACTTCAGCTTATGACGCCTTGTGCGTGATGGAAGCGAGAGGCCGGACTACATATTTTAATTAGCTACAAGACTGGCAATATTTCTTCTACTAAAACACTTTTTCACTCTCATTGACTTCTCATGCTCTTTTGGTCGTTGCTAAGAAAACTTGACCTGGAGGCTAATTCAGAATAATGACGTCAGCCAATATCTTCTTTAAATTTGAAAAGAAAGCTTACCAAGCAGCATAGCAACGCCTGTTACACATTTAAAATACGTGTAAAGAACTTATTTTGTATTTTTTTAAATTTGAGACTTCCCTTAGCTCTATTGAATAAATTAGATAGATACATAAAACTGATACAAATTCATTGTATTGCTTGTTTACGAGGTTTCGAACATGGGGCTTGTGGTCTGACGCATTCTAAGCAAAACAGAACTACTTATACATATTAAAAATCCTAACCGTGCTGTTTGGTTGTCTTTGCCTCACTTCCCCCACAGTCCAAGATACTGCGACTTAAAAAGAAATCAACTATCACTTACCCACATACATACTAAGTATATAAATTAGTTCCGCCTGAGGGTTCCGTGCTCCGAGGCGAGTAATTCTACGCCAAGTAAAAAACCGGCAAACAAGTCATAATTGTGTTATAATATGACTCTTAACAGATTATGTTAGCACAAATTCACTGTTTAATTATACCTCTCGTCTAACTCTATTGACTGTAATAACACGTGTAATTACCGCTATGCTTTGTTTATTATAATAATTTTACATATTTCACGAGAAGAGGGGAGTTTTTGTCTGTTGTTCCGTTTTTGGTACCACTAGGCAAGCTTAATGGACGATATAGGTAAGTAAAGTAACGTTAAAAAATTGACTCATGGACTTCGGTTTTTTTTTTATTCAACCTGTACTGTCCCACTGCTGGGCAAAGGTCTCCAAACATCTCTGACCTGAGCCAAAATCTTGGTCTCTCAAGGTTTGCCAAAGGGCAATGGGACGTAGCATGCTAGGTGTCAAGCGAATCGATAGGATCCAAAATACCATTCGTACAAAAATACAACTTAACAAAAACATTAAAATCAAAATTGTTACTGAAATGGCCTCCACTCTGCATGTGTCGGGCGTCATTTTAACGCTGGTCTTCCGATACCAGCAGTTGAACATACCATTTAGTGAATATATTCTCAAAATAATTCATGATTCCGAATTCCGTAACAATAGTGATTCATATTTTAAAGCAATCAAGGACTTTATAACAGCCAGTTTCTAAATTGATAATTGCTTTTTTCTGATATTACTGTTTCACGACTCATTTAGCATAGTGGTGACGTAAAAGATGGTGAATGTAGTGGTTTTGATTTTTCTACCAGAAAAAATATCTACCGATGAACTACATATTTTGACCTAAGCCTTAACCGAATACTGACTACAGAAAGCATTCTTATCTTATCAACTTCAAGGAACAATAAGACAGTTTTGACATTATACAATACATACAACACTTCTACGGAAACCTCACGGAGTAGGTAGAGATCACAATACATCATTCTATCATAAAGTTCTTTCAAAAGTAATCCTGATTTAAACCTTTCTGGGATCATTTTTGAACTTGTCCATGAATCGTTCGGAAACTAAGCAAATAAAACTAAGTTTTTTCAATATCTATTTTTATGACTTAGGTGTGCCTAATTGTTATCAATGACTGGTCACTATGTGCTATGTGGTTAAGAATATGTGCATTACAATTTAATTTAGTACACAACCATAGTTCTGAATTCCAAAAATATATCGTAACAAAGACACTATTACAACAGAACTAATTGTTATGGAATAAATACTCTTTTCTACTCCTTTATTACTAACTACGGTCGTCATTTGGGTTTTTTTCTGCTTTGAAATAATATAGTTATTAATATTTACTTTAAACACAATTACGAAGTTCATAATTTATTATTTCATCGATCTTTACTTTTTACATAATACGGGTACTTTTATTTCCACATTTCAACACCGTCCTCTTTATTTTCTGTACCCTCCTTTAAAACTTTTTTTTAACTTCTGTCTATGTTATGCACAACACGCTCTTCGCGAAATATTAAAATCCAAACCCGCACAGAACTTGTATAATAACCCAAAGAAATTAGATAACAAAAGAACTATAAACGAACGAAGAAAAGGACATCCTGATTACCATAATTAAAATCCACTAAACTGATTTATGGTACTCAGGCCCCCATCACTTAAGCCTTTCTCTTACATTTAATTGGGAGGATCTTAAAACTCAAATTTCCCTCTTTTTGTTTGCAATGAATCAGACGCAGGAAATACGTCGTTGGCTCAAAAGGTTGTTTTCGGTTGTACTCAAAGAAGCATTTGATATGACATTTATTGCTTTCGTTTAAGCAAATTAGAAGGGTATATCCGTCTTGTTTTCGACTGTTTTTTGCCGGTTTGCCAACGAGATCTTTTGGAGTATACCGCTCAATGAATAACTAAATAGGGTTTGTTTTTTCTGCTTTATGATGGGATACGGTTGTCAGTTTTTAGACTGGATAGAGGGATGTATTGGTTGGTTTTGCTCCGGTCGGATGTGTCAGTAACCCACTTGTCAGTGGCTGGGGCAAAAAGTGGATGTCGTTATGTCGACGAGACGAATGTATGGCTGGACTTCACCAAGAGGATGCTTGAATTTATACTCGTTAATTTATTTACGACGTAGAACTAAATTAAGTCGGTACATTTATATATCCTTTCTATACGTGTGTTGCTTTTTCATATGGCTAATATTCACAAGGCAATAATGGTGAAAATGTACGATGTTTTGCTGTGTAACAAAAAAGTTTGAATGCACACGTTTCTCAAAATACGAACCACAAATAAACATGAATGATTTTTTTTTTGTATTTTATTTGTTTGTTGAAATACATTATGAGTTTTTTCCCATAATGGAATGTAATAAGGTCATAGCTGAATAATAAAAATATTATTTTTCAAGTCCAAAACATGGTTAAAACTTATTTTTTCTCAAACTCTCCAGACGTCAAAATACAAATGGGTGATCTAAAAGTAAGGCGTTTTTTTTAATATTATTTCATGGAAAGCAGAAACGGTGACGGTAACACAAACACCCACAACACAACCCATGGCCATACCCTATAGTTTAAATACACACCGTTCTAAACTTAAAAGATTAAAAGGATTTCTAACGGCCTTCGCGTTTATTGCAAACTACTTATTTGCAGTGTCGTTCAAAAAGACGTCAAAAGTCTGTCCCCCGTGTTATTCGGTTCAAACGAAAGAGATATTCACAAAAAATAGATCGTCTATGCAAAACATGAATGTCAGTAAATTGGTAAACGTAATCACTCTTCCATTTCCATATTTTTCTTTTCCGGACCACAGTGGCATCTGACTGGTCCCAAGCAAACAAACCTCAATTCATATCGAATAATATTAGTCTATCATTATGAAGATTGACGTCGAATCGATGACGGGACCTCATCAATCCTGACACGTTCAGCGGTCCTCGTTTTTGACTATCCCGGCGCAATCCCGGGATTCTCGATGGTATCATATTTTCCGGGATCGATTTTGTTTTATTTATTTATTTATTAAAGTAGTGGCTCGTTATTATATGAGGGCTTGTAGAATTGTAAGGACTTTAAAAAAGTTTTAAATTATTTTTTACTTAGTGTTAACTCTGAAATAAGAAGACATAGTCGATGAAGTCGTGATTTTTAGAGAATAAGGGTTTTCTTACATTAACACTCAAGGCTTAAATTTCACCTATCTTGCAAGTGTAGAGTTGGGGAAATATCTGCGCGATACGACAATGGTTACCTATCATAAGACCGAATTTTCTTTTCCCGAATTTTATTTTCCCGAAAACGTTTCGTTTTTTTTCGTGCGGCATTTTTTCATTTTCCCGAAATGACGTTTGCCACTGTATCAGTTGACCAATTATCAACTGGATTTTTTTCGTTTGCCAGACGTTTCATTAGGCCACAAAACGTTTTACCGAAGTGATGATTGGCCGAAACAACAATTGTCCGAAGTATTGTTTTCCACAACAATCATTAGACCACTGTTTTGATTGCCATATTTTTAGTTTACCAAACGATCATAAAAAAGTTACGGGTTTAATGCAAGCAGCATAAAAGCAGTCAAGGTATTTTTGAATTTAAAATAAAAAAGGCAAACGGCATGCACTTGCATGCACTTCTTCAACATGCAAGTTTAAGGAAAACACAAGAATTCTGTCACGGCTCCGGCATTACGGGGCTCCGGCGGTTCCTCGCGTGCTAATCGTCGCAGATGGCTTTCGCTCAGCACCACAGCTTCGGCTTGTTGGCCGGCTTCGCCGGCCAGCCTCAGCCGAGGCACCTCGCTCATGGCCACCTGCTCCTCAGCCCGCGGGCCGCCTCGCTCCTTCATGCCTACGCGCTTTTAAATAACACTCTTGGGGTAGGGCAAAACAAGTACCACGTGGTGTCGGGGTTGACTGAGTCGGATTCGCCCTGATGTTGAAATTACTGAAAATCAACATTAACGAGACGTTGAACGTTATCATACAGTAGTTGTGGCCTAGCAATATTCGGTAGAATGTGATTTAGGCAAAGTGATCATATGCCAAATAAGTCATCTGGTAAATGAAAAAAGTTGGAAAAAGACTTCGGGCAATAGTTAAAAGTTTATTCTGAAATTCGGTTTAACGTAGTTCGGTATAACGACACTTATGTCAAAAGATACTTCGACGAGTTAAAAATATGTCAAACAATACATCTGGCAAATGAAATGTTGGTCAATAGTTTTCAGTCAAATGAAATTCGGAGTAGTAAATTTCGGACAAGTGACGGGTTCCCTACGACAATACATTGTTGATTAATAAAGCCAATCTGTGATTTGATAAGGTAAAGCAATGAAAGCCCTTCATCGTGCTTTATGATAATATAAAATAAAGCTACTATGCTAAAAACTTTTCTGTATTGGAGAGAACTTTGATCTAACAAGATAATAACGTGTTGTGTCATTAATTATTATATTGAATTACTTTTTCAACAGGTTTCATAAAATAATTTCACATTGTTTCCAAGCAAAGAAGTAACCCAAAGATTGAAATCCCGGGGTCCCGGGATTCCTCGCCGATCATTTTTGTTCACAGCCTAACGCCGTTGGCATTAAGACCACTAGTGGGTGGTCAAATGAATCTAACCACCATAATTCATGGATGGTGGTATATCCTATTACTTTACAAATTGAGTTTTTATGCTTAACATGCTCATGTTGGTGATGTTTAGTAATAACTTGTGCATTAACATGTATTCTTTGAATGTATTGAGTTTGATTCTAAATTATTGAAGGCACACGTTTGTAGTAGGTATTGAGCCATAACAATTGGTAGTGAAGAGCTAGAAAATTAAGACTGAAATCTAGGTAGCCCTAGTGTTTACGAAAGAAATGATTGGAGGTTTTTAAAGGACTAACCCCTGAATTCACAAAAGTCAATCAACGCTAAGCACGCGCTTAAGCTCGTGTCACGTAAAATGTCAATAGAACTGAAAGGGACAGCTATATACTTCTGAGGGATGCTCAACGTTGATTTGCGTTTGTGAAGTCTGAGGTCACTCCCTTATTCATGAAAACTCATTACTGCAGCACTTATTTAACTTTTATTGCTGCAGCACTTATTTAACTTTGGTAAGACACTACTAGTTTATGTGTTAAATATTAAGAAAAATACCATAGAGCGGATGCACTGATCTTGTAGCTAAAACTCAAAGTGCGACCATCTTGATCTTACCTTTTCTGAGATTGCCTTGAACGAGTACAAGGTGTTAGTATGTAATAAGAAAGGATTTTTAGTAATTCGACTCCCATTTTTTTCTCCCTCCGGCTAGGTGGAGCGACGATTTGCGAAAGGCTGCTGGCAGGAGATGGATGCGTCTAGCCAAAGATAGGGCGCGATGGCGCGCATTAGGGGAGGCCTACGTCCAGCAGTGGACCAACATAGGCTGATGATGATGATGATGAATCCCAAGGGGGTTAAATAGGGGGCTGAAATTCACGCGGACGGAGTCGCGGGCGACCGCTAGTTATCCTGTAACATGACCTACTTAGTTCAATCAAATTATTGCCCTTATTTGTAAAACACTTGAAGTTTCTGGTCGCATGCGAGAAGCCCCTTGGCGCTTTGGGACAGACGATCTAATCCATTTTACGTCATTTTATGGCTTGAATGCCCCATGGAAAATGAGGACGCTTGTTTAAGGGCTGATGAATAACAACTTCATATACTAACACAGTTAACCAGTTGTGAATTTGTTCTAGATATTACATAAGAGCAAGAAAGCTCACACTACATTCCGGGGTAGGTCCATTGATTTTCGCCGTCATGGTGAATGGAACACTTAGTGAGAGAGAAATGGAACCCAACGTGGTAAAAGACCAACGAGGGTTTTTCTAACAGTTTTTTCCATCACCAGAGAGTAAGCCGCAAATTGTAAAATTAAGACAAGATCCAAGGTGTTTAATCACTGGTCCATGACGTTTTATTCCTAATATATGTCTACTTATGCCTCTTAAATTAAAGAGCTCAAACGTTTCATGTTTGTTTTGGTAACATTGTGTTTCAAGTTAAAAAAGAGTTTCCTCGATTCCTCCAGGATCTCATCGTGAGATCCTGACCTGGTGATCATAATGACCACCTAGGAAATAGATCCAATCCAAACAACGGAAAAAAAACCCGAATCCGGCCAACATTACTTCTCTTTCTATTTCTAAAAATTATGACTCTTCATCACAACAGGTAAGTTTGACTGAGTTATAATTTTAGGAAAATAGTTATAAAATCTTAAAAATACGAATACCTACTTATTTCAAGTTTGTAGACAACAACACCACACGTTCATATGTATTTGTAAAATGTAGGGACCTAACTGAACGCAAAACCATTCCTATGGTGTATCCACTATCCACTCAACACCTCTCTACACCCCTACTTTATGAATAATCAAAACTCATCAACACTCTACTTTCGATATGGACGTACAGCATGTTGGACAATTGTGGATAAGTAGGATAAAATAAATAACCTTTGAGTTATGGTCCGACAAGTTAAGGCGCGACCCTGTTGCTGGGACATAGGTAGAACAAAAACTGTTACTAGGTAATGATAGTTTTACCCTAGTTCAGACTTAAGAAACCAAAACTAAACATCGGCCTCTAAATTAGCTACTCAAGTAGTTATTGCATAGTTCAAATTCCCCAATAATGGTAGGGGGCAGGCTAATCAAGGTTATTAATTCTGACTAAGATAGTTATTGCCTGTAGGTGTCTACTGAAGAACGTGATCATTGCAATCTAATGAACTTCTTTTTGAACTTTTATGTCCCAAAGATGAGCGATCTAGTCCACCAGCGCGTGCCTCAGACAGAAGTCAGGGCACAAGACACGGGTAAAACCGTAGCATCTTCATGAAAACTAAGGGCACTTTTCAATTAGCTAATTTGTACCAAATTGCTGCTGTGTGATAGCAGTCTGGCATTAATAGCCGGATTTGAAAACGATATAACGATATACTTTTATCTATCTATTTCTGTCTATTTTATATATTTGTAATCTATCTAACGCCACGGCACATGCGGCTACTTTTTACCATCGCACCGCCAGCCATAGTCAGGGTTTGAGTTATCTTACTCCAGATACGCCAGGGTCTCGTACAGTTCAGTTCCTGCAATATTTCTTTCCCAGAGCACTTAAATTGTGTAGCAAACTCCCTGCCAAGGTTTTCCCTATGAGCGATAGCATGGAGTTCTTCAAGGGGGTTTGTAAAGGTTTCGACACGATCGGCAACGTGCGTGCCCCTGATGTTAGTGTTCATAAGCTGGAATAACCGCATGTCATCGGTGGTCTTAGAGCTTGGTTGCTGTCATTGTGTGAAAAAAACTAAAATTATTATAATTCGAAGCATGTTGACGAACATTTCACAAATAGGCTCCTAAATGACAAATTCTTCATCAATCTATGTAGTTAAATGAACAAAAAAATACCTTCTTATCTTAAGCATAATGCAGCAGCTCTTGTTCAAACCACAGGCCAGCTCAACCCGCGCGACTGCGAAAATACAAGATGGCGTCATGTGAGTTGGCGCCAAATTAAACCGGGTCCTGTATCATATCGCTCTTTGATCTCAGTCCCGGAGGAGTGTTTGTTCAGTCCCGACTGTCTGTTTGTCCTGGCGCGGTGAAAGGAACCCCGTGAATGGTTGAGAACGCATCTCTTTCAATAGGAGATTTATATCGAAGGATGAGACCGTCAACTATAGCGTCGCAATTTGTGGATAGTAGATACGGTGATAAACGACTCCCAACTAGTCTGAGGATGCGGTTTGGCTGTTAGCGGGTGGGTTTGCATTTTGGAGTTAGGTCTTGATTCGACCAGAAAACCCTTACTTATTAACGACAGCCATTCGCCTAGGTACATAGATCAAGAGGGGGCCCACCGTCTTGGAAAATGTAAATATAACTGACATGTTTCTGGGTGACTTTAATGCCGTGCTCAACTCTGAATGACGTTTGCAAATTCGGGTGTTTTTAAGGGAGGCTAAAAATATAATTCTCCTGCAGAAATGTAGCTAGTAACGCATGTAATGTGTGTAAAAAAACTTTGAACAGCCAGACATATTTGTAAAAATTAAAAGTACAAAAAATGAGTGCTTTGTATCTGTGTCTTGATTTGCCGGAATGAAGTAAGTGGTTGGTTTATAATAATAAAGAGTTAAATGTTACAGGTACTCTACCTACATTCATCCCTTCATTGGAAGATCAACCAATGTTTAAATACAGATGTCGCTAGAGAGGTACTTGAACTGAACTTACCATTAGGCTAGTGGTCATAATATGAGTCTACGAACAGGCGAACTGATTACCTACAAAAAGTAAAAAAAACAAAAAACTTTTTCATTAATTATTTTCATTACCATGACATAAACCGCTCACATTTAAGCCACGGCCTTACATTCCTAGCTGTTTGAATGGAAGTGTTATGTTGGTTTTCATGAATGTCGACAGTGGCCCATTTGGAAACTTTTACAGTAGTTATAAATCTAGCCACCCTGATCTGGTGTCTCCCCTAACTCCTTACTATTCTTAGACCAGTGCCTAACAGTTTCGCTATAAATTGCAAATTGGAATTGGGGGCTAGGTCGAGAAACGCAAACAAACGAAAGTACACGCTGTAGTGGACTCACGATTATAATTGCTGAAACTGTGAAATAAGTTGAATGTGGCGTGAAAGAAGACGTTGTTACAAAAATTGAGGTGGCTTGGTTATATGGAAAGAATGGATGAAAGGAGATTAGCGAAGCGGATTTACAAGGCGAGGGTGAATTGCACTGTTGGAAGGTGAAGGCCTAGACGAACGTTTCTTGGACAAATTCAAGATGTTCTCAGAAAAGGTCAAGAGTATCTTTAATCGACGAGCATGTAAGTATGAAAGGACTCATGAAAGTAGAGGAAGCGCAAAGTGTGTGTCAGGCTCGTAGCAAGTGGAAAGAAGTGGTCTCTGCCTATCCTGCTGGAAGAGAGGCGTGATGGTATGTAAAATTGCTGATTGCCCTCATGGTGAATGGAACATGCAGAAGCTCACAGGTTGCCGGGTGAATTTAAATCTTACGTGGCAACAGGCTCGCCTGTTGCCTTTATCTGGATTGCTTGGGTTTTGAATCGGTGTTTTCCATCACCGGAGACGACGCTCTCGACGTTGTACTTGTATTACAATTTTGTAATACCTAAAAGCACACATCATTTTGATTCTAACTGTACACTTTCTCCATATAGAAGCTTGGGACTTTAAGTTCCAATTCTTTTATTTTTGCCAGAGTAAGTAACGACCAAAGTTTCTACACTACACTACTAAGCATTATTGATTCAAGCCGAAACAAAGTACAAGACATAATGCACTTTGCAGCAAAGGCACACGCCTACATAATACATAGGTGAGTTGTTTCGTGTTTACAAAAACAACCGAGGTCTAGACACCCCACTTCACCCCGAGTGTTCCTCTCTAGTGAATTATTCATCAACTCCTAAACACAATGAGAAATATTTGTCTTGTATATTCTACGGAGTAGGTAAGTTAGATAATGTAATTTTGGATTTTTGAAAGAAAATACGTAAAATGAAGCGAGCAATAAAACTGATAAACGAACCGTTTTCCCTTCTTGATCGAATTACCTCTACATCCTCATTATTACAGCCCACAATAAACCACTGCTGAGTAAGTAAAAGGCCTCTTCTTTTCCGCGCAATGCTGTCCCTCTCCTCTGCTACCCCTCGCTCCTCTCATCCATTCCTGCCACCTTCCGGCCACCACAGCGATGCCATCAGAGTGCCTGGTGAGTTTCCTTGACTAAATCCATCGAAAAAGTTAACGCGGATTTGTATGGCATCGTGGTCGTGGAGTGGTAGCTGGTCGTAACTGTTTTTTTATATTTATACCCTCGTTAACTTTCTTGATGCATGCTATGCTTGGTAATCATTCGTGGTCCTGTCGCAGTGCCAATCACGCCACCATTCGGTCACGATCCATCTATCATCCTAATTCTGGGCCTCAGGTATCATAGCGAGTATTACAGGTGTCGTGAGGAGATGGGTAGCCATCTCATCTTCAGTTCGCATACACGTTTCCCAACGTCGACCACTTTGGCACGTCTTTGTATAACCAAGTGAATTGGGTAAGTATGCGATCCCTCAGCGACATGTAAAGCATGCTCCATGGTCCTTTGGGTTACTTTTATTTTTTGCACAGTAATATACTTCAGTAGGTACTTACTCCAGAAATGTGGAACCATTGCTTTATCAGTGATGGTAGTTTAAGTATACAAGCGTTACTTATCTCTCCTATGGAGCAGAGTGGAGAAGTACATTTTAATTATTTATTTTTTTCCTGGTATTGAAGTTCAACAGAAACCGTTTTTGTCGGTCGAAAAAAATATGCCTACCTCGTCTTGTCTGACAGACACGAAACACAGTTCATTTAGCTAATAGTTTTCGTATTTCCCATTGTGCCAATATTTATCTCTCATTCTAGGCGGAGACAAATCCAACAAATCAAAAACCATGAAAATCAATGCTGCGGATTTTTTTTGGTTTTATAAACATCGATCTATGACCAAAAGTAGCGAGCTTTAAAATTCTAGCAAAATAACAAATGCATTTGGCCTTACCAGGTGGTCTATTAGACCAAATGAAGTAAATTAGATTACTTCAACAAATATGTTCATCGCGTCATGTGGCCATAAGCTTTGAGGTGCGTGTGGTATGTCAGCCTGGGTGGCCTAAGGCCTTCGCAATCCTGGCCGCAAAATAAATCAGAAGCATTTATTTATTGCAGTTTTATGAAATCAAACCGTATTTAGGAGAACAGTTTGTTTATATGATTTGGGTTTTTAATCTAATCTTGAGTACTTTACTGTACAAAACAAGCAGTCATATTTTATGATTGCAAGGATTTGAGAATGAGTCCTGGTGAGGTGAAAGACTGTTGGTTGAAATGTGAAAATCGCCAAAAACAATCCACTGAAACAGTAAAATAAATGAATATCTGAAAAAGCTCCAAAACATTTTGCCCCCAGACTAATCAGAAGAACTAAGAGAATGAATGTCAGAGTAGGAAGATACGGCATCCGCGTAAAAGTGGCCACACAAAGACTGGTCCAATGGATCTGTCGTCAAACCAGTATGACAGCGATTTGTATTATGTTCACTTATGGTCAGAGTCAGGTTATACCACACAGGTATAATTCAGTTTATAAGTATGTTATACCAAAGCCTTTATCTCAAAGTGATTTGTTTGTTATGCTGGGCAAAGGTCTCCCCCAAGCTCTTCCAATGGTCCCTTTTCCCAGTCAGAGTCTGCCAATCTCTGGAATAGTTTACAAGGTCATCGCACGATGGTTTTCCAAGCCTTCCTTTTTGGCGATGTCCGATAAGTAGATAAGCCCGATGGTTGACTGGTAGAGAATGCCTTTTGGCATTAAGTCCGCCAATTGTACTTTTTCTTTGTGCACTAAAGAATAAATAAATAAGTAATTCGAACCGAATGGTCATTATGTGTCAACAAATCTGCGGGTTTTTATAATTTATAAGACCTTGCTCCAGTAGTCCTGAAACTACGGAAAAGTAGTAGATTAGATTTGGTATATTTTTTATATTACGTTAGGCCCTTACTTCTACGTAGCTAAAAAACTTAAAACATAATCTCTAAAACCACCGCCAGTGAAAGATAGCCATAACATCCTTGGCATGGATGTTTGCAGCAACCTCAACCAACGGGACTACATCGAGAGCGTTATCAAAACAGCATCCCGTAAACTTGGAATCCTGAACAGAGTAAGACGATTCTTCACGCCTGAGCAGCTCTGTCTTTTGTATAATACACAAGTTCGCTCATGTGTGGAATATTGTTCTCATCTCTGGGACAGTTCCGCCAAGTATTTGCTAGAAGCTCTCGACAGGTTGCAGCGACGCGCTATCCGCATCATTGGTAGCCCAGAGGCAACTATGGCTCTGGAGCCTCTCCAACTGCGTAGAGACATTACCAGGTTGAGTGTCCTCTACCGCCTTTACAACGGCGAATGCTCTGAAGAGTTGTTCCAACTGATCCCGTCCTCACCCTTCCACTCCCGCACCACACGCCCTGGTCTGCGTCAACATCCACACACGATCCAGCGACTGTCGGCCCGCACCAAAAGGTTCGGTGATTCGCTCCTGTGTCGTACTATCCAGACGTGGAACGCTCTTCCAGCGCATGTGTTTCCTTCTTCCTACAATCCCGGGTTTTTTAAGCGTGGCGTGAAACGGCATTTATGCAGGCCTTCAAAATGAGATTGACCAGCAAAGTAGTTCTCAATTACTGTGCTTGTCAACCCCATATCTGGACCTCACGACTGCTTCCCATCAGATGGAGTGAGGTCATCCTGAAGACCACCATAAAAAAAAAACAATTATCATAAGTAATGCCCAGCCTTCTAGTTTTTGTTTTCGCAAATGACAATATCTTCTATAAAACCGTCCGTCAGTCCGTCACACCTGTTCAACGAAGAATCTTCACCTGACGTTCCAGAAATATGTTCTGAAGAAGCCATAAATTCATATAATCTATCGCTCAATAACCTCTAACTGGAAAAATAACTCGCGTCTTTGTGATAGTTTATTCTTATAGACCTTAGCTTAATAAATTCTTCGTTCATTGTTTTTTTTCTCTCATGATGTGTTTCATAGACAATCCTATGAAACATAATACTAGATCGTGAAACTTTGTATGAACAGATTTTGCTATTGAAACGTACAATTAAGAATGGTACATAGGGTTATTTTCTTTTTTTTTCTTACACGAACCGAAATTTAGTGTTTTTTCGGGCATCTCCGTGCTTCGGAACGCACGTTCAGCAGTTAGTCCTAGCTGACAGTGCTTGATCTTGATCCTGAAATCTAATCAATCGGAGGACTACCAACTGAATATGAAGTTTGTCGCTAACCTTACACGCCTCCAACAATCCTCACTGATTCCGTGTGTTTAAGTATGACTTGCGCCACCTTTAATTGATATGAGGCCTTTTAAAGGCTGTTTTTTGTTTGTTGTTATTTTTTCGTACAAATTATTATCCTATTTGTCAACTCACATTTGAAGGACGCCGTCGTCCTTGTAAGTCCCGTCCGTCCTAGAGTATGAAAATAAATAGAAAATCATGAAAACAGATATAGTAAGTGTCCCGACAGGTGCAAATTAATAGGAGTTTACTCTCCAGTTCTTTACCCGATGGTTATATGTATATAACAGCTAATTAAATAATACATGTCTGATCTTTATACTCAGCTACAATACGAGGGGCATGTACCAACCGAAGACTGCAGCGCAATAAAGTTTTATTAGAAAATTACTGTTCTCCAGGACGCGACAAGAAAACGAAATTGGATTTGAACACCACTTGATCCGCAGATTAAACACAGTAATTCCAACTCTAGGAAACATTACGAATCGTAAAATAATCGGAATAACTTTAACGTTATAATTTTGTTGAGCAAACACAATTAATTGGAAGTCATAGTTAGGTATTTTATTTTTACTTTTCCATTGCGCAATGAAATTGCTATAGGCTTTTTTCGCGAATTTATTATTTAACCAAATAAGTTATCTTTACAGGAAAGACCTTAAGCGATAACATAGTCAAAACAAATCACACTTATGCTATGTAACATAAAACATACATTGTTAGTTTTGTTAATTCACTCAGCGCACACGAAAACCAGTAGATTCTGTCCGCCACCAAATTCAGCGCGTGCAACAACTAACATACATACATTACCTCTCATCACGCCTATTGCCTCATAGAGTAGACCTAGACTACATCTTTCAACTTGATACGATCCTGACACAATATATCTTGCGCTTTTTCTACTGTAATTAATTCATTCAAACATATTCATCCGTTGAAGCTACTCTTGACCTGACTCTTTTTTGAGGACATCTTCAACTTTTTTCCTAGAGTCGCCCAGCTTTTACATTGCACCCTGTATCAAAGTTCAAATTGCTTGGAATATTAGCCAAATGCTTACATTGTGACTGGTATACTTAGCTTTTCTACGTTTCATGTAAACCTTTCAAGTAGATAGTTTTCATTTGATACTGCTACATACTAACAGACTTGCGAAGGTTTTGTTTGGGTAGGCTCGTTTTGTACAAATCATCAGAGCAAAATTGACTGTAGGTAAAGGTTTATAACAGGTAGTAGCTACACTGGATCGATTTAACCTCAGTGGAAAATTATTTCAGTGACGCGATTGTATATTAAACTTATATGTATTCATTTTCAAGAGTTTCGAAGTAACATCAATCAACAAGCCTCCTTCCCTCAGAAAAAGTCTCAAGCTGTTATTTATAAGACTTCAGTGTTGTATATAACACCATTATGTACGAGTACACTGAGTAAATCAGAGTCTTATTTCACAAGTCATAACGGTTATATTAGTGTGTATGTTTTGCAGGCTTTTTAGTGGCGTAAAGACCCGCCCATTCGAGTCGACTGTTCCAAGAAATGTAAGTTGCGTTGTTTTTGCGCGCTCGCCCCATGTTTGTACGTGACACCATGGGAAAATAGTTCAGTTGGTGGAAACCTGGCGCTGTGGGTGGGTCCCTGCCGAGTTGCGAAGGCATAGCTGGCATTACCCATTGCAGATCTAGGACACAGTCAACATAACAGCAGGTTATCTAAGGCCGCCCGCCGAGTTATTAGCCTATAGCGTGCTCACAGACACAGCTCGTACGTACTGATGCCGCCACCTTATTCCCCCATATTTTATGTTAGCGTGTGCGTGAAATCGCGTGCCGACACCGCGGCACGCGACGCGCACGCACACTTTCAAGCCGAGAGCGGCACGTTTGTATGTAGATATTTTACTGTTCTCTGTTTACTGTGTCTAGGACTAATAAGTGCATGGCGCTTGCGGAAGAGCGGGTGCCCGACGCCATTTTATCGTTCTAGCACCGCTTTTGTTTTTCTTTTGCGAATTTTAGGCGTAACTTGTCGTACTTTCTATTTAGGTTAGATGTGGCTTAAAGGCGACGGCAAGGATCGTCAATATGCAGCGTACGCCAGGGGTGTCATTCTCAAGCAGTTGCTAATGTTTTTTAAACTATTTCTTTAAGAGTTCGTTAGTTTCATTGATATCCACCATTGAGGGCCCCGAATTATAAAATACGTTTGACGAAATGTGGGCCTTTGAATGTTGGCAAAAAGCCTCCGACTAACCTCATTTTGGTATAAACTCAGTCGTGAGCGTATTTTATGTATTTTATGTTGAGCACTTCAGTGGTGTCTTTCTTAATGTACACTTCACCTCTTTTAGTTTTTAAGCGCTTGGAACGCGGAGCCCCGTGGTTCCTTCTTCAAACTGAAACCAAGTTCAATATTTCTTTATACAAGTAGACCATTACACAGTAATGTGACCCTACCACCGGCGTCGGTAGGTTGTTTCTACTGAGAAGACCCGGCAAGAAACTCAGAACTACCCAGAACTCTACTTTGAGATATCTAACTTGCGGGTAACCTTGACAATGGTAGGCTCCATACCACATTGGGTTCATATTCGAAGCAAGGTGTAGGCTTCTGAATGAAACAGCAGGATAAACGGTTACAATACCATTCCATGATATTCAAAAAACCTGGTGGTAGAGATCATTATCTTCTTATGCGTCGCGCACTGTAGGGCGGTAGGGGGGTCCACGGGGACAAAGTCGTAGGCGGCTGCTAGGTAATAACATAAACTTCACACAGGTACAGGCCTCACCTATGAAGTAGAGCGAGCCATACTCCAACACGCGGGCTCAGTGCGGATTATTGGAGGGGTGTAAGATTATTGACCAACCTTCATGACAGATGTTATCAAGCCGCCCTAAGGCCTCCGACTGTTCCTAACGATTCACATCTAGCGACGTCAACCGGGTCCAACTGCTCAAAGTGCCTGCAAAAGCACCCGATGCCCGAAAACTACATCACTAAATTTTGGCCGCAATGGTCACCCATCCCATTTCCAACCCGGCATGTGTTGCTTCACAATTACAGCGATCGTCGCCGATCCACCGTCACAACTGCGCCACGGGCACCTCGCAACATGGCACATCATGGCTAAAGAAAATTACTATCATAATAACACCTACCTTTTGATAATGTATATTATCGGTACCTAATTTAGTTTAGACTTTTCATGAGAATTTATATTCTGTTGCTAACTCAAAGCACCATTAACTTTATTTATAATTTGCTTTGCAAATCTATGAGAATCCTAAAAACAGAACAAATAGCGCAATGAACCATCCCAAACAGCAAGATTTGAACCTTATGCCTTTGACTTAAGCTTAAAAAACTATTGTGAATCGGTGCATGCGGCTATACAAACTATCAAAGCTATTTACGACCTTATGTGGTTTACAATAAAGTGTAGAGGTTCAAGTATAAGATATTGTATGTCAGTAGGTACGTCATGTTGTTTGTATGGACCGACGTCGACATAAACCTTGGTTATGAAGTTTATCGTGGTTTTCGCATGGACTAGTAATTAATCCTTTATTTTAAACACTCGACTATTTCCATTGTTAATATGAAACGACTTATAACAAATATCTGCATAAAGTCAATGATATTACAATAAAAAAGACGTAGATAGATTATGCCAGTACTGTCGCGAAGTCAAAAATTGTCCCTGGCGTATAGGTTGGCAAAAAAGTCCTGAAAGGGAACTAAAAAATATTATCACTGGCAATAGTCCCGCTGTCACTTGTCAATCACGTCTAGCTAGTACATGGTGTGTCAAATCTGTTTATCAGAGATCGTTTATTAGTGTATTCAGGTGTTTTCTTTATGTTAAACTGATAAAGAATCATGTAAAATCAAGATAAATCTTCGACAAAGAGAAAAACAATCCTCAGCGCCACTAGAGAAGTCATAATGAAGTATTCAAACGTTGTTTAGCCGAGCACGAAGCTGGGGAAGTTTTATATAAAATAAACGATGATTAGAACAGAACGGCAGAAATTACTGGTATGTAGTGGTTTTATTTAATCAACCACGCGTGTTTTAACTTAGTTGTGAAGTAACTATCAACAAACGAGTGATATTTTACGTTGAAATGTGAATATCTATTTTGACGTTTGTTGACAAAAAACAATTTGTCAAGTTAGCACATCTAAGTGATTTTGATACTTTTTTATTGATTTTATTTTTTAAATTTAATTTTAATTTTCTAGGCAGCGGCTGCGCCAGCTTTTGAGAATATTTCTACCAAAGATAGGAGAAAATCATGATAACACGTTATTTATATAGAGAAGGAATAACACCAACGCGGACAAACTTAAAATGAGCCTGCAAGATAAAGTGACCGTACAATAGCAGCATGAGTGACTCATGGGAACAAAGTGAATGTTAGAATTTTGGAGAAGGGTCGAGCCAAGCCATGGATGAAGATTTTTTTTACTCTAATGAAAATTGAAATATTATGATTTTACTAGTTTCTTCTTTTAGTTCTTTACTTGGTAGTAGAAAAACGTGCTGATAATGTGGTTGTATGTGGTGGGGATCGACTGTATTGGTGTCACCGCCATTCCATTTTTACCACCAAACGGTTTCCCCTATTGACCTGTTGTGTCCCGGTGGACGGACTACCACTCCTACCTGACCTATCAGCCCAGAGGGAAAAGCAAACCCGTTATATGAGTGTCTGTATGACTACTTCTAGAAATCGACTAAATAATATGGAATTAAAGAAATGTAAGGCGTTTTCCTAGTAAAACGCTATAAGAATAAGAAAATACTGAACTAGATTAGAGGATCACGTGATGCATTGGTGTGACTCAAATAATTGGTATCTATTGGCGTGAACTTAGTTCATGGACAACGACTAACTAGATAGCCATTCTCTCTAAAAAAAATGTTTGAATGAGTCAATTATCAAAACCGTTTGTGTCGTAGTCTACGGGGTGACCACATCGACGATGGTGGCGCCCCTATTAATTTCACGACTTTTTTTGCCAGGCTGTACCTACGTGCCTATTATTTGACCGTGTGTACAAGATAGCATGAGTATTTACTAGAGCGTTAACGAGACAGATGCATGTTGCGCAGTGTTGTCTCAAACTGTCAATTCTTTGCTCAGGTGGTCAAAAGCCCTGATTTCGGGTGCCACTTTATAGCACAAGTAACCTATCTAAGTCTTTTTATTACCATTGCATATAGTGAGCAAGTGAATGTAGCTGTAATTCTTAGTTGGGTCCAGAAAATTAAATACCTACACAGCTTTTGAATTTACATGAGTGAATAACATAACATTCGGATGACTTTATTGACAGACCGGTTGGTGTAATGGTTATAAAGTTGGCTACTACAGTAAAGGTCGCAGGTTCGATCCCCGCACAGTGCAAACTTGTGTGTGCATGGACATGTGTTCATTCATATCTGCGTGGGTGTTTTCTATGTCCATAAAGTATGTATTCACAAAAAAAAAAGTATTGAAGTATTTTTTTCTGTTGTCTAGTTTCCAATAGCACAAGCCATTATATTGCTTAAATTGGGGCCAGATTGCGATATTATTTGTTTATTTATTTTTCCACATAGTGCCTTCCAAACTATGCATATCTTACCTAGGAAGAGGCTTTAGACAACAGATAAACACACCTACTACTTATTTTTGTAAAAACGTATTTAAACGCAGATCAATACAAACACACACCTTCATGCACTCAAATATTTGCACTGTGCGGGAATTGAACCTGCGAACTTCGGCCGCCGTCCGCCAACTTAATAATCATCACACCAAATCAAGAGCATGTCGTAGGTGAGCTCCAAATGCCCTCTGTAGTGAGATACTAACATACATAACATAAACGGCCTATATGCGTGCCACTGCTGGGCACAGGCCTCGCCTCAACTATGAGGTGGAACGAGCCATACTCCAACAGCCATACTCCGATTGTTGGAGGGGTGTAAGGTGGGCAACCTTGATGTCAGATGTTATCAAGCCGCCCTAAGGCTCCTGACTAGGCTTAACGACTGACATCTAGCAACGTGAACTGGGACCAACTGCATAACGTGTCTTCTGAAACACGGATATGCCCGAAATACACAATAAATTTCGGTCGGGGTGGTCACTCATGCCTTTTCCGTCCCGGCGTGTATTGTTTTACAACAGCGATCGTCGCCAATCACTGTCACAACTGCGCCACGGGCACCTCCATACAAAACTCCATAGGAAAACATAAGTTTATTCATCGTTGTGTCAAGTTACTCGTAATCAGGTTTCCTGCTGATTTCTACCCACAACCTTCATTATCATAATTCCCTATACACCATAAAAGTAAAAACAGGAAATACCTTCAGATATCATAGCGAATGAATGAATAAAAGCTCTAATGAAGTTGACAAACAAATAATCAAGCGGAATAAGAGCCTGTTCACACGTAGCGTTTGTTGGGCGATTTCATGGCGACGTTTTCGCAGCGTGCACGCCGTAATCTCGCAGCGATAGTTGCACGATTATAGAAACGTAGCAAGAACGCCGCTATGAGTTAACTTTAAAATTAAATTTCTTTGCAACTGTGGTCGTTTGAGAGAAAATAACTAAGCCAAATAACATGTTATAATTATTTAAATACAATATGAGAGAAAATACTAATTCAGAGTGAAGCGTATTGATGATTGAAGTAAGCGTGAAGTACCGAGATGAGAAGTGATGTCAGCCGGAATGCCACCCTAGCTATGGTATTACGGCGATCGCTAAAACTCACTTCGCTTGTGTTGAGTGAACTTTAAAATTCAATTTATTTTCAACTGTGGTCGTTCGAGAGAAAAGAGCTAAGCCAATTAACATTTTTAAATTATTTACATACAAAATGAGTAAGCGCTGCTTTGAATTTACCTCATGATGGGTGAGGCGTTCACCCGCCGCAATACCGCCCGCGAGTGCGCAGCGATTTCGCGGCGAGCTCGCGGCGTTTTTTTATCGCCGCAAAATCGCCCAACTAACGCCAGTGTGAACAGGCTCTAAGTCACAATCAGGCCGTTTGTGCGTCACGTCCGAATTATACCATTGTATGTGGTGTACCAGTGATTGCAATCAGAAGCGACCCTTATTGGATTCGCTTGATTATTTGCTCTGCCCATTATCTTTTAGTATTGCGGATGTCTACGTGAAGTACCTATGTGATTTTTGGTCGAGGATCGTGTTTTGTTCACTCGAGACTGTTTTTTCAACTTCTAGTATTGCTATAAAAGAGGAAGATACGTTACGTTCATAATATTTCGCGAGTTCGAAAACTGGCACATAGCATTGACGTATGAATGACGTGCACGCAAACAAGTCTCTGCCATATTGCTTTGCAAACAGGTCCATTGGACCTGTTTAAGAGTGGCCACTTTTGGTACGAGGATGCCCTATCTTCCTCTTTTTGTTAATATCAATGCTTCTAAGGTACTTTTTCGAGAGGGGCTGCAAAAACTGCACTGCAGGCTACAGTGTTGCCTGCGGTCTCTTTCAAAGCGCAGCAACATCGTACGACTGATGCTCGGGTTTCTCAGACATTCATAGAAACAAGATATAACCGCCGACGTCGGTTGGGATTCAAAGAGTTGTGGGTTTGATTCCCGCACCAGCACAAAATATGCTTGTTAATGAAACAGATATTTGGGCTTTTGTGGTAACTTCGTTGTTTATGATTTGAGTTTAATTTACTACTATAATATAATATACTTCAGGTGCTACTATCACCACTAGAATTATTCTCAGCCACAAATTTTCACCTGACATACCTACCACAATTTCTTCAGTGCAGTAAACTTTGTTAGCTATTAGAATAAGAGTTTTATTGTGAATTTACTCTTCCAGCTACGAGTTGAAATTGGACAGTTCCATTTCTATGAACACCAAAAATGCAGCTCACAGAAAGAACACTTTATGATTTACCAATTAAATTCAAACTTACTCAAGTCGACAGTACCAAAAATAGGAAGTAATTCGAAATACATATAGACCATTGACCAATGATTGGTTCAGCATTCTAAAATTGGAGCTTATGACGTTAGGTTAAAACGCGATCAAATATTTCCTCATTTAATGCGAAATCGTTCAGTTATTTTTAAAACTTCCAACGTGCAAAAAGCCGTCGACATAATTTTCAGCCAATCGATAAACGTGACACGAACAAAATTTTTTAAGTCATCAATTTATTGCTTTGTTCTTTTATTGATATATTTCGTCTCAACACGAGGCATTCTATTCTTAATTCTTTTATTTGACGACGATGGTTTAGAAGTGGGCTATTACACCAGCGGTCGCGGGTTTGATCCCCGCAAAATACAAAAATTCCCCACCGTCACACGCTACGCTTGGTCTTGAATGGTCTCCACTCGAATATCTCATAGCACAAGCAATTATTTACTTAATTTGGGGCTAGATGGCACTGTGTGAAATTATGTCCAATGATATTATTATTAATCCAATATTTTCATTTTGTCTGACATTCACGTATTACTTATTATTTAAAACTAGCGACCCGCCCCCGTTTCGCACGGGTGCAATAGGATGTTATTATACAAATAAACCTTACTCTTGAATCACTCTATCTACTGAAAAAAAACCGCATCTAAATCCGTTGCGTAGTTTCAAAGATTAAAGCTTACAAAGAGACATAGGGACAGAGAAAGCGACTTTGTTTTACACTATGTAGTGATGACTGTGTTGGAGTGCACCATGAACAAATTAACAGTACAATTAGCCATGCGCACATGTGACTGAATCTCATTCCTATTTCATTCGTAGTTACTAACAAATTATGCTCTTCAAACGCCTGATTAGTCATTCATTAATATTCCTATTCGAACAATCATTGCTAATTAGTAAAACTAATTTCGTTAGGATTGTTTAAAGTCGCCAGAACAACATAATAGCTATAAATTCAATACAATGCTCTATTCCAAGCGTTCTGACGTGGAACCTTTATGTTATCTTCTACCTATAGGTATCCGAGGTTTATTTGAATAGGGTATGGAAATGCATCAGCCATGCCTTCATGATGAGATTGACCAGAGCAGCAGCAACTGCATTAATCTACTCGTTAACCTTATACAAAGTGTAGACTTTTTATTTTTTACTTAGACGAACTAAATTGAACAGTATTTTCCGTGGACATTTTTGTTTGCTAATTTTATGGGCTTTTAAAAGCTACTTAATGACTGTCATCATCATCAGCAGCATACTAGTCCACCGCTCGACACAGGCCCTACTTATGCGCGCCATCGAGCCCTATCCTTAAAAAAAAAACAAATAAAGATAACTTTATTCGAATAGACCTGTTACAAAGTACTTTAAAATCGTCAAATCTAATCAGCAAAATATACTTAATAATAGACATGAAATACCATTATATGAATTGTATACATTGTATATACTGTACTTAAATGAATGTGACGCTGCCACCGTATCGTAAAGTTGTTTCTGTACTGAGAAAAACCGGCGAGAAACTCAGCAGTTACCAACTCTTTTCAACTGTTTCTCTATTTTTACAATATTTGTTAGTATAATACAGCATGAACTTAAAACAAAATAGCCATTGCCAGCCACCTCCTGCAGCATTCAGCAAATCGTTGCACCAACTAACCCGAATGGCGTCACACGTTAATTTTACAAGACGGGGACTACAAAACGTTTGTAACTAACATTAAAATAGGAAATACAATTTAAAAAACCCAGTTTTCGTCAACTTCAAAAAATAAGAACAGCTGTTAAAATATTGTTTTTTATGAAATCTGTTCCATCTTCCAAGTCGTTCCCTGGAATCACATTGGCATATGACATTGATTGCAATCAGGCCGGCCCTATTGAGTTTGCGGGCGGAGCTGGGAGCACGCGTTGTTTGTGCTAACCGAACTGTTTGCTTCGGCTATTATCTGTGGGGTTGCAGATACCCTCTGCTAGATGCGACAATGATGCTAGCTTTGCATGAATTTTTCAAGACTGGCAATGACGTGAATTGTTTGCATGAGAGAGTATAGAGGCGCTGAACGAAATATTACATAATGTCAAAGAATTTACGCTGACACTAGCCACTGCGACTGTGAGAGTGGCTCTGTGGTCCCGAGTTCAAGTCTGGCCGGAACACATACTCGTACTTTGTGTTCATTGTAAAATTTGCGGCTAACTCTCCATTGATGGCCCGTGCCATGTTGGGTTCAAATCCTTTCGGTGAGGTGGTGGCGTTGTGTTCACCATGAAGGCCATTGGACATAGTCGTGACCGTATGTTTTGTGCTTGAGTATGTTTCTCAATGTTAAACTTATTTCGGAAAATGATGTTTATTGATAACGTGTTTGCACTATTCGGTTCGTCGGTTTTAGGTCATTAGAAATCTGAACCGGATAAGTGAACCTTAGCGCTCAAGTTATGGTCGACTTTTTGATCGAGGCAATCGTTCGATTTTTTTTTCGCTCAAGCAAAGAAAGAATCCCCTGTTACCCACATCCAGTGACACTAACCAATTTCAGCATCCACAACCAAGGGTCTGTATTATCTTTATCAACCAATTTATCAACTTTTATTCAGTCGGAATTGTTCTTATAACAATTTCTATGATTTGCAGCTGCAACTTCTGCTTCCGCTGCTGGTGACGGAAAATACTTTTATTGGTGACACTAAAGTTCTCCTAGTTCCTTGTTTATTTTCCCTGTTTGCGGGAGTTTTCTTGCAAAATTACCCCGGGTGGGTAAATCATAACGATGTTTATGGGTCTCTGGCAAATTAAAGTGTCGCCAAGTGTTCTGAAGTGGGTTATTTTGTTTAGTTTTTGTAAAAGATAATGGAAGTAATAAATATAAATTCAAATAAATTATTCTAATTCTGAAGCGGAACATTCCAGTTTTGGTCCTTATTAAAACGTTGTGAAAAATAAATGATGAGAATATGAGGATAGACCAACACTCGAATGCAAAAAATGTACCAACAATTTTTTTTGGTACATTTTTAATGAAAATGATGAATTACAATGAATAAGTAATTGTGAATGTAATGTAAAGTAAATGAATAACGTACTTAGGTACCCAATATAGTAATTACCTTCACTCATAAGTAAGTGGCTGGGAAAGATTGCTTTAAGCATTAAGATAAATATTATGTAATACCTTACTTCCTATAATCTTGTTCGACTTTTCCATTAAAGTTGTCTTTTTAGATTCCCAGAAAAATACAAAATCTTTCTTTCTTACTTAGGGAGTAATGATTCAGTCAGCAACTGTCTATTCTTTGAAAATCTTCCGTCGTGACATCAATGATCTAATAACGTTTTCTGATACTTCTGTTCAATGCTATAAAGTCCAAAATTGAGCACCGCTCGTCAACTCTGATTATATCTAATCAAGTTAATCTCGTAACCAATATATCGGTTACCGACATAATTCCGTTTGCACAAATCAGTGCCTATTTAATAAACTCGACACGAAATTCATCATTTCCATCGAAAATTTGTCAATGGAGTTAGAATCTTAATGTTGGATCAATAAGGAAGGTTTTACCGTGGTTATTGTCAGAATTTAGCTTTGGGAGCTTTCATCAGAAGCTCGCCTTCATTACCGGAAAAAACGGGATTTGTGGATTCGATCTTTTTTATTTTCGAGGAGCTCGAATTGGGGATAATTTTGTTCCCAGCGTGTATCGCGAAATTAACATGTGCTTTTGATATTATAGTGATCGTTTGCACAATATTATCATAATTATTGATTGTTTAATGGAAATCTTCGACGACTCCTTTTCTGGTCATCAATCAGCAATCATCATCGTGTTCACTTGTTGGCAAATTGGAGACTTATTTGTGTGTTATCTATCTTGCATGCAATGATATTAGAATACAAATAGGTAGATAAGTTACTTGTGCTAAAAAAGTGGCACACGAAATCAGGACTTTTGCCCATCTGAGCAAAGCATTGACAGTTTGAGACAACACTGCGCAACATGTATCTGTCTAGTTTACGCTCTAGTAGGTACCTTAATAATCATGCTATCTTGTACACACGGTCAAATTATAAGTACTTCAGGGCACAATTTTTGACTTATACTCTTCTGAGTATCTGAGTAAGTATTATTTAAAGGGGTGGATGACCTGATAAAGGTTCTAGTGATAGATCAGCCTGTGGAAGCAAATCCATTAAATTAATTTGTCACTTTAATTTATCACCACGGCTACTTTAAAAAACAGTGTTTGGTATAAAAATATCCTCTATTTAAAGAGGTCTCGCGGCAGACCTAGAAGGCGATGGTGGGATGAGTTAGACATCTTCCTAGAAAACTGGTGTACCATAGCTCTGGACCGTGCAAAGTAGAGAAGTGGTGGGGAGGCCTTTGCTCAGCAATGGGACACTACTTTAGGCTAATAATAATAAAATTTAAACAGTAGCCACATTTTAATTTTACGACCCAAATGATTTAAAGCTCGCGGTTGCAATCTGCTGCGATACTTACAGATATTGGTACTTATCATTACTTATGCTTGTGTGGTGGTGCACGTGTCTGGGATAACTATCGTTGCTCACGATTAAAATATTAAAACCATTTTAATAATTATGCACATGAAAAAAAAATACAAAAAAAATAACTTAAAGTTACCTCCAAACAGAGTTACCTCTGTGATATATCACAATCTCACGTTCACTAACTTAGTTAATAACATGATATTATTTTCAATGAATTAATCACAAATAACTAACTTTATTTGAATAGACCTCTTACACACAGCAATTTTTTCCAATTTATACTTTAGTCCGTTCGCGTTGAAAATGCAGTCATACTTGTCCTTCGACCTAGCACACCCCCTTACCAATCAAATCGTTCCTAATTAGAAAGCCAAGTCCACAGTGACCAGCTGAACGCATACTTTCGAACGCAAAGGTTGTGGATCTGAGTTTTTTTGCGTGACCGAATTAAATTTAAAAATCAGTGCATTCTTGACGCGAACAAACTATAGTGCCGAATGTTACGGAACATTCAGTCCAAACTTCACCGAGCGAATTTGAAGCCGACGCATCACACTTTGAAATAAAGCTAGTCAATTAAAAAAACAACGTAATAAAGAGTGCGCCTGCGTCGGTTATCAGGGTTGCTTGGTTTTTTATCAGTCTAAGTTATTCAAAAGCAATAAATTGAATATTGAACAAAGTAAGATCAAATTATACCTTGACTACCAACCCAGTCTTTCTTCAGACTCAAAATAGCCTAAGAACAATTGTCATACAATTCACAATCAAACAGAAGTTGTTCGCAATTATATCCCCGTATCCCTAAGATGCGGACACAATAATCCATATTATTATATCACAATATCAATTATGGATAACTATTGTTCCGGTGGAGAATGACATTTGTTGCTCTGTCGAATACAAATTGCCATCGACCTATTAATTCTTGTAAAGTGAGGGCCCTTTTTTCTTGGAGACAATGTTAATTGTGTTTGCAACTGTCTCTTGTCGCTAGGTCACGGGCCGGCGCCACAAAGATGCGATTGTAGTCAAAGTGTTTAGTGACGCCAATCAAACGCATCAAGTTAACGCGGATTGACATAAAAAGGGAATACCTACGTCTACCAGATGCCACGATTAGGTTGCCATACAAATTTTCTCGGTGCGTTGGGTCGAGGAAACCCTCACTACACATTTAGAACACTGAGGAAACGCCTCATGTAACTTAAGTTAAAATTGAAAATTGAGATTGACCATGTTATTTTATTTTTTAGCATTTTCCAAGCAGTGTCTTTCCTAAAGATCCGAAAACCAGAACAGCGTGCAGAGCTGAGAATCGCAGAGTGGTTTGTTTCATCACTACTCAACCTAGGTGCAGGGTTCTGAAGTACGCCTCCTTTCATATTTGAGGTTTATACCTTAAAAGAGATTTCTTTCACCAGACCATAGTGACAGGATACGATGATACCTACTTCTTAAGTTACTAACGAGTGTTAGGCCATAAACAACATTAACTGTTTTTTCCCCTCTTTTGTTTAGCAGCTTAATGTTGTTCCATCAAAATAATCGCAACCCTGTGACATCCTGCATTGTTAATTAACCTTGCCACTTAACTACTTACAATGTGAAATGACACGATAAACAAAAGTGGATTCAATACAAATGTAATATCTGTATTGAGTTGAAAAACTCCATTGTGCCGTACTTACGAATTTCAATTGTCCTTTTCCCATTTAAATTGACAGTAAGTCCAACAATGTCAGTATAGGCTAAAACTACGGAAGACTGAATAATTCGTGTAACAATTACTTAACAGCAGATTCTGAAAATAATTAACAAAAAGCAGATGGAGTACCTGATAGGAAGAAAATATTCTATAAACCTTAATATCGCTTGAACAAAAAACTGGGCTCAGACTGTTAGAAAAGAAAGACTGCCGGAACACCTAAGTACTTTGGAAAACATCGATAGAAAACTAACCATGTTAACTTTCTCGATGTGTTAAATCGAGTGAACTAACACTTAAAGCGTTCCATAAAAATTACAATGAACATAACATCATTATCGTTTTAAGAAGCTTTTCATCCATTCTAAGTTTCACGAAGCTTATTATATTTTAACCTTGAAATCACAAATCTTATTTGATGAGAAAAAAGTCCATTCAACAAAAATACAAAGGAAGTGACGTAACTGAGCATGTCCTTTTGATATTGACCCAAAATTGATTACTCAAAAAAGTATTCATAAAAGTGACTCTCAACAAAAAAACACGAGAAAAAAGTCTTAGCACGCGATGCTTATTATGGTCAAAAAACCTAATTTGTGGGGTGATTTTTTCCACAATAATAAGAGGTAATAATTAATAATTGGCAAGTAAGGCGTGCGCTTGTGGACGGCAAATTGTGGTTTGGTGTATCATTATGGTGGGTTAGACCATATGGTGGTATGGTAACGGTTCTCTTCATTGTTCTTTACTAGGTAATGCTCGTGTTGGTAAGCATTGTGAGAACTGGAAGACTTCCGGAGAATTTGAAAAGCTTTTGACTCTGGAGATGGCAACGTACGTTTTTTAATAAATGTTATTAGTTATTTACTTAAATACTATCATTGAGATCAAGTTATTTTTAATTACAGGAATAATGATAATATTTCTTTAATCGCAGAGGTCAATTAGTAGGTACCTCATCAAAACCCAAGAAGAAGCTCGTACTGAAGATGTCGAATTAACCTATTGTTTTTTTGTGGGCGGGAATCGAACCACAGACATTCGATGCGTTTACAAGTAACGCCTAGCAGTAAATCAGATGATCAGAAACTGTTATTTGTTTGAAAAAAGTAGCTAGTAAATGTAAAAAAATCAAAGATATGGTATTAATACGATTGTGGATTGAATTACAACGAATTTGAGCCCTACAATAACTAGACTAACTCAGACTCGAAGCATTTCGTGACTTGCTGCAAATATTATTATAATTATGCATTTCCTGAATACATTTTGTATTTACCTAAGGCTAACGATACTACCTTCTCAATACTATGAGCAATCAAACCTAATCATTCATAATGGGCTACTGCCCACAAAAATCTTACCTTCCTAACCACTTAAACAAAAAAATATCAATCAACACATACAAACCCTTTTATCTCTATTTACCCTTTTAGTATGCAAATATTGACAACCACCCGGCGGGGTGGGGGGGGATACACAAAGGAAGCCGCCGCCTTTGATGTCGTCTCGCGATGCCAGCACCTTGCGACTGCTTGTGAGCTACCGACGTATTTATTGCCGGGAATCGAACCCGCGTCATTGTCCGGAGATAGGAGCAAAAACTGGTACTGATGATCGCATGTGGTCTTACGTACGATTAGGCGTTGTAGGTATTTCTTCATTAAGGATCGAAGGACTTGTTTGGTCGTAGGTTCGAATGCTGATTCTGACTAATATATCATTTGGTATATTTCTGCGGTTTCATTCTTCTGAAGAAGAACAAGCTGTTTGCCCCTTACCACGTTGGATAAAAAATACGCTCTGCAAAATGTGGGCTTCTCAATGTTTCATTCACCATGGTTCAAAATGGATGTGCCTTCAACTGCAGAGTTGCAGAGAGAGTGGATATAATTCGTGAGCGTATGTATGTATGGATGTAGGTATATTATTGCATTTTTTTTACAGAATTTTATCTATTTAATTTTTCTACAGATTTGAATAGTTTTAAAAAATGGTTCTTATAATCATATCGGTACAGGCTGCCAATTTTATTTTTATTAAAGCTTATTTATTTCTTTAAGTCGAAAAATAATTTGATCGAGAGTGTTACCTAGCGAAACTCAATTTAAAAACTGCCTCATTTTCTTCGATTAGATTGAGACAGGAAAATAAAAAATGAAAAACTTCCAATGTTTGTTTCTCTCAAAAGTTTTTTCAACGGTGTTTGGTTTACATAGGATTTCTTGAGTGGCCTCTCTTTTAATTAATTAACAAACAACATTTTCGCAATATTTAGCAGCGGTCATTTCATGACTTTCACTTAGTCAAATACATAAGTTATCCAGTTCATTCGATATAAGCAGGTGCCAAATAAACAAAGCTTGGTTTTACCAGAGTTCATAAATAAGAAGGAAGTTCTTATATTGCTCGTTTTTTCTTATTTTGGTAAAGGAAGTCGATTTTGGGATTTCACCAATGTCTGTCCAAATTCGCATTCGGGACATTTTTGCATGAAATCACAATTGCGAATGGTGACATTTACCATTTTTGAACCAAAGAAAGGATGTTACTGACAGAGTTTAATGAAAATGTTTAACGGTTTTAAAGTTTTAATCCATATTTACAGGGTGCTGACAAAACCTGCCATCATTTTAATGCATTACCTAAATTGTTTTGTGTTCTCGCCTGATTTTTTACTTCGTCCTAGTATATTTTATGATTCTTATTAGTAGAAGGTAGAGGCTTCCATTTAGCTTTGCGAATGCTAGATGTTCTGATACAAGTAAATGCTCTAATAAAGGTACTCACCTTAACACTCAAAACGAAATTGAACTCAAACACAGATAAAAACTCAAGCAACCCCGATAACGGCGGTAGGCTTGCAACTTACTTCGTTGGGTTCAAATTCGCATGGCGTAATGTGGGCCTCTGAATATTCTGTTCACCATGACCGCAACAATATCTGACTACCCCATCTGGGGTGCCTAGTGGTGAACTATAAGTACGCATTGAACTCAAGAGTGCCCATTCCGACATGCACAGACCAAACGCAGCGAGGAAGTAAACGTGGATTTCCATAGAAAAAAAAACGGTTACGTCTTACCGCCACCAGAGGCCGCGACCACGATGCCATACCAATCCGCGGTTACTTCCTCGCCGTAAGTCGTACTCAGCACTAGGGCGCTTGAATTTCGAGCCTATTGCCATTAATGAGGTGAAAAGTTTTTACGTTCTTATGTCGCGAATTCCAAAACTGAGACCTGACAATAACGTATAAATGACTTGCACGTAAACAAGTCGCTGTCAAACTGTCTTGAAAGTAGGTCCATTGGACCTTTTTGCGTTTTACTTTTGTGCGGCCACTTTTGGTACGCGGGTGCCGTATCTTCCTCTTTTTTGCCTTTGCGTTTTGCGTTGCGTTGCGTTTCACTCATATTATTATTATTTTTAAGTAACTCCTACATGTTCTAACTCGTCTCCCAAGCCTCAAGCGTGCTGTATCAACCATCTAAATGACTACACGACTCAGTCAACGCAGTGAAAACCGTGACGGATGACATTAGGGAGAAATCGTGGCGATGTCACAGATTGCGTACTAACGTCACTTTTGACAACACTACTGCTATAAAAGTGAAGGAATTTAACTCCTATTGATGTGAGATAAGGTATACCTTATCTACCACTACCTACATCCATCGTATACGATGGATGTAGGTAGTGGTATCATGAGATTAGGCAGGACAGCGGCTATGGTTGATGGTGTTTAACTTAAAGCTCAAAGTATGACGAATAAGACGGAATGTACCGACAGGATAGAATTTTGAATATTTGCCAAACTCCCCCGAAATGGCTTGACCGATTTATATGAAATTTTGGATGTATGTTTGTTGAGTCTGAGAATCGGGCTTAATCTATTTTACATTTTACTATTTTACACAAACCACGGGGACGAAGACGGGGACGGCCGCTACTTATTTGTTTTTTTTTTTGGTTTCCCGCATTAAAAACCGTAGGTATCTTTCTTTCTGGTGAGTATTTCTTTGTTGATAAAATATCCAGCATTGGCGATGCTGAATAAATACGTAAAATGGAAAATTACTAGTATGGGCGGTTTTTACAAACATTCTTCATTGGATTTAGCTCTTATGGTGTATTCTTTTCTTCTTACTTACGTTTAATTCTAAATACGTTCTAATCTAATCAATTTGTTGCTACTAGGACAAAAAGAGTTTGTAAGCGCACACTTCCCAGAGAGTACAATGCAAGACAATTCGAACATTAGAAATAATGGCCGAAACAGGATCCATTATTCAATTGAAATTATTTTCGGGGGACAACAACCACTTATGGAACTGTTTGGTCCGGCAGGCAAATATTTTGAAAATAGGGGCCCCGCCATTGTCAAATTGACCGAATGATTGTCGGGGGAACGAATGAATGGGATACTCTATACAGAAGGATTTCGGGAGATAATTTTATTTGGAGTAGAATTGGATATTTGAGATCACTTTAAATGTTATTCTGCTTTATAGTTTTCCTATTGGATGTATTGATTAACTTGTGCAGGATTACAAAATTGAAAACAATAAATACGGCTTTCTTCTCGCTGTACAGTAAAAATCTAAGTTACTGTTTTTTTTCAGTTAATTCCATTTAATTCCATTGTGTTTAGATTCTCGACTACTTATACTTAGGTATCTACATGAAATAAATGCTTTTGACTTCTTGAGTTTTTCTGACAAGTGAGGACAACGACAATAATGTAGGTACAATGATGTAACAATGTGTATAGTTAATGATAATTTTTTTTTGTAACTTATTTTTTACGATAATCTAATGAATTAACATTGAAGTTACTCTGCACATATAATTTATTACAAATAAAATTAAATTTTTCACTATAAACACTTTTTCCCCCTACGGCCTCTCATTTTTCAGTAAATTGTTGTTAAAAATTGTTGTAAATCGAGATCGGTGAATTACCTTTTTTTAACTTTTTTATTTAAGGTTTTAATAATGCAGTCTCATACTTGATATACAGATTCATTGACTGGCCCTGGGTTCCGAGGTTTGACCATTTTTATGCCTTACGGCACTCTACTATAATATAATGAAACAAATATTTATTGACTTTTGAACTTAATTCATTCGATCGGTATGAATTGTACCCAAGGGGTTGAAATTAAGGAGGACTAAACTTATCTTGTGCTCGAACTTCTTGAATATTGCAAGAACATTGTTTATGAAACTGTTTTCAAACAAGGCTCGTTGATTTTAATTATTTATTTCTAGTGTTGCCATTCCACTTTTTAATATTCAATTATTACAACATCAAATTCCACCTTACCTACTAAGTAAATAAATGGTGATTTATCTACTCAAAAGTTTTTATAAGGCAAAGCTTACTTTTTACATAAAGTATCTTTAATACATATATCAAAGATACTTTATGTTCGAAGTTATCAAAAGATAAGATAATAACACTAGCAAATTTTAATAATATAGCTTTTCAAAAGTCGCCCGGAATCCTATAGCCTTTGGTATTTTAGTGCCATCTAGCGGCGAGTAGACGAATCGGAATAGGTACAGCCAGAAAAATAAATGTTGGTTGTGTTCGTGCAAAGTTCTAGTTTCAGTTATAATTATTAAATATAACGGGAGCTTATTATGAATGTTTGTTTGTTGTTTTTATTTGATTTCTATTTTATTTCTTGGCCAAGCTAAATGCCAAGTCAAACAAGTGATTACTGAAAAGCCTCTTTACTAACTATTCGGTTTTAATACGATGATATTTAATTTTTTAATTGTTATAGATATTGGATCATATCTTAATTAGGAAAAAAAAAGACACACAGCCAGAGTGCTTACTCACTGGGCCACGTCCCTAACAAACATTTTTTTGTGACGGTTATGAAGTTAGCTTCTACACTAAAAGTCGCGGGTTCGATCCCCGCACAGTACAAACATTCGTGTGCATGACCGATGGTTGTGAAGTTGGCTACTACACTAAAGGTCGCGGGTTCGATCCCCGCAGAGAACAAACATTCGTGTGCATGAGTGATGGCTAAGAAGTTGGCTACTACCCTAAAGGTCGCGGGCTCGATCCCCGCACAATACAAACATTCATGTGCATGACCAATGGTTATGAAGTTGGCTACTACCCTAAAGGTCGCGGGTTCGATCCCCGCACAGTACAAACATTCGTGTGCATGAGTGATGGCTAAGAAGTTGGCTATTACCCTAAAGGTCTCGGGTTTGATCCCCGCACAGTACAAACATTCGTGTGCATGTGTGATGGGTAAGAAAAATGCAGTCTTTATAGTCATCTAGTGCCTAATGATTTTAACTCAAAACTACCGCAACATAGTTTGTTTATGAAAATGCTATTGTATTTAATCTAGGCGCTACATTATCTCATTCTAAAGAATTGCTTGGCAGACTATAGTACCTAATTTAATGTTATTTTAGTAACTGACCGCCAGTTCCCACTGTTATGAATGTTTATTACTAGTGTTTTTTCAAGTGTTTAGTTCTTTGATTTGAGGAATTGTATTTAATAAAGTAGGTACCTACAATATCTTTGATTTGAGACAAATAAATTCTACATCAAATAATTGTAATACCTTTTTGTAGCATAGACCTCATTACTTGTACTTGCACCCATAAAATACTCAGCTTCTTGCCATTAATTGAAATTACGAAAACATCAATTTTGTTCAATCATGATTATGAGTCTATACTACTACTGAGGTGCCCGGTGGTGCCCGTGGCGCAGTTGTGACAGTGATCGGCGACGATCGCTGTTGTAAAACAACATTCTCCGGGCCGGAAATGGGATGGGTGACCACCCCGACCGAAATTTAGTGATGTGTATTTCGGGCATCTCCGTGCTTCGGAGGGCACGTTAAGCAGTTGGTCCCGGTTGACCTAGCTAGATGTCAGTCTCGCCCTGTGGTCTGGGGCGTAAGAATACAGCCAAGGTCACCCCCGCCTGTCGTAAGAGGCGACTAAAGGGGGGCCCCGGGGTCGCTAGGAGAGTACACGGCGGGGGCTGTGTGCCTTCATTGCACATGCGACCCCGAGGAGGACGGCAGTGTGGGGTGGCCTCACACTGTCGAACACCGGCGGGTGTGTAAGAGGGGAGGTACTACTCCCCTCGAGGTGAGCCGGAACCGGCACAGCGCGCCAGGGTTTTACCGGTAGAGTGCCTCCCTGGGAGAGTCCGCGGTAAACCCTGGTCACGCGCAGAAGAAGGCCGCCCCGGTGTTTTAAAAAAAGAGCTAGATGTCAGTCGTTACGCCTAGTCAGAGGCTGTCAGTCGTTAAGCCTAGTCAGAATCTGTCATTAAGGTTGCTCACTAACCTTGCACCCCTCCAATAATCCGCACTGCCGTGCTATTCCGGCGGTGCACATCGAACATCACCTCACATCTCGGTGCTTCACGCTTACCTCAATCATCAATACGCTTTACTTTGAGTCAGTATTTCCTCTCATTTTATATGTAAATAATTAAAAAAAATTATTTGGCTTAGTTCTTTTCTCTCAAACGACCACAGTCGCGAAGGAATTGAATTTCAAAGTTACCTCGCACGAGCGAAGTGAGTTCCGACGACCACCGGAATAGCATAGCTGAGCCCGCGTGTTGAAGTATGTTGTAGTAGTTGAGGTGAGGCCTGTGCCCAGCAGTGGGACGTATATAGGCCATTTATGTATACTACTACTAGTACTACGACCACGACAAAGGTCCTATTTCCAAAGCTGGCACTAGATCTGCTATGCTATTCCGGTGGTCGTCAAAACTCACTTCGCTCGTGCGAGGTAACTTTGAAATTCAATTCCTTCGCGACTGTGGTCGTTTGAGAGAAAAGAACTAAGCCAAATAACATTTTTAATTATTTACATACAAAAATAAAAAAAAAACTAATTCAAAGTAAAGCTTATTGATGATTGAGGTAAGCGTGAAGCACCGAGATGTGAAGTGATGTTCGATGTGCACCGCCGGTATAGCACGGCTGACCCCAGCATTTACAGGCCGGTTTCAGTCTTACCTATTTTGTCAAAAATATTTGAACGAATTTTACATGACCGATTGAGCAATTATTTGGCTGAGAAACAGTTTTTAACTGATTCAAGAGGATTAGTTCAATAAAACCCCGCAATATTGCCGTCGTGCCGGCGGCCAAACGTTACGAAAACTTCACAGTCTGCGCATACGCCGACTACGCCGAGCATGCAAGGTCACGGTCAAGTGGTTTGGACAGATAACAACAGATGGCGTACCTTACTCAACTACACACGGTTTCATAAATTTGATTATTGTGCCAGCACTGCCAGCCGCAAGTATGGCGTTATGATATTTATTACGTTTAAGAATTTTCCAATACAATTTAAATAAGATCAGTCAATGCGTTTCGTTTTCTTGTTCATTACACTATGCAATGTCTACTAAGGTTTAATGACATTATCTTGCTGCTTGCAAAACGCTATGAACTTTTGCAATAGACCTTGTTGAAATTGAAATGCATTTTCTCTACGATGTTACTAGTAACCAATATAAAGTTCTTATAATGAGGTGCATAACCTACTTGCAAGAGTAGTTCACTGTAGTAGTTGGCTCAAATAATAATTTATTAATCAGCTGTGGAAATAAAAAATGATTTTCTGAAAATACCTAAATACCTACCTACCTAATTAGCGTAGGGAATTTTTAATGTAAGTGAACATAATTACGTGTTTTTTTTTTGTTGTCAGTTAAGTAGGTAATCTTAATTTGTAGTATTTTAGTGAGTTTATTTTATTCTTCCCAAAGTTAAATTATCATGTGTTCTTTGGTCTTTTCAATATCATTTTAACCAGTTGCGAATCCCAAACTTTCTAAATTATGTGTAAGCCTTGTGGTTTACTATTAATGGAGCGCTTTCAGGCATTAAGTTCGCCAAATTGTGCTTTCTTTTTTTTTCTTAGTACTTTTAAACTTTATTAGTTATATAACCTCAATCCGAACGAATGTTGGCTTGCCACTAGTCAGTATACAACTTTATACACGATAAAGAATAGAGATGAAAAAATGAACTAAAACATTTCTGGTAATTTTGAATGACTAACTAAGAATTACGCAGAATTCAAGATAACCTTTGTTTTTATCTATACTTATCCAACTGATACTACTTACTATTAAACATAAACTGTAAGTACCTAACACCAAACTATCGCAAGTCACCCAAATTAACCCTTAAGAAGTAAATTTGACGTTAATAATACTACTATTATACCTACCTACCTAATACCTACCTACGTATTAACGTATACGTCTACGTACGTTAACGTAACGTAGTAACGTAATAACCCCTTGAATGCAAAGGCATTTAAGGGGTTAAACGGTTTTAGCTTGCAGCCAAGTATTTAAAATCTATTTTCTCAAAATTTTACGACATGTTCTATTCTATTCATTTAAATTATTTCAACAGCTACACATTAACTTACAGTTACACAATGTAATGAAATTCACTTGATAGATATTAATTAAGAAGCCCAAAGACTTAGCCGCTTGTTACCGTTGTGCCAGCGCTTGGGTACCTATATACTTTTTCCAAACATAATCGCTGTTGCGAGGTGGACATTGTATCGTTATTTTTATACATCACATATCGATAAAATGCGTGGAGTTGTTTTCCAAGGTATACCTGCCCTTAAATTCACAATATGTATGGATACAAGGTGCAATAAACATCGGAACTTGAATGATGATGTCTTGTATTTAGATACCATAAGACGGATAAAAAAGTTGGTACTTATTTTCACCCTTAACCATAAAAACTTGACGCTAGCACACCTATTACAACAGCTAACGTGTTGCTAATGAGCATTTTTGAAAAATTTTAATGGAAAATAAGTTCCACTTGAAAAATCTTTCGTAATTGCATCACCATTACATTTGTTGATTAAACAGCGATTGCCCGATTTAATGAGCACTGACTGAACAAACATTCAAGACTATAAACTCCAGATGCGAAAGGTCTTTGCATAAAAAAATCATTTTCACAACTCGTCTCACTAGTATCGTACATACATTTTGCCCCGATACTTGTTCGCGATAGTTTAACCACTTGGGAGCCTCATAGTCTATATATAAACAGACACTACGCTGCGAGGTCCAGTGACTTGCACCGAGCGGAGAGATTGACTGTCACTGTTCGAGTGACCTTACGTGAAGTTCACCAATCAGCATGCATGCTCTTATCACAAGTGTTATATTCTACATCCTAATCAACTCGGCGAGAGCACGCATCGTCTCAAATAAACACAACATTGACAAGAGCCACTTTGTCGAAGAAGAAACAAAACTGTCTTTAGGAGGCCGCATCAAACTAACAGAAGATGAAACAAAAGCCAACGAGATTCTAATGCAATGGAAAAGAAAGGAAGTTGACGAAGCAATCGCACACCCTGAGCACTACAATTTCTCCAAACATTTCTTCACCTACAGGAATGATATAAATAACTCCAAAGTATATCAGATAATAAAAAGGATGCCAAAAGGTGCAGCGTTGCATATACATGCGTCTATGATGCTAGATGTTGACAGTTTATTGAGATTGACATATGAAGAGCATTTGTACGCTTGTTACGGTGACGGCGATTTACAATTACGGTTCGCGGACACCGTTCCCTCCCAATCATGCCCATTTGAGTGGAGACTCCTCAGCGACCTCAGATACGCTTCAGATGACGTCACAAGTTTTGATTCAGAACTCAGAAAATACCTCACTTTATACACCAACGATCCACAGATATTTAACTCAGATATAAACTTCACGTGGCAACGATTTAATAAAGTATATCGAGCCATCAAATCTATCATTGGTTATCGACCTGTGAGAGAGAAATACTTCTACGAGGCGCTCAAAAATTTCTACAATGATAATATCATGTACATTGAAATACGGAGCGGCCTTCATGAACTATACGAATTAGATGGGACTAAACATAATGAGGTCTACTTAGCGTCTCTTTACCAAAGAATAACAAATGAGTTTATGAAAGAATATCCAGATTTTGTTGGAACTAAACTTATTTTAACGAGCGGACGCTGGAAGAAAGAAGACGAAATTTATCAATCATTGGAGATAGCTAGAAAGTTGAAGAAGGAAATGCCTGATTATTTTGCTGGTTACGATTTAGTCGGTCAGGAAGATTTGGGGAAACCGCTTGAAGAATTTCTTCCTATTTTACTAGACGCTAAAGACGATATAGACTTCTATTTCCACGGTGGAGAGACAAATTGGTTCGGGACTGCGACTGATGAGAATCTGATTGACGCTGTTCTTCTGGGATCAAAGAGGATAGGCCATGCATATGCGCTTATGAAGCATCCGATGATTTTATCCACTGTCAACGAGAAGGAAATTGCTTTAGAAGTGAATGTGATCTCGAACGTGGTTTTGTCTTTAGTTAGGGATGTGAGAAACCATCCTCTTGCTTCTTACCTGGCTTTAGGCTTGCCTGTAGTGCTGTCAAGTGATGATCCAGGAGCTTGGAATGCTGACCCAGCATCTCATGACTTCTATGTGGCGTTTGTCGGTGTTGCAAGTCGACAAGCAGACTTGCGCATGTTGAAGCAACTGGCCTTGAACTCTATAAAATACAGTGCGTTAGATGATAGTGGTAAACGAAAACTAGTGAGTATTTTTACAAGAAGATGGGACTATTTTGTCAAAGAAATAACAAATGATTTTCAGAAGTTTTGTCAACTCAGTGGATTTACCAATAAATAATGAGGTTTAGTGGATAGTGAATTTGTAAAGTGCTTTTTCTACTTCGGCTAGTGGTAAACAACATTCAACTACTAGTAAGTAGGAAGATTTATTTGGTTGCTCCTATTGATCATAGTGTTTTGTTGATGGCCCATAGCCTTTAAGTTACCTCATTGAATGAACGGTCCAGCAATAATTCAATTCAAACCAGTAATTATTCGGAGATTAGCCTGTGGATGCCTTCAACCAAACAAAAAAAACTCTTAAGCTTTAAAACATTAGTATAGATGCTAGAATTAAAAGTCCATAGGACAAAATAGAGATACAGGATATAATAAATGATACCTAAGTGCTTCAATTCTTGCAATCCCAATGACTTTTTGTTCGTTTTGCCAATTAACTTACTCATAGTGCAAAATTTGAGGCCTATGTTTCTAAAATGTATCGTATCTGGATCTATCCTATAATTTTTTTAGATTGTGAGGAATATACCTGTTTTATGTTCTGTTTTAACTTTTGTTTACAATAAATAGTACCGTCCGTATGAATATTGTGGTTTTATTTGAAAGTAGTTTTCTGATGATTTGAGAGATTGTTGACCTAAGTGGTTTTGTGGTGGCACACGAACCACTTTAAGTGGGTGCGTAAAAATAAAGTACACAATCGGACACAGTACACAATCCCTACTCTATGTGACCGAAAGATACGTTTTCTAGACGCAGTCTCCACGACTTAACCGACCGGGCTTAACCGATCAGACAATTATTTTATTTATTTTATTTTCTTTATTGGGGCAACAAACAGCCTTAAATAATACATAGGTTTAACTTAAATTAGATAGTACATTAGCATTTAAAGTTTCCACTGCTGATCATTACATTTTAAGTGGTTAAAAAGAAGCTAAATCAAAAGCCTAAAGGTACAAATGAAAAAAGAAACTAAGAAAAGAATCCAACAACAGATTTCAAAATAATTTTTACTGCCCAACCACACCAGGTTTCACATGGTGTGGCTGTAATTAGGGTTGTTCTCTTAAAATGTAATGAAATAAGGCCCCTTCTCAGTTGATTATGTTATTAAATTCTATTAGCCATAAAATAAATTTTCTTTAGCGCAATGTGTTTTATCAGCAGACTAGCGGCCGCACGCGACTTCGTCCGCGTAGACTGTAGTTTAAAAAAATATGTCGTAGTTTTTTTTACATTTTAGCCTATGTGTTATTCAGATAAGATCAGTATAAGCAACATTATTGTAAAGTTTCATTAAAATCCAATAAGTAGTTTTTACGTGAAAGAGCAACACGGCCCATCCACGGGTCCATATTGACTCACCTAAAGTTGTTTCTCCGAAATTGTTCTTCCTAACGATTTGTGATCCGAATGATCACTATTCCTAAAATGTTCAGTCCTAAAGTTTTCTTTCATACTTTTTGTAGTTCTAATGACGATGTTCATAACGCTCATGTTTCCTAAAACGTCAATTCATAATATTTGATCTCCTAATGTTGTTTTTCATAACGATATAATGAATACACACATTAATAAATGCACATTGCTATAGATCATAAAAAGTGCTATGGATAACGCAAGCAGCAAGCTAATCAGGCAAGTTGATTTTGGGGCTTAAAAAAAAATAACATAGTTTTTCATAGAAAAAAAAAACCCAGTGTAGAATTAGGGTCAAAGACGGTTATGTTGACAAAAAATAGGATATAAGTGTTTAGGGCTATCGAAATTATGAAGTTGAATGATTCGGAACTAAAACATTAGGAAAAGAGAAGTTAGGAATTGGGATTGTTAGGACGAAAAATTTTAGGAAGAAAATTTACGGAGTTCCGATTTTAGGAATTAAAATTTTAGGTGAACTTTGGCGCACCCCCCATCCACACATACAAACTTTAGCATTTATAATATTATTATTAGGATTAGGATGTATCACGTTATGTGTGGCCGGTGTCACATAAATCCAGACACATTCCCACTTGACACCAATTAGCGTGAACACCTAATGGTTACGGTGAACATGTGCTGATGTGTGAAACTGTCTTAATTACTGTTTACTGCATTCGAAGAAAGGGCATAAGTCAAAAATGTGTGATTCTTACATTGACTTACAGAAAACCTACTAATATTTTAAATATGCGAAAGTTTGTATGTGTGGAAGTGCCGTGTTGCTCTTTCACGTAAAAACTAGTGAATGGATTTTAATGGAACTACTATAATATAGCTTATGTATCTGAAAAGCACACAGGCTACAAATTATAAAGAGATATTTCAATTGTTTTTTAACCTAAGTCCACGCGGACCAGGTCGCACCGCCTAAATTTCTCTGTCTTACCATGTGGTTGACTGGAGAATGCCTCCTGGCATTAAGTCCGCCACTTTAACTATATGTGCAATAAAGAATAAATAAATAAATAAGTCGCGGCCGGCCGCTAGTACACCATAAAGATTCGGCCGGCCTGTCAAGGTCTCAGTGGCTTAGTGATTAGAGCGGTATGCATACGCTGGTTCGATTCCCGCCGAAACCTAGACCGAATGTTTACGTTTGTTTTCTGGTATTTCTGTGTGACTGTTGTTCATGTTCAAGCAAGTGGCGCACTCAATTATAAAAATCTTATCTTAGAACATAAAACAGTCTAAAGAATCCATGCACATTTTTTAACAATGGATAACGTATTTTGTACATTGTTAGAATGTTTTTCTTTCAGTTTAGTATCAAAAATCGGAATTTATTGACATTCTTGGTTACTATAGACCGTTCACTTTGAGAATGCAGCGCTTCCCAATTTTAATTCAACACAATTGATCTGAGTTTTTTGGAGCAGTCAAACCGCTTTCAACCAACCGTCTTGAAAGTCTTCGAGGCCTTTGTCCAGCAATGGACTTTCGGCTGCAAACAGGTATGATAAAACAACCTCGACTAGCGCCAAAGGTGGTAGGGTCAATACGTGCCAAGAACAAACATTTTGGTGACGAAAATTGGTGTCTGTGAGAAAAATTATTACGAGTATATGTTTATCAATCTCTACCCAATTTTCATACACGCAAATCAAAGTCAAGCAGCCCTTACAAATACAGCTGTACGTCCCTGTCAGTTCTATGACACTTTACGGGACGGCATGAGTTTGACGGCGTGCTCAACTTTGATTGACGTTTCTGAATACGGGGTAAGACACCTAAATTACTAGCTTTGCTTCGTTGGGGTCAAATATTTTTGTTTTAAAAATGTCTCAGATATTTTTACTTATAAGTTTTGCCATTCATAAACTGCACATATCTGTCCAACTGCTGGGCACGGGCCTCACCTCAACTACGAGGTGGCGCAAGCCATACTCCAACACGCGGGTTCAGTGCAGATTATTGGAGGGGTGTATAGTCAGTGAGAAACCGTAATGTCAGATGTTAGGTATAAAGCCGGTCTAAGGTCTCCGACTAGGCTTAAGGACTAACAGCAACGTCAACCGGGACCAACGGGCCTTCCGAAGCAGGGAGATGCACGAAAAATCCTACTTATATTTAAAATGCGAAAGATTCTATGTGTGGATGTGCCTTCACAATAATATTGCTTTTGCATCTGAATAACACATAGGATAAAATTTATAAAGAAAATATTAAAAAAAACAACATAAGTCCACGCGGACGAAATCACGGGCGGCCGCTAGTACCTACATCACTAAATTTCGGTCGGGGTGTTCCCCCTTGGCATTTCCAAATTTGCGTGTGTTGCTTTACAACAGCGATCAGTTTAGCCATAGAAAACAGATTTTCAAATATCTAAGTTACGTCATTTTACCCACCCGTATGACAATTAAGGGCGTGGACAGAATGAAATGGCGCGCGACTGTGAACATTTACGCTGTTGCTGTGATGCTTGCGTATGCGCAACGGGAAGCGTGACAATTCGCTCATCTGTGACAGTTATACAGGGTGTATTTTTTTCTGAGGTGCCCGCAATAAAAAATGGTATGGGACAAAAAATACAAGAAATCCTTGTTTCTTCTCAACCAAAATGCAACTAAAACTGATGCATTAAATAACTACTTAAACGTTGTTGATTTTGACTGACATCGCTAGGTTTCAACTACTTATAGTTCACCCGCGATAAGAATGCAGTGATTTTTATATGTAATTATTTCACAACCAAAAAAACTCAGATCCACAACCTTTGCGTTCGAAAGTACCTATGCGTTCAAATGGTCACTCTGGTCTTGGATTTCTAATTAGTACCTAACGATCCGATTAGTTAGGGGACGTGCTGATCGAAGGACAAGTATGAAATTAGGTTACTGCATTCTTAACATGGACGAACTATAGTTACAACGCCCGCTGATGGAAATTGCAACAGTGCCACGTACATGTCCTATAAAAAATAGCTAGAAATAGGGAAGACTAAAGAATCTTTAGGATTATCGACCTAGTAAAAGTCTGACGTGGGGCCTTTTCAGAGCAGCGCCGAAACAGCGCAACGCAACGCAACGCAACGTCCAATAAAAACAGACCCTCGCAGATAATTTCGCGTCGTTGCCCAGTGGTTAAACACTCTGGCTCGGAACCCGATGGGCCCGAGATCAAATCTGACCGGAACACACCTACTTTGTGTTCGTTGTACAATTTGCGGCTAACTCTCCGGTGATGGAAAACACCGATATAAAAGCCCAAGCAACCCGGATGTCGGCAGTAGGCTCGCCCCTTACCACGTTAGGTTCAAATTCCCTCGGCGGAATGTGGGCTTCTGAATGTACCGTTCACCATAACGGCAACAATGAGTGTGCCTCTGACTAACCCAGTGTCGTGAGGGTATGTTATGTTATGTTATAAATAGTTTCGATTTTGAACAGCCTGTATCTACATAACATCAGCTGTTTCGTAATTAACACACCGCGGTCGAACACCACTCAATGGTCTGTGGTACATTATTTCATTGGGCATGGGTCTAATAGTAAACCTCTATTTGATGGGTACTCTGACTTTTAATTAGATGCAGTGTAATGATAGATTTTTTAAGAAATTTACAGGTTTTTTGTCAAGTTAACTTAGCAATAGCCAATAAAAATTGAAAAATATTTAGCAAAATCTAAGTTCGGGTGAGCTTATCTCGAGAAGGTCTCATGGCATGGTCTACTGGAAGAAATTTTCCAGTAGACCATGCTGTCAGGCAACGAATTCAAAAATCAAGGGGGATGGATAATCACAACGGGACGGTGCATTTGTGCACTTGGAACTTTAAACCTGCCGTAAGTCGTAACCAACCTAGTTACTGCACAGAATAAAAAGTCCTTGTGTAGTGTATAACATACCAAACATAAACGGTCTATATACGTCCCACTGCTGGACATAGACCTCACCTCAACTATGAGGTGAAACGAGCCATACTCTAACACACGGCCTCAGTGCGGATTGTTGGAGGGGTGTAAGGTTAGTAGCCTTGGACTAGCTTAACGACTGACTTAGCGACGTCAACTGGGGCCAACTGCTTAACGTGCCTTCCGAAGCACGCAGATGCCCGAAATACACATCACTAAATTACTAATATCATTAGGCACACTGATAACTTCTTACTATGGACGTCGTTGGCCGTTCCTTGAAGCAATGACCGGAGGTCCTGCCAAAGGTGGCGGGTTATTCATGGAATTAAAGATATATTTTTTTGTGCTTGGTGTCTTTTGTCGATTTACAGTCAACGACAATAGTGCTTTGGTTTAGTTCCTAATAGAACTTATAGAGGGGGTGTCAAATTTAGCCCCAATAATCTAGTTCTTATGTGATCAGGCACTTTTAGCGTTTACGGTACCAGCCCTGCTTAGTTTGGCCTAGTCAGACGATCTTGGGCTACAGATATTCATTTATTTAATATAAGTTTATTCTAAAAACTCAAACAGCTCTATAATTGAATATTCAACTGTAAGGTTTTCTCTCTTCCAGTGTTATAGGGCCAGTCACTATGAAACACTTAAGTACCTACATATAAAAAATATTATTATTACTCGAAACTGTGTACCTTTACTTTAAATAATTAACATTCAGTTAAAATTAGCCCATCCAGACTTTAAGTCCTATGTCGTATCTAACTTAAAGGGTAAAAATAAAAATAAAACAAATAAAAAAACACCTATAATATTTACAAAATTTGTACTTCAACATCGATAATGTGATAAAAAAACAGTAACTGAATTAGCTAATCTAACTTTTCGGCAGATAACAATAATATTCGTTTTTGATAAAATTTCCTCCATTCGATAACGCCTAAAATTCGCCCTTCACTACCGAGTCAATAAACTTAGTCCATCGTATTTCAAAATCTTTAACAATCTTATCTTTATCATTGACAGTGCTGTAATACAAAGAATTCAAGGCTAGCTTTTTCAGGGTCCGCAAATCAGCGTGTTTACTAGCAACACCTAGGAAAGTGACGTAGAAGTCATGGGATATAGGGTCAGCCTCCCAGACTCCGGGGTCATCACTTGACAGCACCACAGGCAGGCCTTGGGCCAAATAAGACGCGAGCGGATGATTCCTCACATCATCAACCAACTTCAGCACTGAATTCGAGATCACATTCACTTCAATCGCTATATCCCTCTTCACAATTTCTTTAATCAAATACGGATGCTTAGTCAAAGCATACCCATGACCAATACGCTTAGTGCCCAGCACAATAGCGTCAACTAAATTCTCATCAGAACTCATTCCATTCCAATTCGTCTCTCCAGCGTGGAAAAAGAAATCCATGGAATTTTTCGCCTTTACCAGTTCTTGTAAGAACTCTTTCGTCGGCACACCTAAATCTTCTTGCCCAACTAAGTCGAACCCAGCAAAGAAATCTGGAAGCTTTTCTTTAATTTTTTTCGCTATTGTTATGTATTCTTTAACAGTTTCTATGTCAACCATCCTCATGGGTGCATAAATGAGCTTGGCTCCATAAAAATCAGGGTAATCTTTAACAAATCTATCTACAACTTGCTTGTAAGACTCTGCTGTAGCAATAGAATCATAAACATTACCTTCTAGGTCATAAAGTTCTGGCAAAGTACTGCGCATTTCGATAAACATAATACCTTCTTCTCTAAAGGCCTTCAACGTATCGTAAAAATACTGCTCCCACACTGGTTTATAATTAAAAAGTGGTGATGAAGTGATGAAATAAATTGCGAATTTTGACCAAACTTGGTTAATGTCCGTATAAGTTTGCTTCGGGTTATCGCAAACAATAGTAAAACGTTCTCTTAGACGAGCATCAAATTCTTTGACATTACCAGAGGAGTTTCTCGCGTCTTTCATTAGTTGCCATTGGGTTCCGTTCGTCAAAGGCGCAGGTTTCTCCTTTGCGAAAACTAATTTCACATCTCCTCCGTCAAAACAGACATATAAATTATCCATATAAGTTAAATTGACAACATAGTCAGGGCTGAGTACTCCAGTGTCATGGGCGTGCAAAATCGCTCCCTTAGGCATCTTCTGAATTATTCTAAACAGTGGCAAGCTCTTAACTTCATCTTTGTATTCAAAAAAGTGTTTAGAAACATTAAATGCATGCGGGTTTTGTAGTCCTTCGTCTAGCTCCTGTCTCTTTAGATCCATTATTATTTTATTCGCTTTCATTTCACTTTCACTTAACTTTATGTCACTTCCTAGCATCACTCCCAATTCTAGCCGCAATAGGTCATTTCTTTCCTTAACGACAGCATCGTAGGCATTTTCCGCCATAACTGTAAAAGCAGTAAGCAATGAGTACAGTAGCGAAGTCCACATAACACTGTGTCGCTTACTATCGACACCCGTACCCTACAACTTATATAAGTGTTTATACCTATTCGGCTCAAGGTCGCAATAGCAATGTTGTTTAGAGATATCGAACAGGTAGGTAGGTAGGTGCAAAAAGTATCTGATTGAATCTGACAGCGGCGTTTAATAAGGTACTTTGCTGCTATTGATAAATTATTAACTTGGGCTACACGGCTAATTATTGTCCTTTTGTGATTTATTTTTGACATTGATATAGGTAAAGAGCTTTACACACCAAAAGCGACATACGAGTAGGTAAATGAGAGATGCATTTGAATTGCTTGCAGTTCTGCGATGATTCTTAAAACTGAGTCTTTCTCTTTTTCTCCTGAGTAACAGAAAAGAGACACATAATTGTGAACTGCCTAAACCTTAATTTGCTGGCAAACATTTGTGTTTGGTTATCGATATCTCTTTAAAAGTATATTTAACATGCTCTGTCATTTGTAAAAACTCTGTTTAGTTTGTGATCAGTTGAGAAAGATGTCGCGGAGATATTAATTAGCTGTGTATTTTTTACGCTAGTGAGACTAGAGCCTTATGTACTCATTATGCGGATTGTCTCTGCTCAGTGCAGCCTTCTTGACGCTAGATCTAGTAGGCTGCACTTTGCCGCCCTGGAGCTTTCGAATAGGCCATGCCTGCGTTTCCACCAGAGATGCGTAGCAAGGAATGTGTTTTTAAGAACCGGTAGAATCGCTTCATTGAGCGAAGCTAGGTAAATGGAATGTTTCTATTGATTCTTCAAACACATTCTTCGCAACACATATCTGGTGGAAACGCAGCCTTAATAGCAATCATCTATAAGGCCCTTTCTGAATAATGTGCGCTTTGCACCCATGGACGTAAAAGAAAGACTGACGTAACCTCGTCTAATCATGAGTGAAGCATATCACCAGCTGCCAGTTTAGGGTGTGTGCGTGACTGGCACGTGTCATTGGCGCTGTCACACGGGGTAAAATGGCGTAGTTTGTCGCGCCTAGTGTGTTTGTGTGAGTGTAGTAGGTCGTGTACAACAAACAAAATTGTAGCACCTTGCATGCTTCACATTTTTTTAGTGTGATGTTCCGTCCGGAGCACGGAGCGTTTCTTATTTTTTGACAGAGTGATGACGCATTCGACTTCGTGTGCCTAGTAGCTTGACGCCACATTTTTTTCAACATGACATCCGTGTGCTATAAATATTAAGTACAATAATTTACCAGCACTTAACTTATAATTTAATCTTAAAAATCCGTCAATGATTGTGGAAGAAATATAGCCGGTTTATCGAGTATCAACAGATACGAACCATTATCTTATCAGAGTAGCAATCATCTTTGCTGTTGTCAACCATTCATATAATTATTAAGTAATAGCGGAAACATCAAAACACAAAAGCAGAATGGTGACATTCCATAACCATAACCAGAAATTGACAAGTAAATCAAGATAAAGATAATTTAACATAACATAAACGGCCTATATACGTCCCACTGCTGGGCACAGGCCTCACCTCAACTATGAGGTGGAACAAGCCATACTCCAACACGCGGGCTCAGTGCGGATAAGCAAAATTTATAACTCATTCTTTTATAATTGCGTTGCTTTAATGTTGTCAAATGAAATCTATTGCATGCCGTTGTTGCCTATGAGCAAGGCTTCATTAAGCATTGTTTTTGTTGAAGTTTGGAATCTGGAATCCTGGATCATTGTATTAGTCTTGGTGGTGACCAAATAAATAAATAAATAAATAACGACCTGGTTTGGGGCACCAGTTTTCTGCAACGAACAGGCTTAATAATACCTATGTATCAACTCACCTATTCACCCATATTTTTACGTCAATGTTTGCTACTATAAAAAACACTTTTTTTAAAAACTTATGTGAGAGAAAATAAATGAAAATAAAAATTATATTATTATGAAACCCAAGAATGGCGATTATCCACTTTGTGGGGCCCGTAGTATGTTATATCGGGAGGCCCTTCTCATTTTTTGATACATTAGATAAAATAATAGATATCCTAGGACATGCATATACGTAGCACCTTCTAACCCCATACTCAGCGGTAGGTACTGTGCGGCGATCGAACCCACGACCTCTAATGTATTCAAAAAGTCTATGTGTTTAAGTACCTAATGTATTATATTAATGATTGATGGCTGCTGCAAATATCCGCACTCGGATATTCCTTTGCATTCCAACTGACATTCAGCTTCTCAACCTATCATAAGATGAGTACGGCTATCATATAATGAGAACGGTTATCACAAGATGAGTACGGCTACCACAAGATGAGTACGGCTATCATAAGATGAGTACAGCTATCAGAAGATGCATCGCACACCCATCGCACACCGATGCCTGGTGCAATCGTTTGTTTATTTTATTAGATTTTTCTTTGTTGTTATTTGATCTAATATCTACGTGTTTGTCTTTTTGAGTTCGTAAATAGCGATTTCCTAATATTTTCTTCTTACAAAGTCGCGTTTAAAACAGTATCTGTTGTCATAAATGTAGGTAGTTCGCATGGTGTTGTATGTAATAGCATTGTTTACGTTAGGTATATTTGCAAAGGTTTCCATTACCACTGATATCATTATTATGAACAGACACCCACGTTAGAACCTAATTAGTAACTCGATATGAGAAATGTTTGTAATACAGTTTAGTATGCCCATTTACAAAGTAGTAGTAGTATCACACTGTTCATAAGTTGTTATTTCTCTGTTTTTGATGTTTGGTCAAATTTTATTTATACTAAACGCGATTTTGAAAAAACGCTTCGTCAGTTTTATTTTCAGATTTGCAATGCAAGGTGTGAATTATATGGGACAATGAGTAACTTAAATGCAGCTCAAAAACAAGACCTTATTATTTATTTTACTAAGCAGATTACAATTAATTACTTCTCACTAGGTTTTTTTATTTTTTTTCAAATATTTGGTTAAAAGAACTGAATGTTTACTTTTAGCAAAAGTTTTCGCTAAATAATTACAATTATTGTGAACTCTTCTAGATGAAGATACCGCATGCAATAATAATAGCATCAATTGCAAGTCTCTTTACTTTATTAATTCGATTGAGCTAAAAATCATTAAAAAAAGATTCAATAATATCTCTGGGACATATTTCGACTTGTAACCATTCATTAAACAGGAATTAGATGTATACTTAGAGCACAATACTTAAGATGTCTTTTATTTTGTACAACATTCAAACACATAACCAACACCAATATTCGTCAAATGAATGTTCGTCACGAGTGGAAATCCAATCCACGACCCGATTAGTAACAAGAGTTAGCAAGTATTTGAAAGGGTGGAATATCATATTTATTATTTAATTTGTCTGCTTATTTATATTCACTACGTTAAGTACTCTAAGCCATACAGCTGGAGGTCTATTCTCGTATGAATCGTGTCAAAAACGCAAACGGGCCGAAGTACCTACTTAAAGTTTCAGACTGAGTTATTTTAAGCATCATGTCTCACATAACACAAAATACAGAAAATCCGTAAACATCCCTTTTGTTTTTATCAGCTACTAGCGACCCACCCCGTCTTCGCACGGGTGAAACAGGATGTTATTTTACATCTGAACTCTATCTATTAAAAAACCGCATCAAAATACGTTACGTAAGTAGTTTTAAAGATTTAAGCAAACATAGGTATATAGGAGCAGAGAAAGCGACTATGTGTTATACTTTGTAGTGATTCAGCCTTTAAAAGAGTTACGATACTTTGTATGTGTTGCACTGGGGTAGACCACCAGCATTACGGCTGATTTTATTTAAGACTAACATGCTTATAGTTCGTTCGCGTTAAGAAAGTAGTAATTTCATGCTTGTCCATCGATCTAGCATGTACCATAACCAGTCAAATCGTTCCTAATAAGAAAGCCAAGTCCACAGTGACCAGTTGAACGCATACTTGCGAATGCAAAGGTTGTGGATTTGAGTTTTTAAGTGTACAAAAGAATTACATTTAAGAATCACTGCATTCTTAACGTGAACGAACTATACATATACTAACATACACACTATCTCACCTGGTTTCTTGAATCGCGGGCATTGCCGAACGCGATCAAGCAGAGCGCCCATGACCTAAGAAAACATATTAAATGTTCAATGTGCACTCCTGAGCCCTGACCGGACAAAGATATAAATTATCGGTATAAATAGCTTCAGTTATCACTTATATCACACCATTTCTCAGTAATTCACACTTGTAAACATAGTGCTCATTGGAAATGAAAGATATTTAATTCTCTTGAATTTCTTCCCGGATCTCTTTGATAACTCCATCAAAACTAGATTTGAGGGACTTTATGAATTTAAGCCGATCAAAGTTAGATCCTGCAATAGAATGTATAAAATTTTCACGCGCACGAAATTATTGCCAATCTGATGGCGTCTCTCAATAGCCTACAATAACAATTGAGTTGTCAAAATGACTTGTTTGATAGCTCCATGTCAAATGCTCCACACCGAAAAGATTTTTTTATGCCAACCGTACAACACGGAGGAACTGACACTAAAATGCCTTCAAAGTAAAACTCAAACAAATACAGACGTACTCAAAAATATTAGATACCCATACGAGCGTGGGTGTCGCTTAGAACTGGGCGTAGTATGCCACCCTGAAGCACTCCCTTCGATTCGCGGGAGGTGCAATTAGAAGATTAAAGACAAGGTGACAACACTCGGGCGGCACTAGCTGAGCATGAGGACACTCTGATATGCCGCCAAGTAGAGGATCTTTCACGAACTCGACGCAGAAACACATGTAGACCACTGTATGATACGCGTTTCACGGAGCTAAGAAAAATACGCACCTACGCAGACTACTCTAAAAAAACATCGCATAAAACTAAGAAAGGAGTTGAACTAAATTACACTCCGAAGTTCCTACTAGTTACGTTTTGAACTGTTAAAGAAGCACCTAGTCTATGATCCTCTCCCAGCGTTTTTTATATATTTTTATTCTTAGTATTCTAAAAAACTGAGTTTGTTTAGTTGAACGCGCTATTCGCAGATAAACGAATGTTTAGAATAAAATTTTGTTCTTTGTTGGATAGTCCATTCATTGAGAAAGGTCAAATAACATCACATCATGACTAACAGCAGATTATCAATAATTTGTGACTATGTTAGTTAGTCGGTATCTTTTAAAGTTGACTCTATAACCTTTTTTCAGTAATCTTTATTGCGATAAAATGTACTAACATTTGCGAAGGTGTTTTCATAAACACGATATTATTCTTTATCCAAATAGATACGTTATTCATCACAAGTGAGATTTTGCGACAAGCGACGAAATGATGACCACGCAAAGAGCACGCGGGTTAAACCATCGCGCCGGGGCATGATAAAGATAATTAATATTGGTGTAGACTTTTTGTGACAGACCGGAATCCACGCGGACGAAGCTGCGAGCACACACAACTATCACTGATTACCAAAGTTTCTACTGTTTTTCCAAACCAATCTCACGCAAAACAGCTTTTTTTATTGTTGTCTTCAAGATGACCACACTCCACTTGATGGGAAGCAGCCGTGAGGTCCAGATATGGAGTTGACAAGCAAAGTAATGGAGAACTACTTTGCTGGTCAATCTCAAAAACTATTGAACTATTTTAAGTGCGTACTCTAAGTGTGTATCTGTCGGCACCATCGTAGCTCTTAAACAGAAGAATCGATTTTGATGATGATATTTTGGTTTAAAGATGGCCTAATTATTTGATAGGGGATAATTTTGATCCAAGAAAAACAGTCCAGCCGTCGATAGAAAATATTCATCCCAAGCAAAAGCCAAAAGTTTAACCTCGAAACTTGGCTTCTTCAGAAGTTCTAGTCTAGGCAAGGATCTCGTAACAATTTGTTAAATGCTTAGATGTGATACGTATATGGTCACAATTTGACTCGCACGAAACTCCCGCCATCTTTTTTTCTTTTTTAACGAATGCATGGTGCGGGGCGGTGCAGCAAAGTGCCACTTGATCCTACCCCAGCCCTTCGCATAAAATCAGCATGGCGGATACAACTCACTTTTCTTTTATTTTTTATTCTTTACTTCGCCAAAAGCTTTGAAAACGAAACCCCTTTTTATAGACGCCGCGAGCTGTAATTTACACCAGTAAGGTTTTAGTAAATCGCTTTTGAAATAGCTAAAGAACTTTAAATAAGTGATATTAAGGGAGTGCTTGGTCCGTTGAATCTTTTTGGTCTGTCAATTGCTCGTTTTATTTACTGAAATGGCTATGTATTTTTTGTTAGAGCGTTGTGTAGTCGGTATTATTTTGTGTCTCGAGCTTTCTAAGTTCACAACCTAAGTAAATCGAGAGGTGAAGGTAAGTTTCATTATAAAATTGTACTGTATCTCTTGCAAGTCAAACTTTCCACAAAAGGTTAAATATATTGTTTAAAAAGCTGACTTTACTGTTTCAGATTAATTTGATTGCTAGTCTCTAGTCTCTGGTCTTGAAACGTTATGGTAAAATCTAGAGTTTTTGATTAAATATTCACAACACATCTTTTCTTCGGAATGGACCGTGGGAAAGAATTGATACAATTGTTACTAATTGCCAATTAGTAAATGGGGATGATACAACTTTAAGCGTCCCATTAGTACAATCTCTTTCAAACACTCCGTGGTATCCTGGTGTGGATAAAATTGGCCTCACACTAACACAAAATAATCACAACATTGCCTCCTTCTTCAGTTTCATGATTATATAACTGAATAACGTACCAGACTGAAAGCCACTGACTGAAAGTAAATAATGTTGGCACTGCAATGACAATAGATTCATGAATATTATGCGTAATATGTTATTGATAATTTCTGTTACTCTTGACTGATTATTTGCAGTAGGTACAATTAAAAGGACGTTGATAGCAACACTTGAAGAATTACTTTTTTAAGTGTGTACTGATACTTGATTTTTTTTGTCACTATTTATTTATCTGCAATAGCAATCTGAATTTAACATTTGTTTTGTTCATTGAGTGGTTTTGCGTGTCAGCATCACCTAAAGTCGGCGTTCTAAGTAGGTAGGTAAAATAAAATAACACTTATTTTTGACGAATAGTCACTGAAATTTCAAAAGAATGACAGATCTCTTCTCTTATAACCTGCAATTTTACTGCACATACACACGAAAGTTCTAAACTAGGCTTAACAATGTGTACCTAAATAAGATAATAGAACACTACATACAACAAAGAAGGTTCCAATATCCTACCCAGCCAATCATACAGCTCAATATTTAATTAAATTGAACACGTAAAACTAAATGTTGCAACATTGATAAATTCTTCAGATCATAAATTCCAATAGTTCATTCAAAGACACGTCCGTTCCAATAACACAAATAAACGTTGTGTTCAAGTGTTTGTATTGTTGTACTACACTTTGCTAATAGCGAGGTTAATGTTACACATTGTCCGCTTACGTCATCGCTTACAGTGAACAATAATAATTGTTTTTGTTATAGAATAAATCGTTTATCGCGCCCTGTGGGTCGTTGCGCTTGCGCATTCAGTACTACATTGGTGTTCACCCGCGCTGTACGGACCTCGGTGACCTCGCCAACCCCACAATGCGCGTGCTACTCATTCTTCTTCCGATAATTGTTTACGCATACTGTGACACCAAAGAATACAAAAGCAAACGCGCCAAACTGATACAAGATGAATTCAAGCTAACTATAGGAGGAAACCTAAACCTTACTGATAAGGAAACCAACGTTAATGATTGCCTCATGAGGCAGAAACATAAAGAGCTTGATTATGCTTTCCGTTATCCCGAACACTTCAATCTATCTCGCCATTACTTCTCTTACAAAAACAGCATCCGAAAATCTAAAGTCTACAAAATTCTTAAGGATATTCCGAAGGGAGCGGCGTTACATGTCCATGATATGGCCATACTAGGACCAGATTACCTCATGAAGATAACTTATATGGATCACCTCTACATTTGTTTCGGAGACGAAATGCAGCTACTTTTTTCGAATAATGTCCCCAACACTACTTGTTCAGGGAACTGGCAGCTAGTGAAACAAGCCAGAAAATCTTCCAATAACGTGAGAGCGTTCGATGCAGAAATGAGGAAGCATTTCACTCTTGTTGTTGACAACCCTGACGTTGTATATCCGAGCATCAAAGAAACTTGGGACGCGTTCATGAAATACTTCGGCACAGTACTTCCTATGTTGACATATAGACCAGTGTGGGAACAGTATTTTTACGATGCTTTGAAGAAGTTCAGAGAAGCTAACATAATGTATGTCGAAGTGCGCAGCATCTTGCCGAATTTGTACGAGTTGGACGGAACGGTGTACGATCCCCTGATAACTGCTATGGCATACAGAAAGGCTATAAAAAGATTCCTCGATGACTATCCTGATTTCGTTGGAGCAAAGCTCATATACGCACCTTCCAGAAAAGTGAATTTTTCTACAGTTGATGCGTACTTAGCATTAGCAAAAAAGATAAAAGCGGATATGCCCGATTACTTTGCTGGATTCGATTTGGTAGGACAAGAGGATAAAGGTAATCCTCTCGTGGACTTTGTACCGCAATTGTTAGCAGCATCTGGAGAGCTGAATTACTTCTTCCATGCTGGAGAGACTGATTGGTATGGATGCGAAACAGATGAGAATCTTGTGGATGCTATACTCTTAGGTGCTAAACGTTTGGGTCACGCTTACGCCTTACCAAAGCATCCTCTGCTTTTGAAAGAAGTTATTCGTGAGGATATTGGTTTGGAAGTGAATGTTATCTCAAATGCCGTGTTATCTTTAGTCCGTGATATTCGTAACCATCCTTTAAGTGAGTTGTTTAGTCAAAATTTGCCAGTTGTGCTTTCGAGTGACGATCCAGGAATTTGGGAAGCTGATGTCATCACGGATGACTTTTACGTCGCATTTGTTGGTGTATCTAGCAGATTGTCAGACCTGAGGCTGGTGAAAACTTTGGCTTTAAACTCTTTGAAATATAGTGCCTTAAATTCTACTGAGAAAACCAATGCTGTGAATAGATTTAATAAGAATTGGAATGATTTTATTAAAAACTTCAATTGCTCGTCTTACTAAAGTGCTTAAAGTAGACCGTAATGATCTTGGTTAGTTGAGTTTAATTATAGTGAAATTGTTAATTAAATCAAAACAAACCTTGTGAAGCCAATAATCATTGTGGGAGTGCATAAAAACATCACGCTATTTTGGAAAATTGTGTAATAAAACATTCTGTGGAAAAAAGTAAGTTACATTATTATTTCGTTTATCTACCTGTTTCCTTCATTGCAGAAGAATCATTCAATAACAACAGGTTTTAATGGTTTTTGGTACCTTTTTGCTAACAAACCAAAAGAACTAGGAAGGTTCGCGTGATTTGCAGTAGGTGGGTATGTCCGCTGTTCATGTCCGTCAACGACGTAATTTTAATGAAAATAAAAATAATTTGCAGTTCCCAACATCACTTCCCATCCTAGAGTTGAAAGTAGATAGGCCTCATTCATATACCCAAAGAGTACCGCTGTCATTCACCAGATACTTTGAATCTTTCTCAAAGTGAGCCTGTACATAGGTTCAAAAGATCTACGAGTAGGAATCATTGGATTTTGTCCCTTGCTGCCTAGCGACAAGGGCTGTGGTTGCGTTCATCTTTGGGCTGGTGTAGTGGCGCAAGCTGAGTGACACCCTCCAAAGAAGGGTGCTCTGGCCTAACGAACTCATTGTCCCGATCCCGACCACTGCATTGCATCTGCATTTGTTCGTACAGTCAGCCACAAAAAAACAAAATAAGTTTATTTTAATAAAATGCAAATCCCATGTTTGTCACACCAACTTTCGATCGCTTTGGTGTAATTTAGGAAGTTACCTACTACAACGAAGCGGGTTCGAGCATCTTAAAGTATAAACAGTTTTTGTTTAATGTTGTGTTCATGAACAACACGTTTGTATTAGTTTGGGTGTTTGCTGTGGACCTACGTTTAAAATGTATTATGTACCCACTAGGGGCCGCCCGTGACTTCGTCCGCGTGGACTTGAGTTGAAAAACAAAAAGTATTACCTAGTTCTTTATAAATTGTACATTATTGTAAAGTTTCATTAAAATCCATTCAGTAGTTTTTACGTGAAAGAGCAACACGGCACTTCCACACACAAACTTTCGCATTTATTTGATTGTGACTAAAGATTCACAAAAAAGATTAAGTACCTACCTAGGTATGTTTATCCGTTGTCTAGCTCTTATAGTAAAATCAGGCTGTGCTAAGTTTGTGGCTAGATTGCGCTCTGTAAATTAATATCCAATGGCATCAATTAATTTTTTGTTAGATTTTACAACTTTTTTCGCTTACCTACATTTTCCATTGTGTTGTGGAAACCAGAAACAACGACAAGTATACACCTACCTACCCACTGTTTCTCAATGTGTTTATGCGGAGTGCGTCGTGGCCCAGTGGTTTAACAATCTGACTTAGACCCCTTGTGGTCCAGAGTTTCCTACATAAGCAACCATCTGGTTAATGAAAGAAGTTGAAATGAGACTTCGACCGTTACGTTTTACGTTCAACCGACGATCGATCGGTTCCGTTGACATTTAGTTCGGTAAAAAAAACCTAAAATTCGATGAATTAAAAATATGTCAAACAATACATATTTTGTTAATTTAAGAAATACCTACTCTTAGTTTTCCGTTAAATGAAATTAGGACATGTATACGGTTCCCGATTGGCCTCAGTTCGTGTCTACCTCACAATAAGAGTTCATAGGCCCATTCAATTGCACCTGTGGCTGAATGTACTAACCAATAGATTGCACATTCCCGACGCACATCCACAGCATAGCCCTGATTGTTCAGCCGTCGTTATCCCGCGGGATGTCTATTGTTTGACATTTCTATTTTTTGACATTTCGTAAGCATTTGTATGGGCATATTTAACACACACCAGAAACGTATGAAATTATTTCAATTAATACTCGTAAGTTGGCAAAACATTTATAAGTAAAACATACAGTAAAAGTTATAATTTTTGAAATGTTTATTTCTTTATTTGAAATTGCGAGAATTGCTCTGCTTTAATTCTCATCAACTATCCCAGAAAAAGCTATAAGTAAGTACCTAATACTTTTACAGGCTAATTTGGAGTACATTATACAACAATACCATAAAGTTCTTAGATCCTCATGCAGGAATGGTAACCGCTCAAAGGTAATCAGGGGGGCTACATTTCAGTTTCTGTGAATTCAATTAACAGTTGTATAAGTTTGTTCAATTGCACCTGTGGCTGAATGTACTAACCAATAGATTGCACATTCCCGACGCACATCCAGAGCATAACCCTGATTGTTCAGCCGTCGTTATCCCGCGGGATGTCTATTGTTTGACATTTCAATTTTCTTTATATTTTTTGACATTTTGTAATCATTTGTATGCGAATATTTGACTGACACACCAGGAACGTATGAAATTAGGTATTTCAATTAATACTCGTAAGTTGGCAAAACTGATTGATAAGTAAAACATACAGTAAAAGTAATCATTTTTGAAATTTTAATTTATTTTATTTGAAATTGCAAAAATTGCTCTGCTTTAATTCTCATCAACTATCCCAGAAGAAGCTTTAAGTACCTAATACTTTTACAGGCTAATTTGGAGTACATTATACAACAATACCATAAAGTTCTTATATCCTCATACAGGAATGTTACTCAGTAATCAGGGGGGCTACATTTCAGTTTCTGTGAATTCAATTAACAGTTGTATAAGTTTGTTCAATTGCACCTGTGGCTGAATGTACTAACCAATAGATTGCACATTCCCGACGCATATCCAGAGCATAGCCCTGATTGTTCAGCCGTCGTTATCCCGCGGGATGTCTATTGTTTGACATTTCAATTTTCTTTATATTTTTTGACATTTTGTAAGCATTTGTTTGTTTGTAAACATACAGAATATTTGACTGACACACCAGAAACGTATGAAATTATTTCAAAGATAATAAGTAAGCAAAGTGATTGATAATTAAAACATACAGTAGAAGTGTTCATTTTTGAGATCTCTCATTTGAAATTGCAAGAATGGCTCTGCTTTAATTCTCATCAACTATCCCAGAAAAAGCTATAAGTACCTAATACTTTTACAGGCTAATACGTTTAAGTATACAATACTCTGAAAGTTCTTAGATCCTCATACAGGAATGTTATTCAGTAATCAGGGGGGCTACATTTCAGTTTCTGTGAATTCAATTAACAGTTGTATAAGTTTGTTCAATTGCACCTGTGGCTGAATGTACTAACCAATAGATTGCACATTCCCAACGCACATCCAAAGTATATCCCTGATTGTTCAGCCGTCGTTATCCCGCGGGATGTCTATTGTGATCCAATTAGTACGTCACAAGTACCGACTCGCGCCGATACATTGTTGGGAGAGGAATCAAGTGCAGTATTGGGCAGGCATATACTGCAGTGCGAGCGAAATGGACTACTGAGGCACAGTAAACAGAGAACAGTAAGATATCTACATACAAACAGACGCTCTCGGTTTGAATGTGTACGTGCGCGTCGCGCGCCGTGTTGGCACGCGATTTCACGCACACGCTAGAATAAAATATAGGGGAATATGGTGGCGGCACTGCGGCAGTACGCACGGGCTGTGCCGCGTGTCTGTGAGCACGCTAGGCTGATAACTCGGCAGGCGGCCTTAGATAACCTACTGTTATGTTCACTGTGACTGAGGGCTGTGTGTTACTGAAATACTTGTACCCTGCTGCTATATAGCTCTATGAAGAATATCTATATCACACCAAACTTATTAATAGTTTATTGCACAAACTAAAAACAGTACAATTGGAGAAATTAATGTGTAGAGGTATTCTCTACCAGAATTTTGAATTATTGATTAAGATTCTAACTGAACATTCAAAAGCTTTCCAATTTAAAAAAATGTAAGCTTGATTAGTTTGGGATTACTCGCCAACATTAATTGGTGTCTTACATTATTAATTACAGGGAGTGTAACCCGCTTATTCATAAAAACTTAAACAGCGCTTCAACAACACATTAACTTTTGTATCGGCCTGAGTACTTGTATTTATTTGAATACCTTCATAAATGTCTCATTTAGATGTCTCATTTACACTGTACTCTAATAAACATTTTTTTGCCATTTACAGTGCAATGCGTAAATAGGATGAAATAGGAGTATGGGACGCCCGCAAGTAAACTGTTTCCTAGGTAGATTATTGGCTGCACCTAATATTTGGCCGGCCTTTTGTAGTCTCTATTGTCCCTACCCCTGGAGGTCTCTTTAATTTGGACCAGTTGAATGTGAAAAAATTACACTCCCAAAATGCAACACCAATCTACGTATCAATCAACGTGGGTATTTTTCAAAAAGGTTCTGTTCATTTTTATATTAGGTACTTCAAAAAAGGGCACGTTATAACCCACTGTTTTAAAATAAATAAGTAGCATAGCAAATAAAAAAAATAAGATTGCCCTCGAAAATAGTGCTTGTTTTTCAAGGGTTAAGTGAATTGTAGAAATACCTAAACTATTTTTATTCTCCTAGCATTTCTAAAAACTGAGGTGATGCCTATCTGGCAGACTGACTAAATAAAATTGTCTAAAAGAAAAAGCATCAAGTATAAAGTATCATTCTTTATTATAGTAATATTATAGTATAATATCTAATTAAAACATAGTTTCGTTTAACAAGTAGTACTTTTTGACATTTTTAAGCATTTGTATGCGAATATTTGACTGACACATTAGAAATGGTATGAACATAATTCAATTACAATAATATGTTGGCAAAACTGATTCATAAACAAAACATACAGTAACAGTAATCATTTTTGAAATAATGATTTCTATTAATTAAAATTGCTAAAATTACTGTGCTTTTATAGTTAGCAACTATCCCAGAAAAAGCTAGGTATAAGTAATACTATGTCATCAAAAAGTTACTTGTCTTTCAGGTTAATATTGTTTTACACTCATAACTTATAATACACAGTACAACAATACCATAAAACGTTCTTAGATCCTCATACAGGAATGGTACTCAGTAATCAGAGGGGCTAAATTTGAGAGTTCGTGAATTTACTTGACAGTAGTTTGTATACGATTGCGTACAGCGCCTCTAGCGGGTAGTATCGGAACTGCCGAAATTGTATATAATTTACACCAGGGCGTCAACGCATCTAGCTAGTGCGTAGGTCATAAATCTCATAGTAGACCCACATAGGGGCAACCGTGAATAATAATTACATCAAACTCATGTAACACAAAGGCAGAAAAGTATGCTTACGAAACGCCAACGGTGCTGAAACCCCTACGCATAACATTGGGTTACCTACTCACCAGTACCGCTGTTCATTTTCAGAAATGACATACCAATAAACACAAAATGACTATTTCATCGATGTATACACGTCTCCGAACTGAAGATTTAGTGCAAGCTTTATTTAATCACACACTATCAACGTGATATCTACGTAATTTGTATAGCACTCCAAGTGGTGCCTTGAACCATCTTTATTCATGTCGATGAGTGGTGCAACCTGCACTAGGCTCTGTATGGCTAGATGTATGCTTACATGCTCATGCTAATACAACATTTCTCAGTAGCTTATAAATCATCATATATGACCTACAGGACCATCGGGTTCCGAGCCAGAGTGTTCAACCACTGGGCCACGACGCTCATTTTCGACGTTTATTTACTAGATGGCGTTTTTTTTATTCAGTGGCTAGTTGTTTGGAGCTTTACGACTGGCGTCAGCCTCAAATGTATGCACGATGACTTTGTTAACTAACTTATATTGATAACAAACAAACTTCTCGATAAATAAATTTACCTTTAAGTAAATAGCAGTAGTAGCTCATGGTGTTTTGTGTAATATTTTAACATTTTAAAAGAAAAGTGTCTTCGAATGAAACCCAAGTGTATGAGTGGGTTAAATGGAGCACCATCTCACGCCTAGCAAATAATAAACACCTACAAATTCAGTTAGTCATTCTAGATTAATCTTCTCCAGCCGGCACAGCATCTTCTAATCTTTTGATGTATTTAACTCTCAACTCTGTCACTGGATCACCTTTAAGTTGGTCCTGCAATAAAACAGAACATAATTTTAATACAAATAATTTTTTTTCTAAACACACAATCATTATTGGTTTCCTAATTTGAAATTTTAAGTAAGTGAATCATAATTTATTGATTTGATTGTTGAAATAAACTAAAGCAGTTATACAAACCTTTTTCACTTGTTTCTATTTAAAAAAACGCATGACAATCAGTCATGCGGTTTTAAAGATTTAAGTGAACATGGGGACAGAGAAAACTACTTTTTTTATACTATGTAGTGATTAGTCAATATGTAATCCCATTTGGGAAGGACGTCAGAGCTGCTGCATGCAGAATATGATCAAAAAGATCCTCACTCTTGACAAAGTATAGTTGATAAAATAAGCAAAACCAGTAAAAAAACCAAGACTTGAGGAAACAAGGAAAAACCCGGTCAAAATAGATGGTTTAGCAATTAGTATTGCACCCTATATATTTACAGGTAGTATTTGATTTTATACAGCGTTTTCTTTTAGACTACCAGAAATCCTGTTGTTTCTATGATTCATTAGTAATTTTTACTAAAGGCAGGAGACTCTAGCTCTCACTGTAAGTTTCCTGAACACTTACTACATATCATTTTACTAAAACCCACTGTCAGTTAGTTTAAATGGGCCTTTGAGGATGTTAGTTATTACCAAGATTTTCAGTAAACTCATTGCATATACATTTTAAACAAAACATGTATTATGACAATGTAGAACAATACAAACCTGCATGAACCAGCACTGCACATCAAGCTGGACCATTTGCAGAGCTCCCCGTATAGCACCCGGAATTAGTCCGCAGTATTTAAGTCCATTGTTGGGCATCTCTACCCATTCACTGAGTGGACACTGATCCCAGACTAGGGAGAACTCATCACCTGCACTGCTCCAACTTGTCACCGTTGGTTGCATGTTGAGGTACAACCTGGAATCATGGAACAAGGACTTGAATTGTGATAAAGACTTTACTGAAAAATGAACAGCTAAAATTGCTGTTCATTACTTTTATATCATTTAAGGAATATTCAGAAAAATTACTGTGATGGGACCATAATATATTCTTACAAGAGGAACCAGTTATCATGACAAAAATGATTTTTGATTCAGAATTCAAATTGCCATGAATGTTTTCACATGATTATAAAACATATTTACCCAGATAATTTTATGTGCTATAATTTATTTTTCAGGTGCATTGTATGGCACTGTTTATTTATCAGGTTATTATGTTGCTTCAGCCTTCAAATAGCAAAACTACAACATAATAATCACTACACTTGAGAAGTGAGTAGGTACCAACTTAAGATTGTTTTTATTCAAAGGATTGTTTGGTGACAGACGCTTTGGGGAATATCCAAGAGTATTTGTGGAAAAGGAAACCATGGAATCTGAGGGCTCAAGTGTGCCCCCAGGGGTTGCCAAACCTCGGCTTAGGGCGTTACTTAGACGTGATAATCACACGCGAGCTTGAGGCATACTCCAGTGTGAATTGTAATGTTTAGAGCTGGAAAGAAGAAACTACATAAACTTCTTCAAAACACAGCTTTACCTGAAGGCTTGCTGTATCTTGTCTGCCGTTTCCCTCATCTCCAAACAGCGGTTTGACGTGGTTCGTGCAAGAAAGTCTTCGATCAATCTCACGCCCATGTTGTACCCAATTCTTTCCAATTGCTTGTTTACATCATCGGAGTTCTCATGCTCCTTCAACATCTGGGACACTAGGGCACCATACGTGAGAGTAAGAAGCTCGGAATTCTAAAAATTCAGTAACAAAACCATCATGAAAATACGCATTGAAGTGTTACAAAAGATGCTTTCGCTTGAGACAGAAAAAATATACACACCACTTTCTTAGCATCGAGCCTAGATGCTTGTCGCGACATTGTTGAATAAATATGTTATAAATCTGGATGTTTACAGGATAAAACGAAGGCTTTTGTGAAATATTTGGATTCACCTCCCCTTCGATATTTTTTTCCACAGAATAAAAATTAAAAACGTCACGTCGTCACTCAACCACTTAAATGTCAAAGCAGCGTTTTGTTTGCAAACCGATTCATATTACTCAATAATTATTTCAACCAACGGTTAGAGTTAACAAGAATGGCTAAATCAAATAATGGCAGAGAATGGCAAATATTATCAATCAGAATTCAAATTTAGTTTATATTTTTAATCTTGTTAACAGTCTCTAGGGTAGCGCCATCTAGTGTCGATTGCTTACACTAGAATTAACCCTTTATTGCACCCTTCACATCTGTTCTAGTCCCATAAATATTCAATAGATGGCGCTTACAGTTTTTTATTGTGCTCTGTAGGTGGCGCTAGCACCACGGTATTTTAGGATAGCAAGCATTCATACTTTCCAGCCACGCCACTAAACATCGCTAAAGGAAAAAATTGCAATGAAATGTCGGTTTCATCGTCACCTGAATTGCCTTTTTCGCAAAAGGGTTCGTTCCAAATCGAAGCAAATTCCATCCAAAGTAGTGCTGTTATTATTCGTCATTTTAGGGAGAAAATAAAGAACCAGCCATTGCGATTGTGATAACGTGTTTCTTTAGGTAGGTATCTGTTTTGAAAATTAAATAAAATTTCAATTATAACATAATATATACATCTTATAATAATAAAAATAATTTAAGTTTTTGCCTACATTTGGTTTGCTTTTATAATGTAATTATTAATTTGGCACGTGCTACTGCCAACGTCCATACCATGTTGAAAACACCGGTTCTCGTCCGATCACCGAAGTTAAGCAACATCGGGCGCGGTCAGTACTTGGATGGGTGACCGCCTGGGAACACCGCGTGTCGTTGGCCTTTTGCTCATTTCTTACTTTATTTTTATTTTCTTTGTTGAAAATGTTGCTATAACTCTTTTTAAGCCAACAAGATAATATCGCAAAAAGGCTCTTTATCTTAATAGGTACCTATACTATAATTATTATCTACTGCTGAACATAGGCCTAACACCGGTAGGTACCTACCTACCTACTCCTAGATTTTCGGAGCGTTGCAGAGACAGGTTGCCCACAGTAAATACCTAGGTTATTTTAAAGCCATTCAAGCGGTTGTTGAGATGTTTGTGGGGTCGGGATTTAAGCCCGAGATATAACTTGCCGACCGAAGACCTCCATGACCGACAAAAGCATTCACACGCCAGGAGGAGTACTAGGTACCTACTATACGTGCGCTCTTCAATAACTTTTTATCGCTTCAAAACTTGTTGCTGGCGCTATTTGCAAGTAAGTGACATAACACGTCAATTGCTTAAACTATGGTTTAGTGTTGCGTCCGTTTTCATGATTAGGGGGGTTTATAGTCTTCCTAGAAAGAAGAAAGAAAGAAAGTAAGAACATTTATTCGACTGTAAAACAAATAGAAGAATGTGACATAGTACAGTTCATATCGCAAGTTTTACCCGTATACCCTTAGAATAATTTCACTAAGGTGTATTTATTCTCAGCGTTTACATAACTCGTACAATGTAGGAGGTAGGTACCTACCGTACAAACACGCAACTGTAACAAGCCCACGGACGTATTTACGTCTGTGAACAGGCCTCAACATAACGCACACGAGTAGGTAGTACGTTGATGAATACGTGGTTGTGCTTATTGTTAGAAAAAGTTTGCGTAAGACGACCAAAAAGCTGCGTTCTCCTACATCGTGACAAAGCTTCTTCACACACGGGCCACAAAAAGCCGCCACACGCGACTAAGCGCGGCCATAACCTTCTTTCACTGGCCCCCGCGGACAGCGTGGCGGGTAGTATTATTATTATTTATTTATTTATTTATTAAAACATACAATTCTTATCCTAGAACAGAAAATAGTCCCACAAAACTATTTAAATAGTTTGTCTGTGGGATCACGAGCCTCTTAACTTGTCTTAAATGAAACCTACGTAAACTTAAATATTAGACTCCTAAATATTAGACTAAGTTTAACAAATAATATGCTTTAAGTTTTCTCTTAAAAACTTTTTTATCTTTTTCCCAGCGTATGTCTTCGGGCAAACTATTTAGTAGGTACGGTAACCTTTTCTTCAATGTCCTGTCACCAAAGTAGTTGTTAACTTTAGGTACCTCGAATTTGCCCGCAGACATAGACCGGGTGCCATGACCATGATTGACCATTGATGGACCACCCTCCTGACAGCCGTGATTATCTTCAAGTTATTAAAATATTATAGTTTGAAAGGTATTGGTACCTATTGTAATATTATGTATATATTTTTTATTTTATTTTATTAAAGTTGTGTACCCGGAATGCCGCCGCAAGGTCGCGGGAAACCGCTGGATGCGGACAGCGCAGGGGCTATACTTTTACGCATATAGTCTTACTTACTAATCCAGCATAATAATAGAACCAGTGGTTCCCAAAATGTATCAGTTCTCTAAGGAAAATGTTTTTTAAACTTTTCTGGGTGGTTTATAAAATTATTGAAATGCTCGTCACATTTGTGTTACTAACGGTTTTGTCTTCTACGACGATACGACTTCTACTTATCAGAAGCAGACCAATCAAACCTTCTTCGTCCGAGTCCATTATGATACTGCAAATTTGGGTTAAAAAAAGAAGCAGTCATCGGCCGCAAGTGGCGAACGCCAGCCACAAGTGGCTGTCGTGCGCTTACGCTTCTGGCGTTTAGTGGCGGCGTTTTGTGGCGCCGTGTGCGGGGACGCAAAGTCATTTTTAGCTTCCGTACAGGTCACCCATCCTGCACCTAGTCCCGATCTAGCACCCTGTTTTTTCGGTATTTTCCCCAAAATTTACGATTTGATGAAAGGTATCACTTTCACCAACTCCGAAGAAGCAGTGATAGCTTTCAATCAGCACGCCTAAAACTTGTCATCGATCTGTGGTGCTCCTGATTTTAAAAATGTTTCGAAGACATGAAATGAAAATGTATAAGGTTCAAGACGACCTCCTATTGAAGAATGAGGAAAATAGAAAAATCAAAGTAATTTGTTTTAAGTTTTATTGTTAAACTTATGAATTAAATTAGATTAAATAAGTTAATAGTAACAAATCAGTTTACGCAGCCTTGTAGTGCCTGGTCGCGACACCGTCGAAGAAGCTAGCGGTGATGGTCTGAAAGCAAATAGAATAACATTAGTGAACATTGTGATTATCATCTCTTTTTTTCTTTCTCTCTCTATATATATCTTTCTCTCTCTCTATTTTTGAACCAACAAATTTCAAAATCAAATCTGCTGATAACGAGTAGATTCGGTAAACAACGGCGGATTTACAATGGTACCACGGTAATGGTGGTACCCTGTTTTTTCTGTTCCGTGGTGGTACCTACGACCTGAAACTCAATTTTGTGAGCTGTGGATATATGTAGGTACCTAATATTAAGATGGCTGGAAGAAAACCACTAAGATATTAGGTACTACAGAGATTGAAATCACTCGTAATTTCACTCACCACTTTAAGTTCGTTTTCCGAATATTCCCTCTTGAAGGTTGCGGTTTTGCCGTCATGTTTGATCACTTGGGTGACGGTGTCGCCATCTACTGTGTATGTAGACTTGAGCTGGAACAAACAAACTTAGGTTAATTCACGAGAATTCCTGTAGGTATCAGCTTTTTTTCTGTCTTTGGACATATTTTCAGCACGGCGCCATCTAGACCCAAATTAAGCAATTCAATGCTTGTGCCATGGGAAACTAGAAATTATAATTCTTCAACGAGAACTGCTGACATTGTTGTAACTTGGTGCAGACTGCGTCAAGAGGTATAGTTGTCATGATAAGACTATACAAGATAAACATCCTACTATTATCATAAATGTGAAAGTTTTTATGTATGTGCCGTGTTGCTCTTTCACGTACTGGATGGATTTTTATGAAACCTTACACTAATATAGCTTATGCATCTGAATAGCACATAGGCTTCAATCTATAACAGAAAACCCCTTTTTTCTTACTTAAGTCCACGCGGACGAAGTAGCGGGCGGCCGCTAGTATAGTATAGCTTACTAGTTTTGGACAGTGTTGCAGCATAAACACAAGCCAAGTGGTTTTAAAAACCCAATTGTAAGGTTAACTTACTGTCAGATCAGGCCTGATTTGCTCATCGAACTCGACTCCGGATTTGAAGGTGGTCACCCTGGAGCCCTCGGGAGTGATGGAGGTGGACTTGTAGGTGTCGCCATCCTTCTCCAGCTTGGTCTTGGGCTTGTAGCTGATGTACTTCTCAGTCAACGCCTCAGGTAGTTCTGGAAAGTAAGATAAGATGAGATATATTTCTTCTGGTCTGAATGTGTCGATCATACAACGAATTGTCACGTGAGAGCAAAGAGCAAGACATATTAGATTTCAATTTCTCCTCTGAAAAGTAAGATAAGATAAGATATATTTCTTCTGGTCAGAATATGTCGATCACGTGAGAGCAAGGAACTATACTTTTCAATGGCAATTTACCTTCTAGAAAGTAAGACAAGATATGATATACATATATTTCTTCTGGTCAGAATGTCTTTATCATACAACGAATTATCACGTGGGAGCTAGGACCTTTATTAAGGGGATTTACTAAGGATATTTTTAAATGCAATTTTAACCCAAGAGAACTTTAGGTATTGGCTATCTCACCGTTGACCTTACCAAGCTTTCTAGCAGTTTTTATTTTACCTACCAATTGTGTTATTATGGCTGCAGAAGAACTATAATTAATCAAATTGAATAATTTCTAGCTTAGCCAGCATCTAAGTACGGTCAACATCATGGCCTATTCCCATTAAGTATCTACTCCTTGCTCTACTGCGACGAAAGGTCGTTTGGCAAGAGCAAGATAAAAATCAGTAATAGGTAGCCTGATATGCCGTTGACTGTACATACGATACTCTTAACACGTTGAACGCCACGCCGGTCACAAACAATAGGAATTCAATTGTTAAAGTGACCGGCGGCGGTGAAAGACTTAAGTACTTGTCAAAAATGAATAAAATGATTGGTACAAACAAATAGGTATGGTATCTAAAATATTTAGAGACCCCCAACAAGTGGTTTGTTACTAGGCAATGGAGTAAATCCATGCACGTGTGAGGGTTGTCTAATCTCATTGTAATTAACTGATTTAATTAGCGATAACGATAGCTTCTACATAATGTGAGCACGACGTTCAAATTTTTACACATACACATAAAACATGTATAATTAAATAATTATGTTGATTTGCCTTTTCGGCAAATGTCCAATCGTTTCCTAAGCAATAATATACTTTGGTACCTATTCTACGAGTAAGTTGGTAGAGATTTTAACCATATTCATAAAAACGGTTCATAAAATTGGTTAAGCTAAGTGCCACTTACCCCCGAATGCACAAACGCAAATCAAGGTTTCGCATCCCTCAGAAGTATAGCTGTCACTTTCAGTTCTATTGTAATTTTTGCGGGACAACATGCACTCATGTTGTCCCGTACGCTCACGCTCACGTGAGCGCGTGCTTATTGATTGACGTTTGTGAATTCGGGGGTTCCTCGCAAAAGTTGACAGCAATAAGAGACAAGATTGAAAGAGACAAAACTTCACAGAAATTAAAGAGGTGCTGTAGGTAACGTCTCTGTAGAACTGTTTGAGTTTTTATGACTATAAATGATTATAAAATACCTATAATGAGGAGGAAAATCTCTACAGCCAAGTTACGGAACTGTACGAATCTTTTAATTAATAAGCCTGATCCTGTCAGATGATCGTTTATAAAGATTTAGTCTAGGTAATGGTCAGAAAATTTACTTACAGATTCTTTAAGTACAGATTTTTTTGAATGTACTAATAGTACTTACCAAGTGCCTTGATGAACTCAGCATAGTTCTCCTCCTTGTCCACAACGAACTCCTTTCCAAAGTAGGCCATTTTAACTCAACTGAAATCACAGTGCCACTGACTAAATTGACCTAAAAACGTTCTGCAGTGGCATTTATATCATTTTGGTAATCACACGATTAGTGGTGATAAGTACACCGTCATCGTGATTGCTTTTAGTTGTAAGGGATTATGGTCTAAATTCGTACAGATAAAAGAGTTCACGACAAAGTACATTAAAATTGCAGACTTTGATCCTGTCAAGGTCGAATAAATGACAAATATCTATAGTCCGTTCGCGTTAAGAATGCAGTTGAGTTCAATTTCATATTTTTCTTTCGACCCCAAAATTAATCAAATCGTTCTTAATTAGGAAGCCAAGTTTACAATGCCCAGCTTAATGCATTCTTTCAAACGCCTGACTACGTACATGACTTTGTACCTGAGTTTTTCGGAATTAAGTTAAAAAAATATTGCATTCTTAACGCTAACATACAATAGGTTCTGATCTAAGTAGAGGACAGCGATAAAAACCTCCGAAATGCGTGCAGTAGTCGCCATGAGATACATTGAAGCAGACAAGGTATAACAAGGAACATCTGATCGGTTCCACAGCCAATAATTTCAATACACCTAAGTGGCCACATCTGAACATTCATTACCATATTAATGTCTGAACATATGCTATTAAAGGTCGTAGGGTTTCGATGGATGCAGGCCGCTTACAACCGGCAGCTCTGGAAATCTATGGGGGAGGCCTATGTTCAGCAGTGGACGTCATGTGGCTGTTGATGATGATGATGATATCGCACACTTGCTGCAATAATGACATAACTTACAGTTTGCGTAATTTTCAGAAGAGCGATTTAAAAGTTTAAAGTTTAATAATTTAAAAAGAAGATGTATTAATTTGATATATTGATCGAAAATCTATTCCTTATAACCTATAATTTCCAGTTCGGGAAACTTTAGAAATAAAATAGGTTTATAATAGGCATTTTTTATTATTTTTCCTGTAAATACCCACAATTATGACATTGTTGCACATAAAGTTGAATTAAATCGTTTTCATCGGTATTTTTTGTTAGGCATTTATGGCATTATTGCCCCACATCTAAGAAACACTTTTGTCATAATTGCCTTTCCGTCGTTTTTGCACCTGAACACAAACACTTACTGCGGAGGGGCCGCGAGCAACTGACCAATCCTGACGTTCTCGCGCTAGCGCTCTCAAAAAAACGTCAAAACCACAACGATATTTGCGCCCCCTATGGTTTACTTTAAGAGTTATACTAACGACATTGTTGCAGCGGATGTAGATGTAGATTTTACACCATTTGTGACTAAAATCTCGATTTCTCATTTTTTGCACTTCTGACGTTATTGCACCCAGTGTGCGATATGCTATTCAGTAGTCTATTACCCATGTGTGATGGTGTACCTACATTTTTGAGAGTGCTTGTAATGTATCTGTAACTGCTTCATTCCATTCTGCTTCATGGAATAAATTTATCTTATATCGTCATATGAGAGCATCAGTTAGTGTACCACAGCTTCCGAACCTCGTATTGTTTTTTTTTAATTATTAAAAACAACGCCTCCCTTTTTCTAAATAGCAGACATCTCTCATCATCATCATCATCATCATCATCTTCTGATTATATTGTTTTATTTGTGCAATAAAGTATATCTTATCTTATCTCACCCCTCATACCCCACCACCCCTTATTAATTTTAACTTAAACAGCCTTACATCATCAGTTGAAAAGTTTGTCTCTTACAATCTCATTTTGTCGAAATATTTGTGACAGTGCGCGTCAATCTCCAAAGCAATGCTGCGGCGTTACTTTGGTTTTTATGAATAATATTGTTTAATAAATTGCATGCAATGATATTTTAACAAAAAAGAGAGCTATAGGTTACTTGTGCTAAAAAAGTGGCACCCGAAATCAGAACTATTACCTACTGCACCTGAGCAAATTGACTGTGTTGACAATTTGAAGATGTATCTGTCTATTTGGTCTTTGCTATTAAAAAAATGAGAACAGAAAATAATTTGATATAAATATTTTATTTTTAAATAGCCTTAAAATATCTCACTGCTACTCCATCGAAGTTATCGCCGGACACGGTCTGAAAGGAAGCAACAATTTATTAGTTGGGTAAGTTTAACTCTTCCACATTTAGCTAAAAACAGTGGTAAACCTCGGCACGAAACGGAAATAGCTTAAATATCTGAATATATTATATATTTTTCAATCTTAAATATTGCCCCAAAAGCCCGATGATAAGATAGCCCTGGACATCCTGACATTATACCACACAGCGCCGTGGGCGCCGCCTTGGCCTAGAGTAAACTGATTTAAGATTGTATTATGGGATAGGAGGCAACGAATAAACATACATAAATACTTTATACTTGCTATACTTTTTACTTAATATACATAGGAAACACCCACACACCAATACAAAGAGACACATGTGAACAAATGATTGTACTGTGCGAGGATCGAACCCACGACACCTGGTGTAGTAGCTAACTTGTGAACCATTACACTGAATCGGTAGTCAAATGATGATGCCGTAAGCATAGTGTGAAATGCTCAACTTACTTCTTTGAGGTCTGTGTCAGTGAACTCGCTCTTGGTGGTAGCTTTCTTACCATCTTTAACATTCACATCGACATGGGTGATGGTGTTGCCATCCACGAAAAATGTGCTTTTGAGCTGAAACAAGTGTTTTCACATTTAGTTCCATCGTCAGGCCTTATTGCATGTGGCAGTCTTCAACGTGAGAACCGAGCGTAGATCTTCTTAAAAATAAAATTAACAGTAACCTTCAACTCCCCGAAGGTTTCGTCGAACTGAACGCCAGCTTTGAAGGTTGTGGTGTAGACTTTTTCGCCGATTGTGACGGTCTGGGTGTACGAATCCCCATTCTTCACGGTCTTGACCACTGGTTTTGAATTAATGTATGCTTCTTCTAGTTCTGCCGGATATCCTGAAAAATTTAAAGCATTAATAGTTAAGTATTTAATGACTTGGATCAAGATGGTTTACGATCCCCCATGAGTTCTCGCCTTGTAGCGGTGGGGGGGGGGGGGGGCTTAGTACTGGTGTAAGGAGGAACCTCAGACGTGATTATGTGTCAAAGCGAGTCAGTGCAAAAAACACATTAGCCCATCCCGGCGTTCTCTGAAACGTCCTGCGTACTCCAGGTGCTTTTGTGACTGGCCTCGACCTTTGTTAGAGGGTCAGATGGGTAAAACCTTTTAGGTAGATCCAGCTTCACCGTCAAAGTGGAAGTGGAAAGTAGGAATTAATGAAGATTTCACCACGAAAATAAAAAAATACTTGCAGGTAGGACTTGACACATGACCCTTAAGGCGTTCAACGTATGAGTTGGTCCCTCGTGTGAGGTTTGATAGTACAAACAGCCCCTTACGTCCTACTGCTGGGAAAAGGCTTCACCTCAACAACGAAGTGGTGCGGGCTATACTCCAACACGCCTAGGCAGGGGCAGTCATCTATCCCATTGTTGATCGTTGGCGATCCACTGTCACAACTAGGCCACGTGCACCTTTTTAGAGTAAAGCTATGAAGATTTAGACGACCTTTGTTATACTGCCGGTTTTACTCACCCAAAGACTTCACAAACGCAGGGAATCTGTCATCATTATTGACTAATTGATATTCTTTTCCGTAAAATGCCATGTTGAACTAGTATTTTTACTGCACAAAAAAGGTGATGACACCAACTGCTTCATTCGCAAAATGATGTACAAATGAGAATGTGATTACTTTTTATAAGTGCTGTATTAACAAGATACATGACAACGATGATTAGTCTAATGTGTTTGTGGAATAAAGATTACAATCTCACAACACTGAAATGTTAGAGCAGCATGAATGAACCATTTTTTTGGCAAAATCATCTATACTTTCAAAAACTTCAGTTAACAGTACAGTTGCGTGTTAGTACTAGCTTTTGTCGCAACTTCTCTTGCATATGGCAGGTTTTATTCTACCTTGTTTTTTATTAATTATTAATTCTTAAATTTGTTTATTTTTATTTTGTTACAAAATCTCAGCTCTTTTCGAAGTCATGCCACGCCATTACCGGAGAGAACAGTTAGTTGCGATTTGTACACGAAGTAGACTTGAACGCTTTACTTATTTATTTATTATTGAATTCATTTTGAAAATGTGAGATTTATGTTGTGCGGGGTCCTGTAGGTATCATATAATTTATGTATGCCTTGTCAACCTAGAATTTCTTATGAGTGGAAGCCTCCAGCTGGAAACATATTTTTTTTCACATAAATAAAATTTAGCAAGTAACAGTGAATTGCACAGTTACATTTACCTAAATTATGTGCATACTGCTGATTTGGTACGTCATTGTGATATCTTAATTGGTTTACATTAAGTCCAGTGCACTTACGACCATGATTAAAGTATTTTTGGTTCGGTGAACCACTGCCAAAATTATTATATTAATAAATTATATCATTACTAGCGGCCACCCACATTTCTTTTTTTATAAATTGTAGCCTAAGTCCTATTCAGATGTTTAAGCTATATTGTAAAGTTTCATTCAAATCTATTCAGTAGTTCTTACGTGGAAGAGGAACACGGCACATCCACACATACAAACTTTCACATTAATAATAGGTAGGATCTCCACCTGATCGGTCCGCCTATTGTGGGCCATTTCACCCATTTCCCTAGGCTCCGTGGGAGCCTCAAGTTGTCCCATCGTCAAGGCGTCCCATCGTCAAGGAGTCCCATCGAATCTACGCGTCTCCTTACAGAGTCTGATGAATTCAGTTTGGAATACGCTGACCAGCCTTCCCAGGTGTATTGATCTGTTTACAGACAATGTGGCATGTCTGATGCAATGTAGCATGCATGATGGCACTCTCCGTGCCATCATCATGTGCACGCCTGCAACCGAGAGCCCTGTTAATTCTTTTCTGGAGCCGTCTATGTAGCATACTACCAGGAGTGGTAGAGAAGTGGTGGAGGCGAGAGAGACGACTGGAGTCATCTCTCTCGCCTAGGTGGGTTCTGTTTTTTATCAAAGCTCCTTAGTCGTGGGGTCGTTATTGGCCAGGGTCAGTGACAGCTTCTGATCGAACTCTTTTTCAATGCTGGTGTGGCCTTTGTCCGTGTGAACAGAGCCATAGTCTGGCCTGGCACTTTTTAAGACTGGACGTAAAAAAAAAGAGGAAGGGTTAAGCTTGACGTGTGTCTGTCTGGTAAAATCTCATCGCATGTTATTTTGTTTTTGGTCAAAAAGTGGCTCAGTACGAGTGTACTACTAAGCTATGCTATGGTTCATAAGAATGATTCGCCGCCGTGTGAAGCTCATTAGCTTTTTTCTAGTCGATGAAAGGTAAAAAATAATATGAGCTACTTTCACATTTCTAATCAATTAAAGTCCTGTGACTCTGACGATATTGCAAAAAACATGAAGCATGATCTGATTTTGACGCATCATCGTGAATCAGCAAGATACGCACCGTCTCACCTACTTCATCATCAGCCTGTTGCAGTCCAATGCTGGACATAGGCCTCTCTTGTTACACGCTACTGTAATCGATCTTCGTCTGCTCGCATTCAGCTCCTGCCAGACATCCTGCGCTCCAAATCATCACTCCACCTTGTCTGAGGACGTCCTACACCTACACTACGCTTGCCGAGACGCGGTCTCCACTCAGGAACACGTTTACGGCCAGCCCACTGACAATTCAGCTTGCTAATCCTGTGGGCTATGTGGGTAGTCTGCTACTACACCAAGGGTCGCGGGTTCGATCCCCGCACAGTACAAACATTTGTGTGCATGAACATGTCTGTTTGTATTGGTCTGGGTGTTTCCTATGTATATTAAGTATGTATTTACAAAATAAAAAGTATTTAAGTATGTTTATCCGTTGTCTAGTATCCATAATAACGGACTATTATTATCCCACTTGGGACTAGATGGCGCTGTGTGGAATAATGTCCAAGGATATCATACCTACTTAGAGCAGGAGTACCTCTATGGATTTGAATGGGTAGTAGTGATGCGGAGATTTCGAATATTATTCACAGTCCAAAAGTGGTCAAAACTGTTCATCATCATAAATATGGATGAATTAGAGATTCCAAGTTTCAATTTAAGGTAGCCTAAGTAGGAGTAGGTACTCTTGGTTGATTTAGAAAATTCTGCTCAGCCATTTAAAGATTATCAGCTTTAATCCGGTCAACATGAGCAACTTCGACATGTTTAATATTGTTTTAAGAGGCATTACATTATAAAGAGATTAATTGAAATACCTACTAGCTTATGCCTGCGGCTGCAACTGTGTCTATTTCAAATGTTACGCAAAAAATTGGGATTTTGTATCCTGCTAATGTCTATGCACCAAAACCATTTGTCTAACGCCCTACCCTATTTCACAAACTTTAATTAAAGTTGAGTACGTCGTCAAACTCATACCTTCGTGAAATGTCTATAGTGCTGAAAGGGACAGATATATTTGTAAGTCTGGTCAACTTTCATTTGCGTTTGTTAATTCGTGGGGTTATACATTTAGTATCAAAAAATAAGAACACAAAATAATAAATAATTCGAAGTTTTTAATTTTTAGACTGCCTTGAAATATCTGGTTGCTGTTCCATCGAAGTTGTCGCCGGAGACGGTCTGAAAAAAGAAACAAGTAAGTTAAGCTAAGTCGGTACTTTTGCATTAGTATGAAAGACTGATAGAAGGATAGCATCAAATAAACAATTGCCAACCATCATCTCTGCAAAGTTGATATTGCACATTTCGGCGTATAGGCAGTTGTTGCCCAATTTACCCTTTAACGGGCATGAGCACTCTGAAGGCGAGGAAGTAAACGGGGATTTGTGGCGGGTATACGTCACCGTTTTTTTCTATGGGGATCCGAGTTTACTTGCTTGCCACGTTTGGTCTATACATGTCGCACCTGGCACTCAGGCAACATATGACTTTTGACTTTCTGAATGCGTTTCATCAAGGATACTCTGGCTCGGAACCCTGGTGGTCCCGAGTTCGAATCTGGCCTTAACACACCCACTTTGCGTTCATTGTACAATTTGCGGCTGACTCTCCGGTGATGGAAAACACCGATATAAAACCCAAGCAAACCGGATAACTGCCATTATTTGCCCGTTAACACGTAGGGTTCAAATTCCTTCGGCGAAATGTTCTCACCATGACGGCAACAATCATTGTGCCTCTGACTGACCCATTAGGGATATGGTCGTGAGGGTAGAAATGTATGTTTGTTTCATCTAGTAAACTCGCACTTGGCCCTCAGATTATCTGTGTTATTAGTAGATTTTTCACACTTACTTCATTAAGATCATTTTCAGTAAACACGCTCTTGATAGTGAACTTCTTGCCGTCAGCTTTCACGTTCACGTGGGTGATAGTGTTGCCATCCACGAAGTAAGTACTTTTAACCTGAAACAAAAGTGTTTTTATTGCAAAAGGACAATCCTGGACATATATTTCCGAGTGGTGCTTTTTATTTCTCTGTTTCATCGCCCAAAACTATTTTCTTAAGTTCGAGTTTAAAGGTGTCTGAAGTTTGAAGAGAAAGAACTGCCTCTACAGTTTTTTTGAAGTCGTTGAATATAGTTTTTTGGTTTAAGTTATTTTGTCACACCAGAGGCTAAAATAAAACCAAAAAATAATGTAAAGGTTGAACTTTTTGACTGGGCGTGGTAAGGCTAACGTAATCCACATAACGTATCTATCTATACATTTGCGCAAAGTAGGTCAACATTTTCAAAAAGTCTACATAGGTAGCTTATCGCGAACTGCTTCTACACCATTAATGAGTTTAATCTGTATCATAAACTTGCCCGATATTAAAGATAGGAAAAACCAGAAAAATAAATTTGGTCTGTTGACGTCAGGCGGGAAATAGAACCCGCATCTTTCGCTAGCACTAACCACTGTGCTACCGAGACCATTAACAGACCGGCCGAATTTTTCTGGTATATTTACCTGGCAGCCAGGTTTGTTTCACCAATGTTTAGGCATATACCTTAGTGCAGTCGCCCGGTTTGCAAAAGATGCGGGTTCGATTCCCGCCTGACGCCAACAGACCAAATGTCTTTTTCTTATCTTTAGTAGATGATAATGCATTATCCCTGATGCTGAAAATAAAAATAACCTATTGCCCGATATTGTCAACAGATATTTGCACGTTCTAGGTGCTCCCTCACCGGGAGCATTTACGTGTAATGTAACATTATAGATCCGACTTTGAGCCTTACATTACAACACTACCTACCCTAACTGACGAACATTAGTGTGAAACATTTAAGTATAGATTTGAATTTCAAACATTCACTCTGGATTTAGCAGAGTGATGTTATAAGTTGTATCAAGATGTACTCGTAGCGTTTGCTGGATTTTGAGTGAATGTTCCTATAAATTTCATTTCCTTAAAGCACACCCTCGCCACTGGCGGCACACCCTCGTAAATAGAAAATAAGCCCAGTCGAAGGTGGTGGTCATGACTAAAAATCCTGACTATTCATAAAAGTGAAAATAAACAGTTACCTTGACCTCTCCCCAGGCCTCTGCGGACTCAACACCAGATTTGAAGGTTGTTTTGTATACTTCTTCGCCGTTCTTGATGGTCTGGATGAACGAGTCTCCATCTTTCTCGATCTTGAGCACTGGTTTTGAGTTAATGAAACTTGTCTCTAAGTCTGCTGGAAATCCTGTAATAAAAACATTTCATTCAATTCCATACTTTAGAACTAGCCGTAGCAGCAAGTCAATAAACCTGCTAGAGATCGTCTAAGCTAGAATGACTTGCCACTCCACTGCATCTCCATACAAGCAAGGACTTTCGTTTGCGAGATGCATTTGCCGGGCCTGTCATTTCAGCTTGGACGATCCCTACTTCTAGATAACTGACGACTATGAGGCGTTCCAATATCTTTCCCATACTTCCGATCTTCAAACCGATTTTTATTAACTTTAGACAGAAATAATAAGTCAATTAAAAATTTGACTCACCCAAAGACTTCGCGTATGCAGGGAAGTTGCCACCATTCTCAACTAGTTTATATTCCTTTCCGTAAAAAGCCATGGTAAACTAATAAACGTTACTGCACAAAAATGTTGATGGTACTAACTGCTTCAGTGAACTGAATATACTGCACTGAAAACTTGCAAATTCGTTTATAAAAGAGGATAAGATTAAACATTTTTGAAGTGCTTCTGATACGAAGATAAGGCTAATTAATGTTGTTGATAAAAGATTTTCTTTAAACAAATGGAAAGCTGAAAAGCGGCATGACAGAACCATTTTTGTTCACTAACTCATCTTACGCCTTCATTATCTGGCGTTTGCCCGCAGCCCTAGTTTTGTTGTACTCCGTTATCTCAAAACGATAATTAGGTACATTTTTTATAATGATCCGCTTAAATTTATCATTCATCATATTATATAGAAAAACACTCACTACTATATCCCAAAAGAGGTAGTCATGCTGACTTTTAATTGCTGCCGTGGTGAACAGCACTTTTAGTTGCCTACATTTCGCCAAGTGAACTTTAATCCTACATATTCATGTAAATGGAAAGCTAATGTATGTTGGAACGTAGAGTTCTGGTCAGAACAGCAACTATGCTCAGCACCAAAAGGTTTGGTAATTCGTTCCTTTGTCGTGCAATCCAGGCTTAGAACTCTCTTCCAACACATGTATCTCTTTCTTTCTATTATCCCTTGCTTTTCGAGCGGGGCGTGGAAAGATATTAAAACAACCAGAATCGTGTGCATGGGGTTATACCGGCGTGTTTGCTCAAGCTGAGCATTAAGATTCGCGCTGATACGAGCTTATAAGCGCGTCAACTCGAGTAACCAGTTTCGCGAGTGGCATAAGGTGGGCTCATACGCGCCAATAGGCGATTCGGTATTTTGAATGAAGTAAGTATCTGCAGGTGCCCGTGGCGCAGTTTTGAGGTGCCTGTGGCGCAGTTGTGACAGTGATCGGCGACGATCGTTGTTGTAAAGCAACACACGCCGGGTCGGAAAAGGGATGGGTGACCATCCGACCGAAGTTTAGTGATGTGTATTTCGGGTATCTCCGTGCTTCGGAAGGCACGTTAAGGAGTTCGTCCCGGTTGACGTCGCTAGATGTCAGTCGTTAAGCCTAGTCAGAGGCCTTAGGGCGGCTTGATAACATCTGACAATAAGGTTGCTCACTAACCTTACACCCCTCCAACAACCCGCACTGAGCCCGCGTGTTGGAGTATGGCCTCACCTCAACTATGAGGTATACGTCCCACTGCTGGGCACAGGCCCAGCAGTGGGACGTATATAGGCCGATTATGTTATGTTTAAGTATCTGCAATTGTGCGTTTTTTGTCATATCTATAACAGCCTTATATACATAACAAATGATTCTGTTTTTTAGGCTTTGTTTTTTTTAAAGAACTTCAACAATACGAAGTTGTCGCTTGATACGATAAGGATTCCGACCCTCGATATTTTCACAACACTCAGTTATCTGAATACTATCGTTGCCGATCCAGTGTGGCGCAGATCCGCTGGCCACGGACACCACACCACAATATTGAGGGATTTATTAATATAATAATAATTTAAAATATAATAAATCTTTGTTTGAAACCATAACAAATTAAAACAAAAACAAATAATGTAACGTTAACAATAAAATTGCAATAGTCAAAGACTGAGACGCAATTGTTAGCGCACGCCTCATAGGCGTTTCAGACATACGCGTAGCTAAAACGAAATAGGTACTTTGAAGTTAATGACAAAAAAAAAACTTAACTAGGTATGTGTGTTCAGTCAGATGATTTGTGTAAGTATGTAGAATTGTAGTGTGTATATGTGCAGTGTAGTGTGTGCGTGTGCGTATTGACTAGTGTATGTAAGTGTGTATTGTGTGTCGATGTTTAAGAATGAGTATTATTACGAAATACTAGATTTCATGCCCGGCCGCCTGTTGCCTGTTATAGTGTTTGTACCAAAACCGTTAAGTCATTTGGAATCAGAAAATAAGAACACAAAACAATGAATTTTTAGAGTTTTTTTATTTTTCGACTGCCTTGAAATATCTGTTTGCTTCTCCTTTGAAGTCAGTGCTGGACACGGTCTGGAAAAAGAAACAAGCAAGTTAAGTGGGTACTTTTACATTTCGGTACGGGAGACTACAATGATGCAAGCATCATTAATTCATCATCATAAACAGTCGTATAAAGTTCGCTATTCAGGCCTCCCCCATAGATTTCCAGAGTGGTCAGTTGTAGGAGACCTGCCTCAGGACATCCGTCTACCATGCGGGTGCTGCGTTTGGCTTCAAATGGCATGCATTACCCACAGCCAACCAACGCTAGTGTGGCTATTACAGAAACACGTTAACCTCGGAATGTAGCGGAATGAGCAAAATAAAAGTAAATAACCTTATTTGTAATTCTAGACAACATATTGCCTCCAAAATCTCTTAAAGACACCTATGAATTTATGAGTGAAGGACATGTGGCAATTTTTGATGCCAATTGAACTGCCCAGCCAATAATTAGTGATAGTGGTGTTTTTCATTGTGTTGAATTCCTTTTTAACTTACTTCTACGAGATCGTTGTCAGTAAACACGCTTTTGATGGTATATTTCTTGCCATTTCTCTCCTTTACGTGGGTGATGGTGTTGCCATCCACGAAGTACGTGCTTTTGTGCTGTAACAAGGGAGCTTTCGTTACGAAATTTAATTAAGGGGCCAGTTAGGGTCTTAGTAGATTAAATGTTCCTGTTCTGGAAATGAGGGTTTTATCTGTTTGCACATTGGTTGGAAAATGAAAATTGGCCAAACGATTTGTGGCGAAAAGCCATACCAGGATTTAAGCACGTATCATAAGGTTCACCCGGCGAGGAAGCTGAAAAGGGAAAATAAATAATTACCTGCAACTCCCCCCAGACATCTAAGGATTCTACACCAGGCTTGAAGCTTGCTGTGTAGACTACCTCACGGAATTTGATGGTATGGGTATACGTATCTCCATTTTTCTCGATCTTGCGAATTGGTGTTGAATTAATTAAATGTTCTTCTAAGTCTGCTGGAATGCCTGAAAGAACAAACATTTCAGTCAGTTCAATACCTACTGTGAGTAAGTCAATATCAATACGCCGATGAGTTTCTATTTGTAAAAGACTGTCTCCAATGATGTGTGCTCCAATATCATTTCCATACATTTTATAGTTATCTACTTATAGAGAGACTAGTGGCTTTCTGGTTGGTCCTCAGGGGGGCTTGTGACTGCCTGGATGTCGGCAATTTGCAAACCCCTATTAAAGAAAATAAGACACACACATAGGGATTACTTACCTACCCACAGATTTCGCATATGCTGCGAAGTTGTCATCACTTTTCACCAATTCATATTCCTTTCCGTAAAAAGCCATAGCCAAATAATAACTTTCAAAACAACAAAAAAGTAATGCAACCAACTGCTTTACTGAACTGAATGTACTACAGTGATAACTCGCAAAATTACGTGAATACGAGGATAAGATTACAATGTTGGGAGTGCTTTACGTTTCAAGGTAATGAGATAATCGACGGCGAAGATAAGGCTTAAATGTTATTGATCAAAAATTAACTTAAAAAAGGAAAGTTGAAAAGTGACTTTGGTAATCCCTGATTTACAAAATCATATTTTGCCTTCAATGGCTTTTATCCGCAATCTTGTCTGTATGGACTGGTTTCAAAATAGTCCGTTCTATTTTTATTAACGGCTTGAATTTATCACTTTTGGCATCTATGTCTATAATAGCACTGTGAAATGCAGTAAAAGATTGAGTACTGAGCCTTAGTGATTTCCATTCCATGCAGAAGAAAAGTCGTTATTTCTTAAAACCAAAATACAAATGCGCTCAGAATTATGTAGGTAGGTAAGTATTATTATTTAACAACGGCGATCGTTGCCGATCCAGTGTTACCACTGCGCCATGTGGATCACAAATGATTTAGGAATTTATTAAAATACCCTCTCATGCTCGCAGCTGCCACTATACAGGGTGTTTCTTGTAAGGTGTCAAGCCGGCGCCAGCTGATAGTAGGGTACCATACCTATCGATTTAACCCCCATCTATGTTCTACGATTTTTTGTAGTTTTCGAGATAATTATGTTTCTGTTATTTTTAAAAAAATTGTGAGGACTTGGCTTTAAATAATTATAACTTTTTTTTCGTTTGACTTTTATTGGATATTTTCTTTTTATTATAATGTCTATTAATTGCAATTTTATGATTAAAATAATCTCTGTCCTAACTTAACTACAAGATACAAAAATTTTGATTGATAGTGAAAAAAAAGTGAATCATGCAGAACATAACGAAAATTCAATCGTAAATTAAAAAAAACAAAAGGTATTCCATAGCTTCTTACTAATTTCAAAACTGCGCAGCATCATAAGCTTTCATAATAATACAAGGAAACATGTCCTTAGTGGGGCATTATTCGCTGTAATCGATGCTCAAGTCTTGAGAATCGGAAATAAGTGTAATTTTCATACTTAATCATTTTCTAGTATTTTGGCATAATTTTGTCATTTCTGAGATTTATTGTCTTCTAACGTTTAAACAAAGCTCATTTGTTAATAAAACAGTCATTTTTTAACTTCCAATCATCCGAAAGTTACAACTCCTGTTGTTATTAAAATGTTAAAATTGAGGAAACCGGAACATGTTTTGAATCGACTATCGAACTGTTTTGAGTTACTATGTTCAAAATACGCGTACATAAAAAATAATAAAGCTGGTCCGGTTTCCTCAATTTCAATTTTTTTAATAACAACAGGAGTTGTGACTTTCGAATGATTGGAAGTTAAAAAATGACTGTTTTATTAACAAATGAGCTTTGTTTAAACGTTAGAAGATAATAAATCTCAGAAATGACAAAATTATGCCAAAATACTATAAAATGATTAAGTATGAAAATTACACTTATTTCCGATTCTCAAGACTTGAGCATCGATTACAGCGAATAATGCCCCACTAAGGACATGTTTTCTTGTATTATTATGAAAGCTTATGATGCTGCGCAGTTTTGAAATTAGTAAGAAGCTATGGCATACCTTTTGTTTTTTTTAATTTACGATTGAATTTTCGTTATGTTCTGCATGATTCACTTTTTTTTCACTATCAATCAAAATTTTTGTATCTTGTAGTTAAGTTAGGACAGAGATTATTTTAATCATAAAATTGCAATTAATAGACATTATAATAATAAGAAAATATCCAATAAAAGTCAAACGAAAAAAAAGTTATAATTATTTAAAGCCAAGTCCTCACAATTTTTTTAAAAATAACAAAAACATAATTATCTCGAAAACTACAAAAAATCGTAGAACATAGATGGGGGTTAAATCGATAGGTATGGTACCCTACTATCAGCTGGCGCCGGCTTGACACCTTACAAGAAACACCCTGTGTACCCACTCCATATTTTAGTTGTCATCTGAATGTCGTGTGTTTGTGGCCTATAGGTGTATTTTCATCAAACCCGTTTACTTAGTTATTTAGAATAAAAAAATAAGAACACAAAATTATAAATAATTTGAGTTTTATTATTTTTCAGATAGCCTTAAAATATCTCGTTGCTACTCCTTTGAAGTTAGTACTGGTCAAGGTCTGAAAAAAAAAACAGGTAAGATAAGTAAGTAGGTAATAATGGGTACTTTTACATTTCGGTGGGGAAGACTGGCGGAAATTATAAGTATCAAATACATCACATATTCTCTCTGCAGAGGTGACCTTACACATTTATGCCGTGTAGAAGGTTGTTGCCCAATTTTTAATGACCTATAATGGTCGGACGTGCATTGCCTACAGCTGACCAACGTTAGTCGAAACCACAAAAATCTGCCAAAACGTTCCAATAATAATATGTTACAAACTATCATGGTGTTTCTAGATGGTGAAAAACAAAAACTAAAAAATCAAATATCCAAATGACAGGAAGTTGCTATAAATGGTCACACTAACTGAGGTTGGGAGCTTGTTGCAAGCCGTGTAACCGGGACGTCCGTGCGTCACCGAAACGACCTACCGCCTTCTGACAAGGGCACTTCTGAGAGATATTGTTTAGTAACCTGTAGTGTTTGATGCTTTATTTTTCACCATGACTTTTTAACTACAAATGAACATTTTACTCTTCAAAATAGTGTGGTATAGGCCCTGAAGTCCTAGTTATCAAAGTAGGTACCTCTCATTCGGTCCCAAAAGTGGATCTATTATTACTCAGATTCAACTACGTACTACCGAGGTAGACCTCAGAATCAAACGGAATAAACTGATCATTTGCCTAAAATCTCATTTATTATTTTTGGTATTGACTTTTAAAGCAAAAGTTGGGTATGGCAGAAGAAAGATTAAAGTAAAATCAATGCAGAGGGAATGAGAGCATTACAAAGTATGGCTCGGGAAAAACTGTACTCACTTAAATCGTTAAAAACGGTAACATGGTAGCAATCTCGTTTTTAACGATGTAAGTGTTAGTGACCATGGAAGTTTAAAGAAATAAACTTTACTCAGTTCATATGGCATGGAATAAGAAACTGTATCGTAATTGAGATGGGAATGCTGAAGAAGTTTGGTCATATAGAAAGAATGGATGAAAGGCGATCAACGAAAAGGATTCATGAAGCAAAGGCAAATGTAACTGTTGGGAGGGTTAAGGGAACGTTTTTTGGACAAGTTTAAGATGTTCCCAAAAAGAGGGCCAGGTCGAAGAAGCGCAAGATGTATGTCGGGATCGTAGCAACTGAAAAGAAGTGGACTCTGCCTTCCCTTTTGGGAATGAGGCGTGATGGTATGTATGTATGATATTGCCTCCAAAATCTTATGCAGTCAAGTTTTCCCAGATATCAAACTATATACCTATATGAGTTTTGTACCCCATTCTACCTGTTTTGTTTTTTCTTTGTTATTATGGACCAAATAAATATTTTCTTTCTTTCTTTCATTCGACCTTTCCAGCCGACAATTTGTGATTGTGATAGGTTTTTCTAAGTGTAGGGTTTTTAACTTACTTCATTTAGATCTTTGTCAGTGAACACGCTTTTGATAATATATTTCCTGCCATTTCTCTCGTTCACGTGGGTAATGGTGTTGCCTTCCACGAAGGTTGTGCTTCTGAACTGTAACAAGAGTGGGAAATACCGTCGTTACAAAAATTTTATGAGGTCAGTTAGGGTCTCAGTAGCTAAGTTGAAAGACCGATTGCCCAGCTTGCTCCAGATGCTGGTTCTAATCCCACTTGGGTTATTGGTTTCTAAATTCACAGAGTTATTTGTTCCTAATGACCCCATCTTTGAAATGAGGGTTGAATCTGAGTTAAGCATCCCCCTGATTAAAAACAGACGTTGTCGACGGATTTGACCAATGTTCATTTTGGTAAATCGTTGGTTCTCGATCCTACAATTTTCAAAAAAGAAGGTGTCAAGCCTCCAGACAGCTGCAAAGACCTGGATGGAACAGAAAACATTAGTGCAGGATACCTAGTTGGTACGGCGACAGAAGAATGTCTAATACATCACATTTGCAAAAATGATATACTCGGTCTATCTTGAACATATTCAATTTGGAAAAAAAAACTCAATTTAAGCGTTGTGGGATGTTAAATAGCCATATGTAGCCTTCCTCAATAAATGGACATCAACACAAAAAGAAAACGAACCAGTAGTCCCTGAGATTAGCGCGTTCAAATATTTCGATAGCGGCCGATATCTCAAAGAAAATACTGGAGTTCTCATCCACGTCGCACGCATTTTATGTCGCTCTCGAAAACATATCCATCAGAGCGGAAGTCCGGAAAGATCCCGCTTTTGTTATTATATTGCTACTGTTACCCGCACTGCTATTGTCCATTGTTAATTTGTAACAAGATAAGTTGTTTACAAACAAATAAGTTGCTTACAAATAAGCAGTTACCTTCAACTCTCCCCAGGTCTTATCGTACTCAACACCTGACTTGAACGTCGTAATGTAAACTCCTTCACTGGTTTCGATGGTCTGGGTGTACAGATCTCCATCTTTCTCGATCTTGAGCACTGGTTTTGTATTAATTAAATTTGCTTCTATATCTGCTGGAAATCCTGAAAAATTTTAATGATATAAGTTAGTTCAATACTAGCCGGTTGTTCCTACTTGATATATAGAAAACTGTCTCCAATGAAGCGTGGTCCATTGTCATTTTCATAGATAATAAAGTTTTCTACATCCATACTCCACTCTACTTATTCAGAGACAAAAAATACATTATAATATTCACTTACCCAAAGACCTCGCGTATGCTGGGAAGTTGTCATCATTTGCAACTAGCTGATATTCCCTTCCCTCAAAAGCCATGGTTAACTATTATTTGTTACTAAACAAAAATGGTGACAGTACCTGCTTCACTGAGCTGAACACACTGCACTGAAATTCGTATAAGCTAGGATAAGATTACAATATTTAGAGTGTATTACAACTCAAGGTTCATGAGATATACGATGGCGAAGATAAAGCTTCAATGTTATTGTCACAGATTTACTTTAAACAAATATAAAGTTTGGAAGTACTTACTCGTAATTATTTGGAAAACAGACACTGATTTTCTTATTAAGTATAGTTTTATGTAAAATCGGCGGTAAGACTATTTTTTAAATATATGTATTTTTATATATTAATAATAATATTTCAGGCAGTAAAAAACCCATGTAACAAAAAATATAATAAAAAAAGAGATAATTAAAAAAAGAAAGAGAGATCATGGTAAAAACCGGTAAATATCCTAATTCAAAATTCAGTGCAAAATTCTCTAAATTCCTCTTAGTTATGGATTATTAAAATTCCAAATTTTTTTCGAGTTAGTAATTCTTTTTTTATTGTTATGGAACCCTTCATTGGCGAGTCTGACTCGCACTTGGCCGCTTTTTTATGGAGAGGAGAGTAATCATGGGCAACCATGAACAATCATGGGGCCATGAACAACTGCAACACCAAAGGTGTAACGAGATGCGTTGCTACGCTCTTTTCTTGAAGGCCCCGATGTCATAGGTACCTTTCCGGAAACACTGCCGCTGAAAAACCGTTCCATTTTAACCGTAGTAAATATTTGTGTTTTTCATCATCATTTTATTATAATTGCATTAGACTTTTGGCGACGATATCACGAGTCCGATATCATTAAGCCCAGGCTAACTTGATATCATCATCGGTTTGAGTCGCATTATGATTCATCACTTCATCACTATCCATTTATGGTCTTCACCAACAATCCGAACGATGTCCGCGTGCTGGATGGATTATGCTTCACGTGTCATCAGGTAAGGCCTGTGGCCAGCAGAAGAAGAGGGCATGTGGTTGAATGAAAACCTCCTTAATCATTTGATTCGATTGTCTTTGAATTTGAATTCTCTTTTTCTGTGTATTAAACTCAAGTTATATTTTAATAAAAACAATTGTACGGTTCAATCAGAGGAATCTATACTGTAAATCATGAAGAATTCGTTTGTATATTAAGGATGTTATGATATAATAAAGATAGTGTGTAAATACTTTTTGTGACATACTAGTAAAATGAAAAAAAAATCGTAAAGGTGAGTATAGACTAGGAGCATTAATTGTATCAGAACATCTAGGATTCGCTATTTTTAAAACTCGAACCACTCTTCGAACACGACACTCTAAGTTTTGTAACAGCCTTTTTAAAATTTTATAAGGAAATACTTAGGCTCAAAAGCTCCAGAGCTTTTGCCTGAATTTTACAATTCGGAAGAACGTTACATTACAACAAACCGCTAGAGGAAATGCTCATATTTATACTCCGTTTTCTCTTATGTACTTAAAGATAATAATGTTAATACTAGCTATCCAAACACATAAATGGCTACACACATAAATATAAATACATATAAATGAAGAAAGTCTTGTGTTTTGTAGCCATACACAGTAACCAATAAGTCTTTTAGAATGTTTGAATAAGAAAACGAAGTCATATTTAGGGAAATAATTTATTTGGGTTATGTTATTCTTCAAACAGCCTTGTAATATCTAACTGCAACTCCATCGAAGTTATCTCCGGACAAGGTCTGAAAAAGAGAAATACATCATCAGTTACATAGGTATTTACAGAAATAATTTCAATTGTAACTTCTTTAGTATTTCTCAGAAAATAATTACGAATACGAATTATTACGAAGATGATTAAAAATATGAGTGAAATCCGTAAAAAGGTTTCATTTAACTGTGAATAAATTTTCATTGAGGGCTGACTTTTCAAAAGTTAGATATTATTTATCAGACCAATCATTAACAAGTCGGCAGATTCGGAAATGAATGATGTCGAAATCTGCCGAGTTGTGATTTATTGGTCTGATAATTTCTATCTGACTATTGAAAAAACAGCTCTACATCACTTATTTTAAATATTAAACTTACTTCTTTGAGGTCCTTATCAGTAAACTCGCTCTTGACGTAGTTTTTCTTGCCATCTCTTACATTCACATGATTAATGGTGTTGCCATCAACGACGTATGTGCTCTTGAACTGAAACAAGTTCATTTTGGTTACAGTTACAACATACACGACCATATCCCTAATGGGTTATGCAGAGGCACACTGATTGTTGCCGTCATGGTGAACGAAACATTTTGAAGCCCACATTCCGCGGAGGGAATGTGAACCCAGCGTGGTAAGGGGCGATCCTACCGCCGTTATCTGGGTTGCTTGGGTTTTTTTATCGGTGTTTTCCACCGCCCCAAGTTTCGAGTCCCGAGCCTTTCGAGCCTGATGCCAAGACCGATTGCCTTTTTCTGGTTTTCCTATCTTTACCGGAGAGATAGCCGCAAATTGTACCTACAATGAAATCAAAGTAGGAGTGTTCTATAACTGCTCTGAAGCTGTTCGATCCTTTTTATGTTGCATTTCTCGGACCTCTTCTTCGGAGGGCATGTTAAGCCGATATCAGTTGTTGAGCCTAGCCACAAACCATGCCTGATTCTCCACATAAAATAAAAGAAGCAGTTACCTTCAACTCCCCCCAGGAGTCGTCGAACTCAACACCGGACTTGAAGGTCACAGGGAAGACTTCTTCGCCGAGTTTGAAGGTGGAAGTGAAAGTATCTCCGTTCTTCTCGACTTTGATCACTGGTTTTGAATTGATGTAACTTGCTTCTGAGTCTGCCGGAAGTTCTGAAAAGTCAAAAGACACTTTAGCCAGTAAAAATCATTGCGGCTCATACTTCAGTGCAATATTTCTGAAGAATTTTAGAACTTTGAAAGTTTGAACAGCCCTTATGCGATTGAGGTGATTACACCTAGCTTAAAGTGGATAGGTATATAGAGTATAAATGCTTAGAATACTCAAAAATCAATACCTACTTACATTTCGCAAAAGATATCTTTTTGAGTATTTTCACTGGTACACAGTTAGTATAGACCTTCTGGAGATAGCTGATGAAGTCTGAAGAGAGCTTTCGGGCTTATATAACCTGCTTTGGTCTGATAAACTGTGGGTTATGATGTCCTCCGTGACGTTCTATCACCGGATTGCAACGCCCCAGGGTTTGACCTTGGTGCTTTGGCACCGCTATGAAAGTTCCAGAGTTGAGTTAATTATCAAAAATTCTTAGTGCTTTGATTAAGTAAGTAATAAGCTCCCATGCCGAGGTTCCTAATACCATCAACTATTCGACATGCAGTTATTTAGGTAAGTGGTCGGTGAGAAGTCCTCCATATACGAAGTACCTAAGTCCTTTTTAAACCCCTTCTTCAAACAGAAAAGAAGTCGATGAGATACACAATTGGACTTACCCAATGACTTCACGTATGCTTCGAATTTGTCATCATTTTTGACGAATTGATATTCCTTTCCGTAAAAAGTCATGGTGAACTAGTATTGTTACTGCTCCACTGAACTGAAGACACTGAACCGAAAATTCTCAAGATGGTGTTTAAATGAGGATCTAATCACTGTTTTATAGCAGCATCATAACGAAGGTACACAAGATACAACGAGGATGATTAAAACTAATCAGTGTTGTTAAATAAGGATTTAACCTCTTAGAATGGAATGTTGGATTTTTTGCACTAAACAATCATTTGTCTTCAAAAAATACCAAAAAATGTGTAGAAATTATTTTCAATTGATATTTCATTTATTTTACATTCTTACAAAGGGTATTCGGAGACTGATAAATGTAACAAATAACATTTGATGGCAGTGGTATGTCAAAGTATACAAATAAAGTGCATACAACTGTTTTAGCTAGATCATTGTGAGATTTGAAATATTGTTTATTGTTATAGAGCAATAAAGATCATTATCAGAGTACATATTACACCACTACACCACATGACCCAAGTTTATTATGTACTAATGAAATTACAAAAAACCCACTACCATTATTTATAAAATCCTAAAATCAGAATTCCCACAGTGCCAATTCTGTCTTCAAAGTTATTTTTTATTATTTATTTATTTAACACAAATAAACAGGTTTAACCCAGTAACATAATTATGTAGTTTAATAACTAGTGATTACAATGATTCTTCAACATGTTTTAATATTGCTTGCGGACGACTGTCAGCGAATATATCCAATTCGGAGTTAGACGCCAAAAGATAAAGTTATAAAGAACTAGCAGCCGTCCGCGACTTCGTCCGCGTGGACTTAACTGTATGTGAAAAAAGATTTTCCCGCTTTTCTGTTGATATGTTCCTGATTTTCAAAATTTTTTTAGCTATAAACCTCACTGAGCCCGAGACCTTTCCAACGAATGCAAAATCAACGAAAACCGTGGAAATCGGTTAGTGCGTTCTGGAGTTATAGCGTCAGGAAGGAAAACCCGAATTATTTTTATATAGTAGATAGTTTCATAGCTGATAATATTAAAAAGTCTGAATGAAAGTAAAATAAAAATAAATCTGCGTTGTATTTAGAATAGGATTCAACAGGAGGCAAAAAGATTGCCCCCCGAACACGGGTCACACGTCACGCGCAACAAAACGCCGCCACCGGCAGATTTCCTGTAGTTTTCATAATTATTTTAAATATGGACTCGCCGCCCACGGTGAGGTGGGGAGCCGCCACACTTTACCCGCTGCAAAATAACCATAGGAATATAACAGGTTTTCCAAAAAATGGCGGTAGTTAGTTACTCGTAGTTTCTTTATTTCTGTAAAGTTAGGAGCCGCTACAGTTGTAGCGTCTGTGTTTGACCCTAGGATAATACGCCACTTGTATTATACTATACTGAATATGCAATTGATAAAAATGTCAAAGTATACCCTAACCAACCCAAACATGTTTTTTGTCGTCACAATAGCCATACTGTGACGCCACAAAACCATGAGCGGCTAAGCAGAATCTTATGGTTTGCCAAAAAACTAAAGTACTCAAAGTACTCAAAGTAAGTAAGATGAAGTTTGCAGCCACATTTGCTGCAGAACCGATGCCAGCTAGGATAGGCGCATTTCTTAAGTGGAGCCTTGGTCTCAAGGCTCCACTTAAAAAAACTGCCTAAGCATAGCTTGAAGCGCCCTCGGCTGCGGAAGGCTGTTGGTAAGAAGTGGATGCGTCAAGTTTAGGACAGGGCACAACGACCCGCATTGAACCGAGGCGCGGGGCCTATTTAGAGCTAATCCACGAACAAAAAGCAAACCTTACTGACTTAATACAGAGCCGAAACTTCTGTACCTACCTAGAAACTTGAAATTTGGTACATTTGGGCACCTTTCGTGTTTGTATGGACTAAATTATTTGAAAATCAATCCGTAAGGGCGTAAATTGAGGGGGTGAAGTCCATGCGGCCGACGTTGCGGGTGGACGATACTTAAGTATACCCTAAAAAACAATTTCGGGTTTGTTTGAATATTTTTATAAAGCCTACAAATACTACAAAAAAAACCAGGCACGGCACTCAAAAAAAAATGTATTCACTAGTACGGGAATTGAACCTGCTTCCCTTTGAGTCAGAACTGACACTCGTAACCTCTGCGCTAAGTTAACAATTCAAGCAAAACTAGGAACAAAACGTTTCTGAAATGTATCTTCTTTAGTCTAATAAATGATGATTTCAATAAAAAGTTTGCTGCAAAGGTCTAGTCACCTCATACATTCATTTTATTTACATCTTCCTACGAGTACTTTTATTCTGTGTCTCTCTATTTGTAGATTGTCTGGAAGAGAACACTTTTTGTAATAAGGCTGCCTAAATCATACTTCCCAAATCTCATCGTTATGAATTGTTTTTAAATGCAGTAAAGTGTGTGTAGAGACACAGTCTTATGTCTCTACACAGACAAGCTCCACCCACCTCATCTTCTTATGATATAAGATACGATAAACTTTATATATGTCACCGGAAACGGCGTAAAATAATGCAATTTATCTCTCGTTTAGAATCCTACGAAAGTTGATAAATTTCCTAGGAAATTCATAAATTTACGGTTTTTGTTATTTTCCGGTGACATATATACAAACAACTCGGTTAAAATGTTTTAATTTTTATTTAATTTTTAATGTGTTCACCTACGTATAATTTAGGTTTTTAATACTAAAGGTTATTCATTTTTACATATGAAAAATCAGAGAGTGATAACTCACGACGAGCGATTGACTAAAATCGCTACCTATTGTTGCTCATGACTTAACACTGACTTTTCCGTTTGCTAGACTTATTTTCATTTTAGAATTAGATATAATGTAAATAATACATGCATCTCACTGAAGATAGGAAACCCAGGAGAAAAAATTTGGTTTCTGTATTTTACAACACAGCAAAATAAATACATGAAATAATCAATAAATTAAGTTATTTTATTCTTTAAACAGCCTTGAAATATCTGACTGCAACTCCATCGAAGTTGTCACCGGTCATGGTCTGAAAATGGGAAAAAATAAAATTACGTTAAGCACATTTATTTTTTCTTGGAAAAGTCAATTAACTTATCTTAATAACGATATTTCCAAGTATTTATCAAAGATTAAAATCAGAATTGCTTTAATTTCTAGAACATAACACATTTCAAGAATCAATTATCGTCTGTCTGTTGAACGTGGAAAATGGCACAAGGATTTCACGAAAGTTTTCACAATTATCCACAAGAACTAGGTAAATATCTGCGTGGAGGCCCAGAGAGCGTCGGGGCCCAATGGGTATAGCTCGAAACTACCACACGGGATCGTAGGGATCACACAATCCCAAGTTCAAGTCTGGCGGGATTACGAATTTTATGTTTCGAAAATTCACCCATAAATTTCAACCAATTGTTTCCCACGGCTGGGCAAAGTTCTCTAAGTGTCCCTGTCCAGGGCCAAGGTCACCAGTCGCTTGAATGATGGGTGATATCACCGCACCATCCATTCTCGAAGTTTGCCTCTCCGGCGATGACCATTTGTGATGTGCCACAGGATTTTGGCCGTATATTGGGGAGCATTCTGCATCCGAGCACAGTTTGACATAAATACATTAATATACATGGTCAAAAATATCGTCAGTAAAATATTGATAATTTCCTAATATTAGGGGTTTGTGTCCTTGTTCTGTTTTATAAACTGATCAAGAACACAACCCTCTCTGTTTTGTTATACTGTTCAACAGACACTATGCTAGATTTTTCAGAAGATCTTATGAACTTACTTCCTTGAGATCTTTGTCAGTAAACTCGCTCTTGATGGTAGATTTCTTGCCATCTCTTGTATTGACATGAGTGACGGTGTTCCCTTCTACGGTGTATATACTTTTGAACTGAAACAAGTTGTTTTTCGTTAGAAATTAAAATCTAGGGATATATAGGCACAACTTGCAAAACCTATACAAAAAGAATTAAACTGTTCAGTAATTGATGATCCTGACTATTTGTATGAAACAGAAAACAAGCCTAAGGGCTGTAGCTAGAACGCTGCCCACCTCAAAAAACAAAATAAAAACACTAAATCAATATGCAATAGACGTTTTGTATCAGCCACCAAATTCTCCCCAAATATTAAAGCCACTACCTTCAAGTCTCCCCAGTTCTCTTCGAACTCGACACCAGATTTGAAGGTTACAGGGTAGACGTCTTCGCCGACTTTGACGGTCTGAGTGAACGAATCTCCATTCTTCTCGATCTTGAGTACTGGCTTCGAATTGAGATAACTTGCTTCCGAGTCTGCCGGTAGTTCTGAAAAATTAAAGACACTTATTTCAGCATGAATATAATTGCAGCTTTGACTGTACAAATATTGCTTGAAAGCTTTTCATGAGTCAGTAAATTTTTAGCCTTAGAATAGGTACCCAAAAACCTTTGATCTCCAGCCTATGTGAGACAGGAGATACATTAAGGTTGGGTTGCACCATCTGACTTTAACAATAACAAACATCAAAATTTCAGTTAAAGTACCGGTCAGGTAAGCAAAAATGACGTCAAATTGTCAAATTTGACAAAAACTTTAACTTTAACTCCTACTATGGTGCAACTTACCCTAAGAGTTCGAGAGTTGTGAACGAGCTCAAACTGCTGAACGGCTTAGCCGTTCTAGGCCGCTGTAAGGCAGACAAGAGCATTTTCTTTTTTTATAGATTTGCTTTACTACCGCTTTCAAGTTAACACAACCATCTTCATTCTGACGAACTGTTTCGTTTGATGCTCCAAAGGAAGGTTTATTCTCACCTTATTCTCAGTACTTCAATTATCTGTTGAGTTGTTGAGGTACTTTCTATGAGCCGGCATGCAGTTATTCCGGAGTTGAAGGATATAGTTGTGCAATCGTCGTCAATTGAAGTATTTCAAACTAAGAAAAGAGCCCATTAAAATATATATGACTTACCTAAGGACTTCACATATGCTTCAAATTTGTCATCATTTTTAACGAATTGATATTCCTTTCCGTAAAAAGCCATGTTCAACTAGTATTGTTACTGCACAAAAATTGTAATGGCACTAACTGCTCCACTGAACTGAAGATACTGCACCCAAATTCGCAAGACGATGTTTAAATAAGAATGTAATTCCTGTTATAAATGTGCTACACAAGGAGATAATTCAACTTATCAGTGTTGTTGTCTAAGGATTTAACCTCTTAGAACGGAGTTGCAAAGTTGCATGAATGAACCATTTTTCTCGCTATTCAAATCATTCGCCTTCAAGATGCAGTGGAGGTCGACGGTGGACGATCTCTAATTTGCTAGTTCATACAATCTGCACTGAGCCCTCGAGTTGGAATATGGCTCGCTCCACCGGATTTAGAGCTAGATGTATCTTAAAATCGTAGCAAACGGCAAGATGTGGTCTAAAATAGGCCTTATAAGTTTGACTGTGCGTAGGGTAACATTATTACTATTCAATAATTAAGTGAGGTGAGGTACATATGAAATTCGCTCCGATTTTTGCCGTTCCGTGTGAATCGCACATAACATAAAATATAAATTTGTCACCATGACTGGTATATTTTTTTCTTAAAAAATGAAATTATAATCTCTACAATATATAAAAATGGATTGCTGTTCGTTAATCTCGCTTAAACTCGGGAACGGACGACCGATTTGAATAATTTTAGTTTTGAAATAACGTAAAGGTCCGGGGAAGGTTGAAAAGCTGAGAATACATGTGAAAATGCTAGGAATATATTAAAAAACGTAATTTGGTTCTCTCTTAGGAACTATATGTCACGAGACACTGGTTGTTTGACAACAGAACGAAGTCTGTCGGGACAGCTAGTAACCTAATAACATATAAAATTCGCTCCCATTTTCCGTTCGGTGTGAATTGCACATAACATAAAATATAAATTTGTCACCATGACTTGCATATTTTTTTCTTAGAAAAAGTAATTATAATCTCTACATTATATAAAATGGATTGCTGTTCGTAAATCTTGCTAAAACTCGGGAACTGATATACCGATTTGAAAAGGTAATTTTAGTTTTGAAATATTTGTGAAGGTCCGGGGAAGATTGAAAAGCTTAGCAAGCATAAGAAAATGCTGGGAATATAATATGTAAACAATTTAATTTTCTCTAAGCAAGCATATCTACCTGTCAAACACTGAATGTTTGACAACAGAACAACGTCTGTTGGGACTGAAAGCAGTGAAAAGCACAAGATGTGTGTCAGGGTTATAGCAAGTGGAATGATGTGGTCTCTGTCTCCCCGAGAGGAAACATTCTTACCTCCAAATCCTTCCTATGCGATTATACCATTATGCTTTTTAGCCTACACATGCTTCTACAACCACGTGGTTGTATTATATAGAAGGCAAAAGACTTAGGCCCCCGTGTTAGTGTTGTACATTCATTTGGTATTTCTGGTTAGTTTAGCTAGCGAAAATCCTACGTTTGGATCTGCTCAATGTATGTGCTGCTGTCACATATTTAATGCCACCTGACAAGTAAGGTTTAAATAAACTTGACGATGTGTAGGCTCTGAGTAAACCATTCCACATGATAGGTATAGTCAATGTGCCTTCGACTTTCATATTTAAGATATAAGCAATCGATATAGCGTAGATTGTTGTAGGGAATGCAATCACATAGGTTGTACTCGTGCATGAAATGAATCATGCCTTCACTATCTACGTTCTGTGACATCAAGATTGTCTGATAATGGTAAACCCAAAAAACGGCTAAGTACGAGTCATACTAGCACACCTATGGTTTCGTTCCAAGTTCCAACTTATAGGCATCTAACCGGCACCAACTGCTTAACGTGCCTTCCGGAGCTCAGAGATGCCCGAAAAAACATCGCCAAATTTCAGTATGTCACCCCTCCCAACTGGGTCACCAACTGTGCAAATGGCAGATTCAAGCTGGGCACTCCTATGTATTATCTATCTCTTATGTACTATCTAGATCGCCGGCCCACCTTTTAGAGGGCCTGCCCTGAGACCCAAACCGCCCGGAAAAATAAACATCGTCCGGTACGCGGTCCCCAACGCATATGGGCGGTAACGTATCCCTGAAAAAGGGTCTTGACAGACGGACAACAAAGGATTCCGTTATTGCTTAATAGGGAAGGAACCCTACAATTTTAGGATTGGTAATTCCAATACTCACGTATCTGTTAAGGGTCTATACTAAGGTCGGCCGGAGAGAAAATCTGTCAAATTTGAAAGCGATCGTGACAGCTATGGTCACACAGTGGTTGGGCCGTGCAATCCGTGCATAAATGCAATGCATGAATCCGGACGACCGTCTTGGTGTAATTGTTTAGAAGTCGGCTACTACACCAAAGGTCGCGGGTTCGATCCCCGCACAGTACAAACATTTGTGTGCATGAACATGTCTGTTTGTATTGGTCTGGGTGTTTCCTATGTATAATAAGTATGTATTTACAAAAGAAAAAGTATTTAAGTATGTTTATCCGTTGTCTAGTATCCCATAAAAACGGAGTATAATTAACTCACTTGGGGCTAGATGGCGCTGTGTGGAATAATGTCACGGGATATTTATTTATTTATTATTATTAAAAATCGCGGCATGATAATCATTTGATGCGTTCACCAAAGATATTTTTATTTCGCCACCCAAAATATTTCAGAATATAGGGCAAACAAAAGAAACTAACCAAAAATTTTATTTTATTAAACATACTAACAAGCGGTTTTGCCAATTATTTTTTTACACTATTATTTGCAATCTATTCTCGTGACCATGTTATTTGCACAATGTTATATCTGGTACTTGACGATTCCATCGAGATTTAGTTGTAACTTGGTTTATCCGTTCGATCATCATCAACACAAAATATGTCTTACATCCAATGCATATGATATAGCAATACACGGAGCCATTTTTAGTAACATGCAGAAGAACCCACTAATAAATTGGTCTCACTTGTAATGAAAAGCTGCAAGAAGCATTAAAGGGAGCTATCTTGTTACTAACTAAAACGAGGAATTTAACAGTTGTCAACAGTTGAGACACTTTTAGTGGATAATTTATTTTAGATAATAACACTTGAGTATAATACCTTTAGTCTCCTGTAGAGGCCATCGTATTTCAGGCTTTTTACGCTGAATTTAATACAGAATCCACCGTGATCTTCATCTTACTGGAATTGATCTACGAGTAGAGCATAGTATGAAAGGAAGTCACCCTCCGCGTTTTTCTGTCTGTTTTTACATAAGCTTTCACTATCTAAATGATAGTTGATGCTCATTATATTTTCTAGAACGTTTGTCTGTATAGTTCATTCAAATTACTTCAGGGAAAAGCTGTGTGCAAATAGCCAGTTAGAGATAAAAATGCTTGCACTGCCATTTTTCCATGGCTGACGTAAATATGATAATTCATATTTATATCAAAGTTCTATCTGATCCATTTTTTTTCATTTTAAAATGGGTTTGCGTTTGACCTCAGTCTCGCCAGCCACGCTTACCCAAAAAACCCAAAAAATGCTTATTCACTCTTGCCTTGAAGACACCAAGGTTGTATGTATCCGGAAACACAGACGCAGGGAGGGCGTTCCACTCCTTAGCGGTGCGGACCAGAAAGAAAGCACCAAACCGCTTAGTTCGGACCGCTGGAAAGTCGACCACATGGAGGTGAAAGCCCTCACGGCGACTTGTGGTCCGGTAGTAGAAAGTAGAGGGTGCTATCAGGTCATGAAGTTCTTGCGCACACTCTTCGAAATACACCTTATGAAAAACCGATAGACAGGCAACTCTACGCCGATGCTCCAAACTCGAGTTTGGTTCCAACGAGCGTCTCGTCACCTATCAGTCTCCTGGCTCTTCGGTCTACTGAGTCCAGTGCATCCAACTGATACTTGGCAGAGCCATCCCAGTGGTGGCAGAAGTACTCCATACACAACCGAATTTGTGCTTGGTAAAAGCTGTTCCGGTGTGAAGTATGTTTCCATTTTGAATAACTTGTCTTTATGTTCTATTGCAATAACTATTTCTGTTTCGTATAAGCAAACGCAAACTTTCATTTTTTTTTGCTCGAGATCTCCATGCTAATTACTGTGGAACGAGTGAAGTTTCTTTGACAGCCGTCTGCGCAGTCCCGCAACTCAGTCTTCCACATGACGCCGGGTGAGTGCACGTCACTGCGTGAAGAATACAAACAAGCATAAAAATACGGCGTGTGTAAGTACACGAACTCGATGCATAGTTTCCTGTTCGCATTTTTTCAAAGACTTAACTTAACGTAAGTATTAACTTTGATTTCTGCTCTATAACTTTGTATCTTTATGTTTCGTCAAATTTCTTTGTCGAACAATTTCAGTTATGATAGAGGCCTCCAAAATTAATTTAGTAAAAAATATTGTTCAAAAAAGAACCTTTAATCTATTCAGACATCTTAATCAAGCTTTCATGATCAGATAACATAGTAGCTAAGACCACACAAATAGTTTTAATCAATTCGATTTGAAAGCAATCAAAGCTATTTGCGTTCTTACTTCGTTCCCTTGTTTTGCTTGAATATTTTAGGCAGATCCCGTATTGGCATTAACCGATGATGCTGCAGATTGACACCATGCTAAAAGTAAATACATAGATTGTTTTTCAACTACCAATAGGTAAAAACTTTCAGTATAAGTTACAAATAGTAAAAATTTACAAGAAAAAATAGGAAAATGAAATGGCAGCTAGTACCAAATTGTCAAACCCAAGAGAGCTTTTAATCAAGTGTACTTATAAATATAAACCTGCCATATTACTCTCATGGTGAATCATGATAAAATCATACGTTTGATAAATTATGCATAATGCATATGAACAAACAGTACGGAAGAAAAAAAATAAAGTTGTACTATTTTCAACAAAAGACCCTATGTGCGCCTATTTCGTGTAAATTATCCGCGTAATTATAAATGTAATTTTCGTCAAAAGCGACGTGCGCTCACCTTGGGGACATGGGGGGGAGTGAGCTGCGACGGTGCGCGGACAGCTATCAAAGAAACTTCACTCACTCCATAGTAATTTGTATGGAGATTTCAAGCAAAAAATTCGGAATGTTTGGGAATTTTTTGCACAAAACTGAAATAAAGCAATGAAAAACAACTGATTGGCAATGCTTCTTTGATATATCTGATCTTTACACGTTATTTAAAACACGTAAGTTGTTAGTTTATATGATGCCTAAACTTTTGAAATACGGGAGTGCGTTTAGCACGTTTTTAGCGATATTCTGATTTTTTTTCACATTAATCTAGTAAGTTGATCCATATACTGGAAGTTTGAGCTGATTGTGCAACTCTTTGACTACTATGACGATTTTTTTCGTGCCTCATACTTCATATTTTCTATATAAAACTTTAGTTTTCCCGAGAGCCGTTTTCCTGGTATCGCGCCTTAAAGAAGGCACACAAAACAAATCTCTTCAATTGGCCTTGATATCTATTTTACCCAACTTGGAAAGAAGGAGTCATTATTATCACGGTTAGGTTTTCTCACTTAGAAACTTTTTGCCGAAATTATTGTTATGACTAGATGGAATTAGAGGGTCAGAACTGCTCAAATACTGTGTTTTCGGAATCTTCAGGAACACATCGAGCCTAAGGATTCAGAAAAATCATCAATTGACGTGAAGATTCTGAAGTGGATAAAGATTGCATTTGCAATTTTTTACCTAAAGTTTGGCGTGTGTTGCGAAACTGTGGCTTTAAAGTTTATGATGTACCTCGTCATCATAATGTTGACGATAGCTAATGACAATGATCTTTGTAGGAGTGGCTATGGGCCACAAGTTAGGCTCAACAAATTTTTTGTTAGTTCAGCCTCCTTCGTTGGAGGTGATCACTGTTGTAAAGCAAGACAAGCTGGGTCGGAAATAGGATGAGTGACCAACCCCACCGAAGTGAAGTGATGTATTTTTCGGGCATGCTTCGAAAGGCACGTTAAGCAGTTGGTCCCGGTTGACGTCGCTAGATGTCAGTCGTTAAGCCTATTTTGCTTATTAGCTTAGCTTATTTTGGACATGCTGTGGCTCAATGAAACGACGAACGTCTGGTTATATAGTAGGGATCACTGACCATCCCAAACTTTCCTTGATGGAGGCAGCAGGCTTTAAGCAGAAAAATAATGTCCTATAGATGCAAGTTCTAATATAATGTTTCATAATTTATCTCAATCTAATCTAATAACTTTTTTAACACTGAAATAAGTCAGCTACCCAAATGCGCCTCTCACCATTTCTAAAGACCTTCACGGACTTCGCACTAGATATTTGATTTTCATGTATTTTCAAATACATATCATTATTAGGTATGAAAGTGAAGGAAATTGACAGCCGCTGCGAATGTCCGTGCGGCCACTCAGCTGGCCCCTCTGAAAATCAGCTTCTGAGCCTATCAGCTATGCTATTCCGGTGGTCGTCGACACTCACTTCGCTCGTGCGAGGTAACTTTGAAATTCAATTCCTTCGCGACTGTGGTCGTTTGAGAGAAAAGAACTAAGCCAAATAACATTTTTTAATTATTTACATACAAAATGAGAGAAAATACTAATTCAAAGTAAAGCGTATTGATGATTGAGGTAAGCGTGAAGCACCGAGATGTGAAGTGATGTTCGATGTGCACCGCCGGAATAGCACGGCTGGTCTAGGCAGTAGCTGAGTGGGTTCCATTTAATTTTGGACATCGTGGCAGTGTCACGATGTCCATGTCTGGTGAAATTTCTTGTTTATTTTTTCTTTTGTTATTTTTATTTCTTATTAATTTTTTCTCTAACCATTTTGTTTTATTTGTTTATATCTGTATGTGTACGATGTCCAAGATCAATAAACGTTTTTTCTTCCTTTCTTTCTTTCTTTCAAATAAAACAGAAAGTATTACTTAGTAAAAATAATTTAATTTAAGATGAAAGGAACTCAGTTCTTTTGTTCGTTTAGCCAGTAGTAGTACCACCAGTACTAAACACAGCCAGTAGCTAAAAAGATACTTAAATTAAAATTAAAAGTTGTGAATTAAAGAAACTTAACAGTAAGAAAAATACACTAGTGAGGCAAAATATTTAAACAGCTTTGTAAATTCTCGTCGCGACACCATCCCAGCTGGTTGAGGTCACACTCTGTAAAATAAAACAAATGAAATGAATGAATGAATAATCAACAAGTTTTACTGACAGTCTGAACTTTGGACGCATAGTAATCTGAAGAAAAAATCATAAAGAACAACCACGATTCTAACCTAGGTTGCGATTGGCGACGCTAACGTACAGCATTTGGGATATGGCAAAACATGTGTAAAATACGAAGGTCATTCACCAAGATTATCTAAACGGAGAAATTACTTACTTACTCACGATCCTTGTAAAACCTAATCAAGAAAAAAAAACCTTAAAATCTATTTATTTGCAACCCAATCTTTGAAATCTTAACTGAAGGCTTAACTAAAAAAGGATCAAAATGGCTGTCTAATCCATTCCATGATTTTTATTTGAAGACAAGCACTTACCACTTTAAGTTCGGCCTCAGAGTACTCCCTCTTTAAAGTAAGGGTTCCCTTGTCACCATAGTCCTGGACTTGGGTGATGGTGTCACCGTTAACGGTGAAGGTAGTTTTGGCCTGAAAAAATGTATACAATTGTATTTTCAATATTTTGGCAAGTTATAGCTTACAGTAAATTGTAATTGCATCAGCTCAAAATGTCCTCGGGTCCAGAATAATGCAAACTGAATTGACAGTTGATTGCACACTAATGTTGCCACGTTTTGCTCGTGCTGAACAAACTTTTTAAACATTGATATTAAATCAATATTTAAAAAGTCTGGCATTTTAAAAAAATGCATAGTACACCACCTAGCAGTGAGGCTCCTTCGGCAGAGTGAGGCAGAAAGACATCGAACTTGACAGACGTGCCCTCTTTCTATTGACCTTTCACGAAATAACCTATTTTGTGCCTTGCCCAATCGTAGACATATTTTCCTAAAATTGTTTTATTTAAACTCGTAATCGTTGTTAGTTAATTGGCATTTCGAACTCTTTTCTGGGACTCAGAATAAGGTGAGATCTTCATTGACTACCTAAAGAAGGGCAAGTTTATTGTGAGGTCCAGTGAGGATACCGAAATGCCACTTGTCACTATTTCTGGGCGCCGCGGTGTTTAGTTCCATTTTTATAATTCATCTTTTTTATGGTTTGGTTTATTTCTGCTATTTACGCGGGTATTACAGGTAAACAGACCTCGTGATTTTTCTATGGATACTAATATAATAAAAAAGACCGCAAACGAAGTTGCGGGCGGATACTATACTCCGCACGCTGAATGATGATCCCTATGACAGTTCGTTGGCGCTTAACATTGTGCAGACGTCCTGTCACAACAAATCCTTTAGAGGTCCATTAAAAAACCGAAAAAATCATAATTGTGTTCATTTGTAAATTATAAAGATGATTATTAAGAAAATATTACTTATTGTTCGTAAATAATGGAAAAAAGCTCAATGCAAATGTACATGGTACGTGCTGCAAAAGTTATGTCGTCTAGCTGTTATCGACTAACTAAACAAAATATCGATAATTTGTTGGAAAAATTTAACAAATGCTTTGAGTTTGTATATTATTTATATCAATCTAAATCTGATACAGGCTAAAGCGGATCTTCAAAATCTGAGTCTGAACTGCAGCTATCCGTGACAAGACGTGGCAGACTGAATTTAAAAAAAAACGGTTGGTCTGTGGCCTCGTTTTGAATATTTTTCCATGAACCTGGCAATTATGAATTCCTTAAAATTCAAATCAAAAAGAATTCTAAACTCTTTAAATTATGCAATTTGAATAAAAATTAAACTATAGCAAAATAAAATAAAATAAGGCTGTTACTTTTGTCCATCAATGAGCGTAATCTTTTTTCCAAATAAATAAATATTGCTTATTATGTTGAATGACCAGACTGGATGACTTGACATTGCCTATAAAAAGTATTTTATCGAAATTGTTTGAAATTGTTTCGCATGACTATTACAATTGTCAGTTGAAACGTCATAGGGATCATCATTCGCCGTGCGAACTATAGTCGATTTAATGAATGGAATCAATCTATGGTACATGAAATTTACCGTATTAGCCTAACAGAAGCTACCTTATAGGATAACAATTGTAATAACAGCATTAATTATGTATTATATTATTAACTAGCTCATCCGGCGAACTTTGTTCCGCCTTAAGGGCAATAAATAAAAAAAAGTTAAAAAAAAAAGAATTATAAGTGGAGTAACTAACACGACTTTCTTTTTTATATATATATAGATTTATTTAAGAAGCATATACCTAGGTATCGTGAATATCGGCTTTAAAATGTTACCTTGCATATCAAGTCTTCGACATTACGTGTCGACATAAACCTGTCACTATTTATTTTTTCCTATGTCTGACAACACTTTTGGCTGTCAAGTTGGTTCGCGAATTTTGGACTCTACTATAAACTATAGAGCATAAAAATATCACATATTCTCAATTATTGTTAAACAAATGATACCTATTTGAACCCAAATTTGATAAAAGCAATCTAAAAATAAAAGGCCTTTCTTTTATCATCGTGGGAAAATCTTCATGGACACCTCATCGCCCAAGACGACGATGAGGTTATGGCTGATTCTATTCTGTGTCTTCTATGGATATTCTACGGCCTACGTCTAACTTGTTTGTTACAAAAATAAGATACTTATTTCTCAGACTATAAGGACTTTTGAAAGAACCAAATCACGATTCATGTAACTAAGAAGTTTTTTTATGGTTAGACAGGTTGGATTTGTGGACACCATTGTGTGGATAAAAATATAATGATCATAACTTTAACAACGGCTGCAACATGAAGTAAAGAGGCAGAATCATTAGTATTGGATAAGTAAAGATCATGCTGATCATGCATCACCTGACTACATAGTCTTTGTACTAACCACGTCACCCCCAACTTTCTCATCAAAGGTCACGCCATCCTTGAAGGCCACCTCCTTCTCGCCATCGGGAGTGACGAAGATCAGTTTGTAGTCATCGCCATCCTTCGTCACCTTTTGGTTTGGCTTGTATGCCAAGAATTTCCCGGCAGACTCTTCATCCAGACCTGAAAATAATTAATATTTGTGATTAATTCAGTTATTATAATATTAAAACAAGTAACAAGTTAAGTTATTTTACCAATCGTCAGAGTATTGTTTTGACTGAAAGAATTTGATCCATCATTTTAACTTTATTCTAGCGATATCTTGACAAGCTGTAAGCATTCCCAAAAACCGTAATCTTTTCTTATACAATTACTTGCACCATTTCAGGAAATTCTGTTTCTATACAAACAAATATGAAGATATATTTCATCCAACTTGTTTTTATGTGGCAAAAGCCTGAAATAACATTCTGGACGACCTACCTAAGCTGTTGATGAACTCTTCAAAGTTCTCTTCCTTGTCAAAAGCGAATTCTTTGTCGAAGTATGCCATCTTGAGGATTGCTAGACGATCACAGATTAACTGAGGTCGATCACACCGCCTGTCCGGCTTTATAACTCAACGGCTAATCCCAGTGCAAAGATAAAACCATGATAATAACTTTTTCGCATCAAAATTCTTTGGAAAAAAGCGTAGCCGATATATTACTGCCGTAAATCAATTCGTCGGCTTTTTCGTGATAAATGTGTCACTATTTATGTCGAAGCGTTATCGAATGCAACTCAATGATATCATGACAGTATTGTTACCGGTTTACTGAAACTTATTTCATTAGAAATCAGTCTGGACCTAAGGATTGGAATACCAGGTTACCACAACCCCGAAATAGCAGGCATCAAACTCATACTTAAAAAAACAACGTGCTCTTTGCCAATCTGATAGATTCAACAGCTATTCACCATTTTTTACACTTCACACTAGATCTTGCAATCAGCTCAAAATAACCAGATACATTATTTTGAGCAGGTGGATTTAAAAGAACTTAGTTTGCAAAGTCAGAAGCTGCTTGTCTAATTTCTTCTCAATGGTTTTCATTTTCCTGAAATGTTTCTTCTTATTCTCTTTGAAAAGTTTTGATAAATAATTGCATGTTGCATATTTCCCACTTGAAACTCTTAACTTACATCATTTATTTGGAATGTTTTACTTGCAAAGCTTTGCAAAATTTAGCGGGATTAAAATTTAGCCAGTCCCACAATACCGGCACTCAAAGTGCGGAAAGAGATTGCTTGGCTTGTTCGAAAAAAATGTAACCTCGCGAACTAAATGATACCGAGATCGAGAGTATGCTAAGATTTTTTGGAATTATTGTTGAAAGGCATAACAACATTTCCACCTTCATGTTATGGAAAACTTTATTTGGTACTTAAGGTATTATGAGTAGGTACTGAAGGACCGTAACATCACATCTTTTCTTTTCCTTCAAGATGTTTTTATTTCATCTACTTCGTCCATTTTGTAAAAGGTTTTTCCAAGAATAAACGTGTAACATAAGTGCCAAGATACGAATACATAATGAAAAGCAGTGTATTCGTATTTTGGCAAAGATCCACCAGAGAGAAAGCTGCAGGCCCCATTCCACTAGGTTAAATATTCTCAACCTTACCTTCATATTGAAAATTAGTCTTTCAGTCGTAACCAAAGCCTCTTTACATTTTGTAGTAAAAACGTGAAAATAAGTTTGAACATACCAATCCTAAATTGGAAATGTATAAAAATGGACCTCACTATATAGTCCAAGAACTCGTGAACCCCGGGAGTAACGGTCTCCCTGTAAGCTTAGAAATTTCTATACTTACGATTTAAGGCATTCTAAGAGCAATAGCCATGACCTGGCAGGCGTAAGCCCCGTCCGTCATCAGCCCCTTTATTTTTAGTACTGTTAAGTAAATTGAGTCCTTTAGATTTAATTTCTATTATAATTTTTCATAATATATTCCAATCGAATCTAATGACTTTTTTCCCACTGAAGTAGGTAACCCTAGCCACACAAATATGCCCCTCACCATTTCTATAGACCTTCAAGGACTTCGCACTATAGTCCGTTAGCGTTAAGAATGCAATGATGCAATGAATTAAATTAAAAAAATACTACATTCTAAACGCGAACATACTAAATACATTTGATTTTCATGTATTTTAAAATGAAACAGTAAGTAATACTTAGTAAAAATAATTTAATTTACGATGAAATGAACTCAGTTCTTTTGTTCGTTAAACCAGTAGTTCAGCTAAAAAGCTACTTAAATTAAAATTAAACGTTGTGAATTAAATAAACTTAACAATAAGAAAAATATACTAGTGAGGCAAAGGATTTAAACAGCTTTGTAAACTCTTGTCGCGACACCATCCCAGCCAGTTTTGGTCACACTCTGAAAAATGAAACAAATAAAATTAATGAATAATCAACAAGTTTTACTGACAATAGCCAGCAAAAAGTTTACTCTGAACTTTCGTAGTAAAGTAATCTAAGGAAAAAAACATAAAGAACAACCACGATTCTAGCATGTGGGATAAGGCACAAATTGTATAAAACACGAAGGTTGTTCACCAAGATTATCAAAGAGGGGAAATCATGGAGCTTGCAAAATAAATGAACAAAACTTTCAAATACCTATTTATATTTGCAAACCAATCTTCGAAAGCTGGGCTTAACTAAAAGAAGATTTAAACGGCTGTCTAATCCATTCCATGATTTTATTTGAAGACAAGCACTTACCACTTTAAGTTCGTCCTCAGAGTACTCTCTCTTGAAGGTGAGGGTTCCCTTGTCTCCAAAGTCCTGGACTTGGGTGATGGTGTCACCGTCAACGGTGAAGGTGGTTTTGGCCTGAAAAAAAATAAACAATTGTCGTTTCAATATTTTGGTAAGGTTACAGCTTATGGTAAATTGTAATTGCAGCAGCCCAAAATAAAATGTCTATATTGTCAATTATTGTTGAAGAAAATTATACCTATTTGAACACAAATTTGAGAAAAGCAATCAAAAGATAAAAGGCCTTGTTCGTGACCTTTTCTTTCATTTCATCGCCCAGGACGACGACGAGGTTATGTCTAATTCCTACGGCCTACGGCGCTTTAGCTTAAGAAAGCCCTCTCCCAATTTGTTTGTCACAAGAACTAGATACTCGTTCTTATTTCTCAGACTAAAAGGACTTTTCAAAGGACCAAAATCACGATTCGCGTAACAAAAGTTTCAGTTCAAGTTCAGGCAGGTACAACCACAGAGTTGACAAAAAATAAATGCTTATAACTTTCACAACGGCAGCAACATGAAGTAAAGAGGCAGAATCATTAGGATTGGATTAGTAAAGATCATACAGCTGATTACTTTTGACTAATTAGTCTTTGTACTAACCTCAACATCACCCCCAACTTTCTCATCAAAGGTCACGCCATCCTTGAAGGCCAACTCCTTCTCGCCATCGGGAGTGACGAAGATCAGTTTGTAATCATCGCCATCCTTCGTCACCTTTTGGTTTGGCTTGTATGCCAAGAACTTCGCGGCAGACTCTTCATCCAGACCTAAAAACAATTAATATTTATCATAAGTTTAGTTATTATAATAATAAAACAAGTTAAAAGTTAAGTAGTTTTACCAATCGCCAGAGTATTGTTTTGACTACAAGAATTTGGTATAGACCAAATTCTTGTAGTCAAAACAATACTATATGATAGCATAAATGCTTTATTCTAGCAATATCTTGACAAACTGAAAGCTTTCCCAATAACTGTAAGCACTTATACAATTACTTGCACCATTTCAGGAAATGCTGTTTCTCTACAGAAAAATATTCCATCCAACTTGTTTTCAAAATGTTATAGCAGAATGTTGCTAGCAAAAAGAATGTAGCAGAAACTAATGATGTCATTCTAATGCTACATAACGGAAAGAGAATGTGCCAAAAGCCTGAAATGACATTCTGGACGACCTACCTAAGCTGCTGATGAACTCCTCAAAGTTCTCTTCCTTGTCAAAAGCGAATTCCTTGTCGAAGTATGCCATCTTGAGGATTGCTAGACGATCACAGACTAACTGAGGTCGACACCCCCCGTCCAGCTTTATAACTCAACGGCTAATCCCAGTGCAAAGATAAAACCATGATAATAACTTTTTCGCATCAAAATTCCTTGGAAAAAAGCGTAGCTCGATAAATTACTGCCGTAAATCAATTCGTCGGTTTTTTTGCGATGAATGTGTCACTCTTTATGTCGAAGCGTTATCGAATGCAACTCAATGATATCATGACAATATTGTTACCGGTGAGATATAATTCAATAGAAATCGGTCTGGACCTAAGGATTGAAATACCAGGTTACCACAGCCACGAAATAGCAGGCATCATACTCAGACTAACAAAAGAACATGCTTATTGACAATCTGGAGATAGATTCAACAGCTAATAGAACCATTTATTACACTTCATACACCATACTTAATCTCGCAATCAGCTCAAAATAACCACATACATTATTTTAAGCAGATGGATTCAAAATAACTTAAGTAGTTTGCAAATTCAGGAGTTGCTTATCTAATTTCTGGTATCCATTTCCTGAAATGCTTCTTTTTATGCTCTCTGGAGAGTTTGATATATTCTATACTTGAAAGACATAATTTACATATTTTATCTAGACAGTTATGTTTGCAGAGCTTTGCAAAATTTAGCGGCATTGAGAGCAGCCAGCCCCACAATACCGGCAATCAAAGTGCGGTAAGAGATTGCTTAGCTTGTTTAAAAAAAATGTAACCTCGACACTAAATGATACCGACAGTATTCTAAGATTTTGTTCAAATAGTGTTGAAAGGCATTAAAATATTTCTTTCTACCTTTATGGTTTGGAACTATATTTGGTACTTAAGGTGATACTTTTATTTTCTTTCAAGATGTTTTTATTTCATCTACTTCGTCCGTTGTCATCCAAATGTTTTTTCCAAGAATAAACGTGTTTATTCTCATTATTAATATTTATCATCATTAATAACATTTTTATTGCACGAGGGAAAACATTAGACGTAGGCCAGCTAGCATTTATTGACAAATCTGATGATAAATATTACCAAGAAGCCTGAACTTGCCACCAGCTACTGTCTTATCATCTCCATAATAACCCCAAATCATTAGTTTATAAGGTGTTTTTTCGAATATCCCTTTTTTGCGAGTTATTTCCCACGAAATGTTCACTAAGTCGCTTCATTTCAAGGAAGTATTATATCTTTAGAAGTTTCATAAATTCATTGAAGTGTCGGCAAACCAACAAGGACGATTTCAAAGATTACCTTGTATTAGATACCATTGGCAGATGTTAAATCGATTAGATACTTTGAACGGCCTAATTGCCTTGAGCAAATAACCGATAGACAACAGATAGTGATATATGATATTTGTCAATTATAACTTATTTCGTGTTTTTCCAATAAAATGAAATGTTCGTAATTCTTGTAGTGTACCAAATAAGATGATTTTTTTGGCTAGAGGAAAAATTTACTCTCAATGGGATAAAGTACTTCTTAAAGCTTTTAATGTCTTGCTGTGACATAAGGAAAGAAGGTGTGCAGTGAAAAATGCATATCCAACAAACTATGTAAATAAATACCGAGACTCAGTCTTAAAAAAAAAAAATGCGAGACTCTGTCTCAATGAAGAGCTTAAGTTATTCCTCCATTATGCTAACTGATCTTATCAGCTGCCTCTAAAATATCATTTTATATATTTTCATTCCTAAAAAAGATGACTCAACTTTTATTAAAGAGCTGATGATGGAACAGATTTCCAGATCTTAGATGCCAGTATGATCCGGTTCGAAGGACAACAACGGCGCAAGGGGATAAGATCGCATTCTAGTAGGAATTGCGGAGTTTTCAAACGGGGTCTTATTAACCCCGTTTGAAAATAATAACTAATTGAGATAATGAACACAACACTGTGTAACAGGTAGGTATATAAAGATCTCATAACATCAAAGATTGCGAAGTTTGATAACCTACTGAGTAGTTGATAATGCAATGCAACTCCGAAACGAAATTGCGACTGACAAGATTAAATATTTGATAAAATTCCCTCGTGAAAATGTTAGTGCATTTATTAATTTTGTTAAGTTTTAAACTAACTTGTAGAAAAAGGGAAGGTGTTTCAATTCAATTACTAAAAAACACCTGGAAAAATTTGAAAAGCTCTGCTTTTGTTTACAGAGTATACTACCCAGGTGGTCCCATCATCATCAGGTCACTAAAGCGATTACAGAATAAAGAGTTATGCTGCAACGGTTATTTGTTAGACAACATACCTACTTTCCTTATTGCTATGTCAGTATTCAGATCCCTTTCTGATGATGACACGTTTTTCGCTCTTATGTGTCCCGTTCGCAACCACTGTCAACACTATCAAGAAATCATAGTTTTGAACTTATGCATCTTTTAATCCTTCCCTGGACCTCCACAAATATTACAAAAGGAAATTTATACAAATCGGTTTAGCCGTTCCCGAGTTTTAGTTTTAGACTAAAAACAGATAAAGAGACTAGCTGTCCTGACACGTCCTACGTTCTGTTGTCAATCATTTAGGAATGGTTGGTAAAAGAAAACTAAATTGTTCTTCTTTTAACTCTTTCCCTGAACTTCCACAATTGTTTAAATACCAAAATTAGCCAAATTGGTCCAGTGGTTCTCGAGTTTTAGCGAGATTAATGAACAGCAATCCATTTTTACATATCAGAAGATGTCGATGCTTAAAAATAATATGTACCTACTCGTACTTACGGGTACATATGCTATACTAGCTTCTGGTCTGATCCTAATGAAAGAAAGAAAGAAATAAAATTTATTGGACACTAAACTTAATAATGGACAGAATGTTATTAAAAAAACACATACAAATAAACACGTTAATAAAAATGAAGTTTTTTAATTACAAGCATCAAGTTAAATAACCAAACTAATAATAACAGATCAAGTAAGAATTTTCCAAAAAACAATTAATAAACTTGATTGCATCTTGATTTTAGACAGGCACGTAATATCTGTAGGCGACGCCATCCCAAAGGCTGGTTGTGAGTGTCTGAAAACAAAAAATAACACAAATTGTTATTTCAAGAACGAAGGTAGGGTAGATCGAATTGTTCTCTCCAAGTAATGCCCTAGGCACATGTCCGTGCCCTTTTCTATTGTCCCTTTAGGCACGCTACTGTGTACATCATATATATTTTTCTCAAATTACACTCAATTTTTTATATTTTTGTAAAAATCACAAGCCATGGCGGATTTAAAACGAACATAACTACAACATTAAGGCCCAGATTAGTTTAAGTGCTTACAGTTTTAAGCTGGTTTGCGCTGTATTCCCTTTTGTAAGTGATGGTGCCCTTGCTGCCGAGGTCCTGCACCTGAGTGAAGGTGTCACCATCCACAGTCACCACGGATGTAGCCTGGAAAAGCAAAAAATTAACAAGAGCCCTTTGAAACGAAATATTTGACACCTACATAATTACTACACTTTGACATTTGGTCCTGAATTTGTGATACAAGATGAATGGTTTCGGTTTGTGTTTTACTCGTAAGTGTTATATCTTCCTTCAAGTTTTCCTCCTAAACTCACCACGAACCTGAATTGCTTGAATGTCGTCTCATATTCGAAGGCTTTTATTCGTTGCCCAACGATTTTAAAATGATGGTGCTATTTTGTTGTCCTTAAGTGCGGTGTTCAAATAACACTTGAGTACTTAAACATTTGTATATCTGTGTGTATCTTGTGTATATCTTACCTTGATACCTTCCTGGCCGATAACTTCATCGAAGGCCACACCTGCCTTGAATGTGATGTCTTTCTTGAAGCCCTTCTCAGGAATCGCCAACACCAATGTGTACTCGTCACCATTCTTCAGCAGAGTGTGGTTGGGCTTGAATGAAAGGAAGGACTTGGCTCTTTCTTCGGCGCCAACTGTGGTCATAAAAAAATGACATTTAAGTATTCGTATATTACTGGAAAAGCATTGTTTGCACAATGAACTACCTCCTTACAATGATAGAATAGAAGATGGAGCTAATACTATGTATTTGAGAGTTTTGGATGGCCACCAAGCATTTATTAGTAAATAGATTCATAGATTTCGATTTAGAATTAGAACAAATTAGAAAAACTCTACAATCCTGATTAGTTTACTTAAAATTAAAGTTTTCAGATTTTTTGCGAATCTCGTTTGTTAAAAGAATATCTCTACTAGCAGTTGTTTCGACACTCTACTCATCCAAAAGACGATTTTTCACACCTTATTAGAAAGAGCCATAAGTGATGATTATAAATTGGGAAACATTATGAACTCGGAATAATCTACATTTTTTTCAATAAATTAGTAGATTTCATAAATTATTGGATCACAGCTATATCTTTATTGAGTAACAAAACGAGGTGATTGGACTAAGTGATGATTAGACAAGCCAAGGTGACATTACTTACGTATTATCGAGAACATTTATCGGTGATCATGAACTTCAAGATATTGACATTATTCATGCATTTATCCATTCGAAGAGAGCTAGCCCAGTAGGTATATAGTGACTCATCGAGAACCAATCTGACTTCGTCAAATCCATTCAGAATGTTTGATGAGAGTTGTTTTGTATCTTCAAAAAGAAAAATACCCACATCTTGACTTGGCTGAACATTAGAGTTGTATTATACGTACCTTGGAATTGTTTCAGTATGTTTTAATATTCATATTGATATGGTACCATTTTTAACTGGACATGTCTTTGATAAATCAGGTCCTTATAAACGATCAAATAGCTTAACAGGTTTGGTTGGAAATATTCCATTTTCAGCAAAATAAATGAACGATATAAATATAATAAGCTTCCAAAAACCCTAGAGTTCAAAACTGACTACACCAATTTTCGTAAATTATGAACACATAATTATTATTGTACAATGAATCTGGATACTCTCGCACCAAGATGTTTAATTTACATAGTCTATACTTATTATGTCTATTTATCCAATGATATTTGCCCACTAAGTACTGAGTAATAAGCTTCACCAGTCTTTGTCACCTATAACTCCTTTGAAATCCAGGTTTTCACGATAGGTAACTTGACAATACAAGTACCGGTGGTAGAGTAACAAATTACAGTTTGCACTTCTTTCGCTTAATTGGTGTCCCTTTCCTTGAAGTTTGCTTATGTTTCTTTCCATCCTCAAGTTATTTGTCCCATTCACGTCCCGTTAGGTAATATAGGATATTATATATTTCATTAAAATTAAAATAAGCGTTGAAGAGTGCATAAGTGATCCTCACCCAAAGCGTTGATGAACTCATCATATTTCTCCTCCTTCTCGAATTTGAATTCCTTTCCGA